>JARQOC010000005.1:146551410-147201410 GCA_033576535.1 Allobates femoralis
CTGCAGACCATTGCTCATTTCCAGTCCGAAGTATAATTCAGCAGCTCCATCTTTTCATTTGTCCGCAGACATCATAGTCCCTAAACAACAACCATAGCAGAACACAGCAAATGCATCCTAAGTGTTTCTCGCTCTATTTTAGGCATAGCAAAATGTCCTTAGTTCCACATTTTTATGGTGATTTTATTACCTATAATAATAGGTTTTACTTTGCAGTCTCCTAAGGCATTGGAATAGCAAGTACAATTTGTATACAATCTAACCTCACCTCTCAACCACATTTAATTGTATGTTCCAGTGACTGAAGACAGATTTTAAACATACGAATAGTTTACTGGCAAATGAAATTATTCCTAGGGTTTTCTACAGTACAAAATGTACTTTCAAATATGGGAACAGAGAAGACTTGGTGTGCAGACTGTAAGTCATTGTAGCATGCATAAAACATATGTGGAGCTCACCAGTAATAGTTAATTTGTGTATTGTCCATGTATTTTCTTTACATAATATATTATATTTTTTTTGTTGCTTTATACTATTATTATTACATTACAACTGACTGCGGTACATGTGCTTGTAGTGTATTATGTGTAAAGATGAGTGAACTTTCCCTGAACATGTTCGCCAATTTTAAATTTGGCACAAACATTGCAAATTTGGATCGAGATCATAAATTTGAGCTGTTTAGAAAAAAATAACAGAACATGGCTTTGTTTGGGAAAAAAGTTTGAAATTTAAAATGGCCTTAAAACTTTCCCTGTTTGGGGCTAAAATGCTCTCTGGAAGATCCATTGTCCAGGAACATCACCTAACCTTAACCCTGCTGTTCTGTTCCTATGTACTGTACTATACACTTGTATTGCTCCTGGGTCACTATAACCCGGTTTATTAAATCTTGATTCTAGATACTCCAACTCAATTATTTTTTATACCTTTTGCTTACTAGACTGTATGGGAACATGTTTGGAAATAAAAAAAAAGAAAAATGAAATTGCAATTTTTTTTTTTTATTCAGAAAAAACTTAGTAATAAGCAAAACGAAAAATAGCAAACTACACATATGTGGTAAAAAAACAAACCAAAACAAGCAAATCAAACATTTTGTGAAAAAAAATTAAAGATAATAAACACTTCAATTTGAACATATCCACATGGTAATATTACTTTATGTATTCTTGCATGAAGAACAATAAACATGGGCTTTGCATAAGAATTTTTGGCATCCAGAACATGTAATACTTGTTTTATTATCACAAGAATAAGGGCAATAGCTGCACCTTTTTCTTTTTACTCTTGAAGCACCGCTGGTAGAGCCCATGAGGGTAGAAGTGGTTGTGGAGGCCATGGTTTCACTTTCCTGAGCATGTTGCTGGATGCTCTATACAAGGCCTGCTGCTCCTTCCATTATGGGTGTTACCTTTCTTTCCTCGATATACGGCCTAAACCAGTGCTTTTCCAAGTTCTTCTATAAAGATTCTTCATTTATGGAGTTTGTTTGTATTCCAATTCGGGTTGATTTCCCTCCACAACAAAAAAGCATTGTATGCACACCTAGTGATCTCTCTGGATGCGCTCTACATTTTAGTATAGACTGTGCACCAAAAATAATCAATATAAAGCCATTTTTATGGTGCACAGATCTCAATGCACACACCCGGCAGATCGTGAAATAATTTAGGAAATAAATAAATTGATATACAATAGTAGATGCAATAAATAGACCCAACTGAGGTTATAACTCCTTTATTCCACTGAAAATATGGCTGTAAAAAATGATGCTGAGTCACTATGACCCGAACACGACAAGTGTACAAATAGGCGTGTAGCTAAAAGTAAACTAAAAAAAAACACTCTTAGATAGGTCCCCCCAAATGAGGAAAAGTCAAGTAACCTCAAGTTTTAGAAACTTTTTGAAAAATATCTACAGGGCCACAAAAAATTGTCTACGGGTCACTATGACCCGCACAGAACATCAGGGTTAGGAGTGCTCCCGCCATCAGGTCTACCAACTTGTACCAAGTTGTTGAATTTTTTTGAGATTTAAATTAATTTTTTTTGCTTCCTGGAGTTTGCAGGTGGAAAGAATGTCAGATTTGGCAGCATCTGTGAAGTCCAGGATGCTTAGAATGTCCTTAAAACATCTGTTTAAGAGAGCTTAATATTTCAGCTAAAGCTCTGAACTCAGGTGACCTTTCCCATGTCACTCCACTCCCAGTCGTCACCTGAAACAAACGAGTTTCTGGTCTCACTGTGAGCCAGGTGATGTCAGTCAGGTTCACCTCAGGTCATCTAGAGCATGAAGGCTGAGCGTGACCCCAGGTGAACCTTCCTGTGGGACCCAAAACTCAGTGGGTTGACCCCGGGAAAGGTCTCCTGAGTTCAGAACTGTAGTGGAATTTAGGTGAATCTGACTGTGATGTCACCCTGCTCACAGCAGTAGCTGGAAATCAGTCAGTTTCCAGCTTTGCTTTGAGAAGCCGTCGCCGAGGATCTTGGACCGTTTTTGAGGGAGTCATTAAGTTGAGAATGATGCTTGTGTTTGTGTTTTTTTCCCAATAAAATTATTTTTCTCTTGTGTAATATTTAGAATTTACTTGGAAGTTCCTAATGGCCGGGTCTAACATTGGCCCGACATTAGGAACCTTGGGCTTAGTGCTAGCTGGCAGTACACAGCTGGCATTAACCCCTTTATTACCCAGTCTGCCAACCCCACGGGCAGCTGGAAAAGGTGGGTACAACTCCAGAAAATGGTGCTTGTAATGCATGAGCCACAATTCGGGGTGGCCGCAGGCTGCAATTCACAGGCAGGGGGATCCAGAATGTTGGGCCTCCCCATGCTGAGGATTCCAGCCCCCAGCTGCCTAGTTGTACCTAGCTGGCAACCAAAAATACGATGAAGCGCATGTCCATTTTTTTCAATTATTGTTACTTTTTTCTTCTTACAGTAATCTTCTATACTGGCAACCAATCCCAGATGCAGACAGAGAGAGTGGGTGGGGCTAAATCTGACTTTAAACAATCAAGAGGGGAAGCAGTGACATTCATGAGTGTACCCACAACCTGGAGGCATGGTGACAGTGGCACTGATGTTTGGTAAGTAATATTTTTATTAAGCTAATTTCTGTGCAAAAACAGTGGGGCTCTATAAAACAGTTAGAGCTGTGTTTGGCAGCATTTGGGCTCCTTTAAAAGTGTATGCTATCATTGATTTTGCCTCCCATTGATTTGCATAGTTTTCAGAAGTTTTTGCGAACAATTCGGCAACATATGCCCATTCGGCAAACAGAGTAGAATCCAAACATCAAAAGGTTCATTCATCTCTAATCTTGACATCAGAGATTCGTGTTGTCGGCGCTGTCGCTGCAAAATGGCATCCTGTGACAGACAAATGGGTCTGGACTGGGGAGAATCGTGTGTGACATGCATGTGCTTCTGTGTAGTTGCTTGGTCAAGGCAATGCTCGCTTTGTTTAGTAGTCTCGCTTGCACATCGTTACTTTTTCTGTTGTGCTGTTTGCTTTTCTTTCCATAACTTCTGTTTACTTTTTGGGATGGCCCAACAATGATGAGATTTTTCAATTTATTGTTCCAGTTTGGGGAAACTGGAATTCCAGGTGGGGAATTATTTATAGTATATATTTATAGTATATCTTTCTGTGTACGGGTCAGGGATTGAAAAAAAAGTTTTTTGGTTAAAATGTGCTGTCTTTGGAATGCAAGTGAACATGTTTTTAATCTTATTGCACCCCCTATTAAATAAAAGACACTATTGTTTTTCTTTTTTGCCTGAGAATTGATTGTAAATGTAAGGGGTATTATCAGTGTGAGACATATATTGACTGACAGTCTGCTCTCTTGATCTAAATGCCTCACACTGATAGCGTTTCCTTTCATTTAGAAAAAGCTCCAGCCCACAAGGTACTATGACACGTTGCAACGTTGAAGCGATGTCGTTAGCGATTCCGCGGGTGTATGCTCGCTTCCAACATCGCTTATTTAGGTGTCACACGGAGAGATGTTGTAAGTGATGCAACCACGATGTTGCAGCAGCTATCACTCGCTGGGTTATGCACTACCCAGCGAGGGATACGTATTAATGTTGTGATAAGGCAACATCAATTGCAACATTGTCACACCGTGTCACACAGAGCGATGTTAGCAGATCGCTGGAGCAACATCGCCAGGTTTACCAACATGTTGGTAAGCTGTCAACTGCGATCCAGCGATTTATCGCAGTTGCATCATGCAGTTACATGGCACAACGCATTTGCGATGTCGCTTCAACATTGCTGAACCCGGGACTTTTTAGCGATGTTGCTTGCAACATCGCCCCATGTGACGGTACCTATAGATCTATCAAGGCATCATTTTATTCAACTTTTTATGACCTGCATACACTGAGGGTACCGTTACACGTCGCAACATTGCATGCAATTTCACTGGCAATTTGCTGGTTGCAGTGAAATCAGGACACATTGTTCTATTTTGTTGCCGTGTACAAATGTAACAATGTGTCCATGATTTCACTGCAACCAGCAAATTGCCAGTGAAATTGCATGCAATGTTGTGAGTGTAACGGTACCCTGACAGATTTCTTTTAAGGATTGAGTGCAACTGAAATGTCTGAAAGCTTTGGAGCTCTGTCTTTGGCTCTCTGTTTGATTCTTTCCTCCATTATGAATACTTTTAAGACCAAATAAATCCATGGATATAGTTGAAGTTTTTCTAGTCTGAGGTCAGAGAGATCCTGAGCAGAGCACATACACTGGCGATCAAAATTAAAGAACAACACACAATTTTCTTAGGGCGGCTTCTCACTGCGGCACAATCCGGTCCGGGGCTGTCTGGGATGCCCCTGACAGCCGCGGACAAGATCAGCACACAGGACTGGAGGGCTAATTTGCCTCCGTTCTGGTGTGCAGCGCACGCAGCTGCAGTCGCTGATAGGTCAGGACCGCGGGCACTGCAGTCCTGACCTAGCAGCAGTGGGAGCTGCGTGCGCCTGCACACCAGACCGGAGGGCAAATTAGCCCTCCAGTCCTGTGTGCTGATCCGGTCCGCAGCTGTCTGGGTCATCCTGGACAGCCCTGGACCGGATCACGCCGCAGTGTGAAGCCGCCCTTAATGTTAAGGTCATTGTGTTGTCCTATGTGAAAACATCCTAACATGACTAAAATAGCAGTATTTTAAGCTTATTTCATAAACTGAATATATTCTAAGGTACAGAATAAAAATGTAAAAGAGATAGTTGAAAAAGAACACCTGGTGCTAATTTCATTAATTATTTGACAAACCTATTTTACTATCAGCCTAACATTCCAGTTCACATTCAGTTTGCAACAATGGTGTGCCTTTACAAAGTGAATGAAATCCTCCGGTAGCAGGTTGTCCAGATAAAGGCCAAAGGGTCACCCAGTCAGCCATAGCAACAGAAGGTGGTATTCCAAGTCTGTGATTTCTACTGGGTGGGCCATCTATATAGATACACCTAAATAAAATGGGAATGAATGTTGATATCAACTTGTATATAACTCATGAAAGAATAAAGTTACGTTAAAACCAAGCACACCATTGGTTTTCTCATAAAATTCTCAATACGTTTGATGTCTCAGATGACCCTCTTCCCATTGAAAAAATTAAAGTTGGATGCAAAATGGCCAACTTCAAAATGGCCACCATGGTCACCACCCATCTGGGAATGTTTTGCTCCATACACTAATGTGCCACAAACAGGAAGTTGATATCACCAACCATTCTCATTTTATTTAGGTGTATCCATATAGATGGCCCACCCTGTAGAATATTGCATCTTTACCAATTCAGCACTGAACAGGGTAAGGATCTGTCTCGTCATACAGTGTCATGACATTTAAGAACATTTGGACTGAAAGCCCATTGTGCAGTGACTAAACCTCTCATTATCAGAAATAATCAAATGGCTAAGCTCACCTTTGGTGAGGAGCATGTTGAGTGGACAGAGGAGTGGTCCACAGTTCATTTTAGTTATGAAAGCAAGTTTAATATATTGGGTCTGATGGGAAACATTATGCTTGTCAACAAACTGGGGAAAGACTGAACCCAAAGTGTGTACAGAAGATAGTGAAAGGTGGTGGAAGTGTCATGGTTTGGGGAATGTTTTCTGCAGCAGGGTTTGAACCTCTCATACAGCTACATGGCAGAGTGAATGCAAGTGTTTATCAGAAACTTATTCAACAACACGTGGTTCCTTACTTGCATTCAGCACTCAATCAGCGAGCAATTTTCATGCAGGAAAATGCCCCCTGTCACACAGCAAAATGGGTAAACCAGCTCATTGAAACAGAAAACAATGAAACAAAGAATTGGCCAGCCCAGAGTCCTTATCTAAACCCAATAGAAAACCTTGGTGAAACATTTATGGCCAAGAAACCCACAACAGTCACAGAACTGTGGAAGAGACTGGAAGAAGAGTGGACCAAAATCACACCAGAGCAGTGTGCGAGACTAGTGATGACCTGTAGCTGCAGATGTGCTGAAGTCATTCAAAGCAAAGGCCTGTACAAAGAAAAGACCTGTACATTTCCTACTCATTGGTGACTGTTGTGACCTTCACACAATTTTGTTTTAATCTTTCTGTGCTACAGTAATTGCTGTTCTCTAATTATGATCATCACATTTTCTGTAATATAAAGGTTTCAAGTTAATAAACGTTGATTATTTTGGGAAACACTGCTCTAGTGATTACATTCTATCTGAAAAAAGTGATCGAGTGATCATACATTGTTCTCTAATTTTGATCACCAGTGAAGTAGGCAGACCTTCTATGCTAACAAACAGCGAACTGGTGGCCTAAGCTTTGAACTTGAGTATAAAGTGTGGTTATCCACTAAAAACATCAAACCTAAGAATCCTTCTGTCAAGCTAGGACAAAACACAGGTGATCAGGAAGGAGACAAGAAGCCTAAGACATCTTAAAGCTAATTAGCCACATGCTGATGTCACCAACTGCATCTGCAATATTAGTGCGCTTTTGGTGAGTGAGACCCAAGTGAAAGTAATATGTTCATACAAGACTTTGACACCTGTACTGTGACTTCACTTTATTTATCCCTTCATTTTGACATCACAGTGTTTTTAATATCTCTGTACAGTACAAGTGACATCACCATGGGACTTTTTTTTTTTTTTTTTTTATTATTTTCGTGGTGGATATTATTGTGTGTGTTATCTATTAAAGGGATTCATTCTTGGGTCCACTACTTGGACTGCCCCTTCTCAATCTGTATGTTTCCCCCATTTAAAATAAAAAAAGCTTTTACTGACCTCTGGTGCTGAAACTATTCCTATGCTGTCAACACTCTACCAGATACATGTAATAGTGTTATGTAATGGACATTTCAAAGACATCCAGAGGAACAGAGAGAACAGCAGCACTCACAGATGTAAGAGATTTGTCTGAAGGCAGGGAGAGTGACGCGGTAGCTGATTGGCAGCAGGAATCGCGTGACGTAACTGTGTAATTACACTATCTAGGGAGAGACAATGTTGACATCACTGGAAGAGCAGCATCACTAGAGGTGAGTATAAGTTTTTTATTATTTTAAATGGTGTAGACATACATATTAAAGGGATCCTGTCACCTCCAGAACGCCTCCAAAGCTAGCAAAACATGTCCCTGCAGCATCCTATCACTAATCTCACACTTCTTTTGTCTCCTAAAAGCATCCTGTGAAAGTGCATAAATACGTTTTAATACTTACTCATTAGTAATTATAATTAGCAGGGGCTATATTCTTTAGTCACCAGGGCGGGCTGTTTTGCAGCCTGAATGATCCACCCTCTCTCTGTCTGTGTGCTCTGCTTGTGCAGGCATTCCCTCCCCCTCTCTATCACTCACAGAATGCAACTCATTAGTCCTGCCTTCAGCTCCACATCACAGCAGCACAGACAGAGAGAGGGTGGATCCTCGAGGATGCAAAACAGCCCACCCTGGTGACTAAAGAATATGACCCCTGCTAATTATAATCACTAATGAGTAAGTATTAAAACGTTTTTATGCACTTTCACAGGATGCTTTTAGGAGACATAAGAAGTGTGAGATTAGTGATGGGCTGCTGCAGGGACATGATTTGCTACTTTAGGGGGAGTTGTGGAGGAGACAGGATCCCTTTAAGAAGAGGATGATCCCTTTATCTATATTATGTGAAAAACATTTGTATCCTTTTTCTTTTATTTTTCGCTCCTGTTATGTTTTATAAAGCTTATTCGTCTAATAATAAATAATCAGTGATTATGTTTTCTGGACATACCATTTAATCTGGTGTATTGATTTTCTAATATAAAATGCCTATAAGATTAATGTAATTCTAGTGCATTGTTTAGATTGAAACATGCTTTAATTTTCTAATGTTTGATCTAATTGCTTATTAATGCAATTTAGTTGCAATTCTCTTTAGTGCGTTCTCTATAGGGCTGTTCAACTAAAATACAGAATCAAGAGGATCTATATTTGGATCTATTACACAAACGTTTGTGAGGCAAAGAATAATCATTCACAGTTAAAAGATGAATCTTGGAGGTAAAATATTGGAATACTTTAACCTATTAATGACCAGGCAATTTTTAATATTTACTCCATTGTTTTCACCTTCATGTAATCCAAAAGCAATAACATTTTTGTCAAAGAACTTGAGGGCTTGTTTTTTTGGGGTGTTTCCATTTTAATCTTGAGGAGTGAATAATGCATTGTGCGTACCATAGAACAAAAGCCATAAAATAGTAGCAGATCTACAATTTTTTCATATTAAATAAAAAAACAAAAAAACTAAAGGTGTTTTTAGGGCGAGGTCTCAATATAGTCAAATTATAACAGTGTGTTATATCCATGCTGCTAGGATTCTGCTTTTTTTTGCAGTTTCAGCATTTGTCACGTGAAAGATTTTTTCTGTCGCTTCTCTAACTTATGCATGATCAAAAAAGGCGCCACGCTTATGTGCTATCACTCCATGGAAATCTATGGTGTTATGAAGAGTCAACTGTTGCCATAAAACTCTGTGTATATTGCAGGACACAAGTGCAGGAATTTGCAAACAGGCATTGTAAATATTAATTTAATTGTGAGAATCCCCCATAAAAGTGGTATATGACATGATTTATTAAAATATATGAACATCAGCACATACTGAACTGCTTCATTGTTAGGGTTTTGTTTTTTGAACAGAAAACACGTAAAGAGAACCCGTCAGTAGGATTTTACTAACTAAAGTACAGATAGGGTCATTTTTGCACTTTTAGGGCTCGGACACACTCATCCGAGTTTGACGGATGAGACTCGGAACAGGCTGGAGCAGTGACCCTGAACGGCCTCTCCCTATCTGGACGGGGAATGTGATGCTACACAGAAACACAAGCAGCTGTCATTCCCGTCCAGACAGGGAGAGGCTGTTCAGAGTCACTGCTCCAGCCTGTTCTGAGTCTCATCCGAGAGACTCGCATGAAACTCGGAGAGTGTGTCCGAGCCCTTACACTGATTAAAGTGACACTTGTGGCAGAGTAACCCATTTTGTCAATTTAGTGTAATTAGGGATGACCGAGTAGTCAAATACTCAGACTCGCTATACTCGTGCCGAGTAGATCGTAATACTTGGGTATTCAATGCGAGTAGCGAGTTCAATGTTAGTCAATGGGAAATGCAGTCTGAGGGCTGAGCCAAAGCTTGAAATGGGTGCATGATTGCCGTAAGAGCAAGTTATGATGGAGATCTTCTGACAGCTCCGTGTGCAAGTGGTGTAAAGAGAGCGATCTGCTCTAGGGGCTGTGTGATGGTTAACGCAGGAAGAAGCACCCATCATCATCATCATCCTCATCACAAGGGCTTCACAATCATAAAGCTTGGACTACTGCATTGTTGTTCCACTGCCACTGCACAATGTGCAGCCATAGTGTCTCCAAAAAGTAGCTCAAGGGACTGTATCATGGTTGATGAAGGAAGCAGACCTCAAGGGCCAAACAATTATGAAGCTAGGACTACTAGCACAGTAGTTGCAGTGCCCAAAGTCCAGGCATAACCATTGTGTCTCCAAAAAGTAGGCCATGTATGGACAGAGAACACTGGGTCATCCTATTCTCCCTGTCAGGAGTCACAGGAAACATTTGACCCCAACCTTGGCCACTCCGAGGATCTATTTGGTCCATATCCTTTCGTTGCCTCTGGCCTCTCACCGCGCGACATTGAAGAGGAGCATAAAGCGGTATTGTCTGTTCATGTCCAAATAGTTTCAAAACCCACGGCCAGAAGAAATCCACTTTCATCCATATACAGATATACCGGGTGAAGAGGTGGAGGCTGATGGTGATGACACCCAGTTGCTATCTGGCCAGCCGACAATATCAACACAGAAGGAGGATGACATGGACGACGAGGTGGTCGATGATGAGACCACTGATCCGACCTAGACCGCTGGCACGCATAGCTAGCACAGCAGCACAGAGGAAGAAAGTGCTACTGGCTACTGGTTTGAGCAGAGTGCAAAGTGTGTCAACTGTTGTCAAAAGCAATCCCTCTGTGCCCCAAGTCAAGGCAAGGGTGCGTTCAGCCGCTGTCTGGAAATTCTTTTCAGATAATCCATCTGAACCAAATGTTGTCATCTGTAGTATCTGCAATACAAAGCTGAGCAGAGGCCATGTCAAAGGCAACCAAAGCACCACCAGTATGCAGAAACACTTGCCAGCCAAGCAGTCGGTGGGCGGAACACCAGGGTACCAAATCGGTGTCTGCGGGTCAAACCACTGCCATCGCCTGTGCTCTGTCCTTCCCAATCTGCTTGGCAGGAAGCAGGTGATCATACCTCTTACTCACAAGCTGCAGTTACACAGACGCAGGACACAACAAGCTAATCCACTTGTTTGTCCCAGCCAAGCGTCCGGTTGTCCCATACCTATGAAGACTAAAAGGACATAAAGAAAGCGCACAAATGGCCGTAAATTCGGTGGGTACGGGGCTAAGTGATCTACACACTCACCTTTATTGGTTGTGCCAGTCGCAACCCCTTTTATCGCTTTTGACAAGACAAAGTGGCCGTTGCAGACCTCGTAAAGGGAACAGTAGAACTTTTTTAAAAAGGACGGGTTTAGCTCCGCGCTGACCACGAGGGACACCAGAATTGAAATAATCTTTCTTTATTCGACTTCCACCACCACTTCAATGCCATTGCATTTGTAGTCACTGACTACTTAATCGGGGCTTATTACTTACAGAGATGTACTTCAGTGGTTCTCCTGATGAAGAGTTCTGTGAACCTTGAAATGCGTAGAAGAAAGATCACCTTCATGCCAACTCTTTGAATTTGAATATTATTGGAATGATTCGCAGTGTGGTTTAAAACCCCCAACTTTTATATTTTTATGAAAATCAATGCCGTAACCGGGAAGGTCCACCTTACAACAGACACGTGGACAAGTACTTTTGGACAGGGACGATACATCTCTGTCACGGCACACTGGCTCAACCTGGTGGAGTGTGGGACAAGGTCTCAAACTGGACCATCACATATCCTATCCATGCCACGAATAGCAGGCCCAACCTCAATCAGGGTTTCCGCCTCATCATATATGTCCTGTCTCCCCTCTTCTTCCTCCTCCTCCGCCTCATCATTCTATGCTGAATTACTATCCACATCACTCCCAATTTGGGAGCTGGGCAGCAGCACATTGGCAAAGTGGCAACGTGCTCTGCTGAAGCTCATCTGCATAGATGAAACACCACACACGCAGCAGAGCTGTGGCAAGGAATAAAACAGACCAATCAGTGGCTCTCCCCACTGCAATTCCTACCCGGTCTGGTTGTCTGCGATAATGGGCATAGCTTGGTGGCAGCTTAAAAGTTCGGGTTGCTGGTACACGTGCCATGCATGGCTCACATGCTGAACCTAGTGGTGCAGAAATTTATAAAAACATACCCTGACTTGCCGTACCTACTTGAGAAGGTGCGCCGTATTTGCGCCCATTTCCGCCATTCCTCAACCGCTGTTGCCGGTCTTGCAGCGCTTCACAAGCAATTTAATTTGCCAACCTACCGACTCATTTGCGACCTGCCAAGACGGTGGAACTCAACATATCATATGTTAGCAAGGATAAGTGAGCAGCAGAGGGCAGCACGGTGGCTCAAGTGGTTAGCACTGTAGCCTTTGCAGCACTGGGGTCTTGAAGTCCTGGGTTCAATTCCCACCAAGGACACTAAGGACAACATCTGCAAGGAGTTTGTATGTTCTCCCCGTGTTTGCGTGGGTTTCTTTCGGGCACTCCGGTTTCCTCCCACATTGTAAAGACATACTGATAGGATATTTAGATTGTGAGCTCCAAGAGAGACAGCATTACTCATGTATGTAAAGTGCTATGGAATTAATAGCGCTATATAAATGAATAAATAATAATTATTATTATTATTATTACTTGCTGAACACCAGCTTGAACATGCCCGTCAGACTGAGACTCAGCCAAGACACATAACTGTCGAGTTGGTGTGGGTCGCTGACATTTATTATTATTATTTATTTATGTAGCGCCATTAGATTTTATGGCGCTTTACATATGAAGAGGGGAGAACAAGGACAAATACAGTATATACCGACAATCAAGTCTTACAGATACAGGAGGGGAAACATTTGTGAGGTGCTTGATAACTTTGAGTAGTGCAACAGGCTTGTGATCAGGCTATTATTAGCATAACCATCCCTATTATGCAATGTCTGCTGAAATAATTGCTACATAATCTAAAACTAGAATCTTTGAGTGCCCAGCAGCTGGATATGGAGCAAGATTTCACAATGGGTGATCCTACCCAACCCAGCCAATCTCATCAGACAAGATTGGGGGATTAAAATGATGAGGAAGATGAGGAGAGAGAGGACTTCTTTTTCAATGGTGCAGAGGGGACCCCTCATGCTACAGAGGGGACTCCCAACCCCAGCTTCATGTGTGTCCAGCATGGGTGGGCTGGAGAGTTGGAGGTGGAGGAGAGTCAGTGTGAGGAGAGCATGGGTATTGTTCCTCCTTCTGGGGTCACAGAACATTTCCCTATTTGCATCTTAGTACACATGGCACACTTCATATCTAACTGTCTGTGCCAAGACCCTCGTGTGATCCACATTTTCAACAGCAACCTATACTGGTTGGCCACCTTTCTAAACCCACGGTACAAGGACAAATTTCCTTCGCTACTGTTGCAGTTATCAAGGGGTTTCACGATTGAATCCTTCAAGAGGGCCACTGTCGATGACCCTCAAACACTGCTGCTGAAGGTACCAGCTCTATGCAACAGCATGCATTAATGGAGAGAGGTATGCTCAGCAGGTCCAAAGAGGTGGTGGTAAAATGTCCACAAACTGGGCCATCTTCAATAAACTGGCTCATCAGCAAGGGCTAGCTGGACTGGTAACAATGTCAAGGAGGGAGAAGTTGCACAAGATGGTCAATGGCTAAGTGTCCATACCTGTGTCCTTCCTGACGCTCCTGTTCCATTTAATTATTGGGTATCCAAACTGCATAGTTTGCCAGACTTCTCCTTAAGTGCCTTGGAGGTGCTGGCCTGCCCTGCTGCTAGTGTGATGTCAGAGCGTGTTTTCAGTGCCACTGGGAAAATCATCACAGATATACGCACACGGCTGACTACAGAGAATGCAGACAGGCTGACTCTGATTAAATTTTAACAAGAACTGGATTTCACAAGAGTATTTAAGCCCTTCTGATGACAGCATCCCAACCTAAAGTCACCCAAAATGTTATTTTAGGCAACTGGTGATCATGTCCATCCCTTCCCTTACAAACCCCTTTTCTTCTTGTTACACATGTTTTCAACTCCTGCTTCTGCCACATGTACCTCATGGTCAATAAGCTAAAAACAATGTTCCATTAATTGATATTTCTCATCGGAGGTACTTGTGATGAGACTCTCCTTCCTTCAACAACCATAATACAGCCCCTTGGGCTACTTTTTGGAGACACTATGGTTATGCCTGGACATTGGGCACTTTAACTACTGTGCTAGTAGTCCTAGCTTCATAATTGTTTGGACCTTGAGACTTGAATCCTTCATCAACCATGGTACAGCTCCTTGGGCTAATATTTGGAGACACTATGGCTATGCATGCTAATTGGCCACTGCAAAAACTATTCTAGGAGTCTTGTGGTCGTGGACGATTGGGTGCTGCTACAAAATTTTGTGGAGGCCTTATTAGCCATCCAAGACAGTATCTGCTCTTGCTCTTCTGCCTTCCAGACCCGTTTGCATTCCAGACCGTGAAATTTCGCCAAGAACATAGATGCATCAACCTTCTTCTGTCTCCCAAACTCTGTGCCTTGTCGGGCACCACTGACAACTCCACGCCCACGTCCACGTGAATTTGGGGGTTTTCTGACGTAGGTGCAGGTGTTTAGATGCAGATATTGGGGAACAAAGAGCAGTTAGTGCTTTGTGGAAGGTAGCACTACAGCCTAATACTGCTTTATGTTTTACAGAAAGCACCGCAACGGCACCAAAAAAATTGCCCTTAGGTTTATGACGATATTATTACGCACGTCAGCCACCACACAAGACAGCGCTGCTGACTGCGTGTCAGTTGTGTAGTACTGTGCATGCTATTCAATATGAACACAGCACTGCAACAGTACAAAAAAATTGCCCTGAGGTTTAAGGCTAAATATTACGCAAAACCAGTCACCACACAAGACAGTGGTGCTGGCTGCGTGTCACTTGTGCAGTACCGTGCGTGCTATTCGGTGTGAACACAGCACCGCAACAGCAAAAAAAATGGCTTGCAAGGGTAAATGTGACCCCAAAAATAGCTGGGAAAACTGTCACTACTCCCTGATCTTATACTTTCAGCTCTTAGAAGAGCTGAAATTTTGCTGACTGTACTATACTGTAACGCTCCTGCCTGTCTCGCTGCACTACAGTCACCTAGTACTACAATACTGGTAGCTCTCACAAGAGCTTTTGGGTTTTACTGAGGATTTCTGTATGATTTGCACAAAAACAACTCTCTCTAGCAGCTGCTCACACTCTCCCTACACTAGGTGTGTTCTGCATGCAATTTGCAGAAAATGGCGGCAGGGCTTATATAGAGAGAGCCTTTGAGTCATAGGCTATGACTCATGCATGACGGTGGGCGGCCAGCCAATCATAGTTATGCCACAACCAAGAAGGCTGTGGCATTACTACGATTAGCTAATGCTGGGCGGGAGATTCGAATATTGCGAGGTGAGTAGCGAAATACTGGCTATGTTTCGAGTATCGCGAATACCGCATTACTCCCCGAATACCAAATACTTGCGAGTATACTCGCTCATCCGTAAGTGTAATGAATGTTTGAGGTTTTCTTGTAATCATAGCTTCGTGCATCAGGGTGGAACTGTGGGTACCTTCTTCAGCTTTGCCCTGGTGTCTCCATTGCCTCTGATATCTTTGTGGTCTACCTGGCTTAAATTTCGCTGCGGAAGCCTTGCTAGATTGTGCTTGCACACATTGACTTTCTGACAGCCTGCAGCAATAACACAAGTGGCAGCACATGTGCAGAGAGAATTTCCACCAGGACCATTTTCCTAAAGACCCAGGGCAGAGCTGAATACCCTACCTACAGTCCCGCCCTGATGCACCAAGGCCTGTGTGCTGCTGCCTTGTAATTATGCACGCCCCTCTCAGGTTGCTGCCTTGGTAAGAGCCTGGCCTGTCATGAAAGGGGGCGGGGATCTGACATGACGCGTTTAGCCCCGCCCCTTTCATGACGCGGCCAGGCTCTTAGAAGCAGAGAGGGGCGTGCATAATTACAAGGCAGCAGCAGACAGGCACGCCTATTTGCGGCTTCCTCAGAAAGAGAGAACTCACACAGGACAAAGTAATATAACTTTTTCTCTACTTTACAAAAAGCAGTCAGTTTGTGGGTTTAGGATCACTTTAAGCAGGAATTCATAAGGTTTTAACAAATGTTTTTCATGAGATTTATAGGGTTTGCTACTGGTGTCAGTTCTAGATGTGGGCTTTAGCCATCCCAGTCCAACATTGAGTACATAACCCAGGCTCAAGATGTGCTAGCAGTAAAAAAAACATGTTCTATGAAATGTGAGTGAGCCCATGATCTATTAAAGGGATCCTGTCACCCCCAAAACACCTGTAAACCTATTAAAACCTGTCCCTAGAGCATATTAACACTTTCCCTACACTGTTTTTACCTCCTAAATGCAGTAAATGACATTGCATAAAAACGTTTTATAAGTACCTGATTACTGATGATAATGAGTGACTATCTATTCATAGTCACTCATCAAGACTGCCCCTCTGCTTCATAGCACGCCTGAATAGGCATGATCTTCATAGCAGATTCAAATTGCCGCCTCCCTGCTGTGCCCTGTGTCGTCCGAGGCTGCTGTGTGGCTGGGTGACGCGATCCGCGTCATTCCCCGCGCCGGGTGACGTATTTACACCGGCGCCGCGCTGTAAACTTCAAAATGCGCACTACGCATGCGCATGGGCATGCGCAGTGTGCATTTTGAAGCCGACAGCGCGGCGCCGGTGTAAATACGTCACCCGGCGCGGGGAATGACGCGGATCGCGTCACCCAGCCACACAGCAGCCTCGGACGACACAGGGCACAGCAGGGAGGCGGCAATTTGAATCTGCTATGAAGATCACGCCTATTCAGGCGTGCTATGAAGCAGAGGGGCAGTCTTGATGAGTGACTATGAATAGCATAGTCACTCATTATCATCAGTAATCAGGTACTTATAAAACGTTTTTATGCAATGTCATTTACTGCATTTAGGAGGTAAAAACAGTGTAGGGAAAGTGTTAATATGCTCTAGGGACAGGTTTTAATAGGTTTACATGTGTTTTGGGGGTGACAGGATCCCTTTAAATATGTGAGGTACTACAACTCTCCCATTTAGGAAACCTACCTTTCTCTATAACTCCCAAACTCTGTCTTTTCCTGCTGCTGCCTCTGCTGTGAGCATGCCACTACTATCTTCTCAATTCTCCTCCCTTTGCTCATATTTATGTTGGAAAGCAGGAGGAGTTGAAGGTCTAGTTTTGGATGATAAATTGTAATGGAGGATTGGGGTCTATAAACAGACTGAGTCTAATCTGATTTCAATAATTGGGAACTGATTTGGGGATTTTAAACAGGAGTCTGACTTGTATTCTGGTATATACAATTTTGTTGTAGATGGTACATAGGGAAATCGATTGTTGATTCTGCATTCATACACTTTTGATCTGAGGTCTGTATACTGTTTGTAATGGGACTTTATGCAGTGTGTGTGGTGGAGGGTTTCTGGCCCAGGGTCTGTATAAGCAGAGGTCTAGCCTGAAGTCCATGTCTTAATTTACATTCTCCGTGGTGCTGTGTCCATTGATTTTCAAATCTGTGGACAGGAGTTATACGTACTGTTGCGGTTAATGTGCCTTTACACTCTGTGCACAATTATCAGACAAGTGAGTATTTTTACTATACCATCATTTACGCGCATATTATCTACTTCTAAACTATGTAAACTTAAATGGTTGTGAAAGGGGTTGTGGGTTCCTACCCCTGAAAATACTAAATGGGTTTATATGTCCGAATGGGAATTGTCATGCGTCTTTTTGTACAATGTATTATGTAATTTGTCATCTGTTTTATATAGATATAATGGCAGGTACAGTGTTTGCATAGTACTGAAGTATAAGATGCATAGGAATGTTATGCAACATGTAGAACTGTTAATATAGGAAGTTGGCTCAGCAAATCACTGCACGGCAAGTTAATAGTTAAGTGAGACCCAGAACGGAAGAAGCTAGTCTGCAGGGAAAGAACTGACTTTATCTTATCATTTAGATAGGGTTTGACAAGCGACTAGTACAGTCGTGCAAGTGATGCAGAACACAAAGACCACATTTCAACTACCACCATCTTAGTGATATTGCAAAATCTGAAGAACTTGACAGACATACAAAAGGTCATTGTTAGAATCTATCCATCCTTAGCCAAGAATGGACTGACTCCTCTAGTAAGAGTTGTTGGAAGGATGTGTGGAGCGCAAATAGCTATGGTACCTAGCAGCTGTGCCTGTAGTCAGGATTACAGTAGCTGTGCCCAGTGCTGTGTCCCTGGCTCACATTGTAAAGGGAGAGGAAAAATGGATAAATAAAAGCAATAAGTAAATAATAGGTTTGCGAGTGCTTCCCAGCTTCCTCCAGACAGAACTTCTCTTTCACTCTCCTCAGTGATACTAGACACTGAACTAAACTAAGCCTTTCCCCAGCCAGAAGCCAAGCTCAGCCAGAAAGCAGGTCCTTGTGCTCAACCTCTTGGTTACAGATCAGACAGTGTGTGAATGCTTCAAACTCCCAGCAAAGGGAGCTCCAATTTCCTTAAGACATGGCGTTCCAAAAAATTGTAAAAAAAAATACCAGTTGTGACAGCCAAACCGCAGGGGCAGCCACATTCCCCCCTAGTAAATTGCAGTACGTTCCGGACTGCATAGACATGGAAAACAGTGCTATAACAAAGCATTTTTCTGAAAAACATTACATAACAGTTGCATAAATGTTTTAACTTTTCAAAACAGTTTTATCAATGATCACAGCGCAAAACCACTCTTGAGAATTAAGATAGTCTCTGAATGCATCTGTGGGGTACATAAACCATAAAGCTGATTTCTTCACTGCGCTGGCTGTTTTAAGTGACTCCTTGCCATGGCACAATAAAGTAGGCTCTTTTCAAGCTTATGAGTCCTTTCAAGAGTCCTTGTGGTAAAGAAAAGCATTATGGTTACTAAAGTCTCAGATTAGTCTATACGGGCAAATGGGCCATTTAGCAACGTTACTTAAGGCACAGTTCAACATATGTACAAGATAATACTCTATGAAAGTACCCTATTACTTTTATAGCGAAAAGGTTTTTTTTTCCCTGTGTGCTATGATGTAATCTGCACAAAACAGGAATGCTAGATGACTTTCTATGACTCTTTAAACTTACCACTGGAATGGCAGGCTCACTGCTGACAGGGGGAAATGTTTCTTAAACATGCAAAGTGTCAGTAGCTGGAGTTAGCTGCTCATCTTCTTCAAGAAGGTTTAATGTCTCTGGTTGGGACAGTTGTGGGAACAACATCACTAGGACAACTACCGTGTTGTTGACTTGCAGCCACGAATGAGGAAATTCACCTTATGGTTAGATGGTAGATTAGTCTAAGGCTGGGCCTCCCATTGGTCTTCTAATTTGTGTGTTCTCCTCTTTTCCTTCAGCACCTGTTCACCTGGTGCTAAGGAGTTTCCATGGCATGCCGATTAAAGTTTTTTGTTGTTTTTGCTTTGCTTGTGCCAAACTTTGTTCCATGCATTGTTGCACTTTTTGATACTGCAATTGTCTTTTGGTGTTCCAATCTGTGTATAACTGGCGTATCAAGAGATACGACTTCCATTTCCAGGTCAATGGGGAGCTTATCTTGCCATGCACGCATCAAGTAAGCTGGATTGTATCCTGTCGAGCTGGTTGTAATATGAGTGTACATCTCATCAGATCAGGCCATTTTTTAGGCCATTGGTTACGCTCTTCTAGTGGTAGGATCTGGAATAGGTTGATACCCAGATGATTTAACTTTTCACAAAGACTGTTGCCTTGTGGGTGGTATGGAGTTATTCTGTTCTTCTTACAGCCATATAATGTCACGGTGTAGGGAATAATGATAAGGGAATGGCAGTTACGGGCAGGGTACCGGGAAGACTAGTCTGACCCTAGTCTAGGAACCCTGAATGGCCCTGATCCCGAAGGTATCTCTGATGATGAGAAGGTTCGGGCCTCCAGCCTCTCCCTAACCTCCTCCACCAGCCCTCACTATTCCCCCCTCACCTCCCTCTACAAACCGATTTCCAAATCTGCTGTCACAGTTAGAGGACACACATCCAGGACGGTAAACTGCAGCAGTGTCCCCCTGGGGCCCAGGGCTCCCTCCCCTGGAGTGCACAGCAGGAACCACCGGACCTCCCTCCTGGAACGATGCCTAGATCCACCATTAATCTGAGATGTAGTCTGACTCCACCCCTTTTCCAGGCTCACTCCCATTTACTTCTGGAAGTGGAGTAGGAGTCGGTGCAACCAGTAGGTAGAAATAGGTGTAGCTAGGCAATTACTCACACAGAAAGCCCCCCAAGTTACAACCTTTCTGGCCCGCCAGTCTATCACTGGGTTGTGTTTCTCTGCCAGGGAAGGCCCAATACAATGGGAGTGGGCAGGTTCTCCAAGAGGTGACAGGACAGAACCTCCTGGTGGAGAGTTCCTATGCTCAGGTTCACATTACGCACCACTTGGGAGAGGACCTTCTGGCTGAGTGGAACTGAGTCGATCGAGGCGATGGGAATGGGTCTCACTAAAGCACTGCTAGTGAGATCATGAGCCCGAACAAAACGAGAATCCATCAAATTGACCCCTGCTATCGATCAGTATCAGCACAGTCTCGGTTTTACCATCCACCACCACCCTGACAGACAGTGTGAACGGAGACATTTGCGAGGAAGGAAAGATAAACTCTCTGGTCGTCTCCTTCTGAACGACCCGAGGTAGGCTGCTTCTGAGACTGTGTGGTCTTGAGGGACAATCCTTAACAAAATGGTCAGATTTTCCACAGAAAAAACATGCTCCGCCCACTTGGTGAACATAGCCACAGGAGGTTTAACACAAGAACCTACCACCCCCAACTGCATGGGTTCTTCGGGTATAGTTTCCTCAGCAGGGATAGGTACAGGAGATATAGTAGGTTTTGGTCTCTCCCTCAGGTGTCTGTCAACCCGTATGTTGAGGGACATCGCAGCTTGCAATGACTGCGCGTACTGAACCAGGGTGTCTTGCAGTTTAGCTGACAAACCCAAGCAGAACTGATCCGGAGGGCTGGGTCATTTCACTGGGTGTCAGTCGCCCATCTCAGAAACTCCGAGCAGTACTCCTCCAATGCTTCTGTGCCCTTCTTGAATTTACAGAGATTAGACTCAGCAAGGTTCCCATACACCTGAGCCAGAGCAGCAAAAAACCTGTCCACCGACCGCAACGATGGGGAGTCAGCCAGGAGGGAAAAGGCCCAAGTCTGGGGGTCCCCTTTAAGAATGGAGACTATAATACCCACCCGCTGTTCCTCACTTCCCTGATGAACAAGGTTCGGAGCCTGAAATAAAACTTACAGGCCTCATGAAAACAAAAAAATTGTCTCTTCCCACAAAAAATCTATCTGGAAGAGAGACCTTGGGTTCTGGCACAGCCTGAGCATGAGCCGACGCCAGGTAACCCACAACTTGTTGCAGCTGTTGCACTTCCTGAGTCCGCAGACCAGTACCTCTTCAGAGATGGTCTGCATCAGGCAAGAAAATGCATCAGTTGAGGCAGTCTGAGACATAGTGTCTCAAGGGAAAAGGTATGGGCTGCTGATAATGTCACGGTGTAGGGAATAATGATAAGAGAATGTCAGTTACGGCAGGGTGACCAGGGAAGACTAGTCTGACCCTAGTCTAGGAACCCTGAATGGCCCTGTTCTCTGATGGTGAGAAGGTTCGGGCCTCCAGCCTCCCCTAACCTCCTCCACCTGCCCTGCGCTATTCCCCCTCACCTCCCTCCACAGAACCAGGATACAGAACTCCAAAGAACCTCAGCCACACAAACACACAGAACTGCACAGCACGGCTTCAAGGTATAGAGTGAAACTCCATCAGTAGTGCCAGCATTTTATTAGAAATAAAAACACAAACACGTATCTGGACTCAATCTTTATTACTCCCTCATACCCATCCTCGATCCTCTGCTATGTCTTCTTGATTGCAGGTTCCAGTGAAGAACACAGCGTCCTGTCACTGCAGCGTCCAAACATTGAATGGATGAGCCGCCAGCGCCGGTTCGGTAATAAAGATGGAGCCCAGATATGTGTTTGCTAGACTGATTGCAGGCTAATCTCTTTAGGTGCATTGGTACAAAGTGTACTGCATCTAATAGCGCTCTTATTATAGGGCTTTCTGTAGGCACAGGGTTTATTGCTTGACTCATTCTCAATCATTACGGGTATTGTATACTTGCAATGCAATATTTGATCAGGGTCTCTTTTTGTACCCTGCTGTCTTTAATGCGTCTTTTGCATTCTGTACTCTATTGCCTGGTGCATAAGCCGGCTTTAGTACTTTTTCTATCATAAGTGACTATTGTGCAGATTGTACTCCTTGATATTTGCTATTGCACTACCACTTTATATTTGGAACGTTTTAAGTGTTACATACAGGCACCTACCCTGTGCATTACCTGCCTGCATACAACCAGTCGCTGCTACAGTTTTTTGCCACCATTTTGAATAGATATGAAGAGACTCTGCATGTGTGAGTCATCTCTTACAATATTGTTATTGGAGAATGGGGATGGACATTTCCAGTTGTGATACAGTGTTGTTCACACTGTTTTAAGTGTTTTTAAATATGGTCCATGTTGTTTATATGTCTCTTTGATATTTTGAAAAAAAATATTTTTTTGATACTGGTAATACTTTGATGTCCTTCCCCTGATCCCGGTCTACAAAAAAACAGTGTTCTTATTTCTTAATCAGTGTTCTAGGTTAAGTGTGACCGGTGAATCACGTTTTATGCCCATCCACACTTTCACATTCCAGATATGTGCTTGTGTTTCAATAAAATGTTTTCTCTCTGTGTTGTGTCTTAACGGCCAGGTCTAACATTGGCCTGACATTAAGAATTTCAGACTTAATGCCAGCTGGCAAACAAAGCTGCCATTAACCCCTTTTAACTCAGTTTGCCACTGCTACACGGCAACTGGAAAAGCCATGTAAAGTGTTTGGAATTGGAGTTTCTTATAATTGTGCAAATTTATGGCTGCCATTCTATAGCACGGGGGGGCCCAATTATGATGAGTCCTCACCCCAATGAGAATATCAGCTCTCAGCTGCCTAGTTTTACCTTGGACAGCAATTGAAAATAGAGCGAAGCCCTACGCATTTTTTTTACCATTAGCAAGCACAGACACCATCTAGATTGTGGAAATGCAGTCTGATTGCAACAGCTAATCGCATATGCTCCCAGAGAGCATGGGTGTCTGTGATTGGCTGTTGCCGGTCAGTAAAGTGAATATGCATGAAGCTCATAGGTAGGACCAGAAGTAAGTGAAAGGAGAGTGGACCCAAAAGCAAGCAAGCAAACGGGGACATGGTAATATGATTTGTGTGTGTCTGTGGGTGTGTTTAGCAGCTTTTGGACACCTTTGAATGTGTTGTCTATGTGTTTTATGTTGCTTGCCATTGATTTCAATGGGGTTTGGTTGGTTTGGCAAACTGTTCATCGAATAATTCAGCAGACACCTCACATTCGGAAAACCAAACCGAATTTGAACACTCAGATGTTTGTTCATATCTAATCCCTTCCTCTGTTCCATTTACTTGGTTATTTCTCACTAAGGCTGAAGTCACACTGGCGTGTGACTTGCAAAGGTGCAATGCAAGGAAATCTCGTAATGAACTCAGTCTCATGCGAGACAATCATGCAGCTCAGACCTGCGAGTTTTTACTTAATCCTGTATGAGCTAAGGAGAGCAGTGCAGCATGCTGCGATTGTCTGCAAGTCTCAGATCCCTTGCAGCTGTACAAGTCTATGGGTGCGAGTAAAACATTGCACTGCACTCGTCATGCATGTGACTGCAGAGCATTATACGCTAAGAACATCAATAGAGAAGATGGAGAGAATAATCTCTCCTTCTCTCCATACCTGTGATCCGACCACAGGATCGGATCACAGTTGCTGACAATTGGATCACGCTCTTCAGCAAAGCCTAAGCCGAGTGTCATTAGCATATTGCATCTGAATGCTCTTGCATTGTATGCATACGCTAGTTTGACTCCAGCCTAAGGGATACATCCTATATTGTCATTTTTGGGTGTTGATTAAGGTTAAGAAAAAATAAACAGTGAGTTATTTGCTCATATTCGTAGAGGTGAATAAAACATGACTTTGTACAAAGACAGTTTATCCTTTACTGATTTAAAAAAAAATGTTTGTCAGAGGCATCAATTCCTTGTACTTTAGGTATCTTTTAATTGATGCTACATAAATAATCTCTAGCAATAACTGTGAGAAACAGACTTCAGAGGCATTAAAGATTTTTGAGTTATTCTACTATGCCAAATTCTCATTGACAGATAACGTAATGGATTGTTCTTTTATACTTTGCAAATGAGTGAAAAGGAAAGACGAAAAAGGGTAAAATAGTTGTAACGTATACCTCTCCAGTTTTCTGCATAAAATTTAAAAAAGTGTACTGGAATATTTTTTTGAAGGTGTAGAAAATAAGTAACTCACCTTTACTCACCCTTTTCCTCCAGATCCAGTGCTGCCTCTCCACCTCTGCTTTTGGCTTTCTTTATAGCCGTAACAACAAGTAGAGCCGCATTGGAGATGCAGCACTGACTCTGGGGTGGTGAGTATAGTTGAGTTTCTTATTTTCTGCAGCTGTAGCCCTATGGATAAAAAAATCTCCTTTAATATGTGAAAGTTTTTACTAATTCATGCTTCTTTACAATATTCTTTATTGTTCAACACTAGCGAAGAGCGAGCGCTACCATGCTCAAGTGGTCAGTGTTCACAACAAGCAGTTGGACGCTCGGATAGGCATGATTTGAGTACTGAGTATTATGGAAGTCAATGGGGAACTCGAGCGTTTTTCCAAAACATCTTCTGGAAAAGTGCTTGAGTTCCCCGTTGACTTCCATTATACTCTTTAAGCAAGTTGCACTTATCTGAGTATCCAACTGCTCATTACAAGTACTGAGCGCCCAAGCATGGTAGTGCTCGCTCATCACTGGTCAACACACTTCCCTTGATATTAATCAACATTAACCCTTCTCTTTTCAGGGTTGCAATAATGTGCATTAAATGCACCATGTCTTCAAGGTTTTGGTACTCCCCAGAAGTCCATCTTAACTGACAGAAGCCTTTGAGACGATGGACCCTGCACATTTTACTTTCCTCTACAGATCACTGAATGGTGTCCAGTCATAAAGCTAGACTGGTATGCCAGTTGGGCACCAAATGTTACTTAGTAGAGACTTATTTCTAGCTCACCCAGTTGCTCTATGCTCATCCACCTGGGGTTCAGACACCATAAGTAAGACTGCTTAGTGTAGTTGAAATGCGACGACTGGGTCATGTCGACCATATGAATTTTTCTTTTGTATGCTATGCACTATATTTTCATTTGAAAACTAAAAAGAAAAGGGAAATCTTGTCCTGTTAAGCCGGACTCCAATTGTTACTCGGATAGCCTTGTATGCAGATTATTGGCAGCTTGACAAGACATAAATAAAGGCAAATGGTAGATGACTAGGTGTGAAAGTACTTCCTGTAGAAGTGGCAAATTGATACAGCAAAAAAATCATGATAAAATGATGAGGGTTTTTGTTTGGTAGTAAAACATAGGTGTAGAGTGATTGGTTGCTAAGGATTTCAGTGATTAGAATGCAGATGGTAAGAAGCAGGTGTTTCTGCACATTAAAGATGGAAAACGAAAAAGTAGCGAAAAGTAAAAAAGAAACATTTGGGCTTTAGGGATTTATATGCAAGTTTATGTTTCTTGTATGATCGTTTCCTTCTCTGCGCTCCTGTGGGCACTATAATCCCCTTAGTTTTGTTTTACATTTCTCTCACCTAGGAAAGCACAAGCAAACATTTTATAGTCAGCGGAGACATATAAACGCGACTATAAATGTATATAAATGTCAACATTCAATATATATTTATTTATACAAAACATAGCTGCGTGTTCTGGTTTGAATTCTTACAATGGTAAGACAATAGATATCTAAATATACAATCCTTACAAATATACAAATCATAATATGCAATTAAAACTGATTTCTGAAGTAATTACTAATGGGTGATTTATTACTGCTCAAAAATCAAAAACAGCATGTGCATTCATCAATCCATGCTATCACATTACAGAGTAGGCTGCATTATTGGTTCATATATAGTCAATATATTTTCTTGTAAACCTGTATATAAGTAATTTCTGGTGCCCTCTACAGTAATATCAAAATATGTCATGCTATATTTATGCCAAGGTTCAGCTTAAGGGCATAAACACACTATGCGAGATGCATGCAAGATACTTGCACGTGTCTCGCATGACTCACCCAGAATGGCCGTTGGCTTTCTGGATGGAAATGTGATGCTGCAGAGAAACACAAGCAGTAGACACGCTCCTGTCCAGAGAGGCAGAGACTATTCAGAGTGAGTCATGCAAGACTCACACGAGTATCTCACATTCATCTCGCATAGTGTGCCTTTGCCCTTATTATTTAAATCATTTATATATAAAACCCAAACTTTATTAATTAATGCAAACACAAACAGAACGATTTAAAACCAAGTGCACAATGAAAGGATAGAAGGAAGAAAAGACCCTGCAGACTGCCTCCTTTCCCCTACCTTTCAGTGGAGGTTGGCACCCTAATAAGGAACATTGTGGTGCCCTTACTCCTCATCGACTATCCCTCTGCCTGCCCTGACTTGTCCCTAAAAAGATTTGAGACAGGGCATGGGGTACTATTGCAGAGATATAGAGGGTATTCGTTAACATACGTGTACAATGCACTCAGTGGTTAAGGGGTTGGCTCACCCCGTTAATACTGCCCTGCCTGACAGTGGGGGTCGGCGCCCTAAAGGATCGATATGGCACCCCCACTCACAGTTGGCTGGTACCTTAGTCTGTCCCTACACCACCTTCATTAACCTTTTTAGGAAACAGTTATGTTAAATAAAGGATTTGGACCTATTGATACTTATCTTGGCATTTGTATTCAGGTCTTGCCATCCTCACTGCATCCGCCTCAACGCGTTTCACCTTTCAGCTCATCAGGAGGCCTTGTCTCTCACACTCCAGCATGTGTGTATGTTTGCTGATTTTAGAAAAATGGCAGGGACTGTCTGATAGCTTCAAGTTCCCTTTAATCACCTGTAGTCTCCTTAGCTCCTCCCACTTCCTGTGACCTCACCCTTCTCATTCCTGGGTCCCTGTCTTCCTACATATCTATTTTGTATTGGCTCAATTCCCGTTTTTGTAAACCTCCCTAACCACTCTTACACCCAAATCCTATTTCCCCATCAGTTTCTATCTTCCTCTCCATCTCTGCAGCGGCCGCCGCCTTTCACTTCCGGTGTGTGGACCGCACGCCGAGCGTGTGGAACGCAAAACAGAAGTGCGACCCTGCGCAGCGGAAGTGATGTGCTGTCGCTTCTCCAGTGACGCGGTCAGCTTTGTGAGCTCGCCCACGTCACTACAGGAGGTGGTCAAAATCCTGGAAGCATCACCCCATTGCCATTGAGACTGATGCCTTCCCAGAGTGCAAACCAGCCCCCACACACCGCCGGCGGGCATAGGAAGGGGTTAGCATTCTCCCTTAAATGGAAGTAGGGGATTTGTTTCACTTTGGGCACATCCTTTAGTTATAGTGGAGGGGTACAACTGGGATAGAAGCTAATCAAGTAGTGGAAAAATGTTTATGTCATGGGATGTCCATTCCACGAGGATGACGTGGGAGAAAGTATCTCTCCTTTTTATCATCCAGGGGATGATTGGTTACAGAGTGATTTATATAAATCATGATATTTAACCTGTCTCTTTACAGGGTATTTTGCACATCCCCCTAACTATGGACCAGGGCTCTCATGTACATCATGTGAGTTATAGAAAGCATGCGTATGACATTTGTTTATTAATGCCCCTGGGGGCCAGCGAGTCAATCCTAAAAATCCATTCTATTTCTTTTTGTAAGATTTTTCGGTCATGGCCTCCATTTCTGGGTCCCTTCTTTACCAACTCGATCACACGGAACATCAGGTTACCTATGTCACCACCATGGACTTTATTCATGTGTCTTGCCAGTGGGGTATCCCTCCCATTTCGGACATCCCCAGGTGTTTCCCCACTGTACGTCTCAGTTCTCTCCGAGTCTTACCCGCATAATTCATTGGACACGGGCAGGTCACCACATAGACCTCCCCCGATGATTTACAATTGCAAAAGTTCCTGATGTAAAAGGTCTTTCCAGTAGAAGCACTTTTTATGAATTTACATCGTTTCATATTGTCACAGAAGTGACAATCACCACATCTGAAATCACCCATTGCTCTCCTGGTTAGCGAATTTTCTGGCGTTCCAGGTGTCTTGTAGTGACTATGCACAAGGTGGTCTTTTAGCCACCTACCCCGTCAATAGGCAATACTCGGTTTTGGGGTGATCTCATCCCTGATGTCTGGATCTGCTAGGAGGATGTCCCAGTATCTTAGTAGCACACTAAAGACCCTCTCGCTCTGGCATTCATAGGTACCAATAAGTCTGTTTTTTTTATCAGCCTGCTTATGTCCCTTTCTGCATCTGTGTAGTAGCTCACTCCTGTCCTGTTCTCTAGCATGGATGTGTGCAGTTTGTATGACCCCCCGTGAGTAGCCTCACTCGAGAAAACGTTTTGTCAGATCAGCCGATTGTGTCTCGAAATCTGAATGTCTCGAGCAATTCCTTCTGAGACATAGGAATTGGCCCTTTGGTATGCCCATTTTCAGGGGGGCTGGATGGTGGCTCTCGCATCGCAATAAACTATTTGTAGATGTAGGTTTGCGATAAATACATGTTGATAGTACACCATCAGCCTCCCTCCTAATCAGAACATCCAAGAAAGGTAGTTCCTTCTCACTGCTTTCTGATGTAAAGCGCAGGCCAATTGTATTGATCTTCAGTCAATGCACAAACCTCTCAAACTCGGCCACTGGTCCAGACATAAGACAAAGACGTCATCTATGTATCTGACCAGAGCAAGATGTTCTTCTCCCACCAGCTCTTACTTTTCACAAAGGCCAATGGTTTCCTCCCACCAGCCGAGGAATAGATTAGCATATGATGGCGCACAGAAACTTCCCATTGTGGCACCCCTCAGCTGGTGGAAGTACTTCCTGTCGAAGATGAAAGTATTGTGGTACAGGACGAACTTAAGCAGGTCAATCAGAAACATATTATGACTCTAAAGGCTATGTTCACACATTTGCTTATTTTGTTGTGCTTTTTTGCACGCTTTTTTTGCCGAGGTTTTTGGCTGCTCAAAAAAGTGCAACAAAATACGCCGGTGCTTTCACACTCCACGCTTTCTTCTGCCCATAAGCTTAGGGGATGTCACAGAGGGGAGGATTAATCCTGATTCCTCCCCCCCTCTATCACATGTGTGACAGCCCCTATTTGATTTTGCAGTGTATTAATATACACTGCGAAATCAAATTTAAATAAAGCCAAATGTATTCAAAATAATGAATGAAATACTTACCCTCCGACGGGTGTTTGGGTGTCTGGGAGCCGGGAGCCGCAGCAGGAATTGACCTGCTAGGGCCTGCCTTGATGTCAGAGGACGTTTTGGGTGCTGATTGGACACTCGCAGTCATGTGATACATATCACATGTCCGCGAGTATCCAATCAGTGCCAGGAATGTCACTCTGACATCACGGCGGGTCCGAGGAGGTCAATTCCTGCTGCGCCTCCCGGACACCCGAACACCCGTCGGAGTGTAAGTATTTCATTCTTTATTATTTTTCATACATTTGCTTTATTTAACTTTGATTTCGCAGTGTATATTAATATACTGTGAAATCTAATGGGGGCAGTCACGCATGTCACAGAGGGGAGTAGGAACCAAGATTCTTCCTCCCCTCTGTGACATCAGATGCAGCAGCGCCCGCCGTTATAGGAAAAAACGCCGGCACTGCTGCGTAAAGAATTGACACAGTGATTCTTTTTATGCAGGCGCTTTTTCCTACAACAGCGCGGCATATTTTTATGCACTGTCTGTACGGCAAAGGGAATTTCCCATTCAGTTTGCCGGCAGACAAAAGGCACATTGCGTATTTTGAAAAGCGCGCTCAAAAAAAGCATGCAAAAATACGCAATGTGTGAATGCAGCCTTACACACAGTTGCTCTAGTGCTCAGGTAGTATTCTAAGGCACAAATCCCCAGATCGTGTGGGATGCTACAGTACAGTGCGTGTCACGCGTATAAGACGCTGGAGATAACACAAAAGGATGTAACACGGTGTCAATGTAAATACCACAATTTTGAGTACATTAATCCAATCCTGAGAAAATCGGTCTCCCTTTTAGTGGTTCCATCCCCTTGTGCACTTTTGGTAAAGCGTAGAAAGTAGGGACTATGGGGTACGCAGGTTTTAAAAAATTGTACTCGTTTTTAGATATCAAGCCACCTTCGACAGCGTACACTAAGCTTTCACACAGGGTGTTCACATAATCCTGTGTAGGATTTTCTTTTAAGACTTCATAAGTTTCCCTGTCGTTCAGTATCCGATAACACATTTCACGATAAATCGATTGTTTCATCAAAATGAGGTTCCCCCTTTATCAGATGTTTTGATGATGAGACCCTCCTCTTTTTCAAGACTATTAATTACCTCCAGTTCCTCATGTCTCATGTGTGAACATAGATCCTTGTTTACACAAGGGATCTTTTTCAGATCTCTCTCCATCAGGCTTATAGAGATGTAAACACTTGATACCTCACTGTTAGGAGGCATCTTTTTACTGCTCCTCTTATGATCTGTAAAAGGTCCCAGGCTCCTGTCATTGTTTCTACTTTTCACTTCAAAAAGGTCATTCAATGACCGATGGCAATCTACATCCTCTATCTATACCAAGTTTTTCACATTCCTCTTTATTTGTTTTAGCAAAAAACTTTTTCTACCTCAGTCTTCTGCCGAAGAGATTTATGTCTTTCACCCAATTAAAGCAGTTATACAGTGCCTACAAGTAGTATTCAACCCCTTGCAGATTTAGCTGGTTGACACATGCGGAATTAACTTGGCATTGTGACATTTGGACTGTAGATCAGCCTGGAAGTGGGAAATGCACTGCAGCCAAAAAGATTTTTTTTTTTAAAGCGTTAAAAGTTAATTCAGAGGGTCATTTATTATTCAACCCCTCAAACCACCAGCATTCTGTTTGGTCCCCCTAAAGTATTAAGAAGTAGTTCAGGCACAAAGAACAATGAGCTTCACATGTGTGGATTAATTATCTCTTTTCTGACTATTTAAGACCCTCCCCAAACTTGTGAACAGCACTCATACATGGTCAACATGGGAAAGACAAAGGAGCATTCCAAGGCCATCAGAGACAAGATCGTGGAGGGTCACAAGGCTGGCAAGGGGTACAAAACCCTTTCCAAGGAGTTGGGCCTACCTGTCTCCACTGTTGGGAGCATCATCCGGAAGTGGAAGGCTTATGGAACTACTGTTAGCCTTCCACGGCCTGGACAGCTTTTGAAAGTTTCCTCCCGTGCCGAGGCCAGGCTTGTCCGAAGAGTCAAGGCTAACCCAAGGACAACAAGGAAGGAGCTCCGGGAAGATCTCATGGCAGTGAAGACATTGGTATCAGTCAATACCATAAGTAACGTACTCCACCGCAATGGTCTCTGTTCCAGACGAGCCTGTAATGTACCCTTACTTTCAAAGCGTCATGTCAAGGCTCGTCTACAGTTTGCTCATGATCACTTGGAGGACTCTGAGACAGACTGGTTCAAGGTTCTATGGTCTGATGAGACCAAGATCGAGATCTTTGGTGCCAAACACACGTGACGTTTGGAGACTGAATGGCACTGCATACGACCCAAGAATACCATCCCTACAGTCAAGCATGGTGGTGGCAGCATCATGCTGTGGGGCTGTTTCTCAGCCAAGGGGCCTGGCCATCTGGTCCGCATCCATGGGAAGATGGATAGCATGGCCTACCTGGAGATTTTGGCCAAGAATCTCCGCTCCTCCATCAAGAATCTTAAGATGGGTCGTAATTTCATCTTCCAACAAGACAACGACCCAAAGCACACAGCCAAGAAAACCAAGGCCTGGTTCAAGAGGGAAAAAATCAAGGTGATGGAGTGGCCTAGTCAGTCTCCTGACCTTAACCCAATTGAAAACTTGTGGAAGGAACTCAAGATTAAAGTCCACATGAGACACCCAAAGAACCTAGATAACTTGGAGAAGATCTGCATGGAGGAGTGGGCCAAGAAAACTCCAGAGACCTGTGCGGCCTGATCAGGTCTTATAAAAGACGATTATTAGCTGTAATTGCAAACAAGGGTTATTCCACAAAATATTAAACCTAGGGGTTGAATAATAATTGACCCACACTTTTATGTTTAAAATTTATTAAAATTCAACTGAGCAACATAACTTTTTGGTTTGTAAGATTTATGCTTCTGTTAATAAATCCTACTCTCGTTTGCAGTTTGAAGAGCTCTAACTTATTTGCATCTTATCAAACCACCTAAATCTGCGGGGGGTTGAATACTACTTGTAGGCACTGTAGTTACCCATAGGAACAAATGATAGACCCCCCACCAAAACATCATACTTATTTTGTTTAACTCATAGGATGACAGGTTTATGATCTGTCCCTATTGAGATGTCCAGTCATATATGTGTTTATTGGTTTACTTTGTTTCTCAAGCTGTACTCCCTTGGAGCTGTTTCCTCTAAAAAAGAGAAACCAAGGGTACCAGTAACAAAAGGGTGAGCCCAACAAGCCAGAACCAGCATTTCCTCCTGCCCCACCTCCACCGTTGTCGCTCCTTCTTGGGTGCAAATCTCTGTGACAGCCGGTGTTGTTATTGATGGAGTCTGAGGGCCTACCGGGTTGCCTGGCTGTAGGCCATAAGGTCCATTCTATGGACCTGGTTGGGGGTGGATGAGTTTCGGTGCCGGGTGATGCGAGGGCACCCTATGGGCCTCTTCCTCTCTTTCTCCTCCCAGATCTACCTCTTCCCCTACTTGAATCTGGTTTTGTTGAGGAGACTGACTGTTGTTCCCTCACAAATTAATATGCCTGATTCTCAGAGAACTCCTTGAAGTCCCTCTGAAACTGAAGATGCTTTCTTTCTTTGAGAAAGCCTTGATATTTCTCCAAAGAATTCTGTAGTGATGATTCTCGTCTACCAAAATCAGGATCTGACTTCAGTTTGAGTATATTCTCTATTCCAGTATTCAGATTAGCAGTTGCAATCTCAAAGATCTTCCTCTCTTCTTGGAGCAAGATACACATGAGTCTGAATGATGAATTTATAGACTCTTTTTTTGGAATGAACATTGCAGATTCGATTTGTGATCGGAAATCTGAGCAATTTACTAAAAAATCGGCGAATGTGGCTTTGTTCCAGAAAAGAGTTGGAAATTTTAAAGTTACCCTAAAACTTTCCGTGAAGGTGTGGAGCCAAAATGCTTGCCGGAAGACCCAGTTGCCGAGAACACTACTAACCTAAGGTTAAGCATTTTTCACCATAAAATCTTCAAACATCCGTCTAAGAGCTTTTATTTATTTATTTTTTAAATTATTATTATTTTTTTTACATTTTTTGATATACCTCCTGCATGCGCAAGACACATGAGTGTTTTCTTGCTGCACTACCTGCAACATGATCCTCGGATTGATAGAATTTGAAGTAATGCCAACTACTAGCTTTGTAATTTTGGCCAAATGCATCCTGCCCTGTAAAGGGACGCACGCATGCAGGAATATCAACAGAGGCTTTTACACAATCTTATGGTACCTTTACACGCAGCTACAGGTAACAGGTTTTCCACAGGTAACTTACTGGCTGCAGTGAAATCATGGAGACATAGTTCCATTTGTACACAGCAACAAGATAGAACCATGTCTCCATGATTTCACTGCAGCCAGTAAGTTACCTGTGGAAAACCTGTTACCTGTAGCTGCGTGTAAAGGTACCATGAATACTGCTTTCCCCAAAACACCAGTGGTGCACATAGTCAATATCGCAGTTCTACCTTTCCAACCCGGGAAACGTTGAGTTGTCATCACTCAAACAGTAACAGTGTATCTGATAACAACAATTTTGTAGAATCGTTTCACCTTTTTTTAGACCATCCTTTGCAATGCCAGAAGAGAGAACAGGTGTGACACATAGTGAACACCTAGAGAGGATGGTACACGAGTATCTACAGCTGAATATCGATGCCATGACTTTGGAACTGGTCCCTTGTGCATTTTGGTCTTCAAAACTGGAAAAATGGCCTGAGCTCACCACTCATGCCTTGGATATTTTATCGTGCCCTGCAGCCTGCGTTCTCTCTGAACGTTTCTTCAGCGCTGCCGGTAGTGTGCTAACGGATAAGTGCACGCAGCTGTCCAGTGACAGTGTAGACAGACTAAAGTTTTTCAAGATGAACAAGTCATGGATCCGCAAGGACTTTTCCACCCCAGTGACAGCCTGGGAAGACTAAACGCTTGTCTACTTTTCAATGTGCTGCATTAAACTTCCCATTTCAATATTTCAACTATGGGGCAATTGATGCCACTTTAGTGGTGGCTGTGCCTAATTTTTTTGAAAAATGGAGACGGTTGTTGGGGTCTCCTTGGTGTTTGTTGCTTGACTTGAGTAGGGATCTCTGAGCCAATACCTATCCCTGACACTCCTGCCCCTGTTCCTGAATATTCAATCTTTTTGTCCATCGAACCAGTGATTAACAAATTTGCTGTATTCATATCCACCATTTTTGGGTGCTTAAAAGAAGTAATTACTACATTTCCCTTAATGTTTGCATAAACTGGTTTTGGGTATCAAACCAGGTTTTGACAAATGTGTTGTATATACATGAACGGTTTTTGGGCCCTTAAAAGCACTGTTTGGTCAATCTGCCCTGTCCACTAGGCCTATACCGTTCACTGACCTACCTAAATAGTTTTTCCGGTAATACTCCACAAAACTTATAGTTGTCCTACCTGGGTGTGGCGGGACATAACATTGATGGGAGCGCTTGTATGAGCTTTCAATTTATCTGGCCCACCAGACCAAAACAGGTCACTGACCTATGTCTCTATTATTTCCCGTAATACTCCTCGAAACATATAGTTGTCCAACCTGTGTGTGGTGGGGCATAACATTGATGGGAGTGCTTGCATGAGCATTGAGTTTATCCCGCCCACTAGGCCTAAACAAGTCCCTGACCTACCTGACTAGTATTTCCATTAATACTCCACGAAACTTATAATTGTTTCACCTGTGTGTGGTGGGGCATAACATTGATGGGAGCGCTTGCATGAGCTTTGAGTTTATCCGGCCCACTAGGCCTAAACAGGTCACTGATCTACTTGACTAGTTTTTCAGGTACTACTGCACAAAACTTAGTTGTCCCACTTGTGTGTGGTAGGGCATAACATTGATGGGAGCGCTTGCATGAGCTTTGAGTTTATCCGGCCCTCTAGGCCTAAACAGGTCACTGACCTACTTTACTAGTTTTTCTGGTACTACTGCATAAAACTTAGTTGTCCCACTTGTGTGTGGTGGGGCATAACTTTGATGAAAGCGCTTGCATGAGCTTTCAGTTTATCCGGCCCACTAGGCCTAACAGGTCACTGACCTATGTCTCTATTATTTCCCGTAATACTCCTCGAAACTTATAGTTGTCCAACCTGTGTGTGGTGGGGCATAACATTGATGGGAGTGCTTGCAGGAGCTTTTAGTTTAGCTGGCCCACTAGACCTAAACAGGTCACCGACCTACCTGACTAGTTTTTTCGGTAATACTCCATAAAACGTATAGTTGTCCCACCTGTGTGTGGCTGGGCATAACATTGATGGGAGCACTTGCATGAGCTTTGGGTTTATCCGGCCCATTAGGCCTATACAGGTCACTGACCTACCTGAGTAGTTTTTCCTGTAATACTCCACGAAACATATAGTTGCTGAGAAATGTTTAATTTGGAAATGCTAGGCCAGGTCCTGTTCCAGACCCTGTGCCATGTATGCAGGCTGGGCCATTCAGCAATTTTTGGCCTGGGAAAATTGATGCCATTTTGCTGTGGAAAGAGTGAGGTCTTTTGTTGGTGTCCCTTGCTGTGTGGTACATGACTTGAGCAGGGCGTGACATGACTATACCTGTGTCCCATCCTCCTTTTACTCCTCCACCTCTTTTTACTTAAAGTAGAAAACTACTGCAACTTTTCCCCTGTAATTCATCCATTTGTCAATTCAAAGTCAGTTTCACTCACCTCTGAAATTTTAGGTGAATGTTAACCACCTTCTATTTTGAAGTGCTTTGGAAGAGTGTGCAGGCTGGCACAGACCGTGTCTCGTGCACCCATGCTACGCCATGAGAGTTTTTGTACTGTGGGTAGATTGTTGTCACTTTTATTGGTGTTTGTTGTCTATTCTGAGTAGTTTGGCTGCTTTTGGACACCTTTGAAGGTGTTTTCTATGTGTTTGCTGTTGCCTGCCATTGATTCCAATGGGGTTCGATGGTATTAGTTGAATATTCGATGAACAATTCATCGAACACACCTTAATTTTGCGAATTGAATCGAATTCGAACACTTAGGTGTTGGCTCATTACTATTTATGAAGAGGCCTCCATGCTTGGTGAAAGCAGCGCTGAAGCTTGCTGAGCAATAATGTAGGAAGAGAATGTCTGCCCCAAAACAGTGAGACTCCACTGCAAAATGGTTTCAGCTGTGTTTGGCAGCTTTTGCGCCCCTCTGAAGGTTTTTTCTACGTCCCTGATTTTGCTTCCCATTGATTTGATTTGGGTTTGGGAGAACTACTCGGCGTTCTATTCGGTGAACATATTCCCGATTGCCGAATCGAATGTGAACTTCAAAAGGTTCACCCATCTTTACTAGCCAACTAAATTATTTTAATGGCAAGGTAGGAGAATGTAGGGCTAGTTGTGAGGCAGTTTGGTGGACAGAGGATCACTGCAGGTTGTAGGCTTGTGGTAGGACGAGTATTCAGGTTCCTTTTGAAGATTTCCGTGGTAGGTGAGATTCTGATGTGTTCGGGATATAAGAGTTCTATATATTAAAATCAAAGTAACTTTATTGCTAACTGACAGAAACTAAAATTTCCACTCTTCCTAAGGTATATAAGCCAAAACATGATAAGTGAAGGCAGCAATCCTAGATTGTACACATTTTACCTCTACTTGCCTTCCTTCATATGTACTTGCATCTTGACTCTACAAGAAGTTCAGGGACACATGGAAATAAGGTGTATACTCTGAGATACTGATTCATTGAAGTGTTGAATCCTAACGTAAAATAATTTGATGTGTGGTAAAAATGTTGTTAACCTATTTTTGCAACTTTTGGCATTGTTATGCCAGTTCTGACTGGCTCTGCCAAAGTGGATCTCAAGCATGATGCTACAATTCACCTAACTGATATCAAGCTGGGGTGTATTTTACACCAGAAATTTTACTCCAGTCCTTGAGCAGAGAAAATTAGTGGAGGGACGCATGCCTTTTTTGTTACGCAACAGAATAATTGAAAGGTGTGCACCTGTAAATTAATCAGGAACATCTGACTCCAACATGCCCCCTTATCAAGTGCATTGTGAACAAAGCTGATATTGATGAATGAAGACGTGTGTAGGAGGGCAGCCTATGCTCACGTGTTTCTGCTGATGAAGACACCAACCACATTATATTGTAGTAATGTAAACTGTGTTATGCGTCTATGTAAATAATGTAAGTTTTCTGTGTATATGATGTGTCTTATAATGTAGTAATGTTGTCCAGGTTAGTGTTAAGTAATATGTAACAAAGCACTTAAAAAAATAATGTATATTTAAGGTTTTTGAATGTTATGTAGGCATAGTAATGCATAAAATAGGTATACTGTCTACAGCAGGGGTCTCAAACTCGGTTGGGTTGGTGGGCCCACAGTAGAAAAAAAATCGATATTGGGGGGCCGCATTGCTTGTAGGACTAAAGGTACCGTTACACGTCGCAACACTGCATGCAATTTCACAGGCAATTTGCTGGTTGCAGTGAAATCATGGACACATTTTCCATTTGTACACAGCAAGAAAATAGAACAATGTGTCCATGATTTCACTGCAACCAGTAAATTGCCAGTGACATTGCATGCAATCGTTGCGACGTGTAATGGTACCCTAAGTGACATTTTAGCAATACCAGAATTTTTTGCTCAATCTAGTAAAGTACAAATTATGATCTTCTTGTAGTAATGTCCCCACCCTGGTCTCCATCTTGTAGTAATGTCCCCATACTGGTCCCCATTGTATATTAATGTCCCCCAAACTGGTCCTCATCATGTAGTAATGTCCCCATCCTGATCACCTTCTTGTAGTAATGTCCCCATCCTGGTCCTCTTGTAGTAATGTCCCCACCCTGGTCTCCATCTTGTAGTAGTCCCCATCCTGGTCCCCATCCTATATTAATGTCCCCCATCCTGGGTCTCCTCTTGTAGTAATGTCCCAATATTTAGTAATGTTCCTTCCCTTGTCATCTTGTAGTAATGTCCTGGTCTCTGTTCTTTTTGTTCTCTCGCTCACCACACACACTCACATAGGGCTTGTCCACACACCTGCGCTCTCAGTATTTAGCGCTTCTGCGCTAAATACTTAGGTTTTGACAGAGAAGCAGAGGTACGTGTATGCGGCCGCTGTCAGAAAACGCTGTCCCTGGTTACCCGATGTGTATCGTGGTAACCAGTTCATACAGCAGGCTGCATAGTGTGCGCTTATCCAGAGCGCACAGGGAAACACTGCAAGCAGCGTTTCCCTGTGCGCTCGGGATAAGCTGACAGTGGGCAGCCTGCTGTATGAACTGGTTACCATGATACACATCGGGTAACCAGGGACAGCGTCTGCTGAAAGCGGCGCATACATGTACCTCTGCTTCTCTGTCAAAGCCTAAGTATTTAGCGCAGAAGCGCTAAATACTGAGAGCGCAGGTGTGTGGGCAAGACCATATATACACACCCGCACATTCACACACACTACATACATACACACATACATCCTCAGACATATTTACACAAACACACACACTCACACATTGACACACTTACATAGGGCCATATCTGGAGTTCCTGCCGCCCTAGGCACTTTCAGCGGTCACGTTCCCCTCCCCCCCCAGGCTGCTATCTTCAGCTGTAACAGCGCCTTACCTGACTCCACTCTTCTCACTCCGGCAGCTTCTTCCTCTGTGGCTCCCAGTCTTCCGCTTGCTGGCAGCAGCCGGCACCAGCTAGCACCCAGCACCAGCCAGCACGTGGCACGCTGCACCTGCACGCCAGCACACGTGGCACAGCCCGCACCCGCACCAGCCGCCGGCGATTGCCGCTCAGGCGGCGCAGGAATACACTCACACATATACATACACTCACACACATATACACACTCACATACAAATATACACGCACACACACATATTACACACACACAATACACACATCATCACATATCACACAATACCACACAAAACACACATCACCACATACACACATACCACTCATCACATATACACACAAATACACACACACTCACTCACATATACACACAAATACTCACACATATACACACAAATACACTCACACATATACACATACACACTCACTCACATATACACACAAATACACTATTTCACATACACATCATATAACACAAATACACTCACTATTATACACACACACTAATACACACCTCACTATTATACACATGCACACTATTATACACACAAATACACTCACTATTATACACATACACACACTAAAAATATACACATACACACTATTATACACACAAATACACTCACACTCACTCACATATACACTCACACATACTCACACTCTCTCTCTAACACTCACTCATACACACCTGATGCCCCGGGCCATTATACATGCAGCCGCCGCGGTACCGCTTTACTAGTGACTACTGTGACAGGTACTGCCGGCTCAGCTCAAACAAGCGCCTTCGCGCATGTACATTCACGGAAGCAGGCGGCCGGCGGACCAATCAGAAGCCTCCTGTGACATCACAGGTGGCTTCTGATTGGTCCACCGGCCGCCTGCTTTCATGAATGTACAGGCTGCGAAGGCGCTTGTTTGAGCTGAGCCGGCAGCGGTACACGTGGCGGCTGCATGTATAATGGCCCGGGGCATGCATTTTTGTTTCATGGTGCCCCGGGCCGCACTGGGGAGTGGCGGGCCGCTTGCGCCGGGGGCCGCGAGTTTGAGACCCCTGGTCTACAGTATCAAGTGCTTGATCAGCAGTAAGAAGCAGTAAAGTTGTGGGATCACCCAGCTGGGGTGGAGCCAGTCTCTAGGAGGACAGGGCAGACTCCATCTTAGTAGAGTTGAGAATTATGATGTAAAAGACAGATGTGTGGGATACCTAGGCCATAGCTGGTGAGTGTTTGTGACAACTGCAACCATTAACATCTAGTGGACAGTGACAATAGAGCTCCTGGGAAAGACTCGAGGAGTACGGTAAGTTCGTATACAGAACTAGTTCTGTCCCACTGGTCAGTGTGATGGTAGGCGTGCGATGCTAAGCAATGTGGAGGAGGACGGACTAGTATCAGCTGTAGTAAACAAGATTATGGAGACTTTCAAGGAAAAAGTGTTCACTAAATTGAAGTATACCATAAAGAAAGTGTGTAAGTGTTGTGGCCACAGTATTCTGTATTGAATGCACTGTGCCTAAAATTCAGTAAAAGACTGTTTAAAAAAGAGCTCCATGTCTATGTCGGTGACTCCCTTGTGGACAAAGCCTGGTCTGTTAGATGGCCTGAAACAGGGTATAACTTGTACCCCAGAAGGACCACACACCCAGTCAGGACCACCACAATCGCAACCCCCCTTGCTCTATCGGATTGCCCTGAGAAATACAGGAGAGGTCCCCTCTCCCATAATACCGACCTGAGCAACCCTCACTTGTGTTCTAACCACAACGTGGCTTCACTATGTACATGCACATCATTATTTATTTATTTTTTTACAAAAAATTTTCACAATCTCATTTCTTGAGATCTCAACAAGAAAAAGTAATGGTAAAATATATCAATGTAATGAAATTCTTCTACTTTGAACATTCTGACTATTAATCCACCAGGCTAATCCTCAAAGTCTTATTATTATGCAAGACAGGCATACAATCTGTCTCTATTGTGGAAAAGAAACAATTTTCGCAGTACTTTGGTAATAGCTAGATTTATTCTAATTTACATTAAAAGTTTATGGTTAGTAAATTATTTTACTTTGTACATTAAGGCAGGGAAAGTGTTGCTTAGAGTTTAGCAATCAGGAAGCTAAGTAGTGACTTGTAAGTAGCATTGCTATACCTAGAACATATTGCATCATCCTGTGGGAGGATGGAGTAATCTTGAGAGGAGAAGAAGCATGGAGTTTGTTTTTCACTGGGGTTTTACTCAATGGCTAAGTGCAAACACCTGCTGAAGTACTGCTAATTAGTAGGTAATTAGTAGTTAATGTTCTTAGAATTTTAAAAGAAAGCTTACATAAGTAATTACTTACTATTTCTGATAATACACTGCCTGCCCTGAGAATTTGTATCCCCTGGAATATTTGCCAAGTTGCTGTTTCCTTTGTGTACTAAATCGTTTAATAATTACTCACTAATATTACCTACAAAAAAGGCGAAATGTCAGAAGACAAGGAGACATCTACAATCAGCGTACTTGCTACTTTACCATTTGCAAAACTAGATTCGGGATTGAGGTTTTTCAAATTAGATTAATTAAAAGTGATGGTTGCTTCGTCTATTCAATTCTTAATTGCGAAACCGATTGATCTCAATTTAGTTGTCAATTTGCTAGACAGGTCTTTAATCTATAAAGAACCGTAGCTTGTATCCATGTCTGTTGATTTTGCTATGTCGTTTTACCATTTTGAAGTTAAATTGATAGAAGAGAAATAATGTAAATACTTTTTGCAAAAAGAGTGCAGAAAAAATGGTCAAAACCAGAGACGGACACAGGTAGTGAAGCATGAGCTTTGTGGCTTTATAAAGAATCACATACAGGATTTAAAAACTGGGTCGGCGTTCATAATCCCATCTTAAGGGGTTAATTACCTCATAGATACATAACCAGGATTGCATAGAAGATAATAAAACATACATTTAACTCATTAACTAGTTCAGGACCATCAGCTCATGCGATGAGGGTTTCGAACTACAATCAGCCAACCTCAAGCAGGCCATCTTTCCCCGTTCGTAACCAGGCACATTTTTTTTCTTCGTAAATCCTGTTTTAAAGAGCTCAGACAATACCAGCATCTTTTGTTTCAACAAATTTTTATCTCCTTCATATAGTTTTTTTTTTATTTGTTTTGCTGAGGCAAAATGTATGTGTATGATTTTCACTTTTTTTCAAATTTTTTTTATGAGACCACAAAAGGCCACTTAGGCTGGCTTCACACTGCGGTCAGGTCCGATCCGGGGCTGTCAGGGAGGAACCTGAAAGCCCCGGACCGTATCTGGACACAGAACCAGAGGGCAAATATGCCCTCCGGTCCGGTGTGCAGCGGATGCTGCAGAGCTCAGCTGTCCCCTGCAAAGTGGTGCTGAACCGCTTCACAGGGGACAGCTCCCTGGTGCTGAAGTTCAGCATAGCTCATGCTGAACTTCAGCCGCAGGAGTCCGATTCCCGGATCCTCCCGGATCAGGGCAATCCAGCCACGTAGACTCTCATATTAGGGAGCACCAGATTGTCCCAGATCCGGAAGGATCCGATTTGGGGAGATATTTCTCCCCGGACACAAAAATGCAGCATGCTCCGATTTTGTGTCCGGGAGAATTCCCTGATTCCTCCCAGATTCACATGGAAACCGGATGGCAGAGAGTTGCCATCCGGCGCCATCAGGCCCCATAGGGCTGCATGGGGTGAAAATCGGGTCCGGGGCTGTCAGGTTAACCCCTGACAGCTCTGGATCGGACCTGACCGCAGTGTGAAGCCAGCCTTAGATTTTAATCTGTATTTTCCTTTCCAGGGATGCGACCGTCTCCATCTGGGTGCAGGACCTCTTGTGATGTCACCGAGCCGATCAGCTGACATGTCAGCTGATCGACTCTGTGACGTAATAACAGGTCCTGCAGCCAGATAGAGACGGTCGCATCCCCGGAGGCATCGGAAAGATGAAGTATTATTATTATTTTTTAAATACCGGAGGAAAGAGGCGGGAGAGGAGAGGGGACAGGACAGGGAAAACAGGATAGATGAGTGGGGGGAGAGGAGATGGAGGGAGAGACAGGGAGAACAGGGAGAGACAGGGAAGATGCAGGAAGAACAGGGAGAGACAGAGGGACCACATGATCCACACGGATCCTGCATAGATTTGGATACGGAAGGCTATTTTACATTCGAATGCAGGCATTCGTGTGCATCCGAGGCTGTCCGGGAAATCCTGCAAAAACAAGGATCCCCACGGACAGCCCAAAATCGTGATGTGAAGGCAGCCTTAGTGAAAAAATCATGGCATGCTACAATTTCACTCTGAAATCAGATGAGACTCACCCATTCAAAACTACGGGTGCATGTAAAACATTAGACTGCACTCGGATGACATCTCAGTGCAGCCTGATTTTCCTCAGACTCACACAATAGAGAAGAAGGAGACATTTTGTTCTCCATCTTCTCCTCAAAGTGTTACGACTCTGTCATTCAAGAAATTCAGATCCCACTATGGTGACACTCGGGTCAAACTCAAAACAAAGTTGGATCGACGTGTCATTAGCCTAACTGAACTGATTGATGAGGGAATCTAAGGTCTTGTGACCGCAGCCATACAGGAGAGCTGCATATGGCCAAGAGCTTCAAGTTCTTCACTAATTATTTGTGTGGAGCGCAGCACCCAGAACATTACTGATCAAAACTTCTGTCACACCTGCATTGCAAGTCAAATTTATTTTGAAAGTATAGTCAAACTTGAGAAGACTCCAGCAATATAGTAACAAGGCATCTCATGAATTCAGCTAGTGTCATCGTGGAAATATGTTTTAAAACCAAAGCCAGAATTTTGTAAATGGGCTTGTTATGAATACAGCAGATCCCATTTTAGAAAGCATCTGAGTTAATGATGAGCTATTACTCAGTACATACTCAACATCTGAGATTTTAAAAACAGTCATCAGAATTCCCACCAGTCAATAGAAGCAAACACCCTCATCTTCTTAATTAACATATGAAATAAACAAAATCTGTGACCCTGGTGTCTACCGGCAATTAAGAGCTATTGCTTAGTTAGGCCTGCTAATACCTCATTTAAATATGCAATTAAGGAATAATTGCATCCAATCAATAAAACTTTTAGCATTTTGCTGCGGCTTCAATTATTTCTGCAAGTCTATTTATAATATCCACATTACAAAATGATTCTCAAATGAAGCTTTTCTTTTCTTGGGGCAACACAACACCATATACTTTAGGCCTATTCACATAAGTTGGTAAAGAAATGCTCTAAGAACTGTTGGTAAACGTCTTTGCATGGGTGAAAATTAATCTTTATGAGGATTTCAACAGTAGCCATCATGTTACTTAATTCATTATTTTTCCATAAATCAATAGTGTATGTGAAAATAAGAAACTTTGTAATACATGTATATCTTATCACAGAAATCAGTTTTTCTCTCCTCCTGTCTGATCTTTTATTCTCAAAATTCCCAATTGAACAGTAAGATCTATTTTCCGTGCTTATAAAGTTCTATGGAAGTCTAAAAGTTAACCCCTTCATGATGCAGCCGATTTCCATTATTGCTTTTTTTTTAATCATCTTCTTCCCAGAATCATACATTTTTTTGTTTTTCTATCCATATACATGTAAGATTGCTTTTTTTGTGGACAAGTTGTACTTTTAAATGACACCATTCATTTTTCTACATAATATGCTGGAAAATGGTGGAAAAATATTCAAAGTGGGAAGAAATTCTGAAAACCCTGCACAATTCTGACATTGGGTTTTGGAAATTGCTTTCACGGTGCACATTTTGTGGTAAAAATTACCTTGCAATATGATTCCAAGTGCAAAATAATGATTTAGACCAAAATTATATGATGCATTTGGCCATCCATCATCATCATCATCACAGCTGTACCATCATCATCTGTATCATCTAATCGTGATGTTTCTTCTTCCCACAGGTATGACTTCCATGTTCACAGCTTTCCCAGGCATCTGATTCCCTCTATGCGATGTGCATATCATTTATTTCTTGTATGCATTTCATGAATGCAGCATTCCTAGTCGTCTTATTCCTTCTATATGATGTGCACAATATTTCTTTCTGGTAAAACTTCCATGTACACAGCTTTTCCAGGCATCTGATTCTCTCTATGGGATGTGCATAATATTTCTTTCTGTTATGACTGATTTCCTCTCCAACTTTTCCATGATCTGTTATATGCATGCCCAACCCCATTGTCACACCTGATTGCACTTGGATGGGAATATATAGTAATGCATAAGTCTAATCAGCATTAGTCTGATCTATGCAGCTTTCAAAGTACAGCTTTTCAAGTGCAATATAATGAATTAGACCAGAATTTGACCGGAATTGACTAGAAGGTAATGAGAGGGAATGTCACTGCAAACAATGTTTCTGTTTCTTTTCACTTTTACCTCCATACTTCTTCATTTCTTATTAACTGCTCTAATCTCTCCACTTAGTAAGGAACTATTCATTTCTCCTTCCATCCTCCCCAGCCATCTAACCTTCTCCTCAAAACTGTCCTTCCACATACAATCCTTTGCCTCCAGACACACACAACCTCATGCCCTCTCCTGCTCCCACTTTCTAATGCAATCTCTACTTCTCCTCATTGCTGGTGACATATCTACAAATCCTAACCCTTTGCATCACATCCGTACACTCATTTCTAACCCCCTCCCACAATCCTTCACAACTTTTCACAACTCCAATAACCTTATACTCATTCAGCCAAACTCAGCTTCCCCAGTACCACAACCTGGAGCCCTATGGGACACTTGCTCTGTCTGCAACAAACTTTCATACATTTACAACCTATTTATCACTAACAAACTCTCTTTGCTTGGCATCACTGAAACCTGGCTCACCCCCTCAGACACAGTCTCTCCAGCTGCACTTTCCTATGGCACATTCCATCTCTAACACACTTGCCCCAGCAACAAACATGGTGGAGGAGTTGGCTTGCTCCTGTCCACTAAATTAACCCCAATTCTAGTACCACCCTCCACTACTCTTCCCTTGAGGTGCACTCCATCCGCTTCTATTCACGCTCCAACCTCCAGCTGGCTGTCATCTGCTGTCACTTAGAGCTAGCCATCACCACCTTTCTCAACCACTTCACCACCTGGCTACTTCTTTCCTTACTGCTGACATCCCCACTATTATCATGGGTGACTTTAAAATCCCCATTGACACTTCCAAATCAACTGCATCTAAACATTTATCACTAATTACCTGCTTTAGACTCACTCAATGGTCCTCCACAGTCACTCACAAATATGGCGACTCCCCGGACCTTATCTTCACCTGCCTCTGTTCGCTTACTAACCTCTCAACCCTCACCCCTCCCCTGTCTGACCATAAGCTTCTGACATTCTCTTTCCTCCCCTCTCCTAGTGTGAAACCCTCACTCCAAAAACTCACTCATCCTTGAAGAAATCTGAAACACCTTGATTTACACTCATTTTCTGAGTCCCTTCTCCCTCTCACAGACATAGCTTACATACATACACAGACATACACGATACATACGCTGCTGCCAGTTTATAGAACACCAGAATAATAACAGCGTTAGATTCGCCCACCATCTCATGCATAGCAAAATTTGCACTATCAACAGGAATCCTGGCAGACCAGACTGCCTAACATACTGACACGGGCTTCTAGGATCACTGAGCAGAGATGGAAGAGATCAAGCAGAATACCAGAGGCCCAAGGGTATGTGCATACATAAAGTATTTGGTACAGAAAATTCTGAACCATTTCTGCATTTCATGGCAGAAAAAAACACAAAAACACACATTTTTTTATGGCTTTTGGTGCAGAGTTTTCTCCAGTTATATGTATGGGTGAAATCTGCAGCAAAAACATGAAAGAATTAACATTCTGCAGATTTAAATCTGTACCAAATCTGCAAGGAGGAAAAACACTCAACATGTGCCTGAGACTTCAGTATTCTCATTCACTTTGCTGGCATCAGGAAACTCTTCAGGTTTTGCGTAAAATCTGCACTGAAAAATGGATCAAAAATGCCACAAAACTGCATTGTGTGCACACAACTCAATCTTGTCAGATTTTGTGAGATTTGCTTCCCAAAATACCTTTGGGGCTGCAATGCACCCCATTACTTAAATTGTGCTACGATTTTGCAGCAACACCTAACAACTTGCGTGACAGTTGTTATGACCAAATTTGCTGTATATTCCTAACCTAAAAGATGATCCCCTAATATAGCCAATATAAAGAACCACCATACTGTAGTACAGTGGTTCTTAACCGGGGTTTGATCGAACCCTAGGGGTCATGCACAGTTCATTTTGTGTACCAGTAAAGAAACATATACCTATGTCTTGAATTTGGGACAACATCATATTTGATTTATCACTAAAGAAGGGTTCGGTGAATGTGCATATGAAACTGGTGGGTGCGGTACCTCAAACAAGGTTAAGAACCACTGCTGTAGTAGCTTCAGTTTTGACAAATTTGTCCCCAGCATGAATTACTACATTTTCATGAGAATCATGTGGTTGGCAGGATCTTCTCCTGAAACTCTTGATCGGTGCATTTTTCTTCAGCTGGTGCTGAAAAATGGATGTCATGTTGAGATAATTTATGTAATGTATGTTCATCATTTATCGTAACTAGTGATGAGCGAATATATTCGTTACTTGCAAGTATAGTACGGTATTTGCGATACTTGTTAATAGGCGAGTAACGCTGTTAGGTACAGTTATGGTGTACACCGGAGCTAGCCTGTATTAAGGTTATCCTAATAAGTTGCTGCTCTGACCTTTGGGGGTACTGCATATATCCCCTCTTAGTTTTCAAAGACTACTGATTTAGATAAGTGGTTAAGAATAGGCGCTAACACTTAGGTAGGTATATCAAATACAATAAATTACCTGATTCGTCTGTTCAACCTTTGGGATGTTTATTTAAAAAGCAAATACATTTTACCTTATTTTTACATTATTTGATACTAGCTAGTATGTGTACAATCTCTTGTTTTATTCACTATGCACCAATTCAGGTAGTATTTGTTCTATACTACCTGAATTGGTGCATAGTGAATAAAACAAGAGACTGTACACATACTAGCTAGTATCAAATAATGTAAAAATAGAGTAAGGTTGTTGCTCGTGAGTGATGGGTCAATCGTTATCGATCTGGCACAAATTGCCAGCTCCCTTCAGTACGCAAAGGGAGTCGGCCCCCCAGTGAGAGCAGATTGAATCGAAGGGTCTCACTGGGGGTAACAGCAAGGTGTTGCATGCAGTGAAAATGCAAAAAGACCACCCTCCCGCCCTGTCCCGGCAATGCTCGTTTTATGGCTGGTTGTGTGTGGACGGAGCCTATCATTAATTGACTAACCTTGGAGTCGCTAATCGACTGAGTATGCGAGTATTACAAAGTACTCATTACGAGTATAGCAATTACGAATATTTCGCTACTCACTCATTCCTAACTGTAACCATATAACATCCAAACATTAAATGAAGCAAGAAGATAACAGATCTCTATGATAAACTGTAGCAGGTTTCACTCTTGTATTTTAAACGTACATAGTAAGTAAGGTTGAAACAAGACACAAGTCCATCAAGGTCAAGCTTTTATTTTGATGCTGTGCTAATATCGACGTAGTAACCGTGCAGATCAATACGCTCTGTGACTACTTATTTCACATTTCACCCATAATCTGTAAATCCGTGAATAATGCAAAATACAGAGTGAAATTCCTTGAAAAATAATAACAGGCTACATCAGGAATTCAGGGTGATAATGTGTCAAGGTCTATACAATATGAAATAGCATTGTTAGCGTTAAGAAAATAAAGACATGTTGCTATTCTTATCATTATTCAAAAAGCAAATCACTGCTGCTGAATGTCTGATGAATCTGCTGCCTGCAAGACAGTGTGTAATGATCCTTTGGTCTGTGCTATAATGGGTTTAGTCTGACATACCATTGGGAATTGAGTACTTCCTTAACAGGAAAATACTTGTTTCATTATCTTTAGTGCATTGGACTTTCTCAACAATATAATCGCAATAGTACAGCTACATAAAGTTACATACATTGATCTAATGATAATGCTCTACATCAGAGAACAAAAACAATGATATTACCCCCCTGAGAGAACACTGCACAAAAATGGAGATACACTGTCAGAGTGAAATAATGGTAGCAGTTGCCAGAAAGGAAATAAGTAAACGTATTACTAGCGATGATAGCTGGAATCTAGAATTATTCCATTAAAAAGTTCTGTTCCTCCAAGCAATATGTTAAGTAATTAATTATTTTGCTTATATCTTATTTATGATAAAATGTACAAGTACTAGGACATAATTCATTGTTTTTTCATTATTACACATAAATTTCCTTTCTTCTGCAACCAATTAAGCTTGTACCTAGATATTCATGAATCTCTATATAGTGTCACCTATTGGTATATAGTCACCTATATTAAGTACTGAATGCATCACCAATTTCCTAAGAAAATTTATTTCTAACGGTGCTACTAACATGAATTTCACACTAGATATCAGTAACAACCTATCCAATCCACACAGCCAAAGAAATCAAACCACAGATGGCCATATATTAAGGTGCTAAAAGCCATAGAATGTCATGACACCAGTTGAAATCTATTAGTATTTAGAGAGCAATTCTGCCGCTTATTGAGAAAGAATAACAGCAGAATCAACTTGGTGCCTCATTACCAAGGTGCCACATAAGGCCGGCTTCACACTGCGGTCAGGTCCGGTCTGCGGCTGTCAGGGATGAACCTGACAGCCCCAGACTGGATCAGCACACAGAACTGGAGGGCTAGTGACGCACCCCAGGGCTGGGTACTTAGCTCTCAGGCGGTTTCAGTCTGGGATGTCACGGGTGGCTACCCGAGGCCATGGCCCTGGTGGTCAATGAATAAGGGAAAATAAATAAAGTATATACAAGTTCGTGACGCTACCTGCAGTATCTGGTGATGCTCACCAGCACCGCTACAGCCCTCCGATGGTCGTTGGTATTGCGGCAATGATGATGTAGTCCCCAGCAGGCGGGACTGGACCGCCGGGGCAGCGATTCTGTGGGAGAAGCAGTTCATGCAGGAAAGAATGCAGCAGAGGCGGTAACTCACTTCACCGGGTACTTTACTGGAAAACTTTCAATTATCATCACAGTCTTTCAGTGCAGTAGATGTTATAATGACAAATGCCACGGGTGCTGCAAATGGAATTTCTGGCTGATAGATGGATCCCTCACTGTGTGCCGTTCCTGTTCCTTTCTTTCCCTTGTCTCCCAGTGGCGGTGAAGCCTGACTTCTTAAAGACTAGTCCGACCTCCTGCTGTTCCTTGTTCTCCTCTCCCTTCTACTCGTCGGGTGAACCTTCTTTTGGGCTCCTTGCAGTGGCCTGCTACTCCTGGCTCCCCTCTTTCTGGGATCTTTGGGAGTCAGAGTCGTACATAAAGATACCCCTGTTCTTCAGATTGCCTGTGAGCCTTAAAGAACTCACAGGTGCGGGCTCCGGTACCCGGTTCCTTTCCTGGGGCAAACTCTCGGTGACTCTATTCCCCATTAGAGTGAACTCGTGCCTCTGAGTTCCTTCCTCTCTTGCTTTCTTCTGTTTCTGTGATCTCTTCATTCTTTCCTGGGCCCCTCAGCCAAGGAGACCCTCCTTGCTCCCTTCCAGGCCGGCTGCCTCGCTCCTTCCCTCCAGCTCCAACTCTCTCCAACCAACTCCAACAACCCACTCACTAGTTCCTCCTAGAGGTCACTATATACCCTCCCGGGGTCCCTCCCACCTTCTGACTAGTGTGGGATGCAAGTTCTAGGGTTCCACCTACTGGCTATAGTTCCACTTGCAGTAGAGTGACTACACCGCTTTTCTGGGTGTAGTACCCCTTTTGTGGCACCTACATCGTGGGGCGACACACTAATTTGCCCTCCGGTGCGGTGTGCAGACGTACGAAACTGCCGCCGCTGATAGGTCAGGGCCGCGGCTAGCTCGCGAGCCCTGGTCCAGACCTATCAGCGGCGGCAGCTGCGTGTGGCTGCACACCAGACGGCAAATTAACCCTCCAGTTCTGTGTGCTGATCCAGTCCGGGGCTGTCAGGTTCATCCCTGACAGCCCCGGACCGGACCTGACCACAGTGTGAAGCCGCCCTAAGAAACATCTCATGATAGGTAAAACTAATAAGCTGTCTCAACACCTTTGCAGCCTTATTGCTGCAAAAGATACTGATGGCATTGGTTACAGAAGAATTAAACTACAGTCTACAGTGATAAGCATTGGGGTCGTAATCAGGATCTGAAAAGAACATAATTTCACCATAAAATGGCCATGACTAGGTGCTCCTCTCAATATTTCAGAGTAGTGAATAAAATTAGCCGAAGAGTTGTTCAAGTGCAAAGAACCATCTGTTGAGAACTACAAATAGACCTGTAATTAGCAGTAGAGATGAGCCGCCACCCCGGTGTTCGAATTCAATTCGATTCGTCGAATCGACGGGGTGTTCGACGAATGTTCGTCGAATGCTCGACGAACACCGTCGAACACCCCGGAAAATGAACAATCCGGGCTTGTGGGGCTTTTTCACTTCCACAATGTATATACATACATTGTGGAAGTGAAATAAAGTCAAATAAAGTGTAAAAAATAAAAAAATAATGTATGCTCACCTGTTCGCGGTCCACCGAAGCCTCCGGTATGGTCCTGTGTCTTCCAGGACCTGTGGTGACGTCAGTTCTCGCGGGAACTCCGGTCACATGACCGGAGTTCCGCGAGAACGTGACGTCACCACAGGTCCTGGAAGCACCGGACCTTGCCGGAAAGCTTAAAATAGATATTTTTATGATTCGGACCCTTTCTTTAAGTAAAAGTTACTTAAAGAAAGGGTCCGAAACATAAAAATATCTATTTTAAGCTTTCCGGCAAGGTCCGGTGCTTCCAGGACCTGTGGTGACGTCACGTTCTCGCGGAACTCCGGTCATGTGACCGGAGTTCCCGCCAGAACTGACGTCACCACAGGTCCTGGAAGACACAGGACCATACCGGAGGCTTCGGTGGATCGCGGACAGGTGAGCATAGATTATTTTTTTATTTTTAACACTTTCTTTCTTCTAGGGAATGTTTATTTTGGCTGAAAATGCGGCAGATGCGGTTTTCTGACCGCATCTGCCGCATTTTCGAACCAAAATCGAACATGTTCGAAATTCGCCGAATTGGAACCAAATTGTTCGAATTCGGCGAATGACTCGAATAGGGCCAAAATCAACTCGAATTTGAGATTGGCGAACTATTCGAGTCGAACATCGCTGATCTCTAATTAGCAGGTGTAATTGTTTTGTTTTTTAAATCCAATAAGTAATGTGCTCAACCTTCTTGGTCTGTATACATGCTCACTACATAACACTACATTGCTGAAAATGACATGTTCAAGCAGTTTATAGTTTGCTCAGCAACATTTATATAAGTCTGTTAAATATTTATATAAGCCTATGACATATTCAAGCAGTTTATAGTGTGCTTAGCAACATTTATATAAGTCTGTGAATAAAGTCTGGTCATATGGGACCAAAATGCAACTGTTTGGATGCCACAATATGTGTGGAGGCCAAAAGACACTGCAAATCACCCCCAAAACACCATACCAACAGTGAAGTTTAGAGATGGGAGCATAATCATGTGTAACTGATTTTCAGCATACGAAACTGGCAAACTTTATAGTTGAAGAAAGGATGAATGGACAAATGTGTCAAGACATTCTTGATAAAAATGTACAAGGATTCTAAAGATAATAACAGAGTGGACATTTCACCAAGACACAGATCCCAAAATCACTGCCAATGAAACTCTCAATTGATTTCAGAGACAGAAAATAAAGCTGCTAGTATGGCCCAGCCAATCATTTTACGTGAATCCAGTAGAAAGTTATGAAAGGAACAAAACACAGAGTTCACAGAATGAACTCATGGAACCTTCAGGATTTGAGGAGATTTTGTGTAGAAGAATGGACCAAAAATCACACCGGAGCAATGCTCGAGACTAGTTTCTCCATACAGGAGGTGTCATCACCAACAAATGCTTCTGTACGAAGTATTACATAGATTTCAGTAAGCGTGTTCATTACTTTTTCACTCTGTCACTTCTTGATTTAATTGCCTGTGTGGATTGGATGAGTTGTTACAAGTGATGAGCGAGCATTAAGATGCTCGAGTGCCCAGTACTCAAAATGAGCTGATCGGATCCATGGACAGGCTCGACTCGAATACTAAGTATAATGGATGTCAATAGGAAACATGAGCATTTTTTCAGAAGACCCTAACAAGTGGGCTGGGGATGCACGACAATTACTGAAGTAGATTGAAACAGGGCTAAAATAGAATGGGAATAGCATGGTGAAGATACTTGGGCTGGCTTCACACTGCAGTTTTTCACTGATCAGTGTCCATCAGTGTTTGGGTGACAAAACCAGGAGTGTCTCCAAAACCCAGAACAGGTGTCAACCTTTCAATTATAGTTTTTCTCTGCAAGTTTCTCTCCTGGTTTTGGCACACAAACACTGATGGACACTGATCAGTGAAAAACTGCAGTGTGAAGCCAGCCTTAGACAAGTCTCTGACTGCCAGGTCGTTGCTGGAAGCAATGTTGTCAGAGTATAAGGCTGTGTGCACACATTGCATTTTTATCTAGTTTTTTAAGTGCAAATTTGTCACAAAATCTGAAGGAAATCCTGATGCCTGCAAAGTCAATGAGAATCTTAAAGTGTCATGCAGACATTGCTTATTTGTGATTTGCAGATTTAATGCAGAAAATGATCTGCAGCATGTCAATTCTTTGGGTATGTGTATACATTGAGTATTTGGTAACATTTCTACACCATTTCTGTATCTCTTGGCAGAAAGAATGCAGCAGAAAAACACACATTTTGCTGTACTTCGATGCGTTTTTGTATGTTTTTCTAGCTTTTTGGACACCAATTACTATTACAGTGTTCATTGGTGTCTAAAAACGCCAGATAAATGAAGGTGAAAAATGCATGCAAAAACGCATTAAAAATGTAGCAAAAATGCAAAATATAGTTTTTTTTCTGTTGTATTTTTTCTGCCAAGAGATGCAGAAATGGTACAGAAATTTCTGCAATAAATACTCAGCATGTGCACATACCCTTGCAGTCCTTCTATAGAAATGCTGCTGCTGCAACCTAAAGGCTAAAAACAAAAGTTCTTTTCAGGGCGACATATTTTCTTTTCCCTTTTAATACGGGAAAGTTGGCAAGCATATATTATATACCAAATTTGAAATGCATAAAGAGTTCGGTAAGGGACAAAGAAGTGGACATGATGCTGATGGTTAATGCAGAGGCCAAGGTGGTGGGTTCAGGTGAAACTGTGCCTGCAGTGGACCACATAATGCTCATGCTGATTTTCCTTTCTGCCACCATGGCGAGTCCCAGGAGACAAATGATCCCATACTTAGACACTCTGAAGAACTCTTTATACTTCCATTTATTGATTCTAGTTTCTCACCTGCACATTTCAAGATGGACTTGAGGAGATCTTGTGTACTGATGCCCAGATATTTAAGCAACCACATTCAGAAAAAGTTGATGGTGGGGAACAGTTATTTGTGTCACAAGAGGTAGGTGATGATGAGACACAGTTGCCAGCAAGTGATGTTGTGAACTTAACAAGTCAGGGGGAATAGAGTGTAGAAGTGGAAGACGAGGTGGTGGACAATGAAGCCAATGACTCAACTTGGAAAGATGCTATGCAGAGCGATGACAGTGGCACAGAGGGGGAGGGATCAACAGCACTGCAACAGGCAGGAGAGACAGTAGAGTTGCCAGAGGGAGAAGGAGGGCAACTGTTTCCCATAGCACCCACACGGGGCAAGTTCCATGGCCAAGAGTTTGGTGTTCTCCAGTCTGGTCATTTGTAACCTGTTCTGTTCCAAGATCAGCAGGGGCCTGATCACTATCAGCTTGACCACCACCAGCATGCTCAGGCACATATCATAAAAGCACCTGAATAGATAGGCTGAATGCCCGGGCCCCCAATTAGTGTATGCAGGTGACCCCACTGCTTGTTATCCTGTGCTATGCACTTGCCAATCCCCTGTCAAGGGCGCACATGAAACTGTCTCTGCCTAGCACCTGTTATTGCACATTCGCAAGCACCATCAGCAACCATTGTCTAATTTTTTGTCCAGTGCAGCGTTCAGGTGTTCCTATCCCAGGCCTTGGAATGAAAATGTAAATACCCAGCCACCCACTCTCAGGCCCAAACACTAAATGGTCATATTTTAAGACTGCTTGCCCTGTAAATGTTGCCATTTAGACTTTTGTAAATTGAGTTTTTCTGCAACATCATGATCGTGGCCGTCCCTCAGTATTTTGTCCCCAGCCGCTACTATTTTTCCAGGTGTGCTATGACCAATGCAGTTAGTGGGAAAGTCTACTTAATGACCAACAAATGACAAGTGCTTGTAGCCATGGACTCTATGTCTTTTACGGGATACTGAACTTTGTGAAGGTTGGGACTGAGTTAGACCCTTAGAGGGCTAACTGTCTTTGTTACTTTACTTTCAACAATTGTTTGACTTTTTTGTTTCCCCCCCCATGTCCTTTATTTCAATGTCTATTGTTCTATGTGCCCTTGCCATTCACCTTCACCGCCCCATCCCCCCTCCTTCACCTCTCATCCACATAAGCCCATTTCTCCTTCCCTCTACATTATTGAGCTACCATACTCTCTTCAATGTACTGAGTGATCGCAGACCTCCATGTTCCAGGGTATTGCATCAGAAACAAAGTCACAATTACAAAAACTATTTGCCTTTTCTCTTTTCACTGCTGCTCCTCTCAGGCTATATATCTCCAAATCCTGGTCCACCTTCCACTGACTTCAACCCCTCTCCCACCAGACATAGAAACCATGCTAACCTTATTAACATGCTCACCTTCATCTCCCTCTTTTAACTGCGCTCTCTGGAATCCACGGTCTGTATGCAACATGCTTCCCTTCATCCACAACTACTTTCTCACTAACCTCCTGGCCCTCACAGAAACCTGGATGCAGGATTCAGATACAGTGTCTCCTGCAGCTATTTCTTATGGCAGCTTGCATTTCTCTCATTCCCCGAGACCTGGGAACAAACATGGTGGTGGAGTTGGCTTACTCTTGTCCCCACAATATACCTTCTAGGTCATCCCTCCAGACCCATCACTCTCATTCCCCTCTTTTGAGGTCCACACAATTAGGCTCTTCTGTCCCCTCCCCCTCAGAATAGCAGCAGTATACCGCCCCCCAGGGTCACCCATCCAGGTCCTCGACCATTTCTCCGCATGGCTGCTGCACTTCATGTCCTCTGAATTACCAACCCTTATTCTGGGAGACTTTAACATCCCCATAAACAACCCCATCTCCCTATCTGAATCACAGCTCCTGTCTAACCACATCTCTTGGCCTCTGTCAGCTCTCAACCTCTGAGACACACAAGGATGACACCCTTGACCTGATCTTTGCCCGGCTCTGCTCAACCTCCTCCTTAGATAATTCACCTCTTCCCCTCTCTGACCACAACATTCTTTCCTGTACACTCACAAACCCTCACCCACCCCAGCACAGTTCAACTTATTACACATCCAGAAATCTAAAATCTACAGGCCGTTAACCCTCATACACTCACAGACTCTCTATACTCATCACTATCCCCAATCTCCTCATTTTCCTGTCCCGATCAGGCAGTAAATTGCTTAAATGACTCTTTACCAAGTAGCGACCCTCACCCTCAGAACCTCCAAATACAGAGTGAAACAGCCCTGGTTGACACCGCAAACTCGATTCCTCCAGCGATGCTCTCAGAGTGCTGAACGTCTATGGAGGAAAACATGCACACCAGAAAACTTCACTCACTGTAAAGTTATGCTAAGAACTTACAACTCTGCCTTTCACCTTGCCGAACAAACCTACTTCACCACCCTGATCTCCTCACTATCCAACAAACCAAAAAAACTCTTTGACACCGTTCACTCTCTCCTCAGTCCTAAAGTGCAGGCCCCAATCACTGACCTCTGTGCCAATGGTCTGGCTTCTTACGTCACAGAGAAAATAGAAAACATCCATCAGGAAATCAACTCCCAACCTCAAATCTCTGTTACCCCTACCTCTCCCCACATTTCCTGGTTCGCTCTCCACATTCGACCCAGTCACAGGAGAAGAAGTCTCCAGGCTCCTCTCTTCCTCTCGTCCCACCACATGCACTGCTGACCCCATTCCCTCACACCTACTCCAGTCTTTTTCACCAGTGGTCGCCACTCACCTAACCAAAATTTTCAATCTCTCCCTCTGTTCTGGCATCTTCCCCTCCACCTTCAAACACTCTATCATTACTCCATTATTAAAGAAAACCTCTCTTGACCACAAACAACTACAGACCAGTCTCCAATCTCCCCTTCATCTCTAAACTCCTGGATCACCTGGTCTACTCCCGCCTCACTCATTACCTCTCCACTCACTCTCTTCTAGACCCATTACAGTCTGGTTTCCGCCCCTTACATTCTACAGAAACTGCTCTCACAAAAGTGACCAACAGCTTCTGACAGCAAAACATAATTGTAACCACTCTTTGCCTATTCTTCTTGATCTCTCTACAGCCTTTGACACTGTTGACCATCATCTCCTACTCTCCATGCTGCACTCCAACGGCATCAAGGACTCGGCTCTCTCCTGGTTTTCTTCCTATCTTTCTGACCGCTCTTTCAGTGTATCATTTGCTGGCTCCACTTCCTCCCCTCTTCCTCTCACACATCTTTTTAGGATGGCCTACCATGATCCCTAGTCAAAGTCATCTAGACATAGCCTATCCGCTCCACCAGTCTCAAGTGGATCACAAATAACGGTTGGTGGCCACTTACACTGCTCCTATCTGTTCCCATCTCCTCAAGTTGACTATACCATCATTGTAAATAAGCCCCTGTACTTTGTGTCAGCCCCACCTCATTGTTAGATTGTAAGCTCTTATGAGCAGGGCTGTCATTATTAGGCTCTAATTATTGTAAAGTATTATGTTTTGTATTGTATTGTATTGTTTTTTGTATTGTATTTTCTGATAACTGTAATGTATTGTTTTTGTATTGTGTCGTGTTTTATCATATTTTTGTATTGTATACCCTCTGAATTATGAAGCGCTGTGGAAAATGTAGACGCTATATAAATAAAGATTACTTACATACTACTCTATATCAACCTGAAAATTCTCATTAAAGAATAAAATTACGTTAAAACCAAGCACACCATTGTTTTTCTTATGAAATTCTCAATACGTTTGATGTGCCTTCCCTGTTCCGGATATTCCAATTCCTTTCCCCATTTTTTCCTTCCTGAACAGGTTACAACGCAACGATCTCTCCAGCGATGTCGTTATGTGTGACACTTTGCAGCGATCAGGCCCCTGCTGTGAGGTCGCTGATCGTTGCAAAGTGCTGCGAGTCATTTTTTGATTGTTGGTTTCCCGCTGGTCTGCACACATCGCTGCGTGTGACCGCGAGAAACCAGCGATCAGTGACCTCACAGGGCTGGTTACTATGGTAAACACCAGGTATCCAGGCAGCGCGCGCTCCCTAGATACCCGGTGTTTATCATAGTTACCAGCGTTCTCCCTGCTTAGAGCTGCCTGTAAGGTGTTAGGGGATTGGGGCAGTGTGGTACTGTGATGGGGGCAGTTTGTGTGCCTTCATACACCAACCTCTTTGTGGGTTAGTGGGACAGGGAGGTGTTTGGCAATGCTGTGCTTGCCTCCTCCCATGGGCAGTGCTGGCTATGGTAAATTGATGACATTTTTGTGATTTTGGGTAGAACTATCCTCAAACTCAATTTGTTCCTTCTCTCAAATACCAATCAATATAATATCAAACTCACTTATAGCCACCATCAATTGGAGGTAGTTTTTTTGCACATTAAAATCTGTAAATCTCAGGATGGAGTGATCGAGACTGATGTCTTTAGAAAAAAACAACATCAGTTAACTCCTTGCTGCATGCAACATCGTCCCACACGTCAGCCACGATTCAAACTACAATTTTGGGATCATGTATGTTTTCATGGGAGTCATGGATTATTGTTCAACAATATGGATCCTGTCAGATTCTCTAGTATTGTATGTATAATCACTGGTTAGAGGCCAAACACAGCCTTTTTATGGGAAACTGAACGATTTTGCAATTACTAGGTAGAAGCCAAACACAGCCTTTTTATGGGAAACTGAATGATTTTGCAATCACTACTTTGAGGTAAAAATTACTTTTTAGTACAAACTTTATGGTTTGACAATCGCTAGTTAAAGGCCAAGCACATCCTTTTTAGGGAAAAACTGAAAGTTTGGCAATCACTGCATTTAGGCAAAAAAAATGCCTTTTTGTGAAAACTGAAGGATTTAGCAATCACTGGTTTGAAGCAAAAAAAGTATTTTTAGGGGAAATGGAAAGATTTGGCAACTGCTGGTTTGAGGCAAAGAAAATGCCTTTTTAGTACAAACTGAAGGATTTGGCAATCACTGGTTAGAGACAAAACAGCCTCTTTATGGGAAACTCGAGGATTTTGCAATCACTGCCTTGAGGCAAAAAGTGACTTTTTCGTACAAACTGAATGGTTTGACAGTAGCCAAACACAGCCTTTTTAGGGGAAACTGACGTATTTAGAAATCACTGTCAGATTCTCTAGTATTGAACATATATAATCACTGATTAGAGGCCAAACACAGCCTTTTTAGGGAAAACTGAAGGGTTTGGCAATCACTGGTTAGAGGCCAAACAGCCTTTTTATGGAGAACTTGAAGAATTTGCAATCACTGCCTTGAGGCAAAAAGTGACTTTTTAGTACAAACTGAATGGTTTGACAATCACCGGTTAAATGCCAAACACAGCCTTTTTAGGGAAAACTGACTGATTTGGAAATCACTGGTTAGACGAAAAATAAAATGCCTTTTAGGGGAACTGAAGGATTTGGCCATCCCTGGCTTTGAGGCAAAAATATGTCTTTTTAATACAAAGAGAAGGATTTGAAAATCACTGGTTAGAGGAAAAATAAAATGCTTTTTAGGGGAAACTGAAAGATTTTGCAATCACTGCTTTGAGGCAAAATATGCCTTTTTACTACAAAGAGAAGGATTTGACAATCACTGGTTAGAGGCCACACACTGCCTTTTTAGGGGAACTAAATTATTTGGCAATCAATGGTTTGAGGCAAAAATGCCTCTTTAGGGGAAACGGAAGGATGTTTCCATCCCTGCTTTAAGGCAAAAAAAATAACTTTTTAGTTCAAACTGAAGGATTTGACAAATACTGGTAACGGGCCAAACAGCCTTTTTAGGGGAAACACTGAGATTTGGCAATCACTTGCTATATACAAAAAATGCGGGAACCTTTACAACTGCAAAATATCATAAACTTATCTTTGTATTTATATAATATATATATATATATACATATTGGGCATATTATAATACTAGAGAACTAAAGGAAAAACAAGAAGTCAGCATAAATCTGAGGATTATGCCCAATTTAGTTTTTGAATGACTAAATCCAGCAATCTTTCTATAGTACTGTACATACACTTAAGAAACAGAGATGTAATTAAGTGAATAGTTTAGTTTCAAATTAAGAAAGCAACATAGAGGCATAAAATTATAAAGTTAAGCAAGGACAATAGCCAGTAGGCTGTGTGGATAGAATATATGTAGGTCTTAATGAATACCTACTTTCAAATGAAATGATTAAATATGGAATCTAGGCAGTAGGGCTAGCTGGCGGGCGTTGATTGCTATTTGTCTGACAATGCTGTTGTAAGCTCCCCTAGGTATCTTGACCACTCCTGTAAATTTACATTTCCTGCTGTTTCCTTTGTGATTAGAGTTGTTGAAAATATTTTCCATGAAAATCTAGTAGGCAAAGTTCAAGGAAACTATATTTTAATTTAAAATAGCATAAAATGGGTTTAACTATGCTCTTTTATTTACAATGGAAAACATAAAAATTGCTTCGTATATTCATGACTGCATTTAAGATCAGAACTAGCATTATAAGCAAAGTACCATTTGTGATCATTACAATGTTCTACATGTAAACTTTTCTCTATCAACTTTTTCTATTTCCATAATAAACCAATTTCAATAAGGTTAACGCTTTGGTTACCAGTTTTAATTGCTTGAGTTGTGATTTTTAGTGTAAGGAGGTTTCCTAGCTCTTTAAAATTGGTGGCCTATTACACAGGTGGTATACAGTGATTTTGGTGCCAAGGATGTCTGAATGGGTTTATATAAAGCTTATGGTAGTTATTAATAATATGACTTTGGTTTTGCCAGATTTACTCTAGTTTATGAAATATGTACTGTATAATGTAAGCAACACAACATGATTGAAAACATTCAGAATTGCAAGAATATTATTATTTTTGTTACTACTAGTAAGCAGTCTAAAATAAAAAAAATAAAAATATCTAACAGTGATAGGAAAAATATGTATGCTTTGATCAATGCAATATTAATTAGTTATTATTTGTTATTGATGTCAATGTTAAAAAAATGCTGTTTATGCAATTTCCTTTTTTGTGTGTCATCAGAGTACAATACAAATAATATTGTGGTACCATGTTAGCCAGAGAAATCAATGTAAATACTTAAGTCCCCAAAAATTTGAGAATAACATTCTAGGAGTGATACCTTTATTGGCTAACCAGAAAAATTATATTTGTAAGCTTTCAGAGCTCACATGACCCCTTCATCAGACAATACTACAAATGAAATACTGAGATATTTAAATAGTTATTACAGCAGGACATGAGGTGATGCTAAGTAGATATGGGCTAAGGAAATTAAATTAAGGTCTTTGTTACTGATGCAGACGAGATGGAAATGGTCTTTTACACATCAGAAGATCTTCTTGTGGAGGTGTGAACTATGGCCATGTAATGACTCATGAATAAAGGTGTCAAATTGAGTCCCATTGTTAGAGATTGGAATATTCTTATAAGTTTGAATTCCCAGACTTTTCTTTCTCAAAAATTATTATAGTGACCTTTCAATATTAGAACTTTTAAGTCTGCCATGTTGTGTCCAGGCTTACAGAAGTGTATTCCTACAAGCGTGTCTAGCTCATTTTTTATTGTATGTCTATGTAGATTCATCCTTCTTTGTATTTTTTTGTTTGTTTCACCAATATATGTCCCTTTAGTGCACCTTGTACATTGTATCATGTACACCAAGCCCCATGCATTGTCTATGGGGCTTGCGGTAAGTGTGCGGCAGACACGGCAAGTGCGGTTTCGGCAGATGCGGCTGCGAAAAAAAACACTGCTGACCGCGATTTTTTTGCGGCCGCATCTGCTGAAACCGCACTTGCCGCGTCTGCCGCACACTTACCGCAAGCCCCATAGAAAATGCATGGGTCTTGCCGCAAGTGTGCCGCAAGTGCAGCTGTCAGGCGGAAAATGCGGCAGATGCGTTTTTTTAACCGGATCTGCCGCATTTTTTCAAAACCACCAGTGTGAAAGCACCCTAAGCTATATATATATATATATTAAATAAATATATTTATATATGTATATAAATTCAAATAAAACGAACAGCACCAAAAAAACTTTTTTTACCCAAAAATGTGCAACACTTTCTCCAACACCTGTTAAAGTGTCCATGCACAGTTGATTCCAAAATGTTAGCTAAGCGCTAATGTGTTTAAAAAGAGGGACGCTAAGGCGATGTAAAAATAAATAAAGAGCTGAACGTATAAGACGCTTCTGCGCATCTGCGGCTATTTGTGACCATGGTAACACACCGAGGTTATGTATACTATAGCGGACCATAATAAAGATGGCGCCGCTGATCTCATGAAAGCAATGCGCATGCGCATTGCAGGGTGTTATGGGTATTACATCATTTCGGGTTACGGACATGGGAAAATATGGGAACGCCGACGGCAGGACGCTTATGTAACAACAATTGCACATGTGAGTGTATGTTTTCCCAGAGGAATATTACCAGCACCTATTCATTTTAATGTAATTATTGCACAATTAACTATAATAGTTCAGGTTCTGGGTATGATCCCTGTATAAGCCATGAACTAATATATAGGCACTATTGGGTGCACTTTACCATACACTATATTCACTTTATATGATATGAAACATGATATGTATATGGTTTTTATACATTTTTGTATAAATTAATTGATTGATGAAATGTATGTGAGCACCATATAAAACTCTGTCATTTGTACACAATCACTGCTTGTGAAAGGACATCTAGTCCGAAACGTCGCCACGCCACAGGCAATAAAGGTCCAACATTTTGGAATCAACTGTGCTGTTTTTTCAATGCATCCTATTAAATAAATATATATTATATATATGTACATATATATTAAAAACACAAAACCAAAACCTAATAGAAAAATGTCACAATTACAGTATGTGCACACGTTGAATATTTGGTTGCAGAAATTTCTGCACCAAATCTGTATCTCCTGGCAGAAATAATTGTGTGTTTCTAAGCACGTTCTTGACACTTTTTTGCCTCGCTCTTGCTGCATTTTTTTGTATGTGTTTTTTTCCATGCATTCTGAGGTGAAAAAAACACTAAAAAAATGCAGAAAGAATTGACATGCTGCACACTTATTTCTGAACCAAATCTACAAGGGGAAAAAAAATCAAAATGTGCAGGATTGTCATTGACTTGATAAAAGCGGACTGTTTGCATAGGACCTTACAGCTTATAAACTGTATAATACAGGACGTGAATTGTAAAATAGAGCCATTACCCCTTCACCCTTTCCCCTGTGCGATTTAAATTTTTTGGCTTTCGTCCCCCACCATCCCCCGTCTTCCAAGAGCCATAACTTTTTATTTTTCCGTCAATATAGACATATGAGGGCTTCTTTTTTGCAGGATGAGTTGTACTTTTGAATAAAATCATTTATTTGACCATATACTGTACTGGAAAACAGGAAAAAAATACAAGTGGGGTGAAATTGCAAAAAGAAGTGCAATTACACATTTTTTTTTTAAATTAACCATGTTCTCTATATGGTAACACTGATATGTTAGTATGATGCTTTGTGTCGCACAAGTTCGTAGATAGAAAACATCTATACTTTTACTTTTATGTAAGGGGTGATAAAAATGCAGACATTTTTAACGAAAAAGAATTGCGCTTTTGTCTCAATTTGCCATGTCCTGTAGCATTCTCATTTTTTTGGGATCTGGGGCTGTGTGACGGCTTAATTTTTGCGCCTTGAGCTGACGTTTCTAATGATACCATTTTTGGGTAGATATGTTGTTTTGATTGTCTGTTATTCCATTTTATTGCAATGTTGTGTCAACTCAAAAAAATATCATTTCGGCATATGGACTTATCTTTCCGTTATGCAGTTTACCGATCTGATTAATTGATTTTATATTTTGATAGATCGAGCATTTCTGAACTTGGCAATGCTAAATATAAATTAACACCAAATACTGACTGGCATATTCAAAAGATAGTATGAGCCGGGAAGGAAATCTGCAACCAAATATGGCTCAGCAATTCTACAAGGGGTAAATACTACATAGAAAAGAGAAACAAAGTGGGGCTATATTGCTTTTAAAAAATTATATTGCAAGTTAATGAATATATATACATAACGCACATTTAAAGTGCAAATGCAAGATGAGTGCAAAGTATGGCACTTTAGGTGTAACAAACTTAGCACCTGGATAATATGTTGTATATAATGCAGAGTAAAAAGAATGAAGCTTTCAAGAGCTTTGCCATGTAAATCACAATGAATTCGGTCAAAATTACAAAGTAAAAATGGACAGCCTGCAGGTCACATAGTAAGTCAGTTAGAAGTACATAACTAGAGATGAGCAATGTTCGATAGAACATGTTCGCCAATTTCAAATTCAACCTGTTTTGGCTATGTTCGAGTCATTCGACGAATGCGAACGATCTGCTAAAAATTCGGTAATTTGAGGTTATGTTCGATAACTGTTTGCTGACTTTTCACAGTAATTCTTTCGTTCAACGTTATTATGAGTTTCGGTGTCTTGGAATAGTGGGCGGGAGGGGGGCTGGGGACAGGTCTGTTCGCCAATTTCAAATTCAACCTGTTTTGGCTATGTTCGAGTCATTCGACGAATGCGAACGATCTGCTAAAAATTCGGTAATTTGAGGTTATGTTCGATAACTGTTTGCTGACTTTTCACAGTAATGCTTTCGTTCAACGTTATTATGAGTTTCGGTGTCTTGGAATAGTGGGCGGGAGGGGGGCTGGGGACAGGTCTGTGGCCAAATAATGCAGATCTCCATTTTTTTTCCTTCCCGCACTGATTGTGGGTGGTCCGGTCTGTCAACCTATCAGCATGCATAGAGCAAAGTGCACGTTTTGCACACAAGGGCTTGTATCAGGCTGGGTATGTCACATGTCCTTGCCATATAAGAACCAGCAATTTTCCCTCCTTGCCATTTTCTCAGTGTTGGAGCTCATTGTCAGATGCCGCTAACGCTGCTGTTGTGTGTACTACAGAGAAAGATAGTTAGATAGCGATTCCATTCCAAGTTAGAGAGATAGGCTAGGGTCACACTTTAAAACAGAATTGCGTTCACAGCATCCAGATCTGGATGCGGTGAACGCAATTGTCTTCAAACATTTAGCAATCCGGGAACTGGATTGCTGAAGTCGCAATCTGGTAAGCGGATTGCTCACGATGTGTGATCCTGAGCAATCCGGTTACCGGATAGTTTGCTCATCCCTGCTGCCGCAGGGATGAGCAAACTGTTCTGTGTTGTGTAAAAGTTGTAATTTAATAAATAAATGTTTGTATACTGTCTCTAGGGGGTGCCCAGTCCCCCTAGAGACTTTCCACCCACTCAGGTGGGCAAATGATGGTCTAATCACCTCTGTACAGCAGCTGCTTCCTGACAGCTGCTGTACAGTTTTATGAATGAAAGCGTCGGGCTCCTCAGAGCAGCGTGCATACTATTGCTATTGCTATAGCATGTGCGCCGCTGTCTGAGGTCCTGAAGCCTTATACAGTAGATCTATGGGTAGCGCTGCCCATAGATCTACTGTAAATGGCTTCAGGACCTCAGACAGTGGTGCACATACTATACCAATAGCAATAGTATGCGTGCTGCTCTGAGGTGCCCGACGCTTTCATTCATAAAACTGTACAGCAGCTGTCAGGAGGTAGTTGCTGTACAGAGGTGATTAGACCATTATATGCCCACCTGAGTGGGTGGAAGGTCTCTAGGGGGACTGGGCACCCCTAGAGACTGTATACAAACATTTATTTATTTATTAAATATATAGTTTAACAAACCATAGAGCACTATGCTTATCCCGGCGGGATAAGCAAAGTATATTCGGGAACCGCATTGCTCAGGATTTTTCATGCAGGCTGCAGAGCCGGAGACGGAAACCAGATTGCTTGTGAAGCAATCCGGTTTTTAGCATAGGCTCCTATGAGGAGCGCCTCCTGATCCAGTTTTGAGCTTTTTAAAAGCTCAAAACCGGATCAGGTTTTAAGAAAAAAACCTGATGTGTTACCCTAGCCTTTTAAAAGCTCAAAACCGGATCAGGTTTTAAGAAAAAAAACTGATGTGTGACCCTAGCCATAGTTAGTAGGTTTAGGAACTCCTTCCAAGAACTTAAAAGCACTGTTTGCCAGGCAGGTCTGTTCCAGTGCTGTGTTGAAATCTACATAGATCCTGTGCTTTGCAAGCGTTTTTTACAGCATCTGGCCAAATCTATCCAAGCAAATCCTTTTTGGCTAGTAGCAGTGTGTGCCAGGCACTGGTGTAGCACTATTGTTCGGAAAGCTATACTTGTGTTTATTAGTCTTTTTTTACTGCATCTAGCTAAGCAGATCCTTTTTAGCTAGTAGCAGTGTGTTCCAGGCAGGGGTGTAGCACTGTTATGAAGAAAGCTACACCTCCTGTGTTTACTATCCTTTTTTTACTGCATCTAAGCCAAGCAAATCCTTTTTGGCTAGTAGCAGTGTGTGCCAGACAGGGGTGTAGCACTGTTGTGAAGAAAGCTACACTTTCTGTGTTTACTAGCCCTTTTTTACTGCATCTAGCCAAGTAAATCTTTTTTGCTAGTAGCAGAGTGTGGCAGGGAGGGGTGTAGCACTGTTATGAAGAAAGCTACACCTCCTGTGTTTACAAGCCTTTTTTTTTACTGCATCTAGCTAAGCAAATCCTTTTTGGCTAGTAGCAGTGTGCGCCAGGCACTGGTGTAGCACTGTTGTGAAGAAAGCTACACTTCCTGTGTTTACAAGCCTTTTTTTACTGCATCTAGCCAAGCAAATCCTGTTCCAGACCCTGTGCCATGCATGCAGGCTGGGACATTCAGCAATTTTTGGCCTGGGACCATTGATGCCATTTTGTTGTGGTCTGACCCTTTGGGAGGAGTGAGGACTCTTGTTGGGGTCCCCTTGCTGTGTGGTACATAATTTGAGCAGGGCGTGATATACCTATATCTGTGTCTCATCCTCCTTTTATTCCTCCACCTCTTTTTACTTAATGTAGAAAACTACTGCCACTTTCCCTCTGTAACTCATCCATTTGTCAATTCAAAGTCAGTTTCACTCACCTTTGAAACTTTAGGTGAATGTTAACCGCCTTCTAATTTGAAGTTCTTTGGAAGAGTGTGCAGGCTGGCACACACCGTGTCTCGTGCACCCATGCTACGCCATGAGACTATTTGTACTGTGGGTAGATTGTTGTCACTTTTTCTGGAGTTTTTTGTCTATTCTGATTAGTTTGGCAGCTTTTGGACACCTTTGAAGTTGTTTTCTATATGTTTGCTGTTGCCTGCCATTGATTCCAATGCAGCTCGATGGTGTTTGACGAACATTCGACAAACAATTTGTCAAACACACCCCAATTCGGCGACTGAAAACGAATTCGACAACTTAGATGTTGGCTGAACACTATACATAACACCATTACCTAATGTGCAAGTGCAATTTTACTATGTATAAGTAATTTTTGTAAGATATTGCTCTCTGAGAACTCAAAACAGTCCTTATCTGGCCAGAAGGGCAACTCCAGGACGGGTCAGTGAACCAAAAACAGGCCTGTTTTAAAGAAATCCTCTTTAATTGGAGTCAAAACTCTAGGATCTTTCTCATTGCTGACCGGGATAGACGTGGCTATTCCTCACTTTATAAGTAAGAATTCCATAAATCTCATACCGCAGGGAATAAAACACTAATTAATGCTAAAACCCTGTCATTACAACTCCCAATATGAAACATACAAGAGAACTTGAGTTGAAAAATGATTATCTTTTTATTTTTACATAAATTGTGAGTAAAAAGGCACCGTACGGACGTAAAACATGGACAGAGACTACAATGTCATTACACCAATCTTTGCTGGCTCAGGATATGGAATGACAAGATAACACAATAAGGCACATAATTTTGTACCAGCATCACAATTACATGCAGAGATACATACCTAAAATGAGGCAACCCAGTTCATACATATGGTTTGATGTTTTGGGTAAACAGAAGACCGTATTCCTTCACAATTCAATTCCATATAGTATATAAACAACACAGACACCAGCTTCATCAAAAAAGCATGTATATACTAGTACAATTAAAGTGCCTAAATAATCAGAGTAGAGTGGCCTATTTAGACCATACACCACCCACCCATATCCATATTGCACATACCCATGTTAAGGTGCAAACAGTGAAGACTGGAGACAGCCCTTTCTCTCACACTACCCTACAGCTGTTTCATGGTCCTCAATGGTCCACTTCCTCAGGGGATTAGGGTCAAACAAGGCACCAAGTGACCTCCAGTGGTCTTGCGTCCGTCCCTCACCATGTCCCCTCACCTTCATGTAGTGAAGCCCACTTAGGGCTCCTCCCCTGATTGTTTCCATGTCGCACACCTGCGACCCAGCTCGCCTCTGCCTCCTCTCCCTCACATGGCGTGGCAGCCAAACCGCGCATGCACGGGATGGTGACGCGTCACCGTGATCCTGCGCATGCGCAGCAGCCGCGGCCCACACTGGAGGTAGAAGGGGCGGGCGCGCATGCGCAAAGTGGACAGAAGCCTCAAGGGGAGCCGCAAGGGATACTGAGATTTGTAGTCAGAGGGCATTCACAGAATAAATTACACATATAAGGACCAAAACGCCACAGTATTGCCAATATGAACAAGATGATCAAAATAAAGAGTCTTTAGAATTCTGTAACCCAAATTCTCTTGAAAAATTGGACAGTGGCTTCTGATGTCCATAATACTTCATCTCTGGAGCTGTCTACAAAAAGGGAAAGGGGAAGAATAGTTATGAAGACGTAAATACAGAACATCCGGAGGACATTGGCACAATCTTGAATGGAGAAACAAGTACCATGTATTAAAAAAGGAAAAAGTGTTTAAAAGCAAGGGATACTGCAGGGGCTTAGGAAATCACAAAAAAGAGGCAAAGCTAAGGGATTCATTAAGACCTTTTGAAACCCGTGTGTCTAGCTGCACTATCCACCTAGCCTCTCTCCTTGCCAACATCCGTTTCACGTTGCCACCACGAATACCGGGATAGACAACATCTATCCCCTAAGACTCAAGCTTCTCGGGTAACAATTGTGATATTGCCGAAAGTGTTGGGGGAGAGTTTTAAGTTGGTCGAGGTCTTCCTCTTTTTTTGGCCGCAATAATGCCCAGATATATAATGCTCACGTACTCGTCTCCATAGCTCCCGTGTAGTCAAGTTCACATATATCAAATTGCAACCACATGTTGCATAATAGACAACATTCATCGTAGTGCAAGAGATATGGTGGCGGATATCAAACACTCTGGAGCCATCGGAAGTACCAAACGTGGAAGCACACAAAACATTACTGCAGGCCACACAGTGGCCACATGGAAAACATCCCAACACCAGGCCCCGAGAGCCAAAGGGGTTATGGACAGGTGGGACATAGTGACTTTGGACCAACTCATCCTTTAAGTTAGGGGCTCTTCTAGCAGTCATCAGAGGGCCCTCAGAGAGGAACTCCTTTAGAGCCAAATCAGACCTCAGAATGGCCCAGTGCTTGCCTAAAATTGACCGCACCGTATCCCAATCATGAGTGAAGGTAGTTATGAATCTGATTTTATTATCAGATTCCAACCTATCCCTTCTGTTGCTGCCCCCAAGGAGCGCCGACCGTGGTGTATGTTTGGCCCTCAAATAGGCTCTCTTTAGGCCCCTACCACTGTATCCCCTCTCCCAGAATCGCTGCATGAGGTCCTTTACTTGGGCCTCAAATTGTTCCACAGTTGAGCATATCTGTTTGGCCCGTAAAAATTGTCCCACAGGGATGGCCCTAATTGTGGAGGCATTATGGGCCGAAGAAGCATGTAGGACAGAGTTCACCGCTGTCCCTTTCCTATGGATCCCCGTCTGGATCCAGGAATCACGATCCACAGTGATATCGATGTCCAAAAGTCAACTCTGTCCCTGCTGTATTTATAAGTTAATTTGATGTTAAAGTCACTCGTGCCCAAATGCCTCATAAATTCGTCGAGCTGCATCGCCGTGCCTCACCAGAAAAATAGGACGTCATCTATATACCTCAACCAGGACTGCACATGGGAGCAAAATGGCGAACCCCCGTCACCAAATACCAACCTACCCCGGTTGCCCAGGAAGAGGTTGGCATGTGCCGGGGCGCACACCGCCCCCATGGCAGTCCCCCGTTTCTGCAAGTAGAAGACGTCCTTAAAAGTAAAGAAATTATGCGTGAGAACAAAACGGAGCACCTCGACGATCAAATCACGAAGAGGACCATCCCTGTCGCTCATACTAAGGAAGTGCTCAGTGGCCAGTATGCCGACCTCATGCTCGATGCACGTGTATAGACTTTCTACGTCAGCTGTTACAATCAGCATATCCGCATCTACAAAGACACCGTCTATCCTATTGAGTACGTCGGTTATGTCCTTGAGGAGGGCAGTGTCTCCACCAGTGGTTGTAAATAGAAGTCTATAAACTTACAAATGGGTCCACACATGCCCTCCAAGCAGGACACAATCGGACGTCCTGGCGGACAGACGGCGTCTTTGTGGATTTTGGGAAGAAGATAGAATGTAGGGACCTTTGCATACCTCACAGTCAAGCCCTTCAAGACTTTCTTACTAATGATCCCGGATTCAAAGGCCTTCCCCCAGAATATCCTGTAATTGACCAGAAAAGTTAACTAAGGGGTTGGAGTCCAATCTGCAATACGTCTCCCTGTCGCGGAGTTGGCGCAATGCCTCTTTCTCATAGAGGCCAACCGGCCACACAATAATATTGCCACCTTTATCCGCCGGCTTATAGACCAATTTTGCAATGTTTGTGCTGAATTTGAAATTGTTAAACGTGCTTTGGGAAATTTTACGCAACTCTTGTACTGAGTAGTTTGAGACCACTATTTTTTATGTACCATTTGGTCTTCAAGGTAAAATTGATGGAATTCCAGGACCCATTCAAAGCTTACAGAGACATTGAGCTACCAAACGTAAAAATCTGTCCAGTAATTATTACTCTCAAAGGGCCACATGCCCCTAAAAACACATTTGCTCATTATACAACTTGGTCTTGCTAACAAAACAGTTGTCTAGCAATTGTGTATATATTGCAGCAGGAAAAGTAAACTGTACTGGAATGAAGGTGCAAAATGTGGAGGAAAATGCAGCCAACTATGTGGCAAACCTGTGCTTATTCCCAAAATAAAAGAACACCAGTAAGGTTAGAAAGAAATGTTTATCTTTCGGAGACTGGTCATACATTGTTTGTTAACATTGTGTGCAGAATTATTAGGCAAATGAGTATTTTGATCACGTGATACTTTTTATACATGTTTTCCTTCTCCAAGCTGCATAGGCTTGAGAGCCAACTACCAATTAAGTAAATCAGGTGATGTGCATCTCTGTAATGAGGAGGGGTGTGGTGTAATCACATCAACATCCTATATAAGGGGTGCTTATTTATTAGGCAACGTCCTTTACTTTGGCAAAATTGGTCAAAAGAGAGATTTGACGGGCTCTGAAAAGTCCAAAATTGTAAGATGTCTTGCAGAGGGATGCAGCAGTCTTGAAATTGCCAAACATTTGAAGCGTGATCACCGAACAATCAAGTGTTTCATGGCAAATATCCAACAGGGTCGCAAGAAGCGTGTTGGGCAAAAAAGGCGCAATATAACTGCCCATGAATTAAGGAAAATCAAGCGTGAAGCTGCCAAGATGCCATTTGCCACCAGTTTTGCCATATTTCAGAGCTGCAAAGTTACAGGAGTATCAAAAAGCACAAGGTGTACTATAGTCAGGGACATGGCCAAGGTAAGGAAGGCTGAAAAGCGACCACCTTTGAACAAGAAACATAAGATAAAACATCAAGACTGGGTCAAGAAATATCTTAAGACTGATTTTTCAAAGGTTCTATGGACTGATGAAATGACAGTGACTCTTGATGGGCAAATGGATGGGTCAGAGGCTAGATCAGTAAAGGGCAGAGAGCTCCACTCCGACTCAGTTGCCAGCAAGGTAGAGGTGGGGTACTGGCATGGGCTGGTATCATTAAAGATGAATTTTTGGGACCTTTTCGGGTTGAGGATGGAGTGAAGCTCAACTCCCGGACCTACAGTTTTTGGAAGACAACTTCTTCAAGCAGTGGTACAGGAAGAAGTCAGTAATGTTCAAGAAAAACATGATTTTCATGCAGGACAATGCTCCATCACATGCATCCAACTACTCCACAGTGTGGTTGGCCAGTAAATGTCTAAATTAAGAAAAATTAATGACATGGCCCCCTGGTTCACCTGATCTGAACCCCATGGAGAACCTGTGGTCCCTCCTAAAATGTGAGATCTAGAGGGAGGGAAAACAGTACACCTCTCAGAACAGTGTCTGGGAGGCTGCGGTGGCTGCTGCACGCAATGGTGATCGTAAACAAATCTAGCAACTGACAGAATCTATGGATGGAAGGCTGTTGAGTGTCATTATAAAGAAAGGTGGCTATATTGGTCACTAATTTTTTGGGGTCATGTTTTTGCTTGTCAGAAATGTTTATTTCTAAATTTTGTGCAGTTATATTGGTTTACCTGGTGAAAATAAACAAGTGAGATGGAAATATATTTGTTTTTTTTAAGTTGCCTAATAATGCTGCACAGTAATAGTTACCTGCACAAACAGATATCCTCCTAAGATAGCCAAATCTAAAAATAACCCACTCCAACTTCCAAAAATATTAAGCTTTGATATTTATGAGTCTTTTGGGTTGATTGAGAACATAGTTGTTGATCAATAATAAAAATAATCCTCTACAATACAACTTGCCTAATAATTCTGCACACAGAGTAGATCCATCAATCCCCATATGAGGGACGAATGTACCAATTGATGTTCTACAACATAACAGGCTCCTAACCACCAAGATTGGAACTGCTTAAATACACAAATAACCAGTTTCCTACAGAATTATATAAACATTGTATAGTACAGGAGGTTCATCCTGAACCATGCAGTAAAGCCTATAGTGTATGAATCATAACAGCCTCATTTTTAGAGATCCTTTGATAAAATGATAATGCAGCCAACTATGTGGTAAACCGGAGTATGTTCCAAAGATGAAGGAACACCAGCAGGGCTATAAGAACAAGTTTATCTTTCAGAGACTGGTTGTACAATGTCTGTTTAGCTCCATCAATCCCTATATGAGGGACAAATATGCCAGTTGATGTGTACACCATACCAGGCTCCTAAATGCCAAGGTTAGAATTGCTATATGCGAAGAACAATCAGTCCCCTACAGAATTATAAAAGCATTGTCTAGTACAGGAGGTTCTTCAAAAACCATGCAGTAAAGCCCATTGTGTATAAATACAGAACAACATCATTGTTAGAAATCTTGCAATAAATTAATCATGCCCATATCGCAATATGTACATATGTAATGAAAATGCCAAGAAACGTTTTGTGTAGAAGACATAGTTGTAATAATAGTCAAACTAAGATGAATGGTGAAAACACTTTGTGAGTAAGCATGTCTTGGAATTTTTTGTCAGATGATCAGACTTTTCAAGAACATTTGTGGGGTCCACATTCTGTATAAAGTATAAAGACGTGGGCAATTGGACGAATTTGAATGAATTATACTTCGGTATGTGATGATCATGGCATTAAATTAATTGTAAAATGTGATAAAATATGTTTTACTGATGACAATAGTACTTTTTATTTGACAAACAATAAATAGAATCCCTACTGGGGCCAACTAAACAGAAAATATAAATTATGGGAAAAAAAGACCCTTCCAAACAATTTAGCATAATTTAATAATTGGAGCAGTGTGGTAGATCTCAAAGCATGGGGCAACATAAAGTCCTTCTTGGGATGGACACATAGGGCAGTAGTCCTGGGATTCACGCCTCCTATCATGCTTCCTACAAACCCGGCATCTTTTTGGGGTTTTTTAGTGGGGGTTGGTGGGACAAAGTGCATGAAATGTCACTCCAACATTGTCCAGACATCCTTTGACTCAAAGGCTGCCTCCAGTGCTGTCGAGTCAAAGGATGTCGAGCGGCAGAGACATTTAACAATTTTCTCCTGGTATTGGAGGACTGTGAGTGCCTTTTGGGATTTTTTGTAAAGTACAAAACTATTGTAGGTAGCAATCTGTATGAGGTAGATTTGATTCCATAGCTCATCAGGGACTTGTTGATTGAAACTTTCTGCTCTGGTGTATATGAATTTAGAAATTATTTTTTAGGAGGGTAATTAGGTGTCTCAGCTTGTTAAGGCTGTCATAATTGAAGTAATTGAGGTAATTGTGGTGCTCCTATGGCAAGGCGCCATATTGAGGTACTGCACCCCAATCAGAAGGTGTAGTGCCTCCATAGTCATGGATATGGGGTTCTAACAGAGCCTATTATAAGCACTCATGCAATAGGCCACCTTAGGATAGGGGACTGGATATTCAGTAGGGGGTGGAGCCTAGAGTAGAGTCAGAGACTTGAGTGGCTGTTAGCTCCAGTCAGTCAGCAAGTGGAACCGCAGGAGGACAGTGCTGAGGAGACTGCGTCTGTGACAGGAGGGCACCTCTTTGGAGAGGGGTGACCCAGACACTGAAGGGAACAATCCAGGACCAGTTGGAGCCAGCTGGGGAGTCCGGGATCATCAACAGTATACCAGAGCCGAGGCAGTCAGTTGGTCTATCCCTGACTGCAAACCGACAAGCTGTGGGACCAACATAAGGAAGCCATAGCGCCACAGACTGAATCCCTACCTCTGTCCCAAATTGGGCCCAGGACACTTTAGGGAAAGGACCGAATTCCGGTGGCGGGAGGATTACTCTTCTGTCGCTTCTGTCTGTACCGGTAAGGAACCGACTGTACCTAACAGTAACAGACCAGGGGACCGGCGACATGGCTCTTCAGTGTGGTTAAAGAGAGTTAAAGAAGATTCCAGACCCAGAAAGCTATTAAAAAGGTACCACCAACAGACTCTGCAAAGTTACCTCAAAATCTGTGGCTACGTCCCCGCTAAACCAGACTGTACTGTGTACTTCAACATCTGCCTGGTGCCAGTAAAGAAACGTTTGAGTTGAAGTAGTGTCTGTGCTCCTTTCCTCAGTCACCCTGAGGGCTCCCACTGCATCAAAAAGGTGAGGACAACGTCTCCCCTCATCCACCCTGCCGCCCTGAGGTACAGCTCCACCTGTGGGGAGCTGTACTACTCTAAGCTGCACCTCCATCACCTCAGCGGCCGGCCGCAGCACTGGTATCCACGTTACCTGGTACCACATGTGGCGTCACGTTATCATCCCCCCCCCATCCATCATCATCATCCCCCACCATCCATGCCATTGAGGGTCTTGGGCACGGGACCAGGAACTGACCAGCCGTGCTCCCCCATCAAAGTAACCATCAGTCCCGGTATCCGAGTATCCCCTACCCTGTCGACTGACTCATAATTTCTTAAGAGGGTTTGGGAATTGTCTCTAAATGGAGAAATTGCATTAGGGTCCCATATCAAGGTCGGGACATTACAACTCCAAATACAGGGTTGTTGAGGACAATTTAGCTCCTCAGTAGGAACCCATAGACTTGCATGGGTCTGGTTTTCCAACGGTCTTGAAATTCCATGACAGTCCATAAGAATTGGTCACTTTTTGCCCTTTCCGTAGAAAAAAATGATGGCGTCCATGATTGTTTTAAGGCAGAAGAAACTTATGCAGATTATTTTGACTGTAATTATTATCCTTTTAAAATTTACCTTCATATCAGAATTATGGGCTGTGGATTTCCATCAGTTCTAATCATAATGATTTGTTATGGTTTGCCAATATGTCCATAACAAATATTGCCTGCCCTTGATTTTTTAATAATTTGTTCAGAAAAATTAAAACGCCAAATTGGCAACCCTGGCATGGATCAGTCTTATCCGATTGACTTGTCAAAATTTAGCATACTGCGATTTTATTCTAATGCCGAATCCATACTGCCAAATTGAATAACTTTTTCGAGTGCTAGCCTATAAATATATCAGCACTCATCCGATTAATGGTGTGAGCGAGCATTAATGGAAAGTTCAGACAACTGTATGAAAAATCGATTGCGTTTCATCAGCAGTTATTACAATTTCACAGGACCTATGCTAAGCTGTAAAAGTCTGATGCAATACAAGGGCTTCATATGCAATCCAATTTTTATGCGTACTCAAAGACTTGAACAGGTGAGTATCATCTGACATACAGAAGAAACTTGTGATTTTTTTCATGCTCAGATTTGGTCCGTGGAAATAAAATGTTCCTCTGCACTGTCCCATTGGATACATCGGTTTGAGTGCTGTCATTATGCTGTCCATTTTATCATCGACAGCAGTCGGATTGAAATATGCTTATGTGAACTTGGCCTAATAGTGAGATTTAGTGTTGCAATTTTTTCCAGTTTAATATTTTTCACTTGTTTTTAACGTCATCATTGAGGACTATGATTTATCTGGCTTTCTTTGAATACTAGGTATGCAAATAACAATTAGTTAACAAAAGTTAGGCACTTTGTAAAGCAGAAGAAGGGTATAAAAACCACAAAGCATCCTTGTCCAGCATGCTGGACATAAAAGAGAGCAGGATGGGCAGAGAAATAAAGTTATTCACAGGGGTGGTGAGGAGCAGATCCACTAATGTAGCGGCTGGGCCAGCTTTTTATTGACTCCAGTTGCTGTTTTTCAGAGGTCCACTTTATTGCTCCCATGGTCAGTAAATCCGAGGGCTATTTGCAATACTGACAGTGGCTCAGATTTTATATGCATGAATGCTTAACTAGTAACATGAATGAATAATTTCCGAATGATAAGGAAATAATTTGCCAAAACGATAAATTTCTAGTGGGCCTTATGGGATATCTTATAGGACAAATAGCTTACAACAGCTGCATATCCTTCCCAGCTTTAATAATTATTCTCCATTTCATAAACACTAAAATGTAAATGTTGTCCAAAAGCACCATGAATATTATTTAATTTGCCAACCTAAAATTTTAGAATATTTTTTATTGTCTCAGAGTCAGTAGAATGGTCAGGCTTATTCATTTTATGCTTTGTTTTGGAAATTAAAGGAGCCTCTCGGAATTTTTTCATATTGATGATATATTTTCTTAATACATGTTTTTTTAATATCCCTATCTGGTGCTCTATATATTACATATAGTGTGGAATTGACTTGAACATTTACATTGCCACCTAGATTAATTTTGCTCAGTAAAAACAGATGCTGATTGTGTTTCTAATATAAATACTGTAGACATAAGCAATTAGAAAAAATATCTTTCAAAATTTTAGCATGTTATTGTGATAAAAAGCAACCAGTCAAATCATAAAATTTCTTCCATCTAATTTCTTCCATCTTCTATACTCCACGAGTGTAAGTGGCACTATCTGAAGTGTTTAGGAACTACTACACCTTAGGCTGAAATCACACTGTCCGTGTGACATGCGAGGCAGTCGGACGAGTCTTGGATCAGTCACCTGGCATGGCCTCTCCCTGTCAGAATGGGAGCATCAGCTGCTTGTATGTCTATGCAGCTCCACACTCCCCCTCGAGAGAGGGGAAGGCTGTTCAGGGTTAATGATCCAACACTCATCCAAGAGACTCACATATCACACGGACAATGTGATTCCAGCCTTAGTCATGAAGTAGCACATTTTGTAAACTTTCAGAATGTGGACTACAAGTGCTGAGTTGTCAATGTCCTGTTGATTCAATGGCTGCAGAATTTAATGCGAAAAATAAAAGATCCATTTTATCCCGATAAACCTTTCTTCTTTATTTCTTCATTAACAGATTACACTATCTTGGGGAGGCAGATCTTTTGATGTGTTTCATCCAACCTTTGGACTTATCTGTAACAAGTTATGACAAATTCCACAGGTTGGATGAAATGCGTCAACAGATCTGCCTCTCCAAGATGGTGCAATCTTTTAATGAAGAAATGAAAAAGAAAATTTTATTGGGATAAACCAGATGTTTCACTTTTCTTTTGGATATTACTTTGCCCAGGTGTACCAGCGGGCTTAATGGTTATATCCTTGGATAAGCAGTTGTGGAGACATCATGCTAGTGAGATGTACTTTATATTTTCATTATTAATATGCAGATATTCGTGTCTCATCTTGCATTAGCATCAGTAAAAAATAAAGTTTGTTTGGAGCTTCAAGGCGTGGATTCCTACGTGCAAGCATGGTGGTGTAAACAAGCACATCACTAAGCACAATGCCAAGTGGCAGATAGCATTGAATAAAGTAGTCGTTACTGTGCTTTGGAGCAGTGGAAACATGTTCATTAGAGTGATGAATCATGCTTCACTAGCTGGCTGTCTGGTGGACTGGCCAAAGCCAGAACAGCGTTGCTTCCCTGACAGTATTGTGCCAAAGTTATGTTTGGTGGTGGAGGGTTTATGCTATGGAGTCATTCTTCAGGTGTTGGCTAAAGTCCTTAGGTTCCAGTGAATGGATAACTTAATTTTGAACCATACCAAGGCATTTTTGGACTTTGTGGAAACAATTTGGGGTAGGCCATTTTCTGTTACAGTAAAACTATGGCTCAGTGTACAGTGCAAGGTCCATAAAGGCATAGTAGGTTGAGTTTTGTCTGGAAGAACTTGATGAATCTACACGGAGGAATGACCTCAATCCCATTGAACACCTTTTTGTTGAATTATTATGGAGATTACAAACCAGATCGTCTCATCCAACATCATAGTCTGACTTTGCAAATTCTATTTTGGATAAAAATTCCCCCCCCAAAAATCAAAAATCTTGTAGAACGTTTTCCCTGAATAAAGGAAGCTGTTTTGGCTGCAAAGTATAGACCAGCTCAATATTACTAATTCTAGATTCAGAACGGGATTTCATAAATGCTCCTGTAGCTCTTCAGGTGTTACAATATTTTTGTCTACCAGTATATAGTGCAAGTTCTTACATAGTTTGATAAAGTCAGCTCTGATTGGTCAGTATCAGACTGTGTAGGGACACCCACCCATACCTGGTAACACCCAGAAGTCGACTTATTCATAATTTCCCAGACCAAATAACAGTTGAATGTCAAAATGAAGAATTAAAATGAAAGATTTTCTAAATTTCATTCTGGACAAAATGCGTTTTACTAAATAAAAATTGACGATTCTGCTTTAAGTCTCGGTTGGAGCATGGCAATTTCAAAATTAAATGAATGTCATATGAACTTTCACCATACATTTAATAATCTAATATGATTTAACACTGACTTCCCTTTGCTTTCATGTAGACAGTCCACCCTATTACTAAGTTTTGTAGAGAAAGTAATGACATCCAATATATCAGCCACTGCTGGTAATGTGTAATTTCACTTGTGCATTACTGATCTGTATTCTACCTTTTAGGTAGAATTAAGGTGCAAATGCAATTGACAAGTGTTAATCATTTTTGTGTTATATCTAGGCATTTTTTGAGATACTGTCAGGCCTGGCAGCTTAGATGTTGATAGATGTCGGGGCAGGCCTCCTGTGGTCAGGGGAATTAGTCAGTTGACCCGTCACCATGAGGTTGGGAGTCACATCCAGGGTGTGGAGCTAGTGCAGGTGATCACTTTGCCTATGTATTGTGCTCTGGGAGACATATTTCATATTTTGGTATTGCTGGGAGATAAGATGATGTTGTTCCCAGTTATTGTGCTGTTCAGGGGTCCAGGGACGCCAGGTCCACTAAAGTCAGCTGTTGCCAGCAGATAAGGGACACTGTGTCTCATGGTTCATGTGGTGGGAGGTTTCTTCAACTCCAATCTCCATGTCTCCAACTTTGCCTCTCTTTGCCAAGGGTGGAGACTGGGCCTTACCTCAGTGGTGTTAGGTGATCCATGAGAGGGATATTTAAACCCGCCATGTCGTCTGGTTCAGTGCTGATCATTTTCAGTTGTGCATTGGTGGGAAGATTAGTACTTTTTTTGTGTTTCTTCTGGTTTACTTTTTCTCTCTGTTTTCTTGGACTTTGCTGTGTATATATATATATATATATATAAATATATATATATATATATATATATATATATATATATATGATCTGCACTGCTTTTCCTGTTTGTACTGGTGTGTTTGATCCGGCTGTGATTGTGTGCCCAGCCACCAGCCACCCCTCTGCTATTTGTCAACTGGGAAGGGCTTTGCCAAGGTTCTGCTTGTGTGTCTGGCATACTGTGTTTGCTGGCCAGCAGTCCGGTCATGCTATCACTACTGTAGAATTTCAGATAAATTATATGTATATACAAAAAGAAAAGCAGGCAGCACTCCAACATAGGTGAAAACGAGGGATCTTATTCAGCCCTGTGGTTTTTATGAATCATAATGAATGCACATGTCACTTTTATTTTATTATACTTTGCACATGATCACTTTAACCCTGAAAAGGGATTAATACTAATAGACAGTATAACACGGAAGCACTTGACACTTTAGTAACCAGGATGCTGGAATCAGTAAGAATTCTACAGCAGAATAGACCAAAAAGGGAAGCAAGGAGTACGCAGGCGCATGTTTGCCAATATGATGCTGTAACACCACCCCTGATGGCCATAGCAGCGGGTAAACAATGATGTAGCACGCATGCGCAATAGGCATTTCCGGGACGCATGACACATAGGAGGAAAAGTGGGTGTTTATTACAGTGAGTGCCTCATTTTTGAATATATGATGTGCTTTATTAAGCTAACAATGACAACAGGTGGCCATGTATCTTCCAATTAATCAATAAGTCCTAATCAGTTTATTACAAATGTATATTCTTTACACAAATACACAATAAATACTATGTATAAATTTTAATGATATAGCACATGGATGCATATGTGGCGCCCCACCGTTCTGGACACCACGAGGGGTACTGCACTCAAGCTACAGGTGTGGTATTCCAGTAGTCGGGAGATGGGGGATGGTAAGTGTGGGATCCTCACTAAACACCCAAACACGCAGACCCTAGTTAGGGATGAAGGGTGGACCCGCTGTAGGGAGGACCCCGCCCGAGGGAGGAGAATAGAGTAGAGAAGTGTGGGTGGGAAGTAGAAGGAAGAAAGAGCAGTTCATTTGGTGGAATAGTCGAGTGAGAAGGAGGAGAGAAGACAGTTGTGCTGAGTGGGAAAAAGAACAGCAAGAATGTAGAGCGGAGTGAGAAAAGAGACGGGAGAGGTGAACTGAGCAGCAGGGGGACTTGAGCAGCACAGGCTCATCCCGGGAACAGGAAAGGAAGGAACCCTAGGGACACTTGCAGAGCTGAAGCAGCCTGTGCGCCCGAATTCGGAGCTGGTGGGGTTTGGTCTGGAGATAGGGAATGGCCCTAAACACGGTGTGGGAGTCCAGCTTACGAACCACTGAACTGGAGGCCACAAGCTTTATAGGAGATGTGGCTCAAACCTGGCACATCCCCCGAGAAGGCAGCCAGAGGAGGGTCAGAGGACAAGGTACCGGTCACCCACGAAGACCCGTGGTTGCTGGATCAGGGCTCTGTGAGCAGAGGCTTTGAATTGTTGACACAGACAGGCAGAAGCGCTGAAGAACAAGACCAGAGGAAGGCAAAGACAGGCACACCACCGAGGATCCCATACTTGCCGCCCTGATTTCTTAAAGACTACACAGGCCGGAGCTTATCTGAGAGACAGTGTAACATCCATGACCTGTTGAAACTTGAAGCTTGTTATGAATAAACCCAGGTACAGAGTTGCAGAACTTTGTGAGACTGTGTTATTTACGAGGCAACTGGATGTGGAGGCCACTGAGCAAGGTAAGGAGGCCTAAATTTAACCCCTGCCTAACAGAGACAACTCAGCGCAATCATCCTCTGCCCTTGGGGCCCGCTCCACACGTGGTGAGCCAATCCATCCCAGCTACCCGTCCATTGTCCCCAAGGTTCTGCAGCAGCGCTGGCTTCCCATAGCCGCAAACCACGGGTGGCGTCACAAACTATTTATTCCTTAAACCACCCTATCCCTATATTTGCTTCCAAGAACTCTTTGACACTGAACCCAGGGTCACGGAGCCAGGTTTCGAACCCTGTAACTCCCCAGAAACACTAAAGCTCGGTTCTGAGTACTCCATGGCCCTGGGGTGCATCACATGAAATTTAGCATGTTGTATTTTATACTGTGATAAATTGGTGGATAAACAATGTAATTTGAAAAATGTATAAAATCTGAGGAAACCAGTCAGTGTGTTGCATGAAACTTTGCCACCTATGCCTGTTCTTCCCATTCATGATCATCTTAGAAAATATTCATAGTTATACTAGAGTTATACCAGTTACGACCTGTAGAGGTCATTAGTTGCCTGTTTTTGCTGTTTAGATGTTAAACATGATCTAGCAGAGCTCTTAGACTGTCTCCTTTAAGAATACTGTGTGCCAAGGGACATCCCCTAGCCTTCCTCCGGGAGAAAGAGATCCTTGTAGTCAGTTTCCCAGTTCTTCAGTGAGAAGATAAGACATGTATTTCTGGCTCTCCATTCCTTACAAGTTTCCTATCATCAGATGTTTCCAGTAAGAGTAATGCAATTACAAGTTTTTGTGTAGAATCTGTGTGAACAGGTTAAAATCCAGCTGTTAGTACAGAGAGAACTGTGTGATAGGAGGTGTTATAACCTGTAATTCCTCATGCTAGCATGTTTGCATTGTATGTAGATAAAAGTATTTCTGTGTAGAATACTGTAAAGTGAAGTGTATTGTGCCCGGTGATACATTATTTGAGCCTTTTGCACTGTATGCAAATAGATAGATGTATTCTGTATTGAATAGAGCCTGCTGCAGTGACCTTTACCCTAGTTACTCATGTATACTGTAACCTGTGTTATCACTGTGTTAGTGCTAGTTTCTTTAATGCACCCGTACTGACTGTGATTATTCTGTACTTTTATTATAGTTTTTACCAAACATCGTTCACGCAATCAAGTTCATCACCTCAATAAATATAGTCTCCAGAAATCCTACAGTCTGTTCCTTGGTGAAGTGAACAAGGGTTAAGCTGTATGCTAGATATCCACAGCTCTACATGTGGAAGAAGGCAGAGCAGTGCCCATGCTGGAATAAAAGTTTCTTTTGTGCATCAGAACTGGAACTGGAGTGCTGCGACCTTACCATTCATTGTAAATATATGTGAAAATAATGGAATAGCATTAACATAATCTTTACCTCCAAGGTGCAAAGCTTTCTCATTCTCAACACATGTTTAAGTGTCCATAGATAATGAAGATAATGGAAAAACAGCACCAAAAAACACGAAAGTGGACGTTTCGGATGTGTTATGTCCTTGAGAAAGGATAAGACATACGAATCATCGCCATGCCACTGGCAATAAAAGTCCACTTTTGTCTTATTTTATGGTGCTGTTTTTTATTTTTTTTTCATTATATATAAATATTTATATTACTTATTTAATTTTTTTTAAATATGCAACATGTTTCATCAGATATGCTTTTTAACCCTGATATTTCTTCCCATTTTTTTCATTTTAGAATCTTCTTTTCATTTATAATCTTTTACCTTAGTTTTAATCTTTTTTCTTTCATAAGCAGTATTTTAGCAGCTCTACACAAACAGCAAAAAACATAGTTAATACTGAAAGTGAAAAAAATATAAATGCACATATCAAAATAATACAGACAAAAAAAAAATGTAAACACATATATGTATGCCTCAAACAAGTCAGAGCTCAGCTGCTCACATTCAATGCAATGCCTCTCATGTAAAGACATACGTATAATATGTGCAGGATACGTAGAAAAAGTCCGGTTAACTCAACACCATGTTATGCACGGACAGACATGGTTTGGGTGCAGCAATGAAAGGTAAAAAGACATCCAGCTCCAGCAATCTAATAAAATTTTGTAATGGCTCTGTTTAACAATCAATAAGAAAAAGACAAACACCGGTGCAGAAGACTGATACGTTTTGCATCAACTATGATCCTTAATTATGAGTGCTGTATAATATAGTGAGTGCAGGTGTTACAGTCACTCCTGGGCAGTAAAACCTAGGGAGGCCTATATGGGAGGATGAAATCTGTTAAAGACTCACAATAGGAAGGGGCCTTTTTGTATATTTCTTTTTGGACCCACAATGTTCAAGTTACATTAAGGGATGGGTTATAGGGTGGCCAAGCAAACTATTGAAAGGGTAGACCACTATTTTTTTTTATTTATGGTCTTTCCTTGGGTTAGACCATCAATGTCTGGTGTGGGTGCAACACCCAGCACCCCGATTAGCCAGACAAAATATCTTGGATGCTGCTGTAACACAGAAGTTCCATAATTTCTATAGTGACTGTGGGTTCAACCCTCGTGGAAAATTTATAGTACTCCGCCACAGCCACTAAAGGTTTTACTGAACTGTGTTCATGCAACTTCAAAGAACTTCCAGCCTCCTCCTGTGACAGTGACAGCTGATCGCGGGATGGTGGATATCGCACCCTCATCAATCAGATATTAATGGCCTTTTCTATGTATAGGCAATAAAGAAAAGAATAGTGTCCAACCTTTTTAAGGAAAGCAGTCTTATGCCCTGCCAAGGCATGATAATACATCTAGTATTGCATAGTATCTGTAATGCAAAAATATCCAAAGAATAATTGTGCATTTTACTGTTGGACTTTTTGGAATTTCTCCATATGTCCTTAAGTCACTTTTGTGGAAGTGTGACATTGACATTAATTAAACATACTTGTAAGAAAAACTGTGAAGGACTTTGGTGTTTTTCTGAATCTCCGAGTTATGCATCACCCCACAGGCCCTACACAAGATATAACACAGTATATGTGTCCGTGTAACATCTTTTCATTAAAGAGAGCAAACTACCATAGTTTTGTATGAGTATACAGTAGTTTCTATTGGTTTATTCACCACTGATGTATAAGTAGACAGCCAGATAAAGCGGTAAGGACTATACCTTTTAATAGCACATGGAAAATGTGTCATTGTCATAAACAGCTAACCATTGTAATTGTAAGCATTTGCTGTATATGACCAATATTCTTTTGGCTTCCGCATGCAGTGGATAGATGCATTATGATGCATTATGATGTACAAATATATTTTTGGAGAAGTGTGAGGCATCAGAAAGAGTTGATGTTATAGCCGGAGGGATGCCAGAGGCTCTGGGGAAATATTCTCTTGCCATATTAGAAGCAGTGAAGATCAGCATGTCAAATGAAGGCAAGGTTGATTATTAAACAGGTTGGTGCTGAGTTGATGTTTAATAAAAAATAAGTACAAAAGAATGAATATGATTTAGATCTTCAATTTCTGTGTTCCTTAACCTTCACTATATGCATAATATTGTACTATATTTTTGTTTTCTACAACCACTGAAAAATGTATGACAGACCAAATAGATATGACACTATGTACTTAATTTAAAGAGACATTGCCTGTTGGGTAAAAGATACATTTCATGAGTAATTCCGAACAGACACCAGTAAGCTCCAACAATGCAAGCACACTTTTAGCATTGAAAAGGAGCAAATAACTGACTTCAACCATCCTACTGCTATCATTAGTTTTGGCAAGAAGTGTGAGAGCCCCCTTAAAGTATAAATGTCATTTCATTGAAAGAAACCAACAATACTGCACTGGTTATTAAAGATGGCTCACATAGCAGCTAAGATAATGCTTTTTTTTGTCCCACATGAGTTATTTTCTCACATTTTTCTGTGGTCTTTTAAAAATGGCATTTTATGGATGTGTGGGCATGGCCAGCAGTTGATAGGGAGCAGTGCAATGTGACAGCAAACAATCGGTTAACAGAGATCGTGACTGAGCTGACGAGGACCCAGATTACAGATCAGAAGCTTGTGCCAAGGAAAGGACAGGAGAGATTACACTGATCCTGGCATTTTGACATTCCTTAGCAACTGTGCTGTAGCATGAAGTAATCTGATACATTGATCAGTGTTGCATGACCTAGAGTTAGTTCTCCAGCCCCTTCCCATGTTTTATTACCTCTGTGTAACCCCCATCATCTAGTCACTCCATCCACACCCAGCTAGTAATCAACACCTGAAACCTATTCAGCTACAGATATATTCTGAAGCATAAGTCTGATTTAGACTTTAGTCTGATCCATGTATCTTTCAAACTACATCTTTCAAAGTACATTTTCTAAGTACAATACTTAGAAATAGACTAGACATGGACTGGAAAAGACTGGCAGGTAAAGAAATATAAATCCCCCACAATGTTTTCATTCTAATCTCTACCACCCTTACTACTTCATCTCATATTAACTCCTGCAATCCCTTCCACAAGTAAGGAACTAGTCATCAGTCCACCCTTCCTCCCCAGCCATCTGACCTCCTCTTGACTACTATTTCTCCCCATACTGGCTGTATCACCTTGTCCTCGGCTCCACCATCCTGTCCAGGACTGCTAGATCTCATCCCCATCCACATCTCCCCTGGACTGTAGCTCATACCTTGGTGGCATCCCACCCCGGACTGACCCCTGGATGCCTCACCTGTCCCACGGCTGCTCCATCAGCCAACCCAGCTATCGCCTCTGTCAACCCCGACCGCCTCGACTGATCCCCCAACTTCTCCATCTGACCCATCCATCCGACCCCCCACCTTACATCTCATCCCCTGGTCATCACCTCATCCCGTGACCGCTCCCCACTGATGACCATTCACCCACTACCACAACTTTCCCCACTCTGCTTCTGACCCCTGCTGCCACACTCATTCCCTGTTCTCCGTATGCAATGTTCCCGCTACTCCTCACTCTCACTCCCATCCTTCTCCACTTCCTACTACCCCCACTTATCCCCCCTCCCAGCAACAAAATACTGCTCTCACCCTCCATCCTGCCGAACCACCTCACCCACTTCACCGACCTTTTCATTCACTTTCAATCCTCAATCACCAAACAAGCACGCCTGCCTCGCAAGCTCTCATGCTCCCACCTGCTAACCCTCGGCCTACTCCTCCTCCTTGCCGGTGACATCTCCCCCAATCCTGGCCCCCCTGCAACATCCCCACAAAAACCTTCATCCCGCGACCCACCGCCAACCCTCGCAACCTCACCACCACTTGCTCTCGCAACCCCACCAACATCAGACCCATTCCCCCAACCAATGCCCCACCTACCGCTCTACCCGGCGCACTCTGGAATGCCCGCTCAGTGTGCAACAAACTCCCCGACATCCATGATCTCTTTATCTCCAGGAAACTGTCATTCCTTGGCCTCACCGAGACCTGGCTCACCCCCTCCGACACGGCCTCCCCTGCTGCACTATCCTACGGCGGCCTCAGTCTGTCCCACACCCCCCGTCCCTCTGGCAAACACGGCGGTGGAGTCGGCATACTGCTGTCCAACTCCTGCACCTTCAGCCCCATCCCCCAGCCCCCATCCGTCACTGTCCCCTCCTTCGAAGCCCACTCAGTCCGAATCTTCTCCCCCTGCAACCTCCAAATAGCCATCATCTACCGCCCCCCTGGACCTACCGCCTCCTTCCTTGACCACTTCACCACCTGGCTACTTCACTTCCTCTCCACTGACATCCCCTCCATCATCATGGGCGACTTCAATATCCCCATTGACACTCCCCGCCCCCGCCTCCAACCTTCTTTCCTTGACCACTTCAGGTCCTCCTCTCCCACCCACGAACAAGGCCACATGCTTGACCTCATCTTTACCCGCCTTTGCTCCCTCTCTAACCTCACAACCTCGGTACTCACACTGTCCGACCACCATCTCTTGACCTTCTCCGCCCTCTCCTCCCCTGCCACACTACCCCCTCTCCGTAAACTTGATCACCCTCGCCGAAACCTAAAAGATCTTGATCTTCCTTTATTCTCTGAATCACTCCTCCCTTTCACCGACTTACCCTGCGCTGACGACATTGACATTGCCACCACCCTATACAACACCACCATAACGAACGCTCTCGACCTAGCCGCCCCCCTCACTCTCCATGCTCCACGCATTAACAGGCAACCCTGGCACACCACCCTCACTAAAAACCTGAGACGGGCGTCCAGAGTTGCCGAGAGGAGATGGAAAAAGTCTCACACCCCCGAGCACTTTGCTCTGTTCAAGCAATCCATCACTGACTTCAAGACGGCACTCGCTACCGCCAAGCAAGTGTTCTTCTAATCCCTTCTAACCTCTCTGTCCCGCAACCCCAAACAGCTCTTCAAAACTTTCAACTCCTAACTTCGCCCCCTGCTCCTCCCCCTTCTCCCATCATCTCTGCTGAAGACTTTGCGACCTTCTTCAAGGAGAAGATCGACAAGATCAGAAGCAGCTTCGGTCCACTATCCCCACACCTCCCCTTCCCACCTACACTGCCCTCCTCCTCCATCAGCCACTTCCCCCCATAACTGAAGACCAACTCTCCTCCCTCCTGTCAAAATCACACCTCACCACCAGCGCCCACGACCCGCTCCCATCCCACCTCATTCCCAACCACACCTCCATTTTCATCCCAGCCCTCACCCACCTCTTTAACCTTTCACTTAGCACTGGTACCTTCCCCTCGGCCTTCAAACACGCCCTAATCACGCCCATCCTAAAAAAACCCTCACTTGACCCTACCTCTGTCTCTAACTATCGCCCCATATCTCTTCTCCCATTCGCCTCTAAGCTACTTGAACAACACGTCCACTCCGAACTGTCCTCTTACCTCTCCTCGTGCTCCCACTTCGACCGCCTACAGTCCGGCTTCCGACCCCTCCATTCCACCGAAACAGCCCTGACCAAAGTCACCAACGACCTACTGACCGCCAAGAACAAACACCACTACTCCATCCTGCTACTCCTTGACCTGTCTGCCGCCTTCGACACGGTTGACCACTCCCTTCTTCTCCGGATCCTGGAATCCCTTGGCATCACCCACCTTGCCCTCTCCTGGATCTCCTCATACCTAGCGGACCGGACCTTCAGCGTCTCTCACTCCCACACCTCCTCCTCACCCTACCCCCTTTCTGTCGGAGTTCCCCAAGGTTCAGTCCTGGGACCCCTACTTTTCTCCATTTACACTCTCGGCCTAGGGCAACTCATCGAGTCCCATGGCCTCCAGTACCACCTCTACGCCGACGACACCGAAATCTACCTGTCCAGCCCTGACATCACCTCCCTACTCTCGAAAATCCCTCAATGCCTTTCCGCCATCTCATCCTTCTTCTCTGCTCGCTTCCTTAAACTCAACATGGACAAAACTGAATTCATAGTCTTCCCCCCAAGAAATTCCACCCCACCTCCCAACCTATCCATCTGCGTCAACGACTGCGCCCTCTCCCCAGTCTCCCAAGCCAAGTGCCTCGGGGTAATCCTTGACTCCTCCCTATCCTTCAAACCCCACATCGAGGCCCTCACCACATCCCTCCGGCTCCAGCTCAAGAACATCTCACGGATTCGCTCCTTCCTCACCCACGACACCGCTAAAACACTCATCCATGCTTTTATCATCTTCCGCCTTGACTACTGCAACCTCCTTCTCAATGGCCTCCCGGATAACTCCCTCACACCTCTCCAGTCTATCCTCAACTCCGCTGCCCGACTCATCTATATGTCCTCCCGCTACTCCCCTGTCTCTCCCCTCTGCCAAGCCCTTCACTGGCTCCCCGTCTCCAAGAGATCCCAATTCAAAACACTAACCATGGCGTACAAAGCCATACACAACCTGGCTCCACCATACATCTCCGACCTGGTCTCCCGATACCTACCCTCACGCATCCTCCCCTCCTCCCAAGAACTCCTCCTCTGCTCCCCCCTCATCACCTCTTCGCACAACCGAGTCCAGGACTTCTCCCGGGCATCTGCCTTACTCTGGAACTCCCTACCCGAACACGTCAGACACTCTCCTACCCTGAGTAGCTTCAAGTGTCACCTGAAGACTCACTTGTTCCGTCAAGCCTACAACCTGCCATGAGACCCAGGCGAACGCCCCATACCTGACATTCCCCATCCTACTGTATCCTAACCCACCCCTCATAGACTGTGAGCCCTCGTGGACAGGGTCCCTGCCCCTCCTGTACCTGTACGTCCTGATCGCCTAGATTTAGTGTACTTGTTCTTGTCTCCCTCATCCTCATGTAAAGCACCATGGAACCTAATGGCACTATATAAATAAATAATAATAATAATAATTGTTTCCTCATTAGCTCCAGTCAGCAGCTCACACACGGTGTAGGCCATGCCCCTCCACCCTTATTTGGTTATATGGTCGTATTCAGTGTGAAGACGGATCTGACTGAGAATGAACATATGTCTGCTTCACACACAGTCTAGTGGGGACACCTTGTGAAAAGTTTATGAATGGTTTTCAACCAGATTTCTTTGATAAAGTATATTTTAAATTTTATTCAAATTAATTGCTCTACATTATTATTAAAAAAAATTTAAAAGGCGGTTATGCTTTATGTTCTACAAAGCTACAAAGCAATGGGATGCATTTTTTTCCAATGAAAATATTTCAACATTGGTTTGTCTCTCCTTGCCTACTAAAACCAGTCCAGTATTGTGTAAAACAAAAGGGAAAAACATAAAATAAATAAATATTTATACTCACATCCAAACTGTTAGAACCCTTGATATTGTTTCAGAAAATGAAGTATTTCTGCCAGAAAATTATTGCAATAACACATGTGTTTCATACACGTTTATTTACTTTGTGTGTATTGGAACAGCACAAAAAACAGAGAAAAAAAAAAGACAAATTGAACACAATTCCACACAAAACTTCACAAATAGGCTAGACAAAATTGTTTGCAATTTCCCAAACTACTTTGTTTAAATCATTTGATGCTCATACATTCTCACCTGTAGTAAGTAACTGGTGTGGGCAATTTGAAAATCATACCAGTTGTTGATCATTACTGCAAAAATAAGAACAAGAGATGACTGTTGAACTGATCAGGAGATTTTGACAGCAAAGATTAGAGTCTAGCTGCGCAAACATTGTCACGCTTAGGAGGTGAGGGAATCAGATAACTGGATGGTGTGATGGGTGAAGGGATTCAGGGGGAGCTAGACTGACCCTTACAATGGGGGTCCCTCGCTCACCCTGCTCTCAGAGGTACCTCTGAAGGTGAGGAGGTCCAAGTCTCCACCCTATTTTCCTGAGCTCTTGATTAGCCCTAGGCTGAGAGCCCCTACCTCCACCCACGGATCCGAAATCACAGCTACTCCGAGGGCAAATAGTTCAGCCCAGCAGCAATCGTCTGCACAGCACAATGACCAAGAGTAAACTAACTCCATCATCGGTGTCTGACACAAGAGCGGGAAAGCTATTTAAAGCCAGGGGAAGGGGATTGCAGGTGAGTCACACCCAAGCCTCATATCAACCCGTCAACCAGCAGCTGAGCACAAGACCTTCACATCCATACCTCATGCAGCTCTTGAAGAAATGCAAATACAACACACACAGCAGCATCCAGCAAGGTCAGCGCAATCTAAGCGTGTGACACAGACTAGACAACACATTGTTTTTAACTTTGATTTGACGAAAAACGTAAATTTTTGGGGACAGTCTGCACAATCGATTCATAACTCTGAACATTGATGAAAGAAAGCCCAATTGTTGTTGGACACATATAAGGACCGTTATTACTGAAGAAGCCAGAAAGACAATAAACAAAAGGCAAAAAAAGACTCATGCAACTGTGGTCAACATAAGAGACCCTAGAGATAATTGAAGAAATGTGAATGGTAATAGTAAAAAGTAACATGAAGGAGGCATACAACATTAGTACATTCACCCCTTTCTCACCTTGGAAACCACGAAAACCCTCACTGCAGCCCTGATTCACTACCGCTTTGACTATTGTAATTCTCTTTTAATTGGCCTTCTCTGCTCTAGACTCTGCCCACTCCAGTGCATCCTTAATGCAGCAGCCAGGATCACCTATCTAGCTAACCGATACTCGGACGCTTCGGCTCTATGCCAATCTCGGCACTGGCTGCCTATACACTATAGGATCAAATTCAAACTGCTTTTTCTCACCCACAAAGCTCTTCACAGTTCAGCACCCCCCTACATCTCATCCCTCATCTCTGTCTATCACCCCACCCATTCTCTTTGCTCTGGAAGTGACCTTAGACTCACTTTTGCACTAATCCGAACCTCCCACTCCCAGCTCCAAGATTTCTCCCGAGCCGCGCCAATTCTCTGGAATTCTTTAGCACAAGAAATTAGGTGTATCCACAACTTACATAGCTTCAGGCGATCCCTAAAACACATCTTTTTAGGGCGGCCTATCATGATTCCTAGTCATAGTCATCTAGACATAGCCTATCCACTCCACCAGTCTCAAGTGGATCACAAATAATGTTTAGTGGCCACTTATGCTGCTCCTTTCTGATCCCCATCTCCTTACGTTGACTATACCATCACTGTAAATAAGCACCTGTACTTTGTCACCCCCACCTCATTGTTAGATTGTAAGCTCTTATGAGCAGGGCTGTCAGTATTTTGCTCTAATTATTATATTATGCTTTGTATTGTATTGTTTTTTGTACTGTATTGTATCGTATTTTCTGATAACTGTTTCCTATGATTGTTAAATATGATCTTCTGTATTGTAAAGCGCTGCGGAATATGTTGGCGCTATATAAATAAAAATGATTATTATTATTAGTAATAGACAAAATTTAAACATTCAAGCATGGTATCACATATGGGATTTGAACATTGAACACACTTAAACTTAGATTATTTGACAGTGTGAACACAATTTGCGACATTTGATGTTGCAATATATAACGTTCACTGTATACACACAGCAATGTTCACTAGTTATGAGTTAAACGATTATCTGCTCATGCAAGCAAACCAGTGGAAGCAAAGAAAATAGGGGGATAGAAGCAGTACGTGGAGAGAGAACATGTACACTTACAGTAACAACCCTAAAAGTCAGCTTAGATGATACATTTATAGTTGTTCTTTGTCTTACACACATCTATAGCTGTGAGTGCATTTTCATTTTTTAATTATGTACGTATACATGAAAATCTCTCCATTGACATAAAAAAATACATAAAAACACCTTTTTTTTTTACAAACAGGTTTGCCAACAGTCATGTTTTAAATATAGAACCTACTAAAAACTCATTTATTCTGACCCTTGACTAATGGGGTCCTGTGTTATAAAAATCTGAGGAAGGAGCCGTGTCATTATTGTTTGATATTTAAAGCCTTTACTTTCAGCCAAATGGTGGAGACTTTAGTGCATGCGATGGAGCATTGTCCTGCCCAAAAGTCATGGTTATGTCGGAAGATGCAGATCGTTTCCTGTACCACTTCCTGAAGAAAGTGTCTTCTAAAAACTGGCAGTAGGTTTAAGAGTTGTTATGAGTGTATATGAAGCCTGAACAAAGCCAACTAGCTAATCTTTAATGAAACCAGTGTTGCTGGAGTTGATGTTGTGCTTATTACTGCCCATTTGGCATGTCAAGAGTCGCTCTCATCTCATTAGTCCGTAATACCTTTCAAAAATTTGTGTTCAGAAATTTCTTGGCCAAGTATTCACACTTCTATGTCTACTTCGGTGGTGGTTGGGTTTTAGCCTTCCTTACCTCGGTCCCGTATCTGAGCACTGAACACCTTGAACATCTGGGCACTCAAGGGAGGTTCTGCACTGGAGGATAAAGAATTCATGGTTATTTCCCATTTGATCCTTCTGAAATCTTTGGCAAAAAATGTGTTTTTTTTTTTCTCAATGCAATTTTTACAACTCTGTTGATTATTGCAACAAAATTTTGGAAGGTTCTGCGATCATGCCCCAACATCCTAGCAATATCTAGAGTGCTCCATTTCTCTTTAAGACTTTTAACCATTTTTTACTTTTTAGAGTTAAATCTTTTTGGCATATTTTGAAGAAAACAAGTTTACTAATAATTCTGCACACCTAGACAAAGGGTGTTGATATCCTTAAGGCCCAGTTATACAGTGCGATGTCCCAGCAATCTGACCAACGATGTGGATCACTGGGACATTGTTATCTGATCGCTGGTGAGCTATCAAACAGGCAGACTCACCAGCGATCAGGACCAGTGAGAACGCTGGTAACTAAGGTACACATCGGGTAACTAAGCGCAGCACTACGCTTAGTTACTCGGAGTTTACCCTGGTTACTATCTTCCAGTGCTTGCTGTGCGGCGCTGGGAGATCATTCATCATTGGTCTCCCACTGTCACATGCGCGGATGCTGGCCGCCTAGTGGGAGACCAACGATAAATTTATGGTCCAGGTCATTTACCAACGACCAACGATGAACGACCTAATCGTTGGTTGTTGTTAAATGTCACACACACCGATGTTTTTCAACATCGCTGCAACGTCACCAAACTGGTGATGTTGCAACGATGACGATATCGTAGTGTTTGACGGGGCCTTTAGGCTGCACCCTCCCTCATTACACATATACACATCACCTGACATGCTTCATCCAATAAGAATTACATTTTAAACAGTTTAGAGTGGGATATCTGCATAAAAATGATGATATGGTCAAAAACTGATTTTCCCTAATAATTGTACACACAGTGTAGAGGAGGCTTTCTCTCTTTCATGTGGACCCTGCTTTGAATCTCATGTCTGCACTATGTTTTTGTGATTTGCAGGTTTTCCATTTCAGTTGATGAGATTATGATTATCCTGATGCAGTGTATTACTGTACTTATCCTTACACTTTCTCTTGTTCCTTAGTTACCGGTAGGCAACTTTTCGTTTAAACGAAACACAGTTTTGGGTTATCTTTTATCAATAAATTTGTTTTATATTTTATCACAAGAACTTGACTATGTATCTTTTAAAGTTGTATATATAGACTGAATTTGTGTTGAATCACTGTACTGTTCATTTGATGTTTTGCAACTGTTTCATGAAGCCATTCTATATAGTGTAATATATATATATTATATATAATATAATATTATAGTATAAATTATAATCATCCAAAATATCAAAATCATTCCAAAATCAGAAGGAACATGCAGCAGTATCTGTTCCATGACTTTTCTAGAGGGCTCTATTAGAATAATGAGTGACAAGTAAATGTAACATATCTTTCATGTGGGATCAAACTGAACTAAAGTAAACCTCCAGTGAAAAATAAGAACTTCACAGTGCTCTTAGATCCTCATGTACAGCACCTTTTGTAAAGCCTTTCTATTCTATGTTCAGTAGTTTGTGCTACAGATATCTACTTTTCCCCAATTTACTAACATGAAATAGTTATCATTGTTATCAGTCATATTACAGATTACAGGGGAGCTGCACCCGGTCACTGTTTTGATAAGCTTGGTATCTCACTTTTAGGCCTCATTCGGAGATCTATTTTTTCTTGTATGTAATTTTCTTTAGTGATTGGTCAGTGTTTCTGGTTTTAGTTGAATTTCTGTTTTGCAAAACAAAAATTGAAAATTTCTTCTCCTACACATTTGAACATTAAAAATGAACAAACAGCACATGAATTGGCTTTGCTGTTTTTTTTTTTATAAAAACACATAGTATGAACATGTAAACAACATAATAAAATATAGTTTAGTCCAGAAAAATGAAATCCAAGGCCCTGAACTTACTTCTTATGAAACTTTATTGATCCAGCATACACAGAGAAGATAAAAACGTTTCGACCCCTATAAGGCCATCTTCAAGCCATAAAAAAGTGTGTATAACCACCATACAAACAGACTGGGCTCATATCAGGAGGGTTTGATTGTTAGTCCCTCCCATCATTCCAGCCTACATTGCCATACCGACACTAAACATATAGTAAAAATATGGTAACAAGCAATTGTACAGGACATCACTAATTATAGGCAAGTTCTCACATATCTTTCTCTACATGAAGAAATAATGGGAACAATAATTATTCTCATCAGATCAGTAAAACTGGCTCATTTAAATATCATTTTAGCATATTGATCATCCTACAGATCATCCCCAACCAATAACATATCTAGCTCACTTACCAGTAATGGTACCTTTACACGCGGCAACATTTCTAGGGTGTCAACAGGTAACTTACTGGCTGTAGTAAAATCATGGAGACATTGGTTCTATCTTGTTGCTGTGTACAAATGGAATCATGTCTCCATGATTTCACTGAAGCCAGTAAGTTACCTGTTGACACCCTAGAAATGTTGCCCGTGTAAAGGTACCATCAGAGTGTTTGGGGAGTGGTTATTTTTCAAAAAGGGGCACTAAATATGGCTATTGGTCCATATTTCTAGGTCCAGGGTGTTTCTATTAGTCTATTCTGCCCCATTATAATGACAGCCACCCAATCTGCACCAAATGTAGACCACTGTATTGCCATGGTTCCTCTGAGCATATAACCTGTGCTTCATTGTTCTAACACTGCAGGTCCTTGATGTGATGAACATGATCACATCTGCCAGGTCCCACACAAGTATTGTGGTACTCCCCAGTCATGTCACAGACACCACTCTACCAAGTCAGCCCCCGGGCACATGACCACCGCGACATCATGACATCACTGCTGGTCCTGCAGATCATAGATTCAATATGACAGGTCCTTCACAGCATCATACATTTGAATCACTGTGCAACAGCTCCCATGATGTGTATCTGAGAAGGGATATACCAAGGGGTATAAATCAAATAATTTGTAAGGTTTCTTTAGATTATAACTAATGGAAACTTATATAGAGTACGGAAGACAAAAAAGAATACCATACAAAGAAAAATATTTATAATTTATCATTAGAGATGAGTGGACACGTGGATGTTTGGGTTCACTGGGTTTTGCTGGATCTTAAAAAAAAGTTCATTTGAGAACCGGACTTACATAAACGGTTATCTGCCGCGACACTACTATTTATCATGAATTTTGTAGCTCAATGAGTGGCACTTGAAACAAAAGGATCAATGGTATAGTGAATATGTGTTTGCAGAAACTGCCCTATGCTAAATAAGGAAAACCGGAGATCTTAGTTTCAATAGTGGCCACTAGAGTAAGCCTGACACCCACTACACGGAGCCTCCACTGTCAGGTCCTGACACTATGCCCTAGTGAAATGTTGAGATGTGAGTGGGTTTATATGCCCATGGATGTAATTAAAAACAATGAACAGGTGTGTGCTGGGCTCTAACAATGGTGACCATGTGTGGCTATCAGACAAGGAAAGGGAGAAAGGGGAAAAATTGTCATATTAGTAGGAGCTCAGTAAAAATACAACAATATGCAAATCTATATATGACTGGCATCACCACAAGCATGGAAAGGGACTGAGGCCTACAGAGAGGGAAGGAGATTATCGGAAACTATATCATTGTGTTGGGCTGAGTTTTAGTGGGGCGCCCAAATCCAGAAAGATCAGAAACAACCCAGCCAGAGCTAGATCTGCGTCTGATGCCATTCTCATTCTGTGTAACTGAAAATGTGCTTATATGCCTGCCATCTTGCTTCTGACAGTTTTGCCAGAAGAACTGAAGAACCTGTTTAGTAAAAGCTTGTTGTTTATTAAAAATATAGGTCTAAATGTCTGTTTTCACAGTGATGTATCCTGGCCTTCCAAAGGCAATGGTAATATGTGACCTCCTGGGAGGTATGACATGCGCCACACCAACCCATGAATTTAGTCAGGACCACAGTTTTCATGTAGCATGCCAGGTTATCCAGAGTAATTCCTTCACTAGCGACCAATGCCCTATACCATGTTAGAATGACATGTGAACCCTGCAGCCTAACAGTGGCTATTAATGGGCTGCTTCATTTTCACTTCTTTCAGATGAAACTAACATCAGGGAGAAGTGAAAGCTGCTGCCAATCTATAAATTCCTCTAGATGTCAGTTACGACCAAAGTTAGTGAGAGTGATGAGGTTCATTAGTGGGCAATGAGTGGCTGTGGGGCTCATGTGACATAACATGACAAGAGTCCCAGAGAACCCAGCACTGAAGTCACATGAATAGCGCTGGCATCGGAAGTCATAACATGTTGCTTTTATTTTACATAGTGTAATATAGTAAGAAAGGGTTACCTGTGTAATGGACAACTCATTCAAGTACATGATAACTCACATTGAATTCAACTGATTTAAACAAAATATGTTTATGTTATCAAATTATCAAATCTATAAAGCAAACTAGGTAAAATTGGTAAATGAATAAATCATCCCTAATGCATTTATGACACGTGAATGATACAGTATCAGTTCAACAATATAGTGCATGCAGCATTTTATAAGAGACTACTATACCACATATGCATTTATAAACTTCTTCTACTATGCTGATTCTGAGGAGGTGGAGTATGACACGTAAATTCGCTCTTTACCTTTGTCATGCTCCACCCTACTCAGGCTTTGCATTAGTTAAAATACTATGTGTACAATCTATCCATAGTGTCATGTCTCACAACTTGGGAATCATACAGTGTTATACTCCATTGTATTGTTTACTGCATTGTTATGCAATAGGTTTAATAGGTTTGCCATTGTTTTTGACTTTTCTTTCTCCCTGTAGCTGCTCTGTCAGTAACTCCTCCCTTCTCCATGTTATTCCTTTGTCAGCCATTTTAGAAGCTGCATGGGAAAATAACCACCCATTATAAATAATAACAGAATTAAAAAGAACTGACAAAACACAATGTATGGTTTTAAAAAGGCCGAGAGGCTTTACTTAGGGTTAAATATGTAGTATAACAAAATCCATACCATAAAATGTTAAACTTAACATTTGGATGGGAAAACATCCATCCATGAGTATTTTCCTCAAAACCTTCCAAGTCCATAAACACCCTATTGTATTGGGCATGTTATTTCCCCCAAACGGGCTCACCGAACAGGTGCAGCCCTGCCCAAACCTAACAGCCAATTTTCAACCATACATTGTATACCCAGGTTAAAGATATCCAAGCCGATATCGCTTAAGTGAATACCATTGGCTCTATACATTCCCAGAAGGAAGCCCTCCAAGTCGACATGGCAGTAGGCAAAACTGCCAAACTTTAACAGGAATTTAGAAATTACTCTGTTAACTCTCTTTCTGATGTTGTTAACAAAATGCAATTCACCTGAAGCCCAAATAAGACGGGGAACGACCTCGGGAAAAAAAAAAAAACAATCCTGTGTTAGGAAACATATTCCTTATTACCTGCATATCACGCTCCATTTGCCAAGGCAAATAAAGAGTGTTGACCTTCCCGAGGTCATTCCCCGCCAAATGAACTATAATTAAGTCCAGTCTCGGGGCCGCCAGCAGGAGCTTAGGTAATAAAAAGCATAACGCCTCCCCCTGCATACACTTACGGCCGAACCAGAAAATGGAAACTTGAGACTTGTCAAACGATAAATTTGCAGAATAAGTACGCTGCTCAGCTCTTTTCATAGCCCAATAAATGAACGAATGTCCTATAATCCAAACAGATAGATTACCTGAAAAACAAAAAACATTTGTGATAGTCCTTTAAGCAATGGCATTAGGGCGAATATAAAGTTGCACTCTAAGAGAATCCCATCTACCCACCCTACAAATAGTAGACTCTGGTAAACTCAACGATGCTGCGGTTGTAGTGGCGCTGATTCGGAAAGAGTGAGCAGAAATATGCATGTCATCTAGACCCAAAATGCGTAAGCATTTTTTCAGAACAGAATTAAATTGGAAAATTGTCAAGCGGGACCTATCTGAATGAATGAACAATGGTTCATAACCAATTGAGCGAATAGCAACCCACCTGTTGAGGTTAAACAATGGGCAAATTTCTGACTCAGGGATAAAATGTAACCTAATTGACGTACCTTTCCCTAACTGATCTGTTTTAGAACGACATTGCGTAACAACCAAAAAAGATTGATATAACTGCAATTCCTAAAAAAGGTGGCTGGAGCGATCAAATTTGTTGCAGCTAACTAACTCGCTCACCCTGAAGGCTCCAAAAGAGGCCAAACTAAAGCAAGCCCCTAAATAATAAAACCTCCAACTGGTTAAAGCAGACTGAAGGAAGAGTAGGCCAAAGTTTAAATAATAAAGCAGTTGAAATGCCTCACCTGTTGTCTGGGCAATAACCATTCTTCCGAAATCCCTTAAACAATTGACTAATCGGGAAAAAAGAAAACAAAGAGGTGTTGCCCCCTAACTTTATGAAAAAAGAAATCCCTGAAATTGTTTTGTGTACACAGGAATAACCAAAACCTTTAGCTATTAAGGAATGGATGAACCCTAAAACCCGCTGTACGTCCACCACGTTATAATTCGCCTGTGTTTCAAAACAATACATACACCAGGCATCCGATGCGGCTGCACCAGGCAGACCATGTGTTAGGAGCAATAAATGCTCTAATATGCTTAGCAGTTAGCTCTGTAAATGAGTCCACAGGTGACTTGGAAAAATGTAAACCCATGCCGTCCAAGGAATTCTGACAGGGAGACACAAAACAAACATAATCAGTATCAGAAATCATCTGACCTTTCATCTGACCAAATGTTATGCGATAAACAAAGAAAAAAAACAAAACACAAATAGCGCATGAGAGAGGTGATCAACTTGTTTTTGGATGAGATTATATTTAATGCCATGATCAAACCTTTGTCCATAGATTGGACCATAATGCGCTTGTTAGACATCGTCCTACCCCATACTGTAATAGCTACTAAAACCGAAAAAACTTTACAACCAGATACGCCGAAACTCAAAAAACCCGAACACCATCATGACGGCCAAATGCAAAACAATCAATGCTCCTTAAAAGACACAGACAAACAATGAACGTCTGTGTTATCAATCAAAAAATTTAAATGAGAAGACAGAATAAACTGCTCTTGAATACCATACTTCCCATTAAATTGCTGTACAAAACATAGCCAGACTTGCAAATCATCTCTCATGTTAGCGGACACTCTGACATGATCCCCTGGGCGCTTAAAGCCATGAGTACAATCATACAAACGTCTGCAAAATGCTCTGCTCATCGGCATGATGCGCAATGCAAAATTTCAACTCACAAGCAACGACTGAAGTTGCCTGAGAGTTACCTTCTCTTGTCCTAGAACAGCTAAAATCTTGGCACAGATGCCGATCCTCTTCTCCTAAGGAAGACACAGCTCCATAACAGAAGGGTCAATTTGAATTCTGAGGAATTCCAAGATATGGCAAAGAGGTACGGTTTTGTCTAAAGCCAGAGGAATCCCGAAGCGATCTGCAAGAGCACAAAAACCTGACAAAGCACGGAAACAATCATCAGACCCAGAAGGGCGCAAAAACAAAAAAATCATCAAGATAGTGTAAAACACTCTTACCCGGAACTAATTGTAGAGTAGCCCACTCTAGGAGAGATGACAACGTCTCAAAGTAAAGGCAGGATAAAGCAAAGCCCATCGGGAGGCAACATTTAAAAAAATAAATAAATAAATAAGATCCAGCAAACTGAAAACCCAATGAGTTGAAACCTAAAGGTGAAACAGAAAGAAGGCGAAAAGCGGATTTAATGTATGCTTTTGCCATCAACGCATCCTTGCCAAACTTCTGCAAATGTTCAATAGCAACATCAAAGGACGTATAATGGACAGAATTCAAGTCTCCACAAACCTCATCACTTAATGAATGACCTTGTAGGTAGGACAGATGGTGAATAACCCTGAAGCAACCTAATTTCTTCTTGGGAACTACCCCAAGAGGTGACACTCTAAAATTCTGAAATGGCAGATGTAAGAAAGATCCTGTGATCCGATCAAGCTGTAATTCCTTAGAGATGTAAGCTGCCACGGAATCACCGTGCAGCTCAACAGAGCGTAGATTCTTGAAAGAAGTACCACCACTCCCTAAAAAACGTGCAGACAAAAAAGCCGAACAGAAAACCATTAATGAACAATGTTGCCTTCTCTCGATCTGGGTAAACCTCTAACAGTGGACGTATTGCGCCCAGGTTCACCGGGGTCAGGCCCTCTTTGCCCTGGCTCCCTAATGCCAGCAGCTCCCAAAGCAAACCCGTGTTTTTTTGAAACACCTGGCTGCAGGATGTCCTCCACCGCAAAAGGAACATTAATGCCGAAAACGGCACATATTCGGCTATTTACAGGACGAATCATTATATGCAAAACATAAACCTTTTTAGGTAATTGAGATGACGCTGATTTTAAAGGTATGGATATCTGGGGCAAGATAGGGCTAACCCAAAGATCAATGTCTTTGGCACCCCAGTGAACATTGGAATGAACTGACAACTTTTGGCGGAAAGCTTCGTCATATAACAGCCAAGCGGTGCCGCCAAGGTTTCTGTACACTTCTAAAGCTATGTCCAGGTGTTGAAAAAGCCCTGAACACAATCCAGGTTTGCGTTCTCCTAGAACTGCAGCATAGATAGCAAAGGCTTGCAGCCATAGCTGGAAGGATTTATATGGACACTTTTTATCAGCATCACTTTCCAGTATCTCATCTTTTCTATCTGCAGCGGCTAAAGAACCAGGCCGCACAGATGGCAACAAACTAAATAGGTCAATGTATTCATGTTGCCAAATCCTGTTCTTAACAGCAACTGGCAAATGGAAAATGTGGCATATCATTGCCTCTTTTAACAATGAATCATCAACACCAGATGACCTGAGTGTAGATATAGGCTGAGGTACAGAATGCTCCTTATGTGAACTTGAATAGGCCTCTGCCACAGCCTGACGAATATAACCTTGAATCAATAACATATTAGTATCTTCTGGGGTGGCATTATCCCCAGATTCCATAATGAGAAAAGCGCAAGTCCTGTGGCTCATTGACCACAGAGACCTGCTGGCTGAGTACTGAACGTGCCCCAATGGAGTGCCCTGCCTCATCATCAGATGAGGGGGGTGCTGAAACCCATACCTAGGTAGTATGAGCTATGTCCTTAGAGAATGGGGTTGTGAAAACCCGCCCACCAGGGACAGCACTTGATAAACTCACTGCTCCTGGCATATATCCTTGTGCTCACACATTAACCCCTCTCTCAATGCAGAAATGTGGTGCAATCTCCCTCCAAACAGCATCCCCAGTGATCTTACCAGACCCACTGGATTGTTGAGTCTTGGACTGATGAGGTCTGGGATCAGCAAGATGTTTCTTCTTATCCTGCGCCTTCTTCTTTTGCCTCTCCTCTCACCGGTCGCTTGATTGCAGACGCTGAAAGGAATTCTGTCAGCTGATTTGTTATGAGGATTGCTAGAGCGCCGCCGGGCCGGAGACTGTCAGGGTGAATAATGGTGACTTGTAGTCCTCTTCCTACGTTCAGCACCCCCTGACACCAGAGGCTCACTATCACCGGTGATAACCAGAGGAGGCACTGGAGTCTCTGAAGCCGGACCGGCAACAGCGCTGCACACCCGCTCATGTATAGTACTAACTGGAGCCGTCAACACTGTTGCCTCTGGAACAGGCACTGAGGTAACACTTGTAGAAGGGGCTGACAGAAAGCAATTCCTCAACCATTCCAGACCGCTTTCCGCAGCCACTTTATCACAGAATGCGGCAAGCAGCTCCTCCATTGTGACGTATTGAGATGAGCTGAACTGCTGAGAGACGCTCCGTCCCTCAGCTGTGTCTAATACAGCCAGTTCCCGCTCAAATTGATTGACAGCCAATCACAGCTGTCATATCCACACAGCAGTCCAGGCGGCCACTCACAGCTCGCCTGGACTCTGTTACTAAGCTCCATAACACCATATAGGGAGCTTTATCTCTGATATTACCTCAGAGGACTATATTAACTACAATGAATACAAATACCCATATAAACAGTAATAAATAGCAAAGCATATGGTTATAATAAGTCCACTTAGGGTAGCATTTTCCCATGAAACCCGCACATTAAACATTTTGCGGGCTGCCCATTCTCTTCATACCTCTGACAGAATAATCTGTTTTACCTGCTGTATTTTAGGGGTAGTTGGACCTCAAAGGCAATAAGGTCTAAAAATAGGGGGAGACAGAAAAAACAAGAGTGCAAATCTATGTGCAGTGGATAATGCCTTCAAGTTAAGTGTTAATAGAGGTCATTTGCTCACCTCTACAAGGTCGTTCTGTATCGCGTATCAGCCCAATCCGGGCTAATGGTAACCGGTGTTCGGCTCTGCCTGGTCTGCAGCTTCGCTCAGGAGCAAGCGGATTTCTCAAGCCTGTGAGTCCGTCAGTAGCAGTGACATAATTGAGGATCCGGAAGAATATCCCAGCGCTGCCTAGATCAGAAAGCCGAAGGTCTTCGTTTTATTAGTTTATTAAACATTACATAGAATAGTATACAACGCGTTACGGCTATATAATTGTATAGAAAATACCCTTCCTCAGGTATATGTGCAAAGTCACAAAAAAGGTATTTTATATAGATAGAACAATAATAGTCTAATTGGACAATTCAGAAGCTCACCTCAATTGATTCACTGGGAACGTGTGCATTTACACTTCTTCTTAAAACGTGTGTATTTATTTTCTCTCCGTCTGTTTTATTATTTTAACAAAAAATGTTAAAAGTAAAAAACCAAAAGGTTGTGTATAAACACAGAGAAACCTTTTTAAAATATTTTTTTTAATTAAAAACAGATTTTTTTAGAGTTTTATATTTTTTATATATATGTATCATTTTTGTATATTCCTATTTTACTTTGGATTTTGTATAGTCAATTTGATCATGAGAATGCACACGTTTTTAGAAGAAATTGTATTTATAATTCATCCTCATACAGGAACTTGAAATAGTATGCCTGTAATCTCATCACAAAAGAAATTGTGGACTTTTCCCTAACAAATTAATTTGGAAATAACTACAGGATAATTTCCTATAATAAAGAAACCATTCAGTGATTAAATGATATAAAGATATCTATACTAGAAAAATAAAAAGGAATATATAAATTGTTGGTTATTGTGGGATGTACACTGGAGCTAGCTGGGTGGGCTGGTATAAATTGCGGCTGAGAGGCCGAGGTGGGGCCACTGGTAGTCCACCTATGTGTCATTATTAATCTAGGGTCAAATTTGGTATAGGCCAGCACTAACTTTAGGAACTCTTGTTATTAGGGATGGTACAGAATGTGTTCAACAGTTCACCGTTTCCTTTTTATATACACAATTTACCGGACAAAATCTGTAGCTACCAAGTATAAGTTTAACCCTTGTGCGAGATGTTTATTTAGGCATCAGATAAAACAAAACTAAAAACATAAAAATTTATGGAATCTTATATATGTGCAATACTTCAAATTATTCCATGAACGATAAAAATTTTAAAGAAACAACCAACAAAATTTTTGCTTGTTTTTATAGTAGCGGAGTCTCTTATAATGCGGGTACATCTTAGGATCATACTAAGTTGGTTTTCTTGTTTCACGTTTCAAACAACACCAGCCAAGGGAAATATCCCACTAAGGCGTGAACTAACCTAGACCTGGCAAAGAAACCATCAGATGAACCCAGTGTCACAGCATTACAACCAACAAGTTATTAATAACCTGGACGGCAAATACTCAAGGAATAAAACTCCACCATAGCCACTGGTAGGAAGCAACGTAACAGCTACAAACAGCACAGCTCAAACAACTAGGAACGACTAGGAACCTTCTGGAGAAAACAGCAAGTGAATTGCTCGTGATACCATTATACCTGACACCTTAATGCCTGAACTAGAGATCATACCTCAAAAAGTGTCCCAATCAACGTGAAACAAGAAAACCAACTTAATACGATCCTAAGGTGTAGCTTCATTATAAGAGACTCTTATACTATAAAAACAAGCATCACAAGCAACACACATTTTATTGGTTGTTTTTTTAAAGTTTTTATCATTCATAGAATAATTTGAAGCATTGTACATACCGTATATACTCGTGTATAAGCCGAGTTTTTCAGCACATAAAATGTGCTGAAAAGTCCCCCCTCGGCTTATACACGGGTATATACGGTAATATGATACAGCGCCCCCCCGTGGTATCCCCCCCCCCCCCCGTATATACAGCCCCCCCGTGGTATCCAGGGCCCCCCTTGCTGCACCTGTAAAGGAAGATATCAGTATACTTATCGCTGCCGCCGCCGCTCCGCTTCTCGGTCACCGCGATGCTCCGGGTCTTCATGCTTCCTGTTCCTTCTCCGGCGCTCAGGAAATGACGTCATTGTTCGAGTGTCGGAGAAGGAACAGGAAACATGAAGACCCGGAGCATCGCGGTGACCGAGAAGCGGAGCGGCGGCGGCGGCAGCGATAAGTATACTGACATCTTCCTTTACAGGTGCAGCAAGGGGGGCCCTGGATACCACGGGGGGGCTGTATACAGCTGGGGCTGCTGTATACAGCTGGGGCCCCTGTATACTAATGGGGGGGGTCTGTATACCCCTGGGGCTGCTGCTGTATATACCCCCTGGGGCTGCTGCTGTATATACCCCCTGGGGCTGCTGCTGTATATACCCCTTGGGGCTGCTGCTGTATACTACCACTGGGGCTGCTGCTGTATATACCCCCTGGGGCTGCTGCTGTATATACCCCCTGGGGCTGCTGCTGTATACTACCACTGGGGCTGCTGCTGTATACTACTACTGGGGCTGCTGTATACTACTACTGGGGCTTCTGTATACTACCACTGGGGCTGCTGCTGTATATACCCCGTGGGGCTGCTGCTGTATATACCCCCTGGGGCTGCTGCTGTATACTACCACTGGGGAGGCTGCTGTATATACCTCTGGGGCTGCTGTATACTACCACTGGGCTGCTGTATATATCTCTGGGGCTGCTGTATACTACCACTGGGGCTGCTGCTGTATATACCCCCTGGGCTGCTGCTGTATACTACCACTGGGGCTGCTGATGTATACTACTACTGGGGCTGCTGTATACTACTACTGGGGCTTCTGTATACTACCACTGGGGCTGCTGCTGTATATACCCCGTGGGGCTGCTGCTGTATATACCCCCTGGGGCTGCTGCTGTATACTACCACTGGGGAGGCTGCTGTATATACCTCTGGGGCTGCTGTATACTACCACTGGGCTGCTGTATATATTTCTGGGGCTGCTGTATACTACCACTGGGGCTGCTGCGGTATATACCACTGGGAGGCTGCTGTAACACTGCTGGGGCCTGTATGTACCACTGGGGAGGCTGCTGTATACCACACTTCTGGGGGCTGTATACTACCACTGGGGAGGCCTGTATACCACTGCGGGGGCCTGTATACCACACTGCTGGGGGCTGTATACCTGTGCTGGGGTCCACCCTCGGCTTATACACGAGTCAATAGGTTTTCCCAGATTTTGGGGGCAAAAGTAGGGGGGTCGGCTTATACACGGGTCGGCTTATACACGAGTATATACGGTATATAAGATTCCATAAATGTATTGTTTTTAGATATGTTTTATCTGATGCCTAAATAAACATCCAAGGGTTAAACGTATACCTGGTAGCTACAGATTTTGTCCGGTAAATTGTGTATATATAAAGGAAACGGTGAACCCTTGAACACATTCTGTACCATCCCCAATACAAAGAGTTCCTAAAGTTAGCGCTAGGCCTATACCAAATTTGACCATATATAAATTGTTACCCACTAAGAAAATAATGAACTAACGGTTCGATATAGTCACAAATGCCTATTCGAGCATAACAATGAACCTAATTAGTTGGGTGTTCCCAGTGAACCAATGGAGGTGAGCTTCTGAATTGTCCAATTAAACTTGTATTCCATCTATATAAAATACCTTTTTTGTGACTTTGCATATGTACCTGAGGTAAGCTATTTTCTGTACAATTATATAGCCGAAACGCGTTGTATACTATTCTATGTAATGTTTAACCCCTTCATGACCCTGGAATTTTTCGTTTTTCAATTTTGTTTTTTGCTTCCCTGCTACTAAGAGCCATAACTTTTTATTTTTCCGTCAATATAGAAACATGTTGTATACTGTTCTGTGCAATGTTTAATAAAATAATCAAGCAAAGATTTTTGGCTTTCTGATCTTGGGAGCGCTGGGATATTCATCCGGATCCTCAATCATGTCACACCTGCTGTATTGTGCAATAAACTCAAGATTTCTGTGGAAAAGCTAACTACATCTTCTAGAGCCTTCATACATGCCTTTCCAGCTGAGTTAAGCAATTCGACAAAACCTCTACATGCATGTGAGTATGGTCCATACAGGCATCAAGAGAAATAGCGGCCTAAGGACCTAACACAGGCGGTGTATATTGTGAAGACAGAATACATAATGAATATTGTTTATAATTTGATATTTTAACATGCAAATAAATATGTTTTCTAATTTTTAAAATGTTTTATTACCTACAATTTTATGAAAGAGAGTGAACCTAACAGCTTATTCACGTTGCCCCAACCATAAATTAGACACTGGCTCCATCATTTCAGCCAGATAAGCTTTAACTACTTCTTTTCACTGCAGCCTTGGTGTTATAATGATAAGACAAGTATGCTTGTATACCCAGTATATCTTAGACCTATGCCTCCATAATATTGTGCCCATTGGATACAGATAGATATACTTTACATCTCTTGCTGTATATCTTGTTCTAGTGTTCATGTACACAACGGGGCATGTTAATCAAGCAGTAAATTACTCACAGGTGACTCCATTCAGTTAAACAGCACTTCTTGTAAAGTCTAATCCTGTACCCAGATTTTTATGTGCTTGTACTTCATTAGCCATCTGTTCAGAAATGGGATTTTCTGTGGTTTCTGAAAATTCCAGGTGCTAGACTCACTAACATTGATAAAGCTGGAATCAGAGCACTTGTTTGTTATCATACTTAGAGTTACATTGCAGTAATATATATTTAAAGGATAAGCAGCTGTCACTCAGCAGCACTTGGATACTGATTTAGATTAGTTTACAGAAAGTTATACAGTGTAACTTTATATGCTTTGTCTGTTCATGGAAATGTTTTGCTTTCATAGTTTGATTGTTAATTACACTGTCCATTTGTGATAAACTTACTTGTTAATGCAATCCACTTCAACTGGGAAAAATAAATCAGTTCCTTCTAAAGGGCCTTTTACATGGATGATAATGGACCAAACAAATATTTGGGCTCATACAGTGGAATGAATCATCTAAGCTCACTGGTCCATGTAGAAATGCAGGCGCAGGGGCAGCAATCAGATGGGGCTTATGGAACAGACACGAAAAATGCAAAAATAACAGTTTAAGGCCCCTTTCACATCAGCGTTTTTTGCTGAATGCGGCAGATCTGGCAGATTTACCACATCTTCGGCAAGCCCCCATTCATTCTCTATGGGGCTTGCGGCAGGTGTGGCAAGTGTGGTTTTGCCATGATCCGGCACTTGCGGCCACGCAAAAAAGCAGCAGCTAATTGAGTTTGCCGGATAGTGGCAAAACTGCCCTTGCCGCAGCTGCAGCAAGCCCCATAGAGAATGAATGGGGGTCTACCACAAGTCGGCCGTTAGGTGGCTGATGCGGTAAATCTGCCGGATCTGCCGCAATCATCGAAAAACGCTGATGTGAAAGGGGCCTAAGAAAGTCTTGGAATTGACAGACAGATAACGGACATCAAGCAGAGTTACAAAACATATCAGACAAACATAACCTGAAAGGCATGTGCACATGGTAGCATAACAGAAGACCTGTGATAGATGGTGAGGCAGAAGACCACAGATGCATAGCAGGAATACAGATTACTGTAAACAGGTAACAGGATTGCGGGAGCTCCCTTTCAGACAGATAGAGTTACTGACAAGTCGAAACAGATAACAGGATTGCTGGATGCTGCTGGCAGACAGGTAGCAGAGTTACTGACAAGTCAAGACAGGTAACAGGATAACTAAGATCACAGGCAGACAGGTAGCAGAGATTCTGATGAATCGAGATGGGTTACAGAATAACTGGAGATCACAGGCAGACAGGTAGCAGAGATACTGGCAATTTGAGTCAGGTAACAGGATTACTGGAGACCCCAGGCAGGTAGCATAATTACTGACTGAAGGCAGAAGGCAGGTGACTAACAGTCATTTAAGTATGAACCCAGTATAAAAAATACACCTCGACATGTCTACTGGGTGGTTTATTGATATGCATATCATATCACAGCTAAGGGTTTCATTTTTTCACTTTTTTTCTTAGCTGAAATATTGGTCTTTTTCAATTATGTCTAAAGACCCCGTTACTCGGGGAAACATCTCCGGCAACATCGCCGGCAACTCAGGGGCGGGATGAAGTTGCAGCAACATTTCCAGTGTGTTGCCCTGTGTAACAGAGTGATATCAAAGGCGATAGTTGCTTGAACAATGCTTGAAACTCTTTGAATGTCAGCTATTATCCTTGTTACTGTACCAGTGTATAAATATATAAAAATCTGTTTTGCCGTGTATGCAAATAGTAAGGATGTCTCCCTTGGAATATCCATCCAAGGGGAGTGTTAAAGCTAATTGGGCTTTTTAAATGTTTTTAAATTTGGTGTGGATTTGTTTTTGTCTTTGTTTACTCTATAAGAAATAAATCTTTTTTGATATACAAAAATATTTGAAGATTGTATCGCTATGTATAGGTTTCCCTTCTACTTGATTATCCCTATACACAGTATCATGGACCCATCGCTCACCTATACACAGACATAGTAAAATAGCTCCATAGGATCCCTTTGCACAGTACAATGGGCTTACAGCATCTCTATACACAGTATGATGGGCCCACAGCTCTCTTTACACCAGGGGTGGGGAACTCCAGTCCTCGAGGGCCGCAATCAGTGCAGGTTTTCACGATTTCCTTAGTATTGCACAGGGATTGGAATCATCACCAGTGCAAGTGATTATGTTATCACCTGTGCAAAACTAAGGAAATACGGAAAACCTGCACTGATTGCGGCCCTCGAGGACTGGAGTTCCCCACCCCTGCTTTACACAGTATAATATACCCACAGCTCTCTATACACTGTATAATGGGCCCACAGCTCCTCTATAGACAGTATAATGGAACCACAGCTTCTCTTTACACAGTATGATGGGAACTTAGCTCCTCTATAAACAGTATGATGAAACCACAGCTTCTCTTTACACAGCATAATGGGCTCAAAGCATTCTCATACACAGTATGATGGGAACGTAGCTCCTCTATAAACAGTATGATGGTCCACAGCTTCTCTTAGTTTACACAGTATGATGGGCCCACAGCATCCCTATACACAATATGATGGGACCATAGCTCCGCCTCTCCTATACAAAGTATGATGGGAGCACAGATCCATTTATACAGTATGATGAACCCACAGCCCTACAATACACAGTATGATGTCCAACAGCTCTCCTATACACAATATGATGGGTCCACATCACCCCTGTATACAATACAATGTCTCCAGACCCCCACAGTAGCGCATGCATCATAAGATTGCTCTCAAGGTAGGCTCCAAATTGTATAACAGCAATGAGAGCAGAAGTGCAGGTTGATAATGCACAGCATGAAAAATATAGTTAAGAATGGTAGTAGCTCTGCACCATCTCCCCCAGTTCCTGTGCCACTGCATAGTGATGTAATTTTGAGATAACCATCTAAACTTTTATTAAAAAGTGTTATTCTAGGTAAGTGGTCTTTCTTAGGGATGGGCGAATCTACTCGTTAGGACCCGTTACTCTGCGAGTAGTAGTGGACTGGCAGGACTCGGTACTCTGCGAGTTTCTAGGAGATTACTCGCACAGTAACGAGTCCAATGTAAATTAAGGGAAATGTCACTGAAAACAGAATTCTCCCGGATTGTACCGATCAGGGTGCAATCCGGTGCCCCATAACATTGGGCTCTATGGTCCCTTATTGCAACCTGACCAGGTGCAATCCAGTTTTAATCAGGTTTTCTATTTTTGACCTTCCCGCCTGGATTTTCAAATGAACAGCTGACTCAGGTCAGCTGTTCATTTGAAGTAGCAGTGCTGGCAGGATTCATGTGAGTTCATGCTTGCCTGCATGAACTCACATGAACTTTCCCAGGGTGCACAGCTCTGCTACATCTCTGGTGGAGGTACAGATAGGCACCTGATCAAAACCAGATTGCACCTGGTCAGGTTGCAATCAGGGACCATAGAGCCCCATGTTATGGGGCACCGGATTGCCCCCTGATCGGTACAATCCGGGAGAATCCTGTTTTCAGTGACAGCGGCTGTGCTTTGCGGATGCAGCCGTGCTATGCGGCTGCAGTCACAAAGACACAGGGAAGGAGGACGGTGAGTGAACACCGGCGCTACCACCCTCCCCCTCCCGAACAATAGTGACAGCCTCTGCAAGCTGTCAGCATTGTTTAAAAGCCAGCGGCTTTTTTTCCGCTGGCTTTTAAACAATGATATGGGAAATTGCAGGTTTTTCCTCTGCTGCCAGACCTTATAGGGTCCAGCAGCAGAGGAATTACTCGCAATTACTCGCTTCCCCATTCATTTACATTGGACTCGCTAGACTCGCAACGAGTAGCGAGTATCGGACTCGTTAGAGTCTAGCGATTCCGAGCAATTTAGATTCACCCATTCCAAGTCTTTCTCAGAGAAGTTGACCACAATCCATAGTGGTGGAACTTAAAATTTGTCAAAGGAAATCTGGTCTCCATATGGTGTTGGTCTTTTGATAGTTTTGGTCTTCTGAGGGGAATTCTCTGAATATACAGTACAGACCAAAAGTTTGGACACACCTTCTGATTCAAAGAGTTTTCTTTATTTTCATGACTATGAAAATTGTAGATTCACACTGAAGGCATCAAAACTATGAATTAACACATGTGGAATTAAATACTTAACAAAAAAGTGTGAAACTACTAAAAACATGTCTCATATTCTAGGTTCTTCAAAGTAGCCACCTTTTGCTTTGATTAATGCTTTGCACACTCTTGGCATTCTCTTGATGAGCTTCAAGAGGTAGTCACCGGAAATGGTCTTCCAACAGTCTTGAAGGAGTTCCCAGAGATGCTTAGCACTTGTTGGCCCTTTTGCCTTCACTCCATCTTGATTGGGTTCAGGTTGGTGACTGTGGAGGCCAGGTCATCTGGCGTAGCACCCCATTACTTTCCTTCCTGGTCAAATAACCCTTAGACAGCCTGGAGGTGGGTTTGGGGTCATTGTCCTGTTGAAAAATAAATGATGGTCCAACTAAACGCAAACCGGATGGAATAGCATGCCGCTGCAAGATGCTGTGGTAGCCATGCTGGTTCAGTATGCCTTCAATTTTGAATAAATCCCCAACAGTGTCACCAGCAAAGCACCCCCACACCATCACACCTCCTCCATGCTTCACGGTGGAAACCAGGCATGTAGAGTCCATCCGTTCACCTTTTCTGTGTCACACAAAGACACGGTGGTTGGCACCAAAGATCTCATATGTGGACTCACCAGATCAATGCACAGATTTCCACTGGTCTAATGTCCATTCCTTGTGTTCATTAGCCCAAACAAGCCTCTTCTGCTTATTGCCTGTCCTTAGCAGTGGTTTCCTAGCAGCTAGTTTACCATGAAGGCCTGCTGCACAAAGTCTCCTCATAAAAGTTGTTGTAGAGATGTGTCTGCTGCTTGAACTCTGTGTGGCATTGACCTGGTCTCTAATCTGAGCTGCTGCTCTTAACCTGCGATTTCTGAGGCTGGTGAATCGGATGAACTTATCCTCTGAAGAAGAGGTGACTCTTGGTCTTCCTTTCCTGGGGCGGTCCTCATGTGAGCCAGCTTCTTTGCAGCGCTTGATGGTTTTTGCAACTGCACTTGGGGACACTTTCAAAGTTTTCCCAATTTTTCGGACTGACTGACCTTCATTTTGTAAAGTAATGATAGTCACTCGTTTTTCTTTACTTAGCTGCTTTTTTCTTGCCATAATACAAATTCTAACAGTCTATTCAGTAGGACTATCAGCTGTGTCTCCACCAGACTTCTGCACAACACAACTGATGGTCCCAACCCCATTTATAAGGCAAGAAATCCCACTTATTAAACCTGACAGGGCACACCTGTGAAGTGAAAACCATTTCCGGTGACTACCTCTTGAAGCTCATCCAGAGAATGCCAAGAGTGTGCAAAGCAGTAATCAAAGCAAAAGGTGGCTACTTTGAAGAACCTAGAATATAAGACCTATTTTCAGTTGTTTTTTTCACTTTTTTATTAAGTATTTAATTCCACATGTGTTAAATCATAGTTTTGATGACTTCAGTGGGAATCTACAATTTTCATAGTCATGAAAATACAGAAAAATCATTATACTACTTTAATTACACTAAAATGAATATTTAATGCTGTAACCCATTGTAATACACTGATTATCAAGAAAACTCAATAAACATTACTTGAAAAAAAAAAAAAAAAAAAATGCAGAAAAATCTTTGAATGAGAAGGTGTGTCCAAACCTTTGGTGTGTACTGTACATTTCTTTAAATTTTCTACCAAATTATACATATTTTCCACAAGAATGCAGGCTATTAGTTCACTATGGCTTTGCGTATTACAGCTAAGCTGTTATTAAATCAATGTTGCAGTACATTTAGCAGCATTATCCTTATGTTCTGATGTTCATAGTATGTGTGACAAACCATTTACTTTTATGACTGGTTTAGGACTTTAGGACTTGGTGTCCCAATATGCTCGTGCCTATAGGCTACTCAACAGTACAGTCCTACAATACATGTCAGATCAATAATGCCAATGCCTAGAGTAGACGATGGTACAGTAGTACATTCCCACAGTGTTCATATAGTAAAAGAAAATTAGTGTTTTTTCAGGCATTTGAGTTTGCCACAATACACATGGGTGATAGAAATGCCATCTCTTACGTTGTAAGCACCAGTCATATAAGATTATAAGATAAATTCCACCTTCCCATCTTTAATGATTGTGGTTCTACTAAGGGAAAGATTAGTTTGATCTGGAAATCATCCTAAATGAACTGCAATGAGTTACATACACCTGATTAGTGGAATTTCGGCACCATAAGTACATCATAGCCACATGCCGCAGTAGGCAGAATGTGCTTCTTTTCTTTGCAGTGAATTAATATCTCCTTTGAATTTATAGACTAGTCTGAGCTTGACTTTCTTTTAATGAAGTTAACGCTAGATAAAATGTATATGAGTCGGGCCGACAGAGAAGGGGTTACTCAGATACCGGGACGGTGGCTTCGGTGGGGATCACGGCTGGTCGGGTCCCGGTTCTGTGCCCTGGGTACTCAATGGCTGATGGGGATGATTATTGGGGATTATACGGTTACCAGCGCTGCAGCTGGGTGCTGAGGTGATGGTGTGCTGCAGCAGAGGTTGTATAGCTCCCCACAGGTGGAGCTTTTCCTCAGCGCGGCGGGGTGGATGAGGGGACTTATAGTCACGGCCCTGCTGTAATCACTCTGGCGGAGGCGGGGAATCAGGCTTACACACACACACAACAGTCTTGTTTCAGTACCTTTTACTGGTGTCACTGTGCAGGTACAGTCCAGGAGGGTAAACAGGTGGCCGGTGTGGTTTGGGATGTCCACCTTGGAGAGTTGTGAGGCCTCCTCTGTCTGTGTATGCAATGATTTGGGTCGATTTGCCTGAATCTAGATCTGCCACTCTCTTCTCCTCAGGATGCTCCTTCTACAACTGCCGGTGAGGACCTCCTCTTGGGATCCCTATTCTTTTCTTGGGGTCCCTGGTCCTAAGCTGGTCGAGTTTGGGTACTGTGCTTCCTGAGCTTCAGGGGGAACTAGATCCTTCTGGTTCCTCTGGGGGTTCTCTGCCACAAGTGATTAATGACAGGCACGGACTCCGGCGTCCGGGTGAACTATAAGGGTAACCACTATGTTCCCTTCTTCCTGAGCTACCACTGGCCTCCATCCCTCTCTCTAGGTCGCTGCACAGCTGGGTCGGTCCTCTCTGGTTCTCGGCCTAATTCCCGCAACCAGCTCCTCTAGGCTCTTCAGTCCTAGTTGACCTAACTGTCCTAACTGTCTGACTGACTGACTTGTGTGTAACTGTCACTCATGTATCCCCCTCTTCTAAGCTCCACCCCCCTGGAACCTACTGAATTACAGTCCCCTGTACTAAGGTGTCTTATTAGCGTGCTTGTGTGCAGACTCTGGGTTTCCTCCTCATCCACGACTACGGAGACACCGCACCTTCTCTTTGGGGTGCAGTAGCTCCCTGTGGCGTTTTGCCAGAGGGGCGCTACATTTACCTCTTATATACATTGCGTTATGGGTATGTTCATTTGCAAATTGTCATAATGCATAAATGATTTGCGTAGACATAGAACAGGGCTCATTTCAATGCAGACATTAGCCAAAGGGCTGGTTACAGGTGGACAGCATTTGCTTTCTAATGGCCTCAGTATGACTACGGTAATAAATGATTGTCCTTGACAATAACCAAAGAACTCAGACAAGTAGCATTTCAGGATTGACCACTCCACGCTGATTCACTTGCTTACAGAAACATACATATGCTTTTTATAGAGATTCTGAATCCCCCTCTGTATTATTTGAGACCTGAAAAGCTAATAGCACAGTGGGTAATCATGCCATTATCAGGTTACAATGTAGTAAAGCCTGTTCAAACGATGATTACATATGTTAATGAGAGTCGTTATAATGCACTACACAGCACATTACCTTCATAAATATAATTGTTTATGCACTGTAATGAGGGGATACAATGCCCCCAAACTAATGGCATTCACTGAATTGTTATTTATTGCTATAATAGACTGCCATTAGACAAAAAATCTTAGAAACACCTCTTACTGTATGTGTTCCGACTATTTTTTAAAGAGCTGCCACTCTGTTCTCCCTCCTTCTGACATGGAGAAGGAAAAGCTGTGAGACTTTCCACAGAATTCCATCTTAATGCTTCGCTCTACCTGCAGAAGCAGGAGGTGGGTTCATTTACAGAGTTTAATGAAGGTCATTAAGTTTTACCCCTCAGTCAGGGTTAATGCATTACCTGGCAACCAAAATCGGATCTCACATCAGAACCTTGGCTGTGAACCAAACTACTCAAGCATAACAGTTGTATGAAATTACCCACAGGGAAGGTAAGAAATAAGGGATAGAAATCAGAATAGACGCAATCTCAGTTCAATGTGGCGGCCTATTCTCAGGTAACTAGGACAGACCAAAAGTTGGAAACATCAAAGTCCACTCTCGCTTGTGAACATCGGGGTGTTAATTCTATAAAGTCTGTAATATGCAAGGAAGATCACAACATCACAGGAACTTCTTGGGGAAGAAATTGAAATATCACTCATACAAAATGTGAGATATTTCAGCGGAACGTTGCCTAATAAAGACAAATTGATCTGCTGAAAACATCCCGACTTTTCTATGGGTCATTTTGGATATAAATCTTGTAACTAAGGATCTACTGTGATGCTAGGACTAACCCGTGATGGTTAGAACATGATTGTATGTTATATTCTCAGTGCATCAATATATTTAAAAACATATTTTTTGTTTTATTTTACATTATAAAATAGGTTTTTATTTTCAAGGCTACCTTTAGGGAAGTCTGCACCCAAGACACAAGAGGGCGCAGCTGGCAGTGATTGCGTGCACATCTAAAGCTTGCACCCTGATCATACATTAGGTGGTCGCTAAATCCAGCTTCATGTCATAATTGTTTATTAGTACTACTCTATATAGTCAAGAAACTAGTTGAACTATTTGTACACCTTTTTTTTCACTTGATTGTTTAGTAAAATATAGTATGAATCAATTTATGTAAAAAAAAATGCCTCCGTAGATTACTATGTCAAAGAATTACCGTATTTTATGGACTATTAGATGCACTGTTTTCCCTAAAATTTGGGGGGAAAATGGGGTATGCGTCTTATAGCCCGAATATATGATTTATGTGACTGTGAGGCTGTGCTAGGGGGAGCTGCGGCTCTGGAGTGGGCTTTTGGAGGAGGCTATGGGGGGCTGCTGAGGCAGCGGGAGGTCACATGCTCCTGCTCATAATGCTCTTATAATATGCACTGCATCTTGCTTTCCATCACCTCAGTGCTGAAGCTGCGCTGAGTCATGGGCAAAGAGATGCAGTGCATAAAAATTAGATGAAGTGTACACCTTCCCATAGTGATGATGTATCACTGCTGTGCCGATCACATGATCGGATGCCTTGGGGACGCAAGAGGACTCAGAACAAGAGTGCTGCAAGCAGGGAGAGACAGGGACAAGCGCCAGAGGATAAGTTATATTGTTTGTTATTTTCTGGTGTGCTGCAGCATGGGGAGCCATATACAGTGATGGGAGGGCATATGCAGGATGAGAGAGCTATGTACTACGATGGAGGGTCATATCCAGGATGGAGGTTAATATACCCAGATGGTGGGGGCTATATACCAGCGTTGGGGGCTATATACCAGGATGGAGGGTAATGTACCAGGATAGGGGGCCATATCCAGGATGGGGGGTCTATATACCAGGATGTGGGGGCTATATACCAGGATGGGAAGCTATATCCCAGGATGGGGGGTAATGTACCCGGATGGTGGAGGCTATACACCAGGATGGGGGCCATATCAAAGATCGGGGGCTATATCCAGGATGGGGATGCAATATACCAGAATGGGGGCCATATTTTGGATGAGGGGCTATATCCCAGGATGAAGGACCACATACCAGGTTTGTGGACCACATCTGGGATGGGGATTATATACTAGGATGAGGGGACATACATTACCTGGAAGGAGTCCAGGATGGAGACCTCACCCCCATAAGTGTAAGCAGCACAACCCCCATTCCATAACAGTGCATTATAACATTTTTTGCTTAATTTTTTTCTCTATTTTCCTCCTCTAAAAGCTGGGTGCGTCTTATAGTCCGAAAAATACAGTAATTTTTAACTCAGTGAGATGCAAAGATTTTTGGATCCATAAGGCAAAGGTTCTATTACTACTACAAAAAAATTAAGGTGAGTGTGCAAGATTCTAAACATTTAGAATAAAAAACCCACAATAATCTCACCAATTGGGAAACTAGCATGTATGGCACAATCACTGAGGTCAGCTAATGGCTACTACAATCATGTAGATGTGTGGGAGATCATCGCTGCACACACAAGTTAATCACCCTAGCATCGGGTCATCAGGGGAGCTGAACAGGTGGGTAATAGTTTTGTTTTTTTGCAACTTTTCAGCTGTAAATGCTACATATTTAAAATCATCCCCACCCCATTTAAGAAATGTATTATTAGGTAGTATTCCATAATATTGGATCTATTTGGGTGAGACAATATCTGTGTAAGGCACCTTTCACACTGGTGTTTTTGAAAAAATGTGGCAGATGCGGCAGAATTACCGCATCTGCCGCATCTTCTGCCTAACGGCCGCACTTACGGCTCTGATCTGGCAAGCCCCATGCATTGTCTATGGGGCTTGCGGTCGGGTGCGGAAAGTGCGGTTTTGCCGGTTGCGGCAGATGGGTCACTCTCGGCCGCGGAAAAAAACGGGGTCAGCAGCGTTTTTTTTTTTCGCTGCCATAACAGGCGCATCTGCTGCAACCGGCAAATCCCCACTTGCCGCATGCCACATAGACAATGCATTGGGCTTGCCGCAAGTGTGCCGCAAGTGCGGCCTTTAGAAGGAAGATGCAGCACCTGCCGCATTTTTCCAAAAACCCCAGTGTGAAAGGGCCTAAGCTTTGTTTTGTCTTTTTTTTTTTTTTTTTTTTTTAAAAACATCATTTTTATTAAAGATTTTCAATGAAAACAAATTCAAAATATTACATACATGTTTTGTACAGTGTGTTTCATAACATTTGTTAATTTTTGTCTACTGTAATCTAGTACAAAATAAACTGCTGATATCTTTCCCAAATCTAAACGTGGTTCGTCTCTCACTCGATTTGAGATAATAGCCAGAACACATTCAATATTAATATTAGGTCACTTAATTGTCTATAAGCTTAGTTTACCTAGGGTATTGCCTATCTCCTCCAACAGATACCAAGAGGTCCCCTTCAGCGGTTCCATCACCTGTTTTATCTCCTCATCAGATAATAGAGACTCAATAAACCTTCTCCATTTACACATGAATGCGTTCGTCAATTTTTCTTTGTCTCTGAGCACTTCCCTTTTATCTATTTCAATAGCCTTTTGCAGGCCATTTAGTATTTCTGTAAAACAAGAGAAAAGGGGGGGGGGGACAAGAGGCGCAATAGTGCCCTTATCACTAGACACTGATGGGTGTAATGGTGAGTAATTAAATCTGCTCACCTGGTCCAGTTGTGAAACCCACAACTGGTTTGAAGGCTTATTGGTAATGTCCTGATGGCTGCTGCTGGACTTCCACCGGCCACACTCACGTGTAGGTTGTAACAATGCTTAGGGAAAAAAGGTGTGCTGTAGTCCGCGCTGCCAGGATCACTCACTCCAATAAATACGAGTAGAAAATCTTCATCAAAACCTCCTTTATTCTCCTACGCGTTTCAGTGCCCTCCTGGCACCTTCATCAGGGATAACTCCACCCCACCACACTGATCTTATTTATAGCCACATTCATCACCATGATTGGAGGGTGTTTACAGCCATGTGATGTCAATAACGTCATCAAAACAGGGAGGACTCTGCATTTTGGCACAATGTATCACAAAAACCACTAAAAAACATACAAAACATAAATACAATATGACACAATCGATCTAAAAAGTCCGATCAGTAAAATCATTAAAAAACTATGCCAAAAATCATGTGGAAACGCCTGTAAAACCATTGTTAAATACACAGCATGTAAGAGTAAAAAAATAAATATAAGCATGCATTCCTTTGCAGGGAATAGAACTCATGAGGTTCAGGCTCTTTCTGCTTAGGTCTTTTCTGATGTCATGTGCCACCTCCAGATTATAATGTGTATTTGCAACATGTGTCATATAATCATGTAATTTAAGTTCTTGTTTGTTTTTCAGGTAAAACAGAGAAAGGGGGGAAATGATTATTTAATATAAAAATTTGTGAATATAAAAATATGTGAATATATGTAAAAAATTCTTTATTTCATTATAAGATGTGAATGTTAAAAATTACATATGAATAAAATTGCCATAAGTAATAAAAGATAAAAACTACATATTCCTGTTTTCAAAAATTGATTAATAAAAATGGAAGATGATGTGATAATAAGCGTCTTATTTCAAATGTACTCAGGGGTAATAAACTAGCTTAGTAAAAAGAATGATTTCCTTGGAGGAAAATGGAATAAGGGAAATGATTAGTCCATACCATGAATGTTCAAAGTTATTCTCAAGTGTCTGTGGAGCTACAATAGGTCGCTGGACTTCAGTGTCACCACAGCGAGTTCTGTTCAATCCCGGGCCAGAAGACATACAGAAAACCACAAAATCAATATACATAATCTTTCTGTGCTGCTGCAATCAAGAAGCACCGTTCTTCCCTTATTCTGGATGTTTTACACATAATTGTCCACCAGGTGGCACCTAATAGGAGGCTGTTGCTAGGTAACGCAACAGGCTGGTACCCAACTCCGTTATATCTAATTGTCCGCCAACAGGGGCGCACTACCAGATTCTTAAAGAGAAAAAGAACACGCATATCTAGCTCTCAACTGTGCGAAACGGTCATTGTAAGTATATATGTGAAAAGTCTAATGAGAAAGTGAATGGGAGATATTCTTCAATCTCCAATATTGTGATATCCTGTGTTTCATACTATAAGTATGCAAAATTTAATATTACAGTGAACTTATACAACCAGTGAATTATCTGCCTATGGGCAAATGTCAGTGTGCATTTTTTTCTTCCTTGCATATGGAAGAGGGATATCATCAGTGAATTGCAGCCCAATTTCAATTTTATCAACGTGCTGTGTTGACTATATTGGTTACTCATATTAATTCAGATATCAAATTGAGTCCTCTAGGCTTGAGTGTATCTAATTTGTACATCCAAAACTTCTCCCGTCTTTTTAACATCTCAAATCTGTTTGGAATATGCTGTCCTATGTGGTCTATGGGCGTGATTCTTATCAGTGTGTGATCCCTATTGTGATGTGTATCAAAGTGGTGTGAGACACCATGTGTTCTATAACCGTTTTTCACATTAGATCTGTGTTTATTGAGCCTCTCACTGAGGGATCTAATAGTCCTCCCCACATATTGCAAGTTACATGGGCATTCTAGAAGGTAGATTATATATTTAGAGGTGCAGTCCATCTGGTGTTTTATTGCAAATGTTTCTTTATTACTGGATGATGTAAATGAGGTCCTTTGCTGGATGTTACTACAGCATAAGCATTTCTTTCTCCCACATTTCTTGGTGCCTTTCTGCTGGTCTCCTCCATCACTGTCAGGTAGGATTTGTCTTAATCTGCTGGGTGATAAGAATCACGCCCATAGACCACATATTTTCTCTTTAAGAATCTGGTAGTGCGCCCCTGTTGGCGGACAATTAGATATAACGGAGTTGGGTACCAGCCTGTTGCGTTACCTAGCAACAGCCTCCTATTAGGTGCCACCTTGTGGACAATTATGTGTAAAACATCCAGAATAAGGGAAGAACGGTGCTTCTTGATTGCAGCAGCACAGAAAGATGTATATTGATTTTGTGGTTTTCTGTTTGTCTTCTGGCCCGGGATTGAACAGAACTCGCTGTGGTGACACTGAAGTCCAGCGACTAGGGATGAGCGAGTCTACTCGCTAGGACTCGTTACTCGGCGATTCTTAAGGGACTCGCTGGACTCGGTAATCGGCGAGTCTTTTAGCGAATACTCGCTCAGTAACGAGTCCAATGCAAGTCAATGGCAATCTTAGTTTTGTCAGAGTTTACTTTATCTCACTCGCTAGACTCGCTAGACTCGCTCTATCACATCGCTATATAGCTTGAATCTCCCCAAACAGCAGCGAGTCTGAGCGAGTCTACGAGTCCGAATCCTAGCGAGTCTGCGATTCCGAGTCCTGTATTCTCTATTCGGGACTCGCGAATCCAGAATCTTTTATGTTACTAGTCAGCATTGCGTGTTAGGTCAGAAAACTTGTGAAGAAGGACAAGCATCTTAGCCAATCATAGTCAGTAATGCCATAGCAGCTTTGGTTGTGTCAGGACTGGCTGTCCATCGTGATGCCTATGTCATCTATGACAGGCAAGGCAGTATATAAGGCTTGCCCCCGCCATTTTGGGCACATTCCTGAGAAGAGCTGACCTAGTGCAGGGAGACTTGGAGCAGATCTAGGGACAGTTAGGCAGTGTAGGAGTCACATATAACCCAAAAGTTCTTTTCAGAACTAACAGGACGGAGTGTAGGAGTCAAGATTCCTCACACATAACCCAAAAGTTCTTTTCAGAACTACCAGGACGGAGGATTGCTGTACAGGACTGTAAGGAAGGGGAGATAGGAGCAGCCTTACAGTGAATCCAGCACCATCCTCAGAGCTTAGTTCACCCAGCTTTCCGCAGAGCTGTAATCCTAAGCTTTTTCTTATTTTTGGCACTAGTCTACCAAATAATTTTGGTGCCATTTTTCCACAAAACATTTCCTGTGCCAGTGCGTTGCTGTACGGTGTCCTGCCTGCAGCTCGCACGGTACTTGTAAACTTGCACGCAGCCAGCACCGCAGCCTAACAGTGCCTGGTTCTGCGTACTAAACAATTTTTTCCTGTGCCAGTGCGTTGCTGTACGGTGTCCTGCCTGCAGCTCGCACGGTACTTGTAAACTTGCACGCAGCCAGCACCGCAGCCTAACAGTGCCTGGTTCTGCGTACTAAACAATTTTTTCCTGTGCCAGTGCGTTGCTGTACGGTGTCCTGCCTGCAGCTCGCACGGTACTTGTAAACTTGCACGCAGCCAGCACCGCAGCCTAAGGCTACCTTCACATTTGCGTTTGTGTCTGCATGCTGATGGCATGCAGACACAAACGCTGTCAAAAGCATGGTCTTTTGATGTGTCCGCAGCGGATAATGTCCGCCTGCGGACACATCACTAGGGAGCCCGGCCAGCCAATCGGCTTTGTCCGGGGGCGGGCCGGGGCGGAGATCAGCGCCGGAGATCTCCGCCCCCCCGCCGCCGGTAAGCTCCGGGACTGTCGGCGGGGAGAACAGCTGATTTGACAGCTGTTTGAATCTTCCCGCGCCGACACCGAGAGGAGATGTCGGCGCGGGAAGATTCAAACAGCTGTCAAATCAGCTGTTCTCCCCGCCGACATCGCTAGGAGATTACCGCCGGCGGGGAAGAAGACAAGAAGAAGGGAAGAAGAAGAGAAGAAGCAGAGGCTGAGCTGATCTCCCGGTGGCCGTCGGTGAGCTCCTGTGACATCACCGGCGGCCACCGGGAGATTTTTCAATGGGTCCGCAGCGTTCTCCTGCGCTGTCAAGCGCAGAACACTGCGGACCCATTGAAGACAATGCAGGTTTTGTGCGCTTGGGGACGCTTGCTGATCTTCCAAGGTCCCCGAGCGCCCAAAAAATGCAACATGCTGCGTCCCGGGTGCGGACGCTGGACCCTGAAGAGAGCAGATATCGTCCGCATCCGCACCCGAACGCAGCAAACGCTGCCAAACGCAGGCACTATGCGTTCCTATGTTAAACATAGGAACGCAGTGCGCATGCGTTTGGATGCGTATGGGAACGCAGCATACGCTGCGTTACCATACGCAAATGTGAAGGAGCCCTAACAGTGCCTGGTTCTGCGTACTAAACAATTTTTTCCTGTGCCAGTGCGTTGCTGTACGGTGTCCTGCCTGCAGCTCGGCTCCAAATAAGAGAAAAACCTGCGAGTTTGGACTCGCACACTTTCAGAGACACATCAGCGATTTGGAAATAGCATTATTCGTTATTACTCGGTTCCCTATTCATTAACATTGGACTCGCTAGACTCGCAACGAGTAGCGAGTCCTGGGCTCGGACTCGTGCGGGTCTAGCGATTCCGAGTAATTTAGGACTCGCTCATCCCTACCAGCGACCTATTGTAGCTCCACAGACACTTGAGAATAACTTTGAACATTCATGGTATGGACTAATCATTTCCCTTATTCCATTTTCCTCCAAGGAAATCATTCTTTTTACTAAGCTAGTTTATTACCCCTGAGTACATTTGAAATAAGACGCTTATTATCACATCATCTTCCATTTTTATTAATCAATTTTTTAAAACAGGAATATGTAGTTTTTATCTTTTATTACTTATGGCAATTTTATTCATATGTAATTTTTAACATTCACATCTTATAATGAAATAAAGAATTTTTTACATATATTCACATATTTTTATATTCACAAATTTTTTCCCCCCTTTCTCTGTTTTACCTGAAAAACAAGCAAGAACTTAAATTACATGATTATATGACACATGTTGCAAATACACATTATAATCTGGAGGTGGCACATGACATCAGAAAAGACCTAAGCAGAAAGAGCCTGAACCCCATGAGTTCTATTCCCTAGAAAGGAATGCATGCTTATATTTTTTTATTTACTCTCTTACATGCTGTGTATTTAACAATGGTTTTACAGGCGTTTCCACATGATTTTTGGCATAGTTTTTTAATGATTTTACTGATCGGATTTTTTAGATCGATTGTGTCATATTGTACTTATGTTTTGTATGTTTTTTAGTGGTTTTTGTGATAAATTGTGCCAAAATGCAGAGTCCTCCCTGTTTTGATGACATTATTGACACCACATGGCTTTAAACACCCTCCAATCATGGTGATGAATGTGGCTATAAATAAGATCAGTGTGGTGGGGTGGAGTTATCCCTGATGAAGGTGCCAGGAGGGCACTGAAACGCGTAGGAGAATAAAGGAGGTTTTGATGAAGATTTTCTACTTGTATTTATTGGAGTGAGTGATCCTGGCAGCGCGGACTACAGCACACCTTTTTTCCCTAAGCATTATTTAGTATTTCTGGTCTTCCCGGCATATCGGGCTTAAGCCAATACACTAGAAGTAGTCGTTTTGCTAACAGTATTAGGACGTGGATCCATCTCATGTTTGGGTTCCCTTGTCGTGGTGTTATTATATTTTGGAAGATCCAAACCGAGGGGTCTAGGTCAAATGTTTGAGAGCTCGCTTGTATACATATGTCCAATATTCCTGTACTTTGTAGCAACTCCAAATTCCATGTATCATATCCGTCTTATCTTTAGTACATTTAGGGCAGCTAGTTTTCCTATCTGGATTGGCAATTGTGTATGGGAGATCAAAGCCATATATCAAACCATGAACAATGCAGAACTGAGTGTCACGCCATTGTTCATTTAATATATTATGTCTGACTTTATCCCATCCTGACAGTATGTCTTCCTCCACATTTTCCCGATCCAGGAATCTACGCCACTTTGCAAAAGGAGTTGATCCAACCTTTGGTAGTAGAATTTCCCTTATAGATTTATAAATTACCGAAATTGTCAGCTGGGTTACGTCTAACTCTACCAAATTGTCCCATGCATTGTGCTCAACTTCCTTTGAGACATCCCTGAGGTTGTTCAAAATTTGATGTTTAATTTGTAGATATTGGAGTCCTTGTCCTGTCCCTAGGTTGAAAACTTCCAATATTTCTTTACCTGTCATCCACCTTCTTTCTTGTCTCTGCATTAGGTCCCCCATCTTGACCACTCCCTTTTGTCTCCACATCCCATACAGTATATTTTCTCTACCCTCTCTAAAATCTGGAAAGGCCCATGGATTAAGGTATTTTGATACCTTCCATGGTAATTCACATTTTTTTCGTACTGCCTTCCATGTCATAATCGTATCACGGAATATAGCTGACGCTTTTATGTGTGGTGGAAGGCCAGAAAGTGAATTGTGTAGTAGTGAACATCTGTCCCATGGAGCACAGTACGCTTCTTCTAGTTGTTTGTCAGAGTATCTTTCAGACTGTTTGATCCATTCTACTACATGTCTAAGTAAGCAAGCTAGGTTATAACCTCTGATGTCAGGGAAGTTCGTTCCCCCCTATCTTCGCCCGGCATAGGATTCCCAATCTCAGCCAAGGTTTCTTGCCCTTCCAGAGGAACCTGGTGAAGGCTCTATTTAATCTTGCAATGTCCGAACGTTTCAGTAGCAGTGGTAGGGTCTGGAGGGGGTAGAGGAGCCGGGCAAAACTCATCATCTTTATCAGATGGCAGCTCCCTAATAATGACAGTGGCAGGCCTTCCCATTTCCTCAACTCTTTCTCGATTTTGTCTAATAATGGGCCATAGTTAAGAGAGTATATTTGGTCCGAGGATCTACTTATTATCAAACCTAGGTATTTAATTGAGGAAGTTGCTATCGGGATCCCCATTTCCTTAATCTTCTTCCCTCCTTCTCCGCCATTTCTTAGTCTCAAAAGTTCACATTTACTCTTGTTCAATCTGAATCCCGAAAATCTCCCAAAGCGGTCTATGTCTCTCAGTAGGTCCGGGAGATCTCTGATTGGGTTGTTCATGAATACAATGATGTCGTCCGCAAATAGGGCCGATCTCACTCTTGAATTTCCAATTTTAATACCTTCGAAGGTGTTAGAGTTGTTTATGTAACGTGCTAAAGGTTCCAGGGCCAGATTGAACAAAAGTGGGGACAAGGGGCACCCTTGTCTAGTGCCCTTTTGCAAAGGGAATTTGGAGGACAAAAATCCTGGGGTATGTATCTTTGCTGTTGGATTGCTATATAAGGATTGAAGGTATTGGCGAAACTTCCCCTGGATCCCAATTCGGTCCAAGACCATACCCAGCCATGGGCACCTGACATTGTCAAAAGCCTTTTCTGCATCTAGTGTGACCATGGCTGGGTCTCCCCCCTTCGCAGTCAATCCGTTACGTACTGCATCCAGGGCCAGCAAAGTTTTACGTATATTTGAGACCGCTGACCTCCCTTTGATAAACCCCGTCTGGTGATGTTCTATCAGTAGTGGCATGATCCTAGCCAGTCTGTCTGCCATAATTTTAGATAAGAGTTTGAGATCAAGATTGATGAGGGATATGGGTCTATAGTTTGAGGGGTCCTCTACCCCCATTCCCCCCTTAGGTAGTAATTTCACATATGCTATGTTCATGACCTCCGAGATGGGTTCTCCTGACAAGATATTGTTATAGAGGCCAGTCAGTGTTGGAGTTATTTCTTCCTTCAGGATTTTAAAAAATTCCCCCGTAAACCCGTCAGGTCCAGGTGCCTTGTCATTATTTAGTTTCCTGATAACCTGATCTACTTCAATCTCTGTGACAGGTCTGTTAAGATCTTCCAGGTCTATCTCTGTGATGGGGGTGAGAGGCACGTCATTTAGCCATTCTGGTCCACCCTGCGTCTTCATGTCTGTTGCACTATATAGTGTCCTGTAGTATTTTTCTAAAATGTTGTTTATCTCTTTGGGATTTGATGTAAGATCCCCCCCTTTTCTTTTTGTAACACCAGCATTGGATTGGGTAGCCTCCGCCCTTTTGCCCGTCTAGCCAATAACCTGCCTGCCTTGTCTCCGAATCTGCTTAGATCTGTTTCTAGTTGGCCTCTCGTCATTTATTCTCTTTTATTAGCCCTCCCTTCAAATATATTCTTAGCTTCCACCCTTGCCTGCTTGTCAATCGTATTGTGAGTGCGTCTGTAGGTCTTGTAGATGGCCGATACTCTCTCACTAGCTGTCATGTAACTTTCTTTCAAGGACTTTTTTTGTCTGGAGGTGTAGGCTAAAATAAATCCTCTCAGTACTACTTTGCCGGTCTCCCAGTATAGACGGTGGTTGTCTTTATGTTGGGCGTTATCACGTGCGAAATTGGACCACCATTCCTTTAGTTGAGTTTTAAAGTCCCCATCTCTGGATAGATGTGTGGGGAATCTCCACAAGAAGTCCACTCCTCGCTGGTTAGTTTCCATTAGGTCTATGCTAATCGGACTATGGTCCGAGATCACCATTGATTCAATTGTTGCGTTTTCTGTCCTCCCCCATAGCTGTTCTGACGTCATGAAACAGTCAATCCGTGACCATGAGCTATGTGGGTAAGAGAAATGAGTGTATTCCATCTCCTGTGGATGTAGGACTCTCCACACATCAATTAGTCTCGATGAGTTCATCACATTTGCTAGATTTCCTAAATGGTCGGTTGGTGTATTTGGAAGCCTATTTCCTGGATCTGCCCTGGTCCTGTCTATGTCTTCGAACATCACCTCATTGAAATCGCCTCCCACCAGGATATTTGATTCTCTATCACTCAGAATCTCTGTGGATAGGTCAGCAAAGAACCTGGTTCTAGAGGTGTTTGGGGCATATATGTTGTATATACTGATCTGCTGGCCCTGTAGTTTTAATACTAAATGTTGGAACCTTCCTTCTTGGTCTTGTGATATGGAAATGAGGGAATGAGCTAAATGTTTGTTAATTAGTATCAGGACCCCCGCTTTCCTATCCTGCGCTCTTGATATCCAGGCCTCCCCGACCCATAGTTTTTGCATGTATTTTAGTTCTTGATTTCGAAGATGTGTCTCCTGAAGGAGAGCAATATCAGCTCTCAATCTCTTCAGGTGACGCAATACCATGTAACGTTTATTGGGGGATCTAAGCCCCTTGACATTCCAGGATATCACTCTTAACATTGTTTATATGTCTCTTTCCATACTCCCCTCTCGGTAGCATCTGAGCTTAACATGCAATTCCCTAGGTTTTTTGTTGTGATGGTAGTGTAAGACTTGTGAGTGAATTCTGTACGTAAATATCTGGTAATTATCAGCTGCTTGAGAAAACAATAATACAAATTGACAAACAAGGTCATAACTGTACCCTTCAACCCAACTTCTCCGAAACACAAGGAGTTCACCTTCTCTCTGCCCCCTCTCCTTGGAGAACAAAAAAACAACTTTCCTTTTGACTTCCCAATTTCCTCGGATGGCAGTTAAATGCCACGCCTTATGGTTCCAGTCATAATAGTCGCCTGCGAGCGGCCCTCGAGTATGCATTGTTCCTAAAATGGAATAGTATTTATGTATCGCTGTTCATCATGGTAGAACTACAGATATTTTGTATACCAAAAATAGTGGGGGTCCTATATAAGTTCCTCGAATAACTTCTTTCCTCCCACTTCCCCCCTCCCCCCCCTCCCAATCTCCACCATCAACTCCATCCACTCCTCCAATTGGAAAACCTGGAGAAGAGCCAGTGTGAGGGGGGCGACAAGAAGAGGAGAGAGAGAGAGAGGAGAAAAAAAAAAAGAGAGGAGAAAAAAAGAAAAAAAAAAAGGGGGTGGGGTGGGGCGGGGGCAAATTGGCATGGTAGTGTTTGCCCTTAAGAGTTTTCGAACTGTGGATCTTTGTCCTCAGCAAACTCCGGATAAGTTCCATTGATGCGGCGCATACCTGAGGACCATGTCACATAGAGTTGTTACTCGAGAACTGTTCACTTGTTGTATTCGGCAGGATCATAAAGGGTTGACCGTTCCGCTGGAAATCTCCTGAAAGTCTACAGTTTAAGTTGAACTGTTATACGGCCATCTTTATTCTGAGAACTCTGCTTGTGATGTATGTGGATTTTCAATAGATTTTTTGCGACTGTCTTGCGGCCGGGATCTGTTATCTTCGCCGCCTTTGTTGGTTTTAGTTTTCTTTCTCATTGTCGCCGTTAGTTTCTCTGCGTAGGTCTGACGTTGTGAGTTTTGCTGTATTGCCTCTGTGTTTGGCGACGGTTGACTTCCACGAGGGGGGGTTGATGTTTATTGCAGAAATTTCATGGCCATCTTACAGTTTACAAATGAGTGCATTTCTCCCTTGGCATCTCTGAAACGTAGTATGGCTGGGAAGGCTAACTGGAATCTAATGTTCCTTTTGAATAATATAGTGCACGCCAGACTAAAGGCTTTTCTCTTTCGGGCCACCTCCGCAGAGTAGTCCTCGTAGAGCCTTATCTTGTGCCCTTGTATTAGCAATGGGAGACGTTTGGATCTATATTCCCTTAGTAGGAATTCTTTGTCTTTGTAATCTAGAAACCTGGCGATTACTTGTCGTGGGCCTTCATCAGGGTTTTTGGGAGGACCTACTCTGTGTGCTCTTTCCACCCGACACTGGCGTCTCAGTCCCAGCGCCTTTGGTAATTCAACTTCCCATATCGAATCAAGATGTGTGGGCATGAAAGATTCTGGGAGACCTATCATCCTGAGATTATTTCTCCTGGATCGGTTCTCCAAATCGTCCATTTTTTCCTCTGCATATGCCGAGTGTTTTTATAGTGCAGCTATATGTCTTTCCATGTTAAACAGTCTGTCCTCAGCCTCTGAGAGGCGTTGTTCAGCCTCTTGTATGCGCTCCTCATGTTGTTCTGTGGTTTGCTTTAGCCCTGCCACCACATCAGCTACTGTGTCTCTCAGAGCTGCTTTTAAATCAGCCACTATGTAGGGGACAATTTCTCTGGCCAGTTGTTTTACATCTATTTGGCTTTTTTCAGTTTTGTCTCCCATCTCCCCTTGTGTAGTATCACCAGCCTCCCTCTGCATTTGTCCCTGTGGCTCACCCTCTTTCCATACCTCCGTCATATCTGTGTGTGAGCCCCCGTCCTCATGGTCCTTTCTCATCTGGACCTCGGTGTCTCCTTGATTGCCGGCTTCTCTCCCCTGCGATTCTATGAGGCCGCACCTTGAGCTGGGGAGACGCTGCCCATGCTCGTCGGCTGGTGTTGAGCGCGGTCGCAGTCCCGGTCTCCTCCTTTGGGCGCCATCTTTGCCTGATGCCCGACCTTCTTGTTTTGGAGCGGGCTCGCCGTCTCATCTCGCCCTGAGCTCCGCACCACATAGCAATCCAGGGTCCCCAGCGCCCGGGATGTCTCCTCCATGTCTGGGCGGTTGATGCGGGCCGACTGTGCGTGTGATGCTGACGGATTGTCGGCGTGGCCTCCGGAGCTCTTCTCCTAGGCTGCCATCATCCCGGAGCCGGAACCGGAAGTTCTGTTTTGTCTTTTAATCTACAAACATCCTAAAAAGGAGTGACTTGCCCAGTGATATTCTGCATCCATGAGTTATTAAAAAATAAAAAAGCTATATAGCATATCATCAATGAAGTAAAAATATGTGAACAGGTAAAGCAATTTAACTGCTAATTTTAAATTATATTTGCCATTTTTTCTTGTATTTAGTTTTTTTAAAGGGAACCTGCCAGGTGGCCTGTGCCCCTAGAACCACAAGCAGTTCTGTGCCCATAACAATAATCCCTGCCTAACAGTCCCTTCATTTCTTTGCAAGCATAAACCAATCTTTAGAAAAAGTATTTCTAAAGTCTGTTTATGATATGCAAATTAGGCCTTTGACTAGCCAAGGGGGCGTTACTAGTCTAGTCGGCCCATTTAGCATGTTATTCCGCCCCTGTTGGCTTTACAATAACTGCCATTATCACTAGCGCTATACAAAGCACATGCATTAATGTGGCTTTGTTACCTCACAGTATTGAAGCCGGGCATACGTGCACATGCGCATGATCAGAGGTTCTCTGCATCTCCAATCATGCTCACTAGTCTGAAGCCATGACACACACACCTTGCTTCATGAGCTCAATGCTATGAGGAAACAAAGCTGTGTGCATGCATGCACAAGCTTTGTATAGTGCTGGCGTTAATGCCACTTTTGTAATGCATGTTACCAAAGGGATGCGATAACATGCTAAGTGGGGGAACTAACACAATGTCAACTATTTAAAGGCCTAAGGCGGCCGTCACACGCTGAGATATCTCGAGCGATATTGTAAGCGATCACGTGCACGCGCAATCGCTTACAATATCGCTCACATCGCTGGTGAGATGTCACACAGACAGACTCACCAGCGATGCGGAGCCGCGATCTCGCTGGTAACTATGGTACACATCGGGTAACTAGGCGCCGCGCGTCGCTTAGTTACCCGACGTGTACCATAGTTACCATCTCCCAGCATAGGCGCGGTCGCTGGGAGATGGATCATCGTGGTGTCATACACCACGATGAAGGAGATCGTTGCATCGTTCATCGCTAGATCTGAGAACCGAACCTCAGATCAGCGATGTCACGATCAAGCGATTTACCATCGTAAATCGCTTGATTACATGCAACGATATCTTGCCCGATATCGCTTAAGCGATCAAAAAGGAGATCGCTTAAACGATATCGGGCAAGATATCTCACCGTGTGACGGCCGCCTAAGTTGCATATGATAAAAAGACTTTACAAATACTCCGAGTGGAATTGAAACCAAAAAGTCCTATTTTGGTCTCATCTGACAATTCATTCCATTCTGAATTATTCAGATGGTCAGTGGCAAACTTCAAACAGGTCTGGACAAGGACTGTCATGAGCAGGGGGACCTTGCATTACCTGAAGGTTTTTAACCCATGATGGTGAAGTGTGTTATAAACAGTAATCTTTGAGACTTTGGTCCCAGCTCTCTTCAGGTCATTAACCAGGTCCTCCCACGTAGTTCTGGGCTGATTCTTCACGTTTCTCAGAATCATATTTACCCCACGAGGTGAACCTTGTATGGACCTCCAAACCAAGGAAGATTGACAGTCATCTTGTGCTTCTTTCATTTTCTAATAATTGTGTTACAGTTGTTGCCATCTCACTAAGTTGCTTGTATATTGTCGTGTAGTCCAGCCCAGTATTGTACAGGTCTACAATTTTGTCTCTGGTGTCAATTAGACAGCTCTTTGGCCTTGACCATGGTGAAGAGGTTGGTATGTGAGTGATTGAGTGTGTGGACAGGTGTCTTTTAAATATGAGTTCAAGTAGGTGCAATTAATGCAGGGAATGAGTGCAGAGTAGGAGGGCATGTTAAAGAAAAACTAAGGGCCGCTTCACACTGAGGCGTGATCCGGTCCGGTTCTGTCCGGGATGCTCCAGACAGCCGCAGACCGGATCAGCACACGGGACTGGGGGGCTAATATGCCCTCCGGTCCGGTGTGCAGAACATGCAGTTGCAGCCGCTGACAGGTCAGGACCACGGCGCCGGCGGTCCTGACTTATCAGCAGTGGGAACTGCGTGTGGCTGCACACCAGACTGGGGGGGCATATTAGCCCCCCAGTCCTGTGTGCTGATCTGGTCCGCGGCTGTCTGGGGCATCCCAGACAGAACCGGACCGGATCACGCCGCAGTGTGAAGCGGCCCATACAGGTCTGTTAGAGCCAGAATTCTTGCTGGTTGATAGGTGATCATACAATGTGATTTTCTGGATTATTAAAATGTTGTCTGTCACAGTTGCAGTATACTTATGATATAAACTACAGACCTCTCCAATCTTTTTAGGGGAGAAAACATCCAAAATCGGCAGTGTATCAAATACTTATTTTTCTCAATGTAGCTCCGATATAATACCAGGATAAAGCCAAAATATTGTGACCACTATATGGACTGCTCAAATATGCTACTCAACATAGCCAAAATAATACCATAGAGTGCATAAATATTTCCATTACCAGTATATACATTTTTAGAACTTTGTATACTCCAAGTAAACATCTAGCATCAGTATTTTATTACCCCCCCAAAAAACTAAACCTTAAAATTAAAGAGGTGTTTTTACCAGTTTGAGCATGATAATCTGGCTACATCATGGAATAATAGCAGCAGAGTTAGGTAAAACAAATCTTTATTTTTTTTTTTATTTCACTCTCACATAAGCTTAAAGCAGGTTATTGAGTGTGAGACATATAATGACATACAGTGTTCTCTACTCACTAGGAATGAGAAACCATGCTCGCTGGTACTCGGTGCTCGCCCGAGCATCTCAGTACTCGGGATGCTCGGTGAGCACCGAGTACCGGCGAGATGCTCAACTCCCCATCCCTACATGTTGGTGCTCTTTACAGAGCCAGCCCACATGAAGGGATTGGCTGCCACACACTGTAATGCATTACAGTGATTGGCTGGCCGCACAGTGTCATCAGGTCTATATCAGACGTTCCTCCTCCCATGTGACATGTTACTTTCACTTTAGCAGCTTGTACGGCAGCTTCGGGCTCCTGTCCATCGCTGCTAAAGTGAAGTCCAAGCGAAAAAAAAATAGCATACTCACTTGTCCGCAGACTCCCAGGACACGCGACCTGCCGGTAATCAGCTGATGCTGTCACCTGACAGCATCAGCTGATCAGGAAGTCCCGCTGTAGAAAGCTGGGTTTTTCCTGCCCGGTTGGTTTAAATGAGCAGCTGATGCTGTCAGGTGATCATTTAAATCGGCTGAGTGGTAAAAAGCCGGCTTTTTACCGGGACTTAGACGATCAGCTGATGCTGTCAGGTGACAGCATCAGCTGATTACTGGCAGATCCTGGAGCCGAGAGGACGTGTCTGCAGAGAGGCGAGTATGTTTTTTTTTCTACTGATGCATCAGCTGATTTTCTTAACCTGCTTTTAACCAATCAGCTGATGTGTCATCTCATTCAAGTCCTTGAGCCTGATATTGATCATCTGACGATATTGGATCCGGATTGGACGTCACGGGACCCTCGACCCAGGACTACGTCGGTGGAGAGGGCGTTCTTTTGTTCAATAAAGATGGAGTCACTAATTGTTTTATGTTTTATTTCTAAAAAAAAATATTTTTTCTTGTTTGTGTTTTTTTTATCTGATTACTAGAAATTCATGATGGCCATGTCTAATATTGGCGTGAAACCACGAATTGTGGGCTTAGGGACAGCTGATAATACACATCTGGCCCTAACCCCATTAGTACCCAGTGAGCCACCTGGCACCAGGGCCCTGGAAGAGTCGGATATAGCGCCAGAAGATGGCGCTTCTATGAACACGCCATTTTCTGGGGTGGCTGTGGACTGCAATTCACTGCATGGGATCTAGAAAGCTTGGTCCACCCTACGCTGCGGATTCCAGCCCCCAGCTGCCTAGTTGTGAAATTCATGAAATAATTAAAAAACAGGACTTCCATATATTTTTGGTTCCCAGCCGGGTACAAAATAGCAGCTAGGGGTAGGGGGCAGCCTGTACCTGCCTGGTGTACCTGGCTGGTACACAAAAATATGGCAAAGCCCGTGTCAATTTGAAAAAAAAAAAATTCAGTAAAAAATAAAAAAAATACATGGGCTGCATTTTTGATTGCCAGCTAAGGGTAACCCAAGTAGCTACTGCCTGCTAACCCCCACTGCTTGGTGTTACCTTCACTGGCAATGGAAAATCCAGAGAAGCCCTTTTTTTAAGTGTTTTTACAAAAATATTTTTTAAAAGATGTCATCGGCTTTGCTATATTTTTGTATGCTAGCCAGGTACAACGGGCAGGTACGGGCTGTGCCCAACCCCCAGCTGCCTGTTTGTACCCGGCTTGGAACCAAAAATATAGGGAAGCCCTGCTTTTTAATTATTTAATAAATTTCATGAAATAATTAAAAAAAAACGACATGGGCTTCACCCTATTTTTGTGTCCAGCCAGGTACAACTAGGTAGCTGGGGGCTGGCATCCACAGCGCAGGGTGGCCCTAAGCCCGAAATTCATGGTGTCATGCCAATATTAGACATGATCACTATGAATTTCTAGTAATCAGATAAAAAAAAACACTACACAGAGAAAAATATTTTTATTAGAAATTAAACACAACACAATTAGTGACTACATCCTTATTGAACAAAAGAACCCCCCCCTCCTTTGACAGTCCTGGGTCGAGGGTCACGCGACGTCCAATCCAGATCCAATATCATCTGATCGGTTTGCCTGCCGGCAAACCAATCAGATTATCAATATCAGGTTCAAGGACCTTAATGAGATGACACATCGGCTTATTGTTTAAAGACAGGTTAAAACAATCTGCTGATGCATCATTAGAAAAAAAAAGATATACTTACCTGTCTGCAGACACGTCCTCTCGGCTACAGGATCTGCCGGTAATCAAAATAATCTCATCAGGGACAATCGGGTGAATATAAAATCTACAATCTTTATTGAAGGGCTTAAAATAAGCATATCAATGTTACACTCTAAAAAATATGTGACAATGGAAACACATAGAAAAAAGTGCTAGGGCTAGTGACCCAGAGTGTGGGACACAGATCACTACAGAACCCGTGATGGCCGGACCAAACTCGTACGTGAGGGAGAGAGAAACAGAGGGCCCAAAGGGTGCACTGATGAGGAGTGATACAGAGGAACCATCCCGGCTGCAGTAAGAACCTAATCCCATAGCTGCTGTGTGAGTCCGGTCTGCTTCAAGTGTTGTAAAGAACTGTAAAGAGCTGTTGTAGAGACAGGGTTCTCAAGTGAGCAGAGGAGTACCCAGTGAACTCAAGATTTGTGTCTGAGACTTATTGGTACTAAGACTGCAGCTGCTCGCCTGCGGAGCCGCACACTTGTTTTCTAAAACTGCAACTAAGTCCACCTCTTCTACATATGCCCCGGGGAACCAAGCCCTACTCGTGGAGGGCTCACCATCCCTGCTATCACCACCACCATCATCCCCAGCGGTCTGACCGGCAGCGGAGGCCCATACTGGCCACGACCCATGAGTGGCAACACGAAATATCCCCATAAACTTTATTTTTCCCCCTCCTTTTGCATTGCCGCACCTGGGACCACAGAGCCAGGACATGCCACTATGGCATCCCAGAGAAAGAACGGTCCAGCTCTGAGTATCTCGGCCCTTGGGGGTACGACAGGAGTATGTTTTTTTTTTATCCCCAATCTGTTTCTGCCTGCTTATTATTGGTCAACTCTGGCAGTATGTTTAGGGTCGCTCTCCTGCTAGAAGGTAAACTCATTCCCCAATCGCAAAATGTTTTCAGCCTCTAACAGGTTTTCCTCCAGGATTACCCCATATTTCGCTCCATCCATTTTCCCATTAAATCTAATCAGCTTCCTTTTTCCTGTTAAAGAAAAGCATCCACACTACATTTTGTTCCTACCACTACACTTGACAGTAGGAATGGTGTTTTCAGTGCACATGAAGTTTTAGTTTTTTGTTTTGCAATTAGTCAAAAAAGTTATATTTTGGTCTCATCTAAACAGAACATCTTCTTCCACATGCTTGCTTTGTCCCCTGCATGGCTTTTCACAAACTGCAAATGGAACTTCTTATAGCTTGCTTTCAAAAATGTCTTTCTTCTTGCCCCTCTTTTACAATATCTGGATTTGTGGAATATATAACTAACTGTTGTCCTGTGGATTGATTCTCCCACTTGAGCTGTGGCTCTCTGCAGTGCAGCCTTAGTGACCATGCTCTGTTTGGCTGCTTCTCGAATTAGTGTTTTCCTTTTTTAGATTTATTTTTTTTTAATATTTAGTAAACCCTGTATAATTTCCTTTACCTTTCACAAATACTTGCTACTTAGTGTTGGTATATCACATAAGATCCCAATAAAATACATGTAAGTGTGTGGTGTAACATGAAAAATGTGGCAACGTTCATGTAGTATGAATATTTCAATGCACTGTCCCAGGCTTTAATACAGTAATAGGCCCTAAAGGCCCAGTAGAATCCAAACCTGTCTGCTCACAAAAGTAGTAACTGAGCAGTCGCCAGTTCATAAAATGCTCATAAGCCGGATTGGAATTACGAATACACATCATGCATTTTATGGAAGTTTCACATCATTACTTACGCTTCTTCAGAGCTCTGTGCGACTGACCCTTGAGTCAACCACTTCTCACTATTGGACATAAGTGATACAGCATATACAACAATAACAACTAAGGTCATAATGTCATAAAAAATGAATGCTTGTTCTTTAAAGATGGATTAGGAATCCCTCAAAATCCTCATTCTCCCACTGATTATGATGTTATCAGGTACATTATACAGTAGTTATTGCTAGTGTCTGAACATCTGTTGCATAAAATTGATATTCATTAGTGATGAAATAAGCGATACTAATGGAATTGTATTTGTCTAGGGGATTCGTCGTGGAGAGGTCTACTTTGTGGTCTCAAAGCACCCAATTACAGTACCCCTGACTGTGTGTGTGATCTGGGTGCTGGCTGTCGACCCCTATTCAGGCCACAAGTGGTTGGATGGTATGGAGATCTTAAAAATATGCAATGCTTTAGTGAAATCTTGGACCGTTGTAAAAAAAATTGAAACTTTTTTTACTTTTTCTTAAATAACACTTAAGCAGACAATAGCAGGCACATTACTTCTGGTATATTTCTTCTGTATTACACAGAGGTTCATTTACATGCAACACATACAGCATTATAATATTCCTGTAAATCGCAGTTTTGACAGACGAGTGTAAAGAGGCTTCAGGCACTTGGACACAATCCACTGCATCCAAGCCAGCCTGTCCTCCCACTATACACTCATTCCCACTACTGTCACCCCTGACCACCCCACCATGCGGCCAGTAGCTGCGTCCTGCGGCCCCTCCACCTGGACCTGAGGCCCTGACTTCTTCGGCGCCCAGGCCCCACCAGTGGCACCCAAGCCCGCAACTCACCCGGAGGACCCCACTGCCACCTGTATCTCCTTCTGCAGCGCCCGGCACGAGTGTCACGGTCAGGAGCAGAGACCGCACACTCCCCAGGTCCTGGCTCCCCCTGTGGGCCCGCGGCCCCTCCACCTGGGTCTGCGCCCCCGACCTCGCGGGCGCCAACAGCGGCACCCGAGCCCCGCAACTCATCCGGAGGACCCTCACTGCTGCTCCACCTCCTGAGGCACCCGGCACAAGTCTCACGGTCGGAAGTAGAGACTGCTCACTCCCAAAACCGGCGCTTCACTGCCGACTGCTCCCCCGGCCCTGGCTTCCCTGCTGCGATGGTCCTGTGGCTGCCAGCCACCACCGCTCCTGCGACCCACTGCGGATCCAGCAGGTAAAAGGCCCCAGCCCAGCTCACTGTGAATGTCTTCTCAGACCCTTTGGCTGCCCCTGTGCACCATGTGTGGTGCCTGCGACCACGGCTCTCCACCATCACACAACCTCCCCCCTAGGAGCCGCTCCAAAGACTTCCGGCAACTCCAACTGCCATTCGGCCCACAGCACCACTCCCTGAGGCTGCCTCTGTGGCCCGTTCCTGCCACCGCGCCCACATCAATAGTGGTCCCCTGGTGATCATCCCAAGCCCTCTCCTGGGACACCCAGCGGGTCCGGCAGCCTAGCGGCCCCCAGCACCACTCCTACCACAGGGCCATGGCTCCCACAGCATCATCTCACCGTACAGCGGCGGTCCCGTGACTGTCACTCATAGCCGCCGCTGGATCTCTCAGCTGGTCCACCAGCTGAGTGGCCCCAGCACCACTCCATCATGCCCCCTTCAGCAGCCCCGCTGTCACCGCCACGTGCCATGACCGTACAAGCCTGACACTGGCCCATCCCGCCAGCAGCCCCCAACTCAAGTCTCCCCCACATCGCTCCATTAACTCCTCCCTCCACGCTGCATTACATCCCTGGCTCCATTTCACCCCTGCCTGCACCTCATACCGGACTGCATCTCATCCACAGCTGCACCTCATCCCGGACTGCATCTCACCCGTGGTTTCATCACGTCTCTGGCTGCATTTCATCCCTGGCTGCATCTCATCCCTGGCTACATCTCATGCCTGGCTGCATCTCATCCACAGCTGCATCTGCATCTCATCCACAGCTGCATCTCATCCCCATTATTGTACATACATCTGTTCTCAGACTGCACAGCATCACCCTGCTTCACCTGCTGGACTCTGTACGCCTCCATTTGCTTTGCGATTGCCTGGACTTGATTGGCACTCATACGCTTTGCGCACCCTTCCTGCTGCACCTGTCCTTTGTCACTGCAGACCCTCTCCTGCTGCTCCTGTACTCCTGTCCCCTGCCTCCATCCCAACCCTGGCTGCACCTCCTCCTCTCAGCTGCTGTTGCCCCCCGCTACCACCACTTCCCATCTGCACCTCACCCCAATGCTCCACCTCTCTCTCCCTTCTCTTCACATTCACTCCTATCCTACTCCACTTCCTACAACCCCCCTCTGTCCCTCCTCCCGACAACACAATAACACTCTCCCCCTCCATCCTACCTAGCCATCTCACCCACTCCTCTGAACTCTTCCTCCACACCCAAGCCTTTATCTCCAAACATGCCTGCCCACCACGCAAGCTCTAATGCCCTGACCCTCTCCCTCCTTCTCCTACTTGCTGGCAACATCTCCCCTAATCCCGGTCCCCCCAACACATTCCCACAATCACCCCCAGCCCACATCCACTCATCACCATTAACATCCGCAACCCCTGCAACCCTACACCAATCCCCCAAGCTGCCCCTCCCCCAATCCCCCTTTCTGGCGCACTCTGGAATGCCCGCTCAGTATGCAATAAACTCACCTTCATCCACAACCTCTTCATCACCAAAAAACTCTTTCCTTGGCATCACCAAAATATGGCTCACCCCCTCCAACACAACATACCCCGCCGCCCTCTCTTATGGCGGACTCACCCTCTCCTTCACCCCTCGCCCCAGCAACTCTCGCGGCGGAGGTGTTGGCTTGCTCCTGGCCAGGCCAACAGCTGCTCCTTCAACCCAATTACACCACCCCCTCTGCCTCCCTCCCCTCTTTCGAGGTGCACTCCGTGCGTATCTTCGTCCCCTGCAACCTCCAACTGGATGTCGTCTACCGCCCTCAAGGATCCTCCTCCACCTTCTTCGACCACTTCACAACCTGGCTTCTCCACCTCTTCTCTTCCGACATCCCCACCATCATTATGGGCGACTTCACCATCCCCATTGATAAACCCCACGCTGCTGCCTCAAGACTCCTCTCTCTAACCTCCTCCTTCAGCCTCTCCCAATGGTCCTCCTCAGCCACACATAATAACAGTCATCCCCTCATCTCTGCCGATGACTTTGTCAGCTTCTTTAAACAGAAGATCGACAAAATCAGAGCAAGCTTCAATTCCCAAATCCCTCGGCCCTCACCTCTCTATCACCCAACCCCCCTTGACCAAAAGTAACTTTTCCTCCATGACTGAAGTGCGCCTCTCCTCCCTTCTAGCACGATCACACCTCACCACTTGTGCCCTTGACCCTCTCCCCTCCCATCTCATCCTTAACCTCACCACTGTCCTTATCGTCGCCCTAACCCATCTCTTCAACATATCACTTACTACCGCATCTTCCCCTCATCCTTCAAACATGCCCTCATCGCACCCATCCTTCCCTCAACCCCGCAACAGTCTCCAACTATCGTCCCATATCTCTCCTCCCCTTCGCCTCAAAATTGCTTGAGCAACATGTCTACTCTGAACTGTCCTCCCATCTCTCCTCATGCTCCCTCTTTGACCGCCTGCAATCCGGTTTCCGAGCCCACCACTCCACTGAAGCAGCCCTAACCAAACACACCAACGACCTACTGACCGCCAAGAGCAAGTGACACTACTCCATCCTTCTCTTTCTCGACCTCTCTGCTGACTTTGACAAAGTCAACGACTCCCTCCTGCTTCAAAGTCTAGAATCCCTTGGCATCACTGACCTAGCCGTCTCATGGATCTCCTCGTACCTAACAGATCGGACCTTCAGCGTCACCCACTCCCACACCTCCTCCTCACCCTACCCCCTATCTGTTTGAGTTCCCCAAGACTGTCCTTACCCCACTTCTACGCCGACGACACCCAGCTCTACCTCTCTGGCCCTGACATCACCTCCCTACTATCCAAAATTCCACTCTGCCTGTCCGCCATCTCATCCTTCTTCTCCGCTCGTTTCCTCAAACTCAACATGGATAATACCGAGTTCATCGTCTTCCCCCCAAGTCGCTCTTCCCCCCTACCCGACCTAACCATCACTGTCAATGACTGCACACTCTCACCCGTCCCCCACGTCAAATGCCTCGGTGTAATGCTCGACTCTGCCCTCTCCTTCAAGCTACACATCCAGGCCCTCACCACCTCCTGCCACCTCCAGCTTAAAAACGTTTCACGGATCCGCTCCTTCCTTGACCATGGCACTGCCAAAACGCTCGTCCATGCCCTCATTATCTCCCGCTTCGACTACTGCAACCTCCTGTTCACTTCAAGATTTCTGGGATCAAAGGTGTGTTTCAGTCCGCGCTGCCCGATCATCCAAGGGATCACAAGGGAAACAGTGTTCCAAGAAAAGTTTTCTTTATTCTTACAAACCGACGCGTTTCGGCGCCCAATCCTGGCACCGTCCTCAGGGTATTCCAGGATTGGGCGCCGAAACGCGTCGGTTTGTAAGGATAAAGAAAACTTTTCTTGGAACACTGTTTCCCTTGTGATCCCTTGGATGATCGGGCAGCGCGGACTGTAACACACCTTTGATCCCAGAAATCTTGAAGCACCCACGATCCTGTGGAGGTGGAAGTCCAGCAGCAGCCTGCAATATTAAAACCAACGCTTCTATTCCAGTTGTGGGAGGCACAACTGGACCAGGTTAGTGCAAACCTGAATGCATCTATAAGTCCCTATTCTATACTGAGTGATAGGGCACTATTGCGCCTCTGTTTGTCTCCCCTTATATTTTATATACCTCCTGTTCACTGGCCTCCCCGCTTCCTCCCTTGCACCCCTCCAAACCATTCTCAATTCCGCTGCCCGACTCATCCACCTGTCGCCCGTTTACTCCCCCGTCTCCTCCCTTTGCCTAGCCCTTCACTGGCTCCCTACTCCCCAGAGATCTCAGTTCAAAACCCTAACCCTGACATACAAGGCCATCCACAACCTGTCCCCTCCATACATCTCCGACTTGGTCTCCCGATACCACCCCTCACACAATCTGCGCTCCTCTCAAGAACTCCTTCTCTTCTCCCCCCGCATCTCCAGCTCCCACAACTGCATACAAGACTTCTCTCGTGCATCCGCCATGCTCTGGAACTCTCTTCCACACCACATCAGACACTCCCCTACCCTGGGAAACTTCAAGAAATACCTGAACACCCACCTCTTCCTTCAAGCCTATAACCCACGCTGAGACCTAATCCACAGCACCTCTCACCTCTCTGACCCATCCCCTATAGACTGTGAGCCCTTGTGGACAGGATATCTGCCCTAATGTACCTGTATGATTTATTCGTCGTTATTTATGTTCTCGTCCTTGTTCCGCCCTTACACATGTAAAGCGCCATGGAACCAATGGCGCTATATAAATAAATAAATAATAATAAATCTGAGCCAGTATCCAAAACTTTTCTGCTCTCACCTGTGTATTCTCTATCCACCACTGCAATGATATCATATGTCCCCCGCTGGTCGGAATAGGAATTCTTTAATCCTCCAGGACTGGATAACACGGTGCAGTGTAGGCCACACCATCTAGCTGCTTAGGGAAATAACACCTCCCTCAAAACTGTTTGCTACCGGTTGTACTAACTGCAGATGCCAGATACCATCTTACTACTCTTTTTCAATCTTTGCACTATGGCAGCCTACAATCTAGACAATAGACTGAAACAGTTCCTTCTGCTTCTGTAGTTTCTCTCCAACACCAAACAAAGAAGGGACTAACCTCCTATGTGCCTATTTTAACTCTTACCAAGTCATGCGTTGGCACTACGATTAACCCTGTCAGTACCAGCTAAATACACGCCGCAACAACGATTATGTAAAATCACATATAAAGCAGGTAAACCAGAAGATGAAACAATCATATCTAAGAAGTCTTCAGAGAGGATATTTGAATAACTGCAACCTTTACATTTGTCTAGAATGTTTAAGAATTTGTGAAATTGTGAATTCGATCAACATATGATTAATTTGGCACATTACAGATTTTTGTACCAGCCAGATAAGAAGGACATAACTTTGCGCGCTACCTCATCGGGTTCCTTGTCATAACTTGCAACCAAAACATCACATGGCATAGCACAGCCAATCAGGAAACACTATTATAGCCTCTATAAAAACTGAGGTAGGTAATGCAGCAGCCATTTTATGGTTAACCTGGATAGTCAAAGCGCACAACTTAGGCATAGAAATAGGTAGAGAAAGGCATAAAACTCTGATGAAACTGTAGAAATAGTATATGGCAACACAGCAGTGAAGATTAATGTGTGACTAAGTGCAGTTTTATTTGCTAGGGAGAGAAAGATAGGAGATTCACTGCATGTGTGTGGCCGACCAGGGAGGGATGTATAGCTGCTGGTAGCTGCTACTTGCTTGATTAGCACTGTTATCATGCTGCAGCAATATAGTTATACTATTTTTTTTTTTCATTTATGCAAGGCCATTAATATTACAAAAGAAAAGAAAAGCATTTTAAGAAACCCTGTAAGGCGATTCATACTACCCAATCCACGGCCAGCATAAATCAGAGACTGGCAACACAATTACAGGCAGGTATATTATTTTCTAAAGTACTCCAGCATTTCAGAGAAAATCTGCCTTGAAGATGCTGCAGTGGATTAACAAATCTCTCCCTATATAAATGCAATTGATAGTTGTCAAGAAGGTGAAAAGATCCAGCCATGGTCACTGGATATTCAAAGTATTTTTCTTTGAAACATCGGAGCGTTTCAGAGAATAAATTCCTGACTACGATTCATGCTACCTAAAATTTGTCTAGCATAAATCCTGACACGTTCCCTTTCACTCTGTTACTGCATTGTAAAGTTTGGGTATCACACATAATACAGATTTTTTGCACACCTGTTTGACTAGACTAAATTGACATGCAGGTGCATCTCAATGAATTAGAATATCATCAAAAAGTTCATTTCTTTCAGTAATTTAATACTTAGAGTGAAACACATAATATATAGAGTCATTACTAACGGAGTGATCTATTTCAAGTGTTTACTTCAGTAAATGTTGATGATTATGGATTACAGACAATGAAAACCCAAAAGTCATTATCTCAGAAAATTAAAGTAGGGAGGATGAAGGGTTAAACACCATGCTGCCGTATTCCACGATTGTAATCAAAAAGATTGGCTCTACAAAATGGAGGGTGTATTATTATATTGATTATATGGCCATAATAAGCTTTGATCTCAGGGTGAGCTGAATCTATTATAATAAAACCCCAAGGCTACTTCCGTCAGGATGTAACGGTATGCTACGTCACATCATGGCTGAAGTAAATTGTACACCCACTGTGGGTGTTCTAATATGGCCGCCACCATATTAGAACACCCAAGTGATGGGTATGCCACTACGGCGGCTGCTGCACGCTGCACACTCTCCCCGCCCGCTGCCAGTAGTCCACCCAGTCCCCGCAGTTCCCCCTCCCACACTCACCAGACGCCGCACACCCGCCAGCTATCCTCCGCACTGCCGGTCAGCCGGGGCTTGCAGGACCTGAAATGATGTCACTGGTATGGGTGGGGCTATATCACATGACTGTGACATCACACACACACACCGAGAACAAGTAGGTACTGGAGCCCGTCCTCTGCCCTGACACACACACTACACACTGCCACACACTACACTCTGCCACACACTACACTGTGCCACACACTACACACTGCTATACTCTACACACTGCCACACACTACACTCTGCCATACACTACACACTGCCACACACTACACACTGCTATACTCTACACACTGCCACACACTTCACTCTGCCACACACTACACACTGCTATACTCTACACACTGCCGCACACTACACTCTGCCACACACTACCACACACTACACACTGCTATACTCTACACACTGCCACACACTACACTCTGCCACACAGTACACAGTGCTATACTCTACACACTGCCACACACTGCCCACTGCCACACACTACACACTGCTATACTCTACACACTGCCACACACTGCCCACTGCCACACACTACACTCTGCCACACACTACACACACACACCTCCATGCACTGTCCGCTATACTTACCACCAGCCCTGCATCTTCCCCGCCGCCATCTGGATCCTCAGTCCTCCGTTCCGCCGAAATGTCGCCGCCCTCGGAGGACTGGATCCAATATGGCATCCGTGAAGTCTCCCGAGACTTCCCGGACGCCATCTTGGACGAAGTATGTCACCGCCCCCGGAGGACTGGATCCAATATGACGTCCGGGAACTCTTGCGAGACTTCCCGGACGCCATTTTGGAAGAAACATGTCGCCCGGACGGAGGAGTGGAGCCAAGATGCTGGAGACGGCGGAGCAAAGATGCGGCGGCGGAGAAGTTGATGACCCAGTGGTAAGTATGGCAGGCAGAGTGCCTTCGTCCTCTGCTGACCACTCTGCCTGCCGCACTGCGCTGACCACTCTGCCCACCGCACTGCGCTGACCACTCTGCCCACCGCACTGCCCTGACCACTCTGCTCGCTGCACTGCGCTGACCACTCTGCCCACTGCACTGCGCTGACCACTTTTCCCACCACACTGCGCTGACCACTCTGCCCACCGCACTGCGCTGACCACTCTGCCCACTGCACTGCGCTGACCATTCTGCCCACCACACTGCGCTGACCACTCTGCCCACCGCACTGCATTGAACACTCTACCCACCACCCTCACTGCTAACCACTGAGCCACCGTACAGTGCTAAACACTGAGCCACCATACAGTGCTAAACACTGAGCGACCATACTTTGCTAACCACTGAGCCACCGCGCAGTGCGAACCACTGAGCCACTCCGCAGTGCGAACCACTGAGCCACCGTGCAGTGTGAACCACTGAGCCACCGTGCAGTGTGAACCACTGAGCCACCGCGCAGTGCGAACCACTGAGCCACCGCGCAGTGCTAACCACTGAGCCACCGCGCAGTGCTAACCATTGAGCCACCGTATACTCTGCTAACCACTGAGCTGCCGTACAGTGCTCCATCCTCCCTCACCCCGCCACTTTGTCCTCCATGCTCCTCCTCCCACTGCTCTGTGCTCCGTCCTCCCCCTGCCTGTGCCGTTCCATCCTCCTCCACCGCTTCCTCCTCCTTCATTTGTCCTCCTTCCCTCCGCCACTCCATCCTCCATCCTCCCCCTGCCTGTGCTGCTCCGTCCTCCTCCATCCCACTGCTTTGTCCTCCGTCCTCCTCCCCTCCGCCGATCTGTGCTCCATCCTCCCCCTGCCGCTCCGTCATCCCCCACCCCAGCGTTTCCTCTTCCTTCCTGTGTCCGCCTCCCCTCCGACACTCCATCCTCCGTCCTCCCCCTGCCTCTGCTGCTCCGGCCTCCCCCATTCCGCTGCTTTGTCCTCCATCCTCCTCTCCCCTGCCGCTTTGTGCTCCATCCTTCCCCTGCCGCTCCATCCTCCCCCTGCCTGTGCTGCTCCGACTTCCCCCACCCCACCACTTCGCACTCCATCCACCTCTCACCCACGGCTCTGTGCTCCGGCCTCTCCCTGCCGCTTCATCCTCCCCCTGCCTGGGCCGCTGCATCCTCCCCCACCCCACCACTTCCTCCTCCTTCCTTTGTCCTCCTCCCCTCCGCCACTCCATACTCCGTTCTCCACCTGCCTGTGCTGCTCCATACTCCCACACCCAGCCGCTTTTGTCCTCTGTCCTCCTCCTCCCACCGCTCTGTGCTCCATCCTCCCCCTGCCTGTGCTGCTCCATCCTCCTCCACCGCTTCCTCCTCCTTCCTTTGTCCTCCTCCTCACCGCCACTCCATCCTCCCCCTGCCTGTGCTGCTCCATCCTCCCCCACCCCACCGCTTCGTCCTCTGTCCTCCTCCCCCCGCCGCTCTGTGCTCCATCCTCCCCCTGCTGCTCTGTCCTCCCCCTTCCTGTGCCGCTCCATCCTCCCCCACCCCACCGCTTCCTCCTACTTCCTTTATCCTCCTCCCCCCACCATTCCATCCTCTGTCCTCCCCCTGCCTGTGCCGCTGCATCCTCCCCCACCCCACCACTTCCTCCTCCTTCCTTTGTCCTCCCCCCTCCGCCACTCCATACTCCATTCTCCACCTGCCTGTGCTGCTCCATACTCCCACACCCAGCCGCTTTGTCCTCTGTCCTCCTCCTCCCACCGCTCTGTGCTCCATCCTCCCCCTGCCTGTGCTGCTCCATCCTCCTCCACCGCTTCCTCCTCCTTCCTTTGTCCTCCTCCTCACCACCACTCCATCCTCCCCCTGCCTGTGCTGCTCCATCCTCCCCCACCCCACCGCTTTGTCCTCTGTCCTCCTCCCCCCCGCCGCTCTGTGCTCCATCCTCCCCCTGCTGCTCTGTCCTCCCCCTTCCTGTGCCGCTCCATCCTCCCCCACCCCACCGATTCCTCCTACTTCCTTTATTCTCCTCCCCCCCACCATTCCATCCTCTGTCCTCCCCCTGCCTGTGCTGCTCTGGCCTCCCCCACCCCGCCCCTTCATCCTGTGTCCTCCTCCCCCCGCCGCTCTGTGCTCCGTCCTCCCCCTGCTGCTCTGTCCTCCCATTTCCTGTGCCGCTCCATCCTCCCCCACCCCACCGCTTCCTCTTACTTCCTTTATCCTCCTCCCCCCCACCACTCCATCTTCCATCCTCCCCCTGCCTGTGCTGCTCCGGCCTCCCCCACCCCACCGCTTAGTCTTCCATCCTTCTCTCCCCCGCCGCTCTGTGCTCTGTCCTCCCCCTGCTGCTCTGTCCTCTCCCTGCCGCTATGTCCTCCCCCTGCCGCTCTGTCCTCCCCCTGCAGCTCTGTCCTCCCCCTGCCTGTGCCGTTTCATCCTCCCCCACCGCTTCCTCCTCCTTCCTTTGTCCTCCTCACCTCCGTCACTCTGTCACTCCGTCCTCCCCCTGCCTGTGCTGCTCCGTCCTCCCCCACGCCGCCGCTTCATCCTGTCCACCTCCCGCTGCTCTGTGCTTAATCCTCCTCCTGCCGCTCCGTCCTCCCCCTGCCTGTGCCGCTCCATCCTCCCCCACCCCACCGCTTCCTCCTCCTTCCTTTGTCCTCCTCCCCTCTGCCACTCCATCCTCCGTCCTCCCCCTGCCTGTGCTTCACTGTCCTCCCCCACCCCGCCGCTTCGTCCTCCGTCCTCCTCCCCCCTGCCGCTCTGTGCTTCATCCTCCCCCTGTCGCTCCTTCCTCCCCCTGCCTGTGCTGCTACATCCTCCCACACCCCGCCACTACCTCCTCTGTCCTCCATCCTCCTCCCCCCTGCTGCTCTGTCCTCCCTCCTGCCCTCTGCTACGCCGTCCTTTCCCCGCCGCTCCTTCTTCAAAGTTCCTCCCAATTCAGCCCTCACCGCCTTCCCCATGCAATCTCTATTTCTATATTCTAGAATACCCAATGCGTTAGAAGCGGGCCACCATCTAGTTGTATATATATTTGCTTCTAGTATTGGCAATTTCCTTGTGATTATATGTGTCTACATATAAGAAGCTATTAGAGGCCAGTTACAGGCTGTTTAATTAAAAGGTATTTGTGCTTTTTAATTGATGTATTGGCAGTATGTATAGGCTAGTATAGAGTGGGAGAAGGGAGAGAGATTACAGCTCACTGGTGTTGATACTCCAGGCTCCTAGGAGTGGTTCTGCAAGGATCAGCCCTGGTTCCAGGCTGTTGATTCAATACAGGTGTAAGAAATCCAGCAAAGCAAAATCCTTTTCACCTAGGCCGGTTTCACATCACAATTTCAAGGCATCCGAGTGTATCCGTTCCAAAACGTATACACTCGGATCCGAAATTGGATCCCATGTATCCTTATGGGGCTCGGATCGGATGTGTGCCTTTTGCCTTCCGATTTTGGCACCATCCGATCCTGTCCGATTTCAGCACGGACACAAAAACGCAGCCTGCTGCGTTTTTGTGTCTGAGAATGAAATCGGACAGCCTCCGATCAGAGCCGATCCGAGCCCCGATAGCATAGGAGCCTATTGACATCAGATCCGAGTTGAACTCGGATCTGATGTCAGCTCCGTGCTTATGTACTGAGCATGGCCAGAGTCAGTGCTCAGTACATATAATTAACCCTGTCTGTCCCTATCACTCCCTGTCTCTCCCTGTCTGTCCCTCCTCTATCTCTGCTCTACCTCTCCTTTATGCTCCCCCTTGTCCCCCCCCATCGTCCTCCCCCTGTGCTCTCCCTTCAGAAATGTGTAAATGAAAAAAAAAAATACTCTCTGAGGATACTTTACCTTCCGGCGGCTGCAGGGCTGTGACAGTGTCTTTTGGTGACTGAAGATCCTGTGGCGATGTCACAGAGCCGGTCACATGATGTGTCAGGTGACTGGCTCTGTGACATCACCACAGGATCTTCAGTCACCAGAAGATCAGGAGACTGTCACAGCCCTGCAACTGCCGGAAGGTAAAGTATCCTCAGAGAGGATTTTTTTCTTTTATTTACACATTCCTGAGGGGGAGGACGAGGGGGAGCATAAAGGAGAGGGAGAGCAGAGATAGAGGAGGGACAGATAGGGACAGACAGGGAGTGACAGGGACAGATAGAGAAGAAGCAGGGAGAACAGGATCCACACGGATCCTGTATAGACACGGATCGGATGGATATTTGCCATCCGAGTGCAGGGATCCATGTGGATCCATGCCTGTCCGTGGGATCCTCCTTCAAACTCTGATCCCACGGGCAGGCACAAAATCGTGATCTGAAACCAGCCTTAGAACAAAAGCCAACGCGTTTCGACGCAGGTGTCTTAATCATGGCATAATGGTACAGAAATACAAGTGCAGTTTATATACCTGCCTCCTGAACTAATTTAAGTGCACTTAGTTTTATCATTGTTTAACTCACTCATGGTGGGTTTACACGCCGCGATATCGGCGTCCAACTCCGACCCAACTCCGACAAAAAGTCACGTGGGTCGCGAGTTGGAGCCGATATCGGGCGTGCGTTGTACGGTTTGAGCGTACAACGCGATCCTGGAACGATGCCAAACGATATCGGAGTTGAATAGCTGAGCTATTCAACTCCCCGATATCGCAAGGCCGTTGTAGCAGGATCGCTGGTGTGACAGCCCAACTCCGATGCGTACTCGCACCTCACCCATTAACTCCCATGTTAAATGGTCGTTACTGGGTTGGTGGGCGTACACATCGGAGGGACGTTGTTTCCGATATCGCAGCGTGTAAACCGGCGATGCGATATCGGGAAAAGCGCTCAAAAAATGCGCGCTCCCGCGGCGTTGCTCCGATATCGCGGCGATATCGGGACGTGTAACCCCACCATGATTGTTTGTTGCTGATTATTGCAGCTGTGCATTTGTTCAGGAGGCAGGTATATAAACTGCACTCCTATTTCTGTAACATTATGTCATGATTAAGACACCTGCGTCGAAACGCGTTGGCTTTTGTTCTTAGCACTTGCCTGCCTGTTTATGGAAGTCTTTTAAAATAAAGAAATATCGCTATGTGAAAAGGATTTCGTTTTGCGGATTTCTTACACCTGTATGTATACACTAGCAGATTCTGATGGTGGGTTTACACACACCAATTTATCTGTTCAATATCTGAACCAATCTCTGGTTGCAGTGAAATCATGGATACATTGCTCCATTTTGTGGCTGTGTACAACATGGAGCAATGTATCCATGATTTCACTGCAACCAGAGATTGGTTCAGATATTGAACAGATAAATTGGTGTGTGTAAACCCACCATTAGTGTGATACCATTTTTTATTTGTTGCAGCAACCAGATAATAAGTCGCAGCCCAGCACATACTATAAAAAAAATTAAAATTACTATCTATCATTGGGCCAGGTAAAACCAATGAATTATTTTCTTGCTATCTTTCCCTCTACACCTATAATACTGTTATTCTTGACATTTTTGTGTTAGTATTCTCATGGATAATTCTATTGTTGATGAAATACTGGCTATAAGATATAACATCTTGTTCCTTTTCTATTTATTAATTGACTAGAAATAGGCCTGATGCTATTGCATCGGGAGGGCAGTCACTGTACCTGTGCTCCCTTGTGCACTCTCTCCTGTCTGTGCTATCTCTTTCCCTGTGCTCTCTGTGTTACCTGTGCCTTTCTCTCTGTTCTGTGTGCTCTCAGCCCCTGTGTGTGCTGTCTCTCCCTGTGTGCGCTGTCTCTCCCTATGACCCTGCCTCCCCCTGTGCCTTCTCCCTCCCTGTGCCCCTGGCTCCTCTGTACCTTCTGCCTCCAGTGTGCCTGCCTCCCATCACTGAGCCACCATACAATGCTCACCACTGAGCCACCGTATACAGTGCTAACCACTGAGCCACCATATACAGTGCTAATCACTGAGCCACCATATAGAATGCTAACCACTGAGCCACCAAATACAGTGCTAACCACCGAGCCACCATATACAGTGCTAATCATTGAGCCACCATACAGTGCTAACCACTGAGCCACAATACAGTGCTAAACCACTGAGCCATCATATACAGTGCTAACCACTGAGCCACCACACAGTGCTAACCACTGAGCCACACACAGTGCTAACCACAGAGGCACCACACAGTGCTAACCACTGAGCCACCATATACAGTGCTAACTCCTAAGCCAGCTCACAGTGCTAACCACTGAGCCACCATACAGTGCTAACCACTGAGCCACCATACAGGGCTAACCACTGAGCCACCATATAGTGCTAAGCACTGAGCCACCACACAGTGCTAACCACTGAGCCACCCACAGTGCTAACCACTGAGCCACCATACAATGCTAACCACTGAGCCACCATATACAGTGCTAATCACTGAGCCACCATACAGTGCTAACCACTGAGCCACCATACAGTGCTAACCACTGAACCACCATATACAGTCCTAACTGCTCAGCCACCATACAGTGCTAACCACTAATCCACCATACAGTGTTGACAACTGAGCCACCATATACAGTGCTAACCACTGAGCTACCATACAGTGCTAACCACTGAGCCACCCTACAGTGCTAAGCACTGAGCCACCATACAGTGCTAACCACTGAGCCACCACACAGTGCTAACCACTGAGCCTCCACACAGTGATAAGCACTGAGCAACCATACAGTGCTAACCACTGAGCCACCATACAGTGCTAACCCCTGAGGCAGCTTTAAATCTCCCGCCAATACCGCTGAGCAGCGAGGTATTGGCGGGTGATTTAAACATGCCCTCAGCTGATTGGTCGCGCGCTACCTGGCTCTCGACCAAGCAGCTGAGTGGTATTGACGGGCAGATTTAAATCTCCCACCAATACCGCATTGCCTCGCTGATTGTTAGCCGGTGACCATGCGGCGACTAATCAGGGAGGCGTCTCGCGGCTTGGCAGGAGATTTGAATCCCACTGTGCTCATTGGCTGAGCGGAGCTGGACTCAAATCTTCCGCCAAGGCGCGAGGCACAATTTAAATCACATGCCAAGGGAGCTGATTGGTCGTCGCCGGTGGCGGCGACCAATCAGTGCTCTCGGCGCTTGACTTAAATTGCGGCTTATGCCTTAGTGGCAGATTTGATTCCAGCTCCGCTCAGCCAATGAGCACAGTGGGATTCAAATCTCCTGCCAAGCCACGAGACGACTCCCTGATTAGTCGCCGCGCGGTCACTGGCGACCAATCAGCAAGGCAATGCGGTATTGACGGGAGATTTAAATCACATGCCAAGAGCGCTGATTGGTCACCGCCGGTGGTGGCGACCAATCAGTGCTCTCGGGGTGTAACCCAGCTTTGGCGAGGTTATTTCAATCCCGGCAGCTATATAGGAATACCCGTAACTTGGGTGTTCCAATATGGCGGTCGGAGCAGTTCCACTCCGTGCAGCTGGGAGAGATGAGCGTAGCACGCGATGCTCATCTCACGGCTGCTTCGGCGGCGCGCTCCGAGGCTCAAGAGGTAATTGGCGGCTACCATCGGGAAATCAGCGCTGATCTCCTGACAGTAGTGGTGGCACCATTGTCACTTTCTCCTGGAGCCTGTGTCGCTATCCCACAATGGCACCGCGGTGCATTGTAGGGTAACGATATAAGCCCCGGAAGTCTGTGACAACACTATTGGTTATTATATATTAGATGTTCCAATGATGAACTATCTTTGTAGAAAATCCTCAATAAATTGTTTGCCCACATAATCCTTTTGGTTCTCATTTTAATTTCCTTTAATTCTATGAAATTAAGGGTACCGTTACACGACACAATATTGCATACAATTTCACTGGCAATTTGCTGGCTGCAGTGGAATCATGGACACATTGTTCCATTTGTACACGGCAACAAAATAGAACAATGTGTCCATGATTTCACTGCAACCAGCAAATTGCCAGTGAAATTATATGCAATATTGCGTCGTGTAATGGTACCTTAACATGTTATGATATTTTTATCACAGACATTGCGATACACATGATTTATAAACAAGAAAACAGCGTGTTGCACGGATATCATAATAATAATAATAATAAAGCTTTATTTACATAGCGCCAACATATTCCACAGCGCTTTACAATGTAGGGTTAGAGTACAGAAAATATACAGTAAGTAATTAGAGGAGAGAACAAATAAAGTACAATAATTGGATACAAAACAATATATACAGTAAGTAATTAGAGTAGAGAACAAATAAAGTACAATAATTGGATACAAAACAATCAATGTGAAAAAAAATACAATAAATAAACCAAGAAATGAAGGTGACCCTGCTCAAAAGAGCTTACAATCTACAACGTGATAGGGGTTGCACAAGGTACGGGGGCTTATTGCACTGATGGTCCAGGCATCTTGAGGAAATGGGGCATAGGACTAAGCTTACATGGATGGTCATTATACAGTCTGTGTAGACCTTTTTGGTTTGGTGGAGTTTGTAGAAGAGTAATGTCCAGAGGGATAGCCCATTCACTATCTACAGTACAAAGGACTTCTATTAGGGAGTATGATAGGCCGCCTTAAAAAGATGCGTTTTTAGGGATCGTCTGAAGCCATGCAAGTTGTGGATAGTCCTGATTTCTTGGGGTAAAGCATTCCAGAGATTTGGTGCAGCTCTGGAGAAGTCTTGGAGCCGGGAGTGGGAGGATCGGATTAGTATAGATGTTAGTTGAAGGTCATTTGAGGAACGTAGAGAGCGGGTGGGGTGATAGACAGGGATGAGGGAGGAGAGGTAGGGGGTGCTGCACTGTGAAGAGCTTTGTGGGTGAGAACAAGCAATTTGAATTTGATCCTGTAGTATACGGGCAGCCAGTGCAATGACTGGCACAGAGCAGAGGCATCTGAGTAACGATTGGCCAGATGGGTGATCCTGGCTGCTGCATTAAGGATGGACTGGAGAGGAGAAAGTCTGGTGAGGGGGAGGCCGCTTAATAGAGAATTGCAAAAGTCAAGGCGGGAATGGATTAGGGCCACGGTGAGGGTTTTTGTTGTTTCCAGGGTGAGAAAGGGGCGGACTCTAGAGATATTCTTCAGGTGTAAGCGACAGGAGCGGACAAGAGATTGTGTGTGGGAGGAGAAGGAGAGATCGGTGTCAAACATAACACCCAGACAACGAGCCTGCTGCCTGGGTCATCTGTTGTTTTGTCTTTTCTATCTTCATCATTCCTTATTTTGGTGTGCCAGATATGCTTGCAACTCACTGGTTGCAGTGAAATCATGGACACAGTGTTCCATTTTGTACACGGCAACAAAATGGAATAATGTGTCCATGATTTCACTGGGTATAGGAAAGGCAATAAACTCTGTAGGCTGATCGTTTTATCAAGTTTGAAAGTCAAAGTGTGAGTAGAATGGTGACTTTGACGCAGAGAAGTAATCAGTGGAATAATCTAATTACATTTTTTTAGTACTAAGAATAATTTATTGTTTACACTTGTTATTATATATGTTTTTAGCTTCATTAGTCTGCAGTACTGGAAAAAATGATACCTCCATGTCCTATTTATCAAATTAATGGTGCAATTTCACTGTGACACTTCTCACATTCATTAAAGTAACTGGAGTAAAATACATTTCTATTAGATTAGTGTTATGCAATAAAGATCTTGAGACTGGCAATATGTTGTACTTGTTGGGAAATATTTGCATATATCAGAGAATAAGTTGGGTGTGATTTTAACAGCTGATGTCACTCCCAGAGTGTAAATTTTGGCTCTGAAAGCAGCAAAACATATGTAAATACATTCATAGCTAACATGATTCTGAAGATAAAATCACAACATTTTTTTGTAGATTAACACTAAGATGTAGCGTAGCTATTGGTAGGTGCAGAGGGGGCAGTTGCCCTGGGACCCGCAATCACAGGGGCCCACCCTAAACTACTGCCACTGTTAATTATATCAGCATGCTCAGCACATCTACAAGTGCAACTTAATGAATTAGAATATCATCAAAAAGTTATTTTTTTTCAGTAATTCAATACATAAAGTGAATCACATATATTATATATAGTTATTACAGAGTGATCTATTTTAAGTGTTTATTTATGTTAATGTTGATGATTATGGATTACAGCCAATGAAAACCCAATAGTCATTATCTCCGAAAATTCGAATATTATATAACACCAATTTAAATAATGATTTTTTACTCATGAATGTTGGTCTAATGAAAAGTATGTACAGTAAATGCACTCTATACTTGCTTGGAGCTCCTTTAGCATGAATTACTGCATCAATGTGGCGTGGCATGAAGGCGATCAACCTGTGGCACTCCTAAGGTGTTATGGAGGCCCTGATTGCTTTGATAGCAGCCTTCAGCTCGTCTGCATTGTTTGGTCTGGTGTCTCCAGCATGCTCTTGATAATACCGCATAGATTCTTTATAGAGTTTAGGTCGGGTGAGTTTGCTGGTCAATCAAGCACAGTGATACTGTGGCTATTAAATCAGATATTGGTACATTTGGCAGTGTGGACAGGTGTTAAGTCCTGCTGGAAAATGAAATCTCCATCTCGAAAATGGTTGTCGGCAGAGGGAATCATGAAGTGCTCTAAAATTACCTGATAGACGGCAGAGCTGACTTTCTTGATAAAACACAATGGACCTACACCAGCAGACGACATGGCTCCGCACACCATTACTGATTGTAGAAACTTCACATTAGACCTCAAGCATCTTGGATTGTGGCCACTCCAGACTCTGGGACCTTGATTTCCAAACGAAATGCAAAACTTACTTTTATCTGAAAACAACACCTTGGTCCACTCTGCAACAGTCTAGTTCTTTTTCTTCTTGGCCCAGGTAAGACCCTTCTTATGTTGTCTATTGGTCATGAGTGGCTTGACAAAAAGAAATGCAAAACTGTTGTAGGCCATGTCCTGCCGCTCCGTGCTGCTCCGTCCTGCGCTATCCATGTTACACAAATAGATACCTAGCTACTTGATTGCTTTTTAGATAGATCAGGAGGGCAAGAGTGACCTTCCGGACATAGGCATTTTATGCTGAGAACAAGTGTAATTACTAAATCTGTGTGCATTACCAAAGCTGTGTTTTTTTGCATACAGAAAGGGATTGCCAAATCTTAGTGTTTCCCCTAAAAAGACTGTGTTTGTCCTCAAACAGTTCAGTTTCCACTAATAAGGCTGCATTTGGCCTCTAACTAGTGATTGTCAAATCCTTCAGTTTGTACTAAAAAGCATTGCTTGACTCAAAGCAGTGATTGCAAAATCGCTCAGTTTCCCCTGATAAGACTGTATTTGGCCTCAAAGCAGTGCTTGCAAAATCCTTCAGTTTCCCTTAAAAAGGCATTTTTTTGTCTCTAACCATTTATTATCAAATCATTCAGTTTTCCCTTAAAAAGTTGTGTTGGCCTCAAATCACTAATTGTTAAATTCTTTAGTTTCCTCTAATAAGGCTGTGTTTGGCCTCTAACCAGTAATTGCAAAAGCATTCAGTTTCCCCTAAAAAGGCTATGTTTGGCTTCAAAGCAATGATTGTAAAATCATTCAGTTTCCCCTAAAAATGGATTTTTGGCCTCAAAGCAGTGTTTGCACAATCCTTTATTTTTTACTAAAAAGGTATTTTTGACCTCAAAGCAGTGTTAGCAAAAGCCTTCACTTTCCCGTAAAAAGGAATTTGCCTATAACCAGTATTCACCAAATTCTGCACTATCCCATAAAATGGCATTAACAATGTAAAGAGGAATCCATGTACTACTCACAATACAGCTGCTCCACCAGCATAGGTCAACTCAGACTCTCCGGACACAGGAAAAGTGGTGCAATGCTCCAGAGAGCAGCAGGAATTACAATTGATAAGACAGAAGAAATGGAGCAGCAATCACCGCACAGGACTACCGCGCTGTTTCACAACATACAGGTGCGTCAATGGGTCCACCTTGAAGTTGGCCCATTGAAGCACGTGTATGGTGTGAAAGGGCACCGTAGTCCGGTGCTCTCTGCACACCTTCCCTTCCCTGCTATGCCTCACTGCTGACTATTAATCTGTCGCTGTGATTTGGAAATAAATGTCTTCAAGATCAGTCAGTGCTGCTCCATTTCTTCTGTCTTATCGATTGGTCCCTTAAAATGGTATTTCTTTGACTCAAGGCAGTGATTGCCATATCCTTCATTTTCTCCTAAAAATTAATTTCTTTGCCTCAAGGCAATGATAGCCAAATCCTTAATTTTGTATGAGCAAGGCATTTTTTGGCCTTAAAGCAGTGATAGCAAAATCCTTCAGTTTGCCATAAAAAAAATCAGTTTTGCCTCTAACCTGTAATGTCAAAATGCATCACTTTCCCCTAAAAAAGGCTGTGTTTAGCCTCAAAGCAGTGGTTACCAAATCCTTCACTTTCCCCTAAAAAGGTTATTTTTGGCATCAAAGCAGTGATTGCCAAATCCCTTACTTTCCCCTAAAAAGGCTGTTTGGCCTCAGTGATTGCCAATTCATTTAGTTTTCCCTAAAAGGCATTTTTTGCCTCTAATTAGTGATTGCCCAATCCCTCACTTTTGCCTGAAAAGGCTGTGTTTGACCTCAAAGCAGTGATTGCTAAAAAGGCTTTGTTTTGCCTCAAAGCAGTGACTGCCAAATCATCCACTTTCCCCTAAAAAGGCAGTGATTGGCCTCAAACAAGTGCTCTCCAAATCTGTGTGCATTAAGCATAAGTGGGAAATGCTGAGGTCATGGTGGAAAGAGGAATGGGAATAGGCGTGGTGGAAGCGGGAGTAGGCTTGGTGTTTGAGCTGTACGTGGAGTAAGTGCTACCGCTAATGTTACTGAAAGCTGTACTGACCAAACACTGGGTCATCGTATCCCAAGGAAAGTTACAGTTTCTGTAAATGGACAGCCTATTTTTGTCTCTTTGTTTGCCAGTAGCAGAGCTATACAAGTTGTGGATAAGGCCTAGAAAGAGCTCTTGCTACAGTTCATGGTAAGTACTGCGTCAAGTGGTCTCTCCTCCTGTTATTCCACCTCAACATAAAACACAGTACAGCCCTCACAAGTGGTGCCCCAATTACCCATCTGTCACCCCATCTCACAAATCTCCAACCGCACAACTGATTGTGGGGAAAAACAGATGGGCAATTCTGCAGAGATGTTCACACATTCTTTTCCATGGGCATCAGAGCTCTGCTCCAAAGATTCACATACACCAGAGGAGGAAAGCATTTGCACTGATGCCCAAAATCTTTATGACTTAGAACCAGGGATGGACGAAGTAGAATCCCAGGAGAATCCAGACCCTCATCACCAGATGTTAATCCATGAGGGTGGAGGTAATGATGATGATGAGATACATGAGGGACACCTGCACTGTACCTTGCATTCAAGGCAGGAAGAGAAGGTGGGTGACTCTATGAGCAAGAGGTGGGAAAACAGACAGGATGATGATGAGGGTCGAGATCCCATTTGGAATCAACCCAGAGTCACGCAGCTGAGGAACTCAGCAGAGGAGGAGGAGAAAGTGCCAGCTGCAGAACCTCCACTTGTTTACCCACTACTGTCGGGGCAAGTGAGAGTCCATTACCTGTTACTTAAGTGGACACGCCTGCTGTTTTTGATTGATTTCAGACACTGTGAACACCCCTTGGTTGTCAACCCACAATAGTATCTCCACCTGCACCTCCCTCTGTGCAGCAGTTTCTCGGGTACACCCTACTACACCCTCGGTCCCACATTTGTAGTCACATAAAAAATTATTTTCTCATACTCATCCCAAAGCACAAAGCTTGAACTTGGTCATCTCTAATTTGTCGGCTAAGGAAATGTCTTTTCACCTGGGAGATACAGACAGTTTCTGAAAGCTGATGGCTGCCACAGCCCCCCAGTATCAGTTGCCCAGTCACCATTATTTCTAGAAGATAGTTGTGCCTGCCTTACACCAGCATGTCACAGAGAACATCACCCATTCCTTGAGAAACGTTGTGTGTGTCACAGGGTGCATATCACCACTGACACCTGGATGAGCAAACATGGCCAGGGGTGTTACATCTCCCTCACTGGCCATTGGATGACTCTGGTGGCTGCGAGGACAGGTGGGGAAAGAGCTACTCTGCAAGTCATCGCATCCCTAAGAATGTTTTGGAAAAACATCTGCCTGTATCTATTCACCAATTGCTTCTACCTCGTCCACCTCCCCTAGGGCCTCCAGTTATGCCCTCAAATCCCTTAATGTTGCAAGACTTTAGACAGAATCCTCCATACATCCGTTCTGTGCTGCCAGGGCATCTACACCATCAGGAAGTGTTTAAATTAAAATGCCTTGGAGATGTGACTCATACAGCTGAAGAGTTGTGGACAACTATGCAGCCGAGTTTCTGCAATGGCTGTCTCCACTAAACCTGGCTGGGATGAGCTGCTGCACAAGACACAATCGCTGTGTGCTTACTTCCCTGTTCTCACCCTGCGACTCATTGACTAGCATTGCCACAGAGATCTTTCGGAGAACTGGTTAACTGTTTTATATGCGATGTACTGACATGTTACAGTTACTGTGGCAGCATCGACAATCCCTGGCGCAGTATGTAATGATGCATACAGTGACTTATCAAGGACCTCTGCTCTCTTCTGCACAGTTTCGAAATGACTATTAAAATAGTTAGCTCTGACGATGCCATCATCAGCATCACTATTCCAATCATCTACATCATGGAGAAAACTTTGAAAAGTCTGCGGGATGAGGTGGTAGTACCAAAGAAAGCTGAAGAGGAGGAAGAGGTTGATGCCAAAAGGATATCAAGACCTCAAAGGTGCTGACTTTTGTCACACAGGTGGGTGGCATGGCAGGGTGGAGTAAAGTGGCAGAGAGAAGCTCTTGGTACCAGACAAACTGGTAGTGAAAGTAAATGAATGGAGGAGGATAATGATGAAGAGGTGATGATGAGAACAAGAGTCAAGAGATGAAGAAGAAATGATTCCCCTTTCTATTATTCTGTTATTAAGGTTGGCAGGAGAGGATGAGGAAGGAAGCTCGATTTTTATGCTGCATTGCAACACATCAAGGACTTGGGCCTCATGAATGCATCAGACACATGAGCACCTTCTTGCTGCTGCACTATCTGCAACATGATGCCCGTATCGTTAGGATTCGAATTAGCCAGATGATTCCCACCTTGAACAGGGACATGTGAATGCTGGAGTATCAAAAAAAGCTGGTAGGCAATCTCAGGTTTGATTTTCTCCAACAAATCAGTGAGGGACAAAGTATGCATCGCATATCTACACTTTCAACCTGGGGCCATTACGTTGTCAGAGTAGCAACATTAGCAGCTGCATTATAACTGTCAGAAGCAATTTCTGGGTTTCCATTGACCAATTTTTTAAACCAGCGCATACAGTACCAAGTACAAGTCTGACAAATAGTGAACTGAAACCAAACAATGAGGTGCACCACCCTGGAATTGAATGTCCCAATAAGGGTCAGGGGGTGCTGCTTTGTCAACAGAAAGAGCGTGAATAGTAGAAAAGGAATTGACAAATGCAATAGCAGCACACCACCACAAGGAATATAATCAATTTCAATGAGACTTTATTTAGAACGGATAACACACATCTAAAACATTAAAAACAGTTTTCGGACCAACAGTCCGCAGGAAATAGGGCTCCACAGATGACAATATTAAATCAACATATCCAGTCTTAAATACTGAATTGACACACTGCATATAAATGATAGATCAAAAAGCCATGTAATCATGCAATAATTCATCTCACACTCCACGTATGCACATGATTGGAGGATTGACCACAACTCAGTGTCAAATTTTATGCAAGAACATCAATAATCTATGTGTTGCTGTTGGAACACAGCAGACTGTTATGCAATCCCTGAAGTGCTTGAAAACCCCTGTATACAACCACCTATGAAGAATAATAAAGCCGAGGCACACAGCTGCAAATGCATAGGACACCGTGCAATTCAAGGCACGGAGGGCTGCATGCAAAATAAACACAATGTAATGGAAGGTTTCTCTCACCACTTGCCCATTTGTCCTGAACGCTGTGTGCCCGGGAATGAAGGTCCATCCAGAGCCGGTGTGGTGCTGGAATGTTGCGGGAGGGGAGGGGGGGTCTCTAGCCTCAGGAAAGATAAGAAATGTTTTAGATGTGTGTTATCCGTTCTAAATAAAGTCTCATTGAAATTGATTATATTCCTTGTGGTGGTGTGCTGCTATTGCATTTGTCAATTCCTTTTCTACTATTGACAAATAGTGAACGACTGGAGAGGATGTGCAGGAGTATCTAGAGCTCAAAATGCCATCAGGGGGAATTTGGTCCCTTTTGCATTTCAGGCTTCAAAAATTGATGAGTGGCCTGAGCTTACCAGTCACGCTTTAGAGGTTTTGCTGTCAATCTTCTTTTTATTCTGCCATCATGTGACATTTCGGACTAAATATAGGACCTTTTTCAAGCAAAATACACAGAAAAAACACAATGCTTTATATAATGTAAATCCCACCCCCATAATTAACAACATTTAAACTGTTAATTGTGATATTTTCACTGTGATTGGTTATTGTTAATTATGGGGGTGGGATTTTACACTATATAAAGCACTGTGTTTGTACTGTGTACTGCTCCTCCTTTGCTGGACAAGTAGGATATTGTGATAGACAGAATCCATAGGATCCCCAAACCTCCTAACATAAGCCCTAGCCTTCCGATGGATGTAAAAAGCGAAGAAAAAAAGCGGCACTCACCGAGATTGCTGTAAGCGGTGTCCTTTATTTGGGTAGTTGAAACATAGTGCAGGGAAGGGGACCGGGTGATGACGGCACCGTTTCAGGCGTTCTGCCCTTCAACGGGTCACTGGTCACTTCCGATGGATGTAATTGCCTGACAGGGACAGCGTTCGGGGGGAGGGGCAGACTGGGCAGCTGCCCAGGGACCCCACTCTCTAAACAGTAAAAAAATAAAAAATACACATATTTGGTATCGCTGCATTCGTAAGACTCTAAGCTATCAATATATGAAGTAAATTAATCCAATTGGTGAATGGCATAACGGGAAAAAAATAAAAACGCCAGAATTATGTTTTTTGGACCACCACGTTGTTACAATACAATGCAATAAAAGGCGATCAAAATGTATCTGACTCAAAATGATATCAGTAAAAATGTCAGCTCAGGGCACATCAAGTAAGCCCTCACATAGCCCTGTATCTTCAAAAATTTAAACATCATGGTTCTCTCAAAATGGCGAATAAAGCTAATTTATTTATTTTTTTTTACAATTTTTTTTAAAGATTGAAATAAAAAAATGTTCAGTTTGTTCTTATTCTGACCCCGATAATCAACTTATGAAGTCACTTTTACCATATAGCTAACATGATAAATAAAAAATTAAAAAGAAAAAACTAAAAATAAATTGTGGAATTGCACTTTTTTTTTGCAATTTCAAAGCACTTGGAATTTCTTTCTCATTCTCCAGTACATTTTGTGGTAGAATGAATGGTGTCATTCACTAGTACAACTCATCCCACAAAAAACAAGCCCTCGTACGGCTATGTGGAAGGAAAAATAAAAAACTTATGGCTCTTGGAAGAGGTGAGGAAAAAACAAAAACGAAAAATCGCTCAGTGGTGAAAGTTATAAAATCCTTGTTATTGCCATATAATGGCAGCAGGAGCGCCCCCCACAGGCTTCAATCTTCACATGTTCATGATGGGAGTAATTAGAGTTAGGGGGCCTCCTTAATTCCTACATTTGTAGCCAGTTATCAAGCAGAACTTACAAGGCATTAAAGGGGATGTCCAGGATTAATAAAACTTTACTACATTCTTTCAAAAACAGCACCACCCCAGTGTACAGATGGCATGTGGTATTACAGCATAAGCCCATTCCCTTCAATTAAGCTGAGCTGCAATATCACATACAACCTGTAGACAGGGGTGGCACTGTTTTTGAAAGAAATCAGTCATGTGTATAGAATTCTGGATAACTCCTTTAAGATCAATATTTCCACTAGTGACCCCAGAACAACACAAGACCACCAGGATGGGGCTTAATTCAAATGTATTTTTTTTTATAATATGAAGAATATAGCAGATCTTTGTTAAAGATGACAATTAAGTAGATGATCCTATGAAAACATTCCTCTTATGGCCACTTTACACGTCCCGATATCGGCGTCCAACTCCGATAAAAAGTCACGAGGTTCATGCGTTGGCCCCGATATCGTTCGTCGTGCGTTGTATGGTGTAAATGTCCAATATGATGCACGAACAATGCCAAAACGATATCGGGGTTCAAATGAGCCTGCTCTCCAATGGCCCGATATTGGATGGACGATGTGGCCGTATCGTGCTGTGTGAAAGCCCAACAACGATGTGGAGTACAACTTCCCCTATTCTCTCCCATGTTAAATGGTCGTTCCTGGGTCGGCCGTACAAGGGGGCGTACACATCGTAGTTGTGTTGCCTGCTGATATCGCCCTGTGTAACATCTCCTATGGGATCTTGGAATTCTGCCCAGAAAAAGCGCGCTCCCGCGCCATTGGATCCGATATCGGACCAATGTTGGGACGTGTAAAGTGGCCATAAAGGTACCTTTACATATCGCAACATTGCGTGCAATTTCACTTGCAACTTACTGGTTGCAGTGAAATCATGGACACATAGTTACATTTGTACATGGCAACAAAATAGAACAATATGTCCATGATTTCACTGCAACCAGTAAGGGCCGCTTCACACTGCGGCGTGATCCGGTCTGGGTCTGTCCGGGATGTCCCAGACAGCCGCGGACCGGATCAGCACACAGGACTGGGGGGCTAATATCATTGTGTGGAAAAATATTTTACATATATGTCCCCGAGATTTCATACTTATCCTCGATAATATCCTGGTTGATGACTCTCTCTTGCATCAGTGCTTGACTGCAGAGATAGGCAATAGCTCATGGTTCGACAATGCTCCCGTCACAATCAGAACAGCTGACTCAGCTGCTATATGACCCCCTCATTATGGAGACTCAATGATTAACTCCTAACCAAATCTAAAAATGTGGACAGGATTTCCGCCCAGCTAAAAGAGTTTTTCGAGCACAATGATGGAGATGGCGTAAATGACAACATTCTGTGGTTTTCACAATAAGGCGATTATTCGGGGGCCCTCATTAAAATGGCTGTGTTTGCCAGAAAACAATGTAGCATCTCCCTGCATGACATCCTTTCTAGAATTAAGCCTCTTGAGCTCCAGCATAAGACCAAACCCTCTATCAATATACTGAAAGATCTGGTAGCTTCCCGCCAACAGCTACGCCCCCTACATCTTACCAAAGCGAAAAGGATCTGAAAAAATTAGGGCAAAGTTTTATGGGATGTGAGATAGAGTAGGGACTCTTTTAGCAAGAAGGGTAAAGAAAAGAGATGCCAAACAAAAATTTCCCACATCATTAAATCGGACGGTACCCATGTCCGCAATCCCATTCATATAGCTATGGAATTTAAAACTTATTATGAATCATTATATAAATTTAAAGATGTCCTCAATGTTTATCAACCATCTAAAAACAACATCACAGCTTTCCTAGATAAGGCGGTGCTGCCTGTACTTTCAGAAGAGCAATTATCTTGGTTCAATTCCCCATTTTCTGAACTTGACAGTAAACGTGTCATTCAATCTTCTAAAAAATATATAAATGATAAGGTAATAAAAGCACTTTTTGAAAGTTTCACTAAACACAATTTTAACAAAAAGGGATAGGTAGAATAGGTTAATTAAGGTGCAGAACGTGTATTGAAAGGCTAGGGGGGATTTTTAGGGTCAGGTTCCCTTTAAGTTCTGCAAGAGTCCATGAAAATGTGAACAGCACCATAAACTGTAACAAATTGTGTTCTATCAATGAAAAACAAGAATAGCCCAAGTACGAACATTTGAATGAGGTTGTACAATCAGGATTTTTTACTGTAGATGAAAATTGTCATCTTTCAACTTCCAATAATTGCAGAACGCCACAGGTTATGATGTGCTAATGTGTATAAGACAGACAATTATTTGTACATTTTGTATCAGTTCTTGACCAAAAAATAATATGGGACTATTTGATTAATGTAATATTCTTTACGCTCGAGATCATAGGACCCTTGTTACCAAACATGGCTTTAAGCCCTGTGAAGAAAATAATTGAAGTTTAGAATGTTTCTACAGCTCAGATTGTACAGTCAGTGTATTTCTGAAATACATTTACACATGAGACAAAGTGTCTTCATACCAAATCGGCATTATGAGTGCTTATTGCATTTGCTAAGTGGTACTTCATCCTAGCAACATAAACCTAAATAGCTTTGACCCGAAACAGGTTCTCTTATAAAGAAAATATGTCTGAATGAGATAATCTACTAAAAGCAAAGGCAAGGCTAAATTATTTAAAGCATTTATTATTGATGCATTTTGAAGATTTGCACCTATGTACTAAAGACCTAGCACTCATACATAATAGGTATGATTAATAAGAAGATATATGGCAGTAAAGCAAAGTTGTGGTTTACCTAATGTCACTATATGAGATGTCATAAAAAACTGAGGTGAAAGTGAATAAAAAATAGTATTTTCAACTTTTTCTTATTTGGCCCCTATTGTTTGCATTTTAAGTAATTTAAGGTTACCATGACGGCATGAGACCCATGCTGAGAAAGATTCTACTCTGAAAAGTTTTTAACATATCCTTTTCTCTAACTAACATGATTTTACTTTTAAGATAAAGAAAGTAGACAGACAAGCAAGTCTAGTCCTATGCAGAGTACTGTTCCTTGCATTGAAAATCTTAAGACTCTAAACACTTAAGAGTAATGTCGGTCAAAATCACTGATATCCACTAATTTGATCAACAGTCTAATGTCAAGCGGACATGCCCGATTTCAAATTTCTGATCACTTTGGAGATAAGCCACTGACATCCAGACATCCAGTCTGGCAATTGCTGTCACATAGAGAATACAGGAGCCAACTAAATGATCAACTGAGCCATCGATAAACATCTTATGTTTATGGCGGGCTAAGAATTCCTAGATGAAGTGAGATGACTGAACGGCAACTTCCAACGAGAGGCAAAGAAAGACAAAAACGCCTTTCTGTATGAGAGGTGCATGAAGCTCAAACATGCATGCAAAAAAGGCCATACCAAGGATTTACTTGCTTTCGTGAAACAGGAGTGAAAGCCATTCACAGCTCAACAAGGAAACATCAAGAACAGTAATGGAGTTGTGGTCAGCAACCAACATGGCAGTAAGATCAGATGGGAAGAATACATAGAGGAACTCTATGATACCGCTAGCAATGACTTCTTGGTTGAACGCTCTGTCCAAAATGACCAAGAGCTGGTTCTGCTGGGTAGTGAAGTGGAATTGGCACTGAAACAATTGACAAACAACAAGCACCTGGTATTGATGGACGTCCTGCAGAACTGCTGAAACCCATCCTAAGACCAGTGATAACAGCACTATGTCAAAAGATATGAAAGTCATGCTTGTGGCCATGGGAATTGAAACAATTGATCTTCATCCCGTTGCCAAAGAAATGTGACCTGAGAGGCTGTGCCAACTACAGAACCATCACCCTGATCTTACACTCCAGCAAGGTACTTCTTAAAATCATCAAAAGACCCTGGGCAACATCCTTGATTGCAAACTTCCAGTCATTCAAGCTGGTGTCTGTAGAGGCAATGGAACCCAAGACCACATTGCCAACATAATATGGATCATGGAGAAGGAGAGGGAGAATGACTCTATCTGTGCTTTATTGATTACAACAAGGTGTTTGACTGCGTCAAACATGCCAAGCTCTGGAAATCTTTGTATGAGCTAGGCGTACCTGCACACCTGATCAAATTGTTTAAGTTACTCTACGACAACAAGGAAGCTACACTATGAACCAGATTTGAGGACACAGAGTATTTTAAGATAAAAAAGGGCACAAAACAAGGGTGCATGCTCTCACCTTACCTCATCAACCCACATGTGGAAGTGATCATGGGGAAGCACGACTTAAATGAATCATCAGTTGGTGTGAGGATATGCGGAAGGTTCATTAACAACCTGAGATATGCAGATGATACCACCCTTTTGGCCAAAAATTGGAAGGATCTGGGGAAGCTGACTTTAAAGCTCAGTGAAGAAAGCAAGAACTTTGGTTTGCATCTGAATGTAAAGAGCTGGATAATGACTACCGCCAGTGAGAAGGTGAATTTGAAGATCGACAATGAAGAAATAAAAATGGTAGACAGTTTAATTTTCCTGGGGCCCCTCAATGATTGTAATGGTGGTCCTACAACTGAAATCAAGTGGCAGCTTGCTATGGGTTGTATATAATAACAGCCATGGAGCAACTGTGGAAGTGCAAGGACACCTCGATCACCCCCAAACGATGATTGGTTACAGCAATTGCATTCCCAATAGCTTTTTACTGGTGAAAGATGTGGATCTTGACAAAGGGTGATCAAAGAAAAATCAATTCCTTTTAACTGTGGCGCTGGAGGAGACTCCTACGATCCTGTGGCCAGCCTAATATCACAAATAAGGCTGTTGTGGAACGTGTCAATCCACAGATGTCCCTGGTAGGAAAAGTCAGAAAACAGTCGTAAAACAGAAACTGTCTTATGTTGGCCATGTGATGAGAGCAATTTCCTTTGAGAAGGATATGATGCTTGGTATGGTCAGTGGCAGTAGGGGTCATGGAAGATCAAAAACACGTTGGTTGGACACCGTCATCATCTAACCCTCTTAGCCTATACAGGCCTGGTAACCCACTGAAGCCTACCACCTAACCTTTGGCGCCAAAAACAATGTTCTCTCTTTACCCATCAAAAGTTGCATACGTAGGTCCCAAGCCCAGGTCTTACTGTTATCATCATTCTAGAAATCACCGGGGAACCACAGCAGTTAGCTTTTGCAACTGAATCGCCGCCGCCAGCAGACTCCTCACATGGGCTATATTGCACAGCTTCTCATCAACGACACCAGTTGTTCTGACTCTACCCCTCCCTCTGGTAGCACATAACTTATTATTCACAAGTAAGGCATCCTCTCAATCCAGTAAACTAACACACAGTCTTGATTAATCTGGCTAATGATGACCAGCTTAACGACAATCTGCCACCACAAATCCACACTTCATTCATGGTCTGCCCTCTCCTGCCTTGGCGCGCCGGGCAGAGCCTTTTATACCACCCCCACAGGGGTCCCCTTTGTGGTAAATGGAAGTCACTACAGGTTGTATCCTCTGTACACTCTCAGACATGCACAGCTTTTATCAAAGTGTAAATTTTGTGCGACCTCTAAATAACTCAACACACAGCTGTTAATGTCTAAACCGCTGGCAACAGAAGTGGGCACACCCTTAAGTGAAAATAGCCAAATTGTACCCCAAGTGTCAATATTTTGTGTGGAAACCATTAAAAAAACAGTGGTCTGAGGTAAAAACACAGTGAAAACTGACATGGAGACCAACAATTTTAAACAGTGTTTTACTTAACAGTTTCGTTAGTTCTTCAGGCACAACGGTACATGTGAGATAATGGGCACATATCTTAAGCATATTTTTACATTACACAGCATGGCATCAAATACAGTTTTAACTTTGGCTTGGTTACTCCTGATCTTTCTGAGTTTGAGCTTTTCATTACAACCAATGACATAGTCTTTGACAGTTAACTCCTCTTTCAGTGGGTTTCGATCTCCTTTCGACACATGACACTATGGATGGAATGGAGCAGCAGGCTCACACACACTTCCAGATGGAGGTCGCTCCTCCCTCTAGGAGAGGGGGTTCATGGATTCGACATAGCGTTAGTGAAGAACCCTAAACTCGCAGTCGCTAGAAAGGGTCCAGGAAAACTAAACACAGTCACTTGCGAGTGATGTTAACGCCATACCTTGAAAATTATGAGTCTTGGCCAAATGTCCGTACTTCGGCTCCTACAATGAAGAGCCGCTCATTCGAAGGTAGATCACTAACCCTACAGTAGTTCTGTCTGATGCTACAGTCACTTCAGAGGATAACACTATCTCACTCCAGTCTCAGTATTGTAGTTGTTACTAGTTACCTTCTACATGCGGCCTCATCGACCTCTCTGACTTATATATCCGTACTTGTCAATAGTAGATCCCTAGTTGCTGCTCTTACATGAAACAGTCACATATCTAATAATCTAACACCTGTCATTATGAGCGAATCCCAACACTTAACTAATTATTGCCCTATAGTCGGCTGCTGGGCAGAACTTCCCAACCAAACATTGTTTCCAGGTCATTTTTAAAATGCCAGCCGTATACTTAGCAACATTACCTTATATCCTACATAAAAGCCTATATATAACATTGCTGATTTCTGTGTATCGCAGTCTTAATAAACAATCCTATAAATCTTATATATACATTCAGATATTACATTACATTATTTACAAAGTTACATGACATTATTCACATTAAAATATAACTTCAGGTGGTGTATTAAGAGTGAAACGGGATACCAGTCTTCCTAACACCCCTTACATCCATAACCCTATATATTATTATTATTTATTTATAGACCACCATTCATTCCATGGTGCTGTACATGAGAAAAGGTTACATGCAAACAAGTTAAAAATACAATGATCAAACTAACAGTGACAGACTGGTACAGAGGGGAGAGAGGACCCTGCCTTTGCAGGCTTACATTCTGCATGGCAATCAGGAGGTAGACAGTAGATTGGGTCTGCTCTGGAGGTGGTGGAGTGCGAGGTTCAGTGGTGGTGAGGTGGAACCGTGGTTATTACAGGCTGTAGGCTGTTCTGAAGAAATGCGTTTTCAGGTTCTGCTTGAAGGTTTCGATTGTAGAGGATAGTCCAACGTTTTGGGGTGCAGAATTCCAGCGGATGGGTGATGCTCGTGTGAAGCCTGCAGGCAGTTAGATGAGGAACGTACAAGTGTGGAGGAAAAAAGGAGGTCTTGGGAGGATCGAAGTTTACAAGTTGTACGATAATGGGAAATTAGTTCAGAGATATATGGGGGAGACAGATTGTAGATGGCTTTGTAAGTCAATGTTAGTGGTTTGAATTGGATACGCTGGGGGATTGGGAGCCAGTGGAGGGATTTGCAGAGGGGAGAAGTGGAGGAGCAGCAAGGAGAGAGGTTGCTTAGTTGGGCAGCAGAGTTAAAGACAGATTGGAGAGATGCAACAGTGTTAGCAGGAAGGCCACAGAGGAGGAGGCTGCAGTAGGTGAGACAGGAGATGATGAGGCATGCACTAGTAGTTTAGCAGATTGAGGGTTGAGGAAGGGATGGATTCTGGAAATATTTTTGAGTTGGAGGTGGCAGGAGGTGGCGAGGGCTTGGATGTTCGGTTTGAAGGTTAAGGCGGAGTCAAGGGTTTCTCCGAGGCAGCAGACTTCAGGTTCAGGGCAAAGTGTGATATCATTTATTGTGATAGATAGATCAGGTAAGGGAGGTGTTCGAGATAGGGGAAAGATGATGAGTTCAGTTTTGTCTACGTTTAGTTTAAGGAAGCGAGAGGAGAAGGAAGATATGGCTGATAGACACTCCAGGATTCTGGACAGCAGAGAAGTGATGTCTGGGCCAGAGAGAAAGATCTGAGTGTCATCAGCGTACAGGTGATACTGGAATCCATGGGACTTTATAAATTGTCCTAGGCCAAGGGTATAGATTTAAAAAAGAAGGGCTCCCAGGACAGATCCTTGAGGGACCCCAAAAGAGAAGGGATGGGGCAAAGAGGCAGTGTTAGTGTGGGAGACACTAAATGTGCAGTTGGAAAGGTAGGAGGAGATCCAGGAGAGGGTAAGGTCAATGATACCAATGGAAGAGAGGATCTGTAATAGTAGGCAGTGGTCGACTGTGTCGAATGTAGAGGACAGGTCAAGAAGGCGGAGGATAAAAAAGTGTCCGCTTATGTAATTATTATTATTATAATTATTATTATTGATATTTCCCTGGTATATTCTTACCTTTTCTAATATGGTATGATGTGTTTTAAACAAATAAATTATATTTTTTACCTTTATGAACTGTGCTACTTTTAGTTGTAGAATTTATTGATTTGTTTGTGCACACTATTTTGTTTGTAAATTGGTAATCTTCAATACATTAAATATAAAAAATAAAAAAACGTTACTATCTTGACATTAAAAAAATTAAAGTGTATGAAAGTGGCATTACAAAAATTACCAAAATTTACAGTTTAAACCTAGGGTGATGCCGGATCCTAAAGATGCATTGAAAATTGTTCTGCCAATGTAGATCACTGCAGTAGCTGTTAGGTCTCCAAGCTTTGTTTCCTTAGTGCAAAGGACTTGGGTAACTAAATATAAATCAATGCTTTGTATATAAAATATCCCTTTGAATAGAAAGCATTGAAGTAAATAAGTGGAGTCATATTTCACAAACAGTGTCATTTTCCGACTCATGTTCTTCCATACTATAAATGATTAAATATCAGGAACTACTATAAGTCATCCCTAAAGGGGAAGTGTCGAGTTTAAAAGGCCTCTAAAATCACTGTCCAAACCAAGAACAGGTGCTCAGTCAATCATCATCATAATGAGGCTAAACATTTAAATGCACCATCCCACCTAATTTTTTTCCGGAGTCTCCACCTTTCCCTCTTCTTTGATTGACAGCTGTAACTTCAAAGAGCCAGAGAAGATCGGAAATAATTAGAAAACAAGTAAGTGGGAAGGTGTGCTTAAATATTTGGTAACAACATGATCCACTGAGCGTCTGTACTTGGTTCGAACAATCATTCTGTGCTGATAGAGTCCCTATAAGTTATTCCCTATCCAAAGGATAAGGGATATCTACCCGATTGCTTGTGTCCAACCATTGTGACTCTCCCCTTTTTTGAGAAACAAGCCTCACTTCTGCTGGAGATAGTGGAGCTTAGCATTCAGCTAGTCTTCAGCACTATCACTAAGAACAAATGGACAGGTAGTGTAATTGATTGACCTACACTCAACTTTGCAGAGTTATTTAGAACCCTGATTTTGGGGATCGGTAGGAGCCAATTTTTATTGTCTAGAATTTCCCCGTCTGTGATGCTCCCATCGTCTATGCCACGGATGGAGATAAATTCTAAACTAGGTACAACACCTTTAAGCAATAAAAAGTGAACCATATGTAGTCAATGCACTCAATAAAGATTCAGACCCCTCACAATGCGCCTGTCTAGACTGTCATGTTACAATATCAGATCAATAGTTCCTACTTTTATGTATGTAATATATTTACAGCAAAACAAATGGTTTCTGTGAAGCTATTCTTTGCTTTTACATTGTTGTTGAAAAGGATTTTCTTGCTCTTTTGGTAATCTCAGTCTTGTATTGCACAAAGGATGGTGTTCAATAAGAATCCTTTGACAATAAGAGGTTAGGTTAACAAAAAGAGAAAGAGAACAACACTTCAGAGAATAAAATACAATAGGAAGAGAAATAAATCCTGCTGTTGGGAGACACTTATGGATTACTCTAATTAACCCTTTAAATTCACCTGTCCTTTTGATTTGAATCCAGAAGGCTGCTATCGACCCGATCCAACTTTTCTCCATGTCTATTAGAGATATTTCTAATAAAATTAACTTGAGTAATTCCATTTGATTTACAGATTTAATAAGTGGAAGGAATCCATGATAAGCAGTGCATTTGGACAAAGACTTTAACCACAGTGTATTGTCAAGTGGTTCAAGAATGATGTCCGCCATATATTTTTTTGACAAGTGAACATAGTATAAAAGAGATTTAGCACGCATACATCACACCTAAAATATTATTCTGGTTTAGAGGTTTTAAATAACACAATCAAATAAAGGTATATGGGGACAACAACTGTTAGGGACAAGTATATGAATTTGTAGTGATGTCATATTGTGTATACGTACAGTATACTCGATTTTACTCAATTTATTTCACATTTTTCTAAATCAAAACAATCAACAGAGTATACTGGAATGCAAATAAACTTTAGTTTAGCATAAAAGATTAAATAGATAGTCAGTTCATTAAAAAAAGCCTTTACATATCTCATATCCCAGAAACTGAAACTATTATGGCTCTCAGAAAAAGGTAACACAAGCAAACATTTTTTTGTTACACAATTCTGATCTTTTTAAAAAAAAAAACAAAAAAAAAAAACATTGTGGAATTGCACTTTTTTGTCTGCACTTTGATTTTTTTTCCTGCTTTACAGTACATCACATGATTAAATAGAGATTGCCAACTGTCAAAGAACAACTCGTCCCACAAGAAAACAAGCCCTCACCTGGCTATTTCGGCAGAAAAATTTAAAAGTTGTTGCTCTTGGAACAATGGGAGGAAAAAATAAAGGTGCAAAAATGGAAAAATTGCCTAGTCGGAAAATGATTAAACTAACAACGTCTATCAATTGGGTGTTCCTTTCTCACAATTAACTTTTCCCCAAATCTTGCGATCATTAAAAATAACAAAACAAGCATTACTTATCTGCCTGTTTCTTGTTGCCGCCATTAAGACTGTGTGTTGACTATCCAGAGGGACTGCGTGTTGGATGCAGTGCCTCCGGACCTGCGGGAACCCACAGGTGAAGTCAGGGTGACCGCAGCCGCCCTGTACTCATGATCTGCAGTGGCTTCTTCCTGCATTCACCAGATGGTCATCTCTTCCAACTCCGCAGCATGAAATCAACATGCTGTGGAGATGCGGAAGTCCGGAAACCCGACCACAGCTGCAATAATGAAATAATGATGTGGTCGGGAGAAGTATAGTGGGCATGGGATTTCTTGAAATCCCAACCTCTATGCTTATACTGTACTACGCAGTGTTCTGGACACAGTGGCAATACACTGCATCCAAAATGCTGCAATTCCTGACCGTGAGCACACACCCTAATTGTCATCGCTTCAGCAGTGACGTCACATCTACAACATAGATCACCAAACTTAATTACTGAGCATGGTGATCTTGTGCTATGAACATCTTCAATAATGTTAGTGATTGGCTGTAGCATCAGGTGCTGAAGACAGGAACATCACCACTACAGCCAAGTTAACAAAGTCCGGAGGGGAGCAATAGAGAGACCGCACTGATGATTAAGTGGGAAAACAATGCTGATTTTGTTATTTTTGATCTTGTTATTTTTAAGTTGATCAAGCTTTTGATCAATTCAACAAAACTAGAGAACTTTTTTTAATCCTATAAATCAGAATGAATATAGGGGTTAGATTTTGAGATACCAACATAGCAACTAAAATGCAAAAATTTGCCATGTACTGGCAAAAGAAAAGTAAGACTGATAACTTACATCTGATAAAGATAATTTTTTTCCTTACATATAATTTTTGTTTTGTTTTCCCATGGTATAATTGTTTTAGTGATGGAGCCAATATTGACCCTACTGACTGGGCCAAATTTTGGAAGACCTAATGGATCTCAGTGATTCTTGTGCTTTTTTTTGTGACACATTGTAATGTTAATAGTGGTAAATTTAGGTACATATATTAGCCTTTATTTTTGAAAATATCATAATTTGGCAAAAATCTAGTACTTTTTAATCAACAAATACATTTCTCATATGTCTACTTTACATCTGCCTCATTTTTCAAAAGTAATGTTAGTTCTTTAGGATGTAAGAAGGGTTGAAAGGTTTAGCCACAATTTCAAATTCTTTCAAGAAATTTACAAAACTTATTTCTTTAGGAACCATTTCATATTTAAATGGCCTTTGAGGGGCATAAATATTAGAAACTCCCCAAAATTGATACAATTTTAAAAATTGCACCTCTCAAATAAATCAAAACTGCTGTCAGGAAAATGTTTAATCCTTAAGGTGCTACACAAGAATTAATACAAAGTGGAATGAAAAAAATCACCCTAAGCTTTACTGTAAAGTTTTGCTTTTGCCCCACTTTTTTCAGTTTTACAAGTGATAGCATGGCAATTTGTTACCCAGTTTCTTCTGAGCGCGCTGATACCCCCACATGTGGTCGGGAACCGCTGTTTGGACAAGCGGGAGAGCTCAGAAGGGAAGGAGCACTATTTGAATTTGGAACACATATTTGATTGAAATAGATTGCCGACACCATGACACATTTACAGGACCCCTAAAGCCTAAACAACAGATAGCCTCATTTTAGAAACTACACCCTCCAGGGTTTTTTCGGGTAGTATAGTGAGCATTTTGATCCCACATGTACTACATAGATTTTGATAACTTTAGGTTGTCATATTGATAAGTTTAATTCATGTCACAGAAATGTTGCTTTAGCCCAAATATTTCACTTTTGCAAAAGTTAACAAGAAAAAGCGAACCCCACAGATTGTTATTCACTTTCTGGCTGTACCCCACATTTAGTCAAAAAATTCTGTTTGGTCATATGGCAGAGCTTGGAAAGGAAGGAATTTGGAACACAAATTTGGCAGAAATAGATCGTGGGTACCATATTGTATTTGGAGGTCCCCTTAGGTGCCTAAACAGCAGAAACCCCCCACAAGTGACTCCATTTTGAAATTAGACCCCTTAAGAATCATTTCCAAGAATATAATGAGCATTTTTAGCCCACAGAATTTGATAACATTAGGTTGTCCTATGAAAATGTTTCATTCTTTTCTCAAAAATGTTAATTTAGCCCCACATTTTTCACTTTTGCAAGAGGTAACAGGAAATGTGGACCCACAGTCTGTTACCCACTTTCTTATGAGTGCAGCAAAACCCCACATATAGTCAAAACGTTCTGTTAGGACAAGTGGCAGGGCTTGGAATTGAAGGAGCACTATTTGAATTTTGCAACACAAATTTGGCTAAAATAGATTGAGGACACAATGTCACATTTCAGAGCCCCTGAGGTATCAAAATATCAGAAACCTCCACAAGTGACTCTATGTTGTAAATTAGATCCATCATGGAGTTTATGTAGGGGTGTGTTGAGCATTTTGAACCCATAGGTGCTTCACAGATCTTTTTAAAATGTGGTTATGAAAATGATAGTTACGTTTTTTTCACTAAAATGTTATTTTTGACAAAATTTGTTATTTTTAGAATACATAATAGTGGAAAACAGACCACATACCGTATTTTTCAGACCACAATATGCACTTTTGTTCCCACTGATTTTGTGGGAAAGTGGGGGGTGCTGTTATTGTCCGAATATACAGGCTGTGTGCTGTATAGCTGTACTGAGGGAGCAACTGCTCCGGAGAAGGCTGGGAGGAGGCTGGAGCTGTCTGTAGAGATAGCGGAGGTCACGTGCCCCTGTTTATTAGGCTCGTTTAATGTTCACTGCTTCCCGCTCTCCATCACGTCTCAGTGCTGAAGACGGAACTGAGAGGTGGGTGGGGGAGCAGTGTATATTAAGTTAGTCTAATGTACTCATCCCCATCACTGTATGTGACCCCCTATGCTGCTGCACACAAAAATAATAAACAATGTAACTTACCTCTCCAGTGCTCCCCTCCGTCTCTCTCTGCTTGCAGCACTTCGCGTACTGAGTCCTCCTGTGTCCCCAGGGCATCCGATCATGTGATTGGGGTGCGCAGTGATGACATCACTGTGCTGTGCTGGTCACATGATTGATTGCTTCGAGGACACAGGAGGACCATGATGCAAAGTGCGGCAAGCAGGGAGAGACGGAGGGGAGCGCTGGAGAGGTAAGTTACATTGTTTATTATTTTTGTGTGTGCAGCTTCATGGGGAACCATATCTAAGATGGATGGGGTCTATATCTAAGATGGATGGGGGCTATATCTAAGATGGATGGGGATATATCTAAGATGGATGAGGGGGGCTATATCCAGGATGGGGGCATATCCACCATGAGAGAAGCATATACCACAATGGGGTGGCCATATCCAGGATGGGGGATAATGTACCCAGATGGGAGGCTATATCCCACGATGGGGGGCTATATCCCAGGATGAAGAGCCATATCCAGGATGCAAGGCTATCTCCCAGGATGGAGGGCTATGTATCATGATGGGGGGCCATATCCAGAATGGGGATTATATACCAGGATAGGGTGGCCAGTCCAGGATGTGGGACAAATATTACTGGAAGGAGCCCAGAATGGGGACATTACCCCATATGTGTCAGAAGCAGATCCCCCTTTTTTTTATTTTCCTATTTTACTCCTCTGGATGAGTCTTATAGTCCAAAAAATATGATAATCTGTTATGCAACTTCTCATGAACAGAGTGAGACTGCATATATGGTCAAAAACATATGTTTGGGTACATGACAGGGCTCAGACAGGGAGCTGTGCTATTCAATTGTTGGATCACAAGTTTGGACAACGTGTTGCATTTGCAAAGCCCCTAAGATTCCAAAAGTGCAGAAACACCCATATAAGGTATAGTTCCCATTTGATGAAATACACCTTATATTGAAATCATGTATTGGTGAGGTCAGCATTTTAACCCAAAAACTACCCAGAATTTTATTAGACTTGGATTAAGGTTTTTTTCACAAAAATTTTACTTTAGCCTCAAAATTTTAATTTATTTAAATAGTAATAGGTGAAAATGGACAGGTAACAGATTGGAAGGACCGTGACTTGGTATTTAGAACACATATTCTATTATAGATTGTAGGCTTCATTAGCCGAGCCCAGAGGTGCCAGATCAGCAGAAACCCCACAAATGACCCCATATTGGAAACATCTAGTGGTATAGTGAGTATTTTGAACCCATGGTGCCATACACAATTTTATAACATTGGGAAGTGTAAGTATAACATTTTATTGATAAAAACTAAATTTTTTTTATTAGGTAAACATTTCTCAGTCACACAAAAATTAATAGGTGAATCTAGACCCCACAATTTATTGTACAATTTATCCTGAATGAAGTGATGCCCTATAATGTCATCAGAAACTACTATTTGGCAACACAGCAGGCGGAACAGAAAGGACTACTATTTACTTTTAGAGCACAGATTTTGCGAGAATATTTTGCGGGAGACATTTGCAGAGCCCTGAAGGTAAAAGAACAGCAGAAAAAAAAACAAAACTGACTTCTTTGTAGAAATGAAATTACAAAAAATGAGAGGTGCAATCTTGAATAATACCTGGTGGTCTAATGGGGATATATTGTTAGTGATCACCACTCACCTGGACTGGTTGTGCTTTCTGTGCACAACCACGGTGTCAGCGAGTAGCTGCTGATTCCTATGTATCGCTCCAAGCGTCACCGCTCCCAGCCACCTCCTCAGGTCACGTATTCCGCCTAGGTCTTCTAAACCCCACCTGAGGAAGACAGCAGGCTGATGTTGAAACATGGGTAGTGGACAAGCCTGAATAAACAGGTCTACTTTAATTATTGGTATCTGCTTCTCTTTACTGAGCGCTCCCAAATAATACCAGAATTACTGCCTTTCCTTTGTAGAAATTGCATCTCTCAATGAATGTATATATGGCGGCAGTGACTATTTTGTAAAATCTGCACCATGTGTTTTCTGGACAATTGCAAATATGTAATACTAGCTGGGTGCCCGATGCAGATGCATCGGGATTCTAGCAGAGCGAGTCTCTGACTCACAATGGCCGCTTCGCGGCCAATGCTTCGCGCTGCTGAGGTGACTCGCCATGCCCCCTGCGCGGGCATAGCGAGTCGCCTTAGAACTGCTCGCAATGGCCGCTGCGCGGCCAATGCTTCGGTCGTATCCACATGACGACATTGACTCGCAGCGTGAGCGGACTCAAAAGGGGCAAAAATCCCATTCGTGATTATATAATAGATTAGTGCCCATTTATTGTGCCTCCATATATTGTAGCGCTCCCATACATTATGCCCATCTTGTGTTTCTGGAGAGACGGACCCCGAAAATTTGTAAAGTGGGTACTCTCCACTACAATAAAGCCAAACGTGGTGCCACTTACTGCAGGCTAGCACACTGTGGTGCTCAGAAGAAGAGGGCATTTGTATTTGGGAGCACAGATTTCACTGAATTTTATTTGAGGTGTAGGAGCCATATTTTTTTCCAAAGTCTTTGTTCTACAAATAATATGAGAGCCCCCTATTTTTCCAGTGAAAGATGACTGCTTTTAGTGAGGGCTGGTTTTGTCCAATTCAAACATTATTCTGACTTTTGGTAGACTGAACAAATAGAGAGCAGTATAAAAATAGTAATTATTTTTATTTTTGCATGGTTCAATATACATTATTAATGATAAGACAAATTTATTCTGCAGTGATTCCAAATTGATATAATTTTTCATATTTTGCTTCTATCACATAGTAAAAATTAATAAATAGTTTTTCTGTCACAATTTTCTGAGAGCTGTTACTTTTTTATTCTTTGACAAACACGGCTGTATAAGGGTATGTGCGCACTGGCCGGGTTAGGGTCGGATTAGCAGTGTAAACCGCCGGTCGGTTTACATAAATTTCATGTAAATTTATGTTAATCCAAACCGGCGTTTGGATTAACATAGAAACCTATGTAAACCGACACCCAGTGTGCACACACCGGCGGTTTACACATGCTCATCCGTTGCTAACCCGCTGGGTTCCCAGCGGGTTAGCAAAGAATGAGCTTGTTCTATAATCCGGCCGGTTCTGCAGCGGCTGCAAGCAGAATCATGTACTGCTTCCAGCCGCTGCAGAACGGCCGGCGCTAACCCGCCCGTCACCCGCCCGTCTCCCGCCGCACATACCCGACAGGAAGCCGGTGGACGGCTCCGGAGCTTCCTGTCGGGTCCGCCCAGCCGCCGCCGACACAAACCCGCCCACCGTGTGCACATACCCTAACGGATTATTTTTTGCCCAACGAGTTGGAGATTTTTTTTTTTGTACCATTTTGATGCACATAAGATTTGTTGATTGCTTTTTATTCAGATTTTTCAGATGCAGAATGAACAATACCTAAGAACTGAGTTATTATTTTTTACTATTTTTTTTTACGCAAAAATCAGGTCAGTATGGTTACTGTGATACAAGATTTACATAGTTGTTTATGCTTTCCTATTTATACAAGGTGAGCAATTTATATGGATACACCTAAATAAAATGGGAATGGTTGGTGATATCAACTTCCTGTTTGTGGCACATTAGTGTATGGGAGGAGCAAAACATTCCCAGATGGGTGGTGACCATGGTGGCTATTTTGAAGTTGGCCATTTTGCATCCAACTTTAATTTTTTCAATGGGAAAAGGGTCATCTGAGACATCAAACGTTTTGAGAATTTTATGAGAAAACCAATGGTGTGCTTGGTTTTAATATAACTTTATTCTTTCATGAGTTATTTACAAGTTTATGATCAGTTATAAAATGTGTTCAAACTGCTTCCCATTGTGTTGGCTTGTCAATGCAACCCTCTTCTCCCACTGTTGACACACTGATAGCAACACAACAGAAGAAATGCTAGCACAGGCTTCCAGTATCCGTTGTTTCAGATGCTGCACATCTCGTATCTTCACAGCATAGACAACTGCCTTCAGATGAGGGATGAGGCAAACTTTTTTGTGAATGGTGAAGTTAACAAACAAAACCACCGCTATTGGTCTGACACTAACCCTCAGTGGATAGATCCCTCTAAGACTGTTGGAACACAAAATTTGATGGTATGGTGTGGTATATAGGGTACAAAGATAGTGGGGCCGTTCTTCATCAATGGAAACCTCAATGCTACTGGATATCTAAATCACATAGCAATTTCGGATATCCAGTGACATCCAGATTTTCAAGGAAGCCCAGAAACAGGCGGACACCAACAAAAATGCGGACACTGATGGATCCGTGGACAAAATGGAGACAGACGGATGGCCAATTTAGGACCAATCTGTGTCCATAGGATAACATGGTAGACCATAACGGATCAGTGGCCATCTATTTCATAACGGATGGACACGGATTTTAAAATTTACCATTGTGAAAGCAGCCTAAGCTGATGTATGGGTACCCTGAACGACTGTCATTAAAAAGCATATACACAGTCATTATAGGGTTAAACAACAGGAATTCCAATAAAATTGGTTGTCATTTACTTTTATTTAGTGAACCTGTCAAAAACAATGTCAAATAAAAAAGAAGATATTCTGCTATCAGATATTTTTATTAGAAAAATTACAGTCATTTATTTATTATTTATTCTTCATATTTTAAAACACTTAAAATGGAGACCAAGGTCCGTCCACTTCTGACACGTTTTGGACAAGGTCCTTAGTCTCAGACATCATTAAGGCTAAGGACCTTGTCCGAAATGTGTTTTTATGAAAATACCAGGTGCCAGAATATCTTCTCTCTTTCTCTGACATGTCTATATGGATACCAGCCATTTTTTCCAGGCACAAGTGGATGCTGAGAATTTTTGGTGAGCGCTGATTATCCCTTTCCCCTATTTTCCCTTATTTTTGCATTGTTCGCAATAATGTAACAATGTACAAAGAAGCTATTTTAGTTTATTTTGGATGAAAATTTTCTGAAATCATAATTCTAGAGAAACTTTCCAAAATAACTATAGATTTCAGCTGTTTCTATAATTTGTTTCCATGAATTCTTTTGCTGCTGTTTAGTCATATAGAGCCTACTTTCTCCTCCAACATGCCATCTGCAGCGCCACATGTTGTAACAATGAAAAATGTTAAGTAGAATATGCTTATAATTATAATAAATGTATTATTTATATTCTCAGCCCACTGGTAAGGAATGCTCACTAGAACCAAAGATGAATTTCCCAAGAGTTGTAATTTCCAAAATGGTGTTAACTAGGGATGAGCGAGTATGCTCGGTGCTACTTGTTACTCGCACGAGTATCCCGGTACTCGGGATGCTTGGTGAGCACCGAGCACTGCCGAGTTGCTTGGACTCCTCGCTAATAATTAGCGATCTGACAAAAATACACTGCTCCCTTCAGTGCACTCAGTGAGCTGGCACCTCACAGAGAGCAGATTGATTGTTAGGATCCCTCTGGGGGCCACAGCAAAGTGTTGTATGCTGCGGCGATTTGAAAAGCCCACCCTCCCGGCCTTTTCCAGAAATACTCGTTTTATAACCAGAAGTCTGTGGGCGGAGCCTGTCACTAATTAACTTACATTGGGCTCGGTGCTCTGGCCGAGTACACGAGTATGTTGTGATGCTCGGCCAGAGCATCGAACACCCGAGCATTTTTAGTGCTCGCTCATCTCTAGTGTTAACGTATGTGAGTTTCTGCTGTTCTTTGATCGCTGGAGCTCTGTAAATGGTGACTGAAACCTTTAGCATCAAAATATATACTGTATATACTCGAGTATAAGCCAAGCTTTTCAGCATAAAAATTGTAATAAAAATGCCACCCTTGGCTTATACTGGAGTCACAGTGTGAAGGCTTAGTGGAGGGGTGGTAATCTGAGGAGGCAAGGGGAGGCTGCAGAAGGAGTGGGCGGTCACGTGGGCCTGCTCACTAGTGCAATGCAATATGCACTGCATCCCCCTGTCCATCAGCGGCATTCCATTGCACTATGTATGCGTTCCCCCCCCATGATCAGTATAGGCCCCCATGCTGCCGCACACCTTAAAATAATAAATCATTCATTCTTACCCTGTCGCTCTGTCAACTCTGCCTCCTCCGGTCCTCCCGTCTTCCTGCTTCTTCCTGCTCTTGCCGGCGTCATGTGACTGGCGCAGCAGCAATGATGTCATCACTGCTGCGCCGGTCATATGACGCCAGCAAGAGCAGGAAGAAGCAGGAGGATCGGAGGACTCAAAATTGACATAGCGACGGAGGGTGAGAATGAATGAATTATTATTTTAAGGTGTGCAGCAGCATGGGGGCCTATACTGATCATGGGGGGGTGAGTATACCAATGATGGGGGCATATACTAATCATAGGGGGCTAGTATACCAGTGATGGGGCATATACTGATCATAGGGGGGCAAGTATACCAGTGATGGGGCATATACTAATCATAGGGGGCGAGTATACCAGTGATTGAGGCTTATACTAATCATAAGGGGACGAGTATACCAGTGATGGGGGAAAATACTGATTACAGGGGGGCGAGTATACCAGTGATGGGGGCTATATACCAGGCTGAGTGTCTGTATACCAGTGATGTGAGAATATGTACAGTGAGGGAGTATATACCAGGATGGGGAGCTATTTACCATGCTATATACCAGTGATGTGGGCTATATACCAATATCAACAGCATGGGGTGCCATATACCAGGGATGTGAGCGCTATTCCAGTAATGTGGGGCTATATACCAGTGATGGGGGTCTATGTACAGTGATCGGGGCTATATACCAGGTTGGGAGTCTATATACCAGTGATGGGGGAATATGTACAGTGAGGGGAGTATATACCAGGATGAGGGGCCATTTACCAAGATGGAGGTGCTATACACCAGTGATGAGGGGCTGTATACAGTGATGATTGCTATATACCAGTGATGGGGCGTATATACCACCAGTGATGGCGAGCAATATACCAGGATGGGGGTCTGCTGCATTTCCCACCCTAGGCTTACACTCGAGTCAATAGGTCTCCTCAGTTTTTGGGGTAAAATTAGGGGCCTTGGCTTATACTCAGGTCGGTTTATACTCGAGTATATATGGTAATGCAAAAGTCAATCCATGCTATTACACTTCCAAGATTCCTGTGTCCCAAAGAGTAGTTTTCAATCACATATGTACTTTTACATGCATTTCCATCACACAGACTCCTTCAGGATTTATATACTTTATCGATTCCCTTCAGGTCAGAGGTCGAACAAACCCCTGGGTCTCCTCCTCTGGGAAGAAATCATAACTAGACTGAACTTATAGTTCCACTAAAGTGATAGCCCATGTGAATTCTGGGAGTATGACTGATGCTCCTTAAGCTTCAATATCCCTGTCAGTCAGTATGGCTTTCTGGTCCAGTGGGATGAGGAATGTTTTTTGGGGAGTAGGATGCAACAGATCACATACTTATGAATTGTTCTTAATGTGAAACCATTCACATTTTTTAGATCAATTTGATAGGGACCTCGATTATAGGCTTAAAAAAATCAAAAAGGTCCGGTGAAGAGAGAACTTGAACACAGAGGTAAAAAAAATCATATTTATTAGTTCTTTAAAAACACAGATACATTCTTGGAAGTAGCTCTATATAAAAACATATTCAGGGGTATGCAAAAAAACAAACAAAACTGACACATTTTGACTACAACTAAACCTTAGCCATGGTGTAAAATGTACGGTTAACCAGTGCTCTCTTGATGTATAAATAAATACAACCCTTTCATACCATGTCTCATTAGTTCATTTCTTTCTAGTTGCATGGTCCTAATGAGACAATCATTAACCAATGTTCAAGGCCAATCTTTCAATGAGGAACTTTCTCTCTCAAGGAAAGCATATTCTTGTGAACCCTTCTTGTTCTGTGAAAGAGATTTCCATAACAAATTTGGAAATAAGAATAGAGATAAAAGGACACCTGAGTGTTCGGATTTGGTTCAGTTCGCCAAATAGCGTGGGGTTTGCCGATTGTTTGACGAACAGTTCACCAAAACCCACGATCACCATCGAAATCAATGGCAGGCAACATCAAACTTTGAAAACATAGAAAACACTTTCAAAGGTGTCGAAAAGCTGTCAAACACAGCTCAAATAACAGACACACAGAGATCGATCTTATCAGTCTCCCTGACGGCTTCCCGGAACCATATATAGTCTTCCGCTCAACCGATTACTTACTCATGGATGGCAGCTTTTGGTGAATGACGCTGGCTACGGTCAGTTGATATGATTGCCATGTCAGGTGATCTGGTCACCATAGTAATTGCATCACTTGACTAAATTGCTGATCGGCCAGGTAACGCGATTATTATGGTGACCTGATCACCTCACATAACAATCACATCAGCTGACCGCAGCCCGCGTACTCACCGAGAGCTGTGGTACGGTAAGCGGTAACTCACTGAGGTAACCTGAGAACACAGTTCGGGTACCCATGGTGGACACTAACCATAGATATTACTATGGCACCTGAGCTGTCCTTGGGTGACCTTAGTGAGTCACCAATTACCTGGCCGCAATGCTCTGGGCTCTCATTCAGTGTTCAGATGCTGTGGTGACAGGCCACTGAGTTCTTCTCCACGGCTCCAATGAAGCAGAGCTGAGAGTGCAATGTGGCCGGTCAAGAGAAGACATTGCAGAGGATCAAGGATAGGTATGATGAGGGAGTAATAAAGATGGAGTCAATAAATATGTTTGTGTTTCATTTGTAATAAAATGTTTTATCTTTGTGTTGTCTATTCTTTACTATTTACTTGAGATTCCTTATTGGCCGGTTGTCATGGTGTAGTGAGAATGCTGATGAGGGAATTGCAGTTACAGGCAGGGTGACCAGGGAAGACTACTCTGAACCTAGACTAGGAACCCTGAATAGCCCTGACTCCAACAGTATCTCTGATGGTGAGAACGTTCGGGATTCCAGCCTCTCTCCTCCACCAGCCCTGCGCTATTTCCCCCCTCACCTCCCTCCACAGAACCGGGATACAGCAACTTCAAAGGAAAGGTCTTCAGCACAAACAAAACAGGTCTGCACAGTACAGCTTCAGGTATAGAGTGAAACTCTATCAGCAACAACTGGTGGAAGGAGAGGCTACTTAAAGTCTAGGGGGTGTGGATTTCAGGTGTGTCACACCCAACCCTCACATCAACCAGCAACTGAGCACAAGACCTTCACATCCATACCTCATGCAGCTCCTGAAGAAATGCAAACATAAACACACAGCAGCATCCAGCAAAGTCAGCACAATCTAAGCGTGACACCGGGAATAACATTGGCATAACATTATGAATCTCGAGCTTAATGCCAGCTGGCAGTATAAAATTGACATTGACCCCTAATTGCTCATTTTGCCACAGCACCAGGGCAAATGGAAGAGCCTGGTAAAGCGCCACGAATTGGCGCTTCTTATGAATGCGTGAATTTCTGTGGCAGCTGTGGGCTGCTATTTTTTAGTGTGGGAAGGCACAATAATTATGTACCCCCACTACACTGAGAATACCAGCCCCCAGCTGCCTAGTTTTACCTTGGCTGGCAATTAAAAATAGGGCAAAGCCCATGTGTTTTTTTTGCCAGCCAAATTAAAAATAAACAGCTGATGGTGGCAGCCCACAGCTGTCCACTTTATCTGTGCTGAGAATGAAAAATACAGTGAAGCCGTACACATTTTTTTCATTATTTATTTATTTTACACACTATGATAGCAGGTTGATGGCACTATGATGGCAGCTGAAGACTGGTAAGATAGCTGTGTGTGTCTGTGTGTAGCATAACACAGAACAGAAGCATTAGTGCACTTCTTAACTTTAAAAAAATGCTATCTCTGGCCCTAGAAGGATTTATATCAGGTATTTTCACTATGTTGCCCCATTACAAGCTCTATCTTTAAGTTTGCAATTGACTTTGGCTTAGTGAGAGACTAGCTGCTATGATTTCTCTCATACACTACAACAGAAAAGGAGATTTCTGCTCTTTATTCCTGATTTTCATGCAGAACATATTAAGACATTTCAGGACAATTAAACATGGTGACTTACATGTGACATTTTTTTTGTTGGTGTTGCTGACTTCCCCAGTCTTTTCCATCATATCCAGACAGTCATGGTGACGTCTACCAGCAAGAAAATCATTTGCAGAAATTGACAGCAAAGACACATTTGTCTTTTTATATTTCAGGACCATTCAACTAATTCCCAACCTACACAAACTGCCTATCATACTGACATGGCAATGATGAGCCTGCTGGTGCCCTATTAGTCACTATTACTGGAACTACTGTGTGACACTGTAACATTACTTCTCCAAGTGTTCAATATAAAACGCCTCTTAGGCTGGGGTCACACTTGGCAGTTAGTTTTTCTGCCTTTTGAAAACCTGATTCCGTTTTTGGAAATTGCTATTTTTGCATCTTAAAAACGCTATGTGTTAATGGATGGTACCTATATGTATTATGCGTTAACGTATGCGTTTCCCATATGGCCCCATGTTAAAAAAAATGCATACCATTTTTAGCAGTGCATTTTGACACTGCAATTTTTGCATGGGAGCCTATGGATCCGTTAAAAGCATCAGTTTTTCAAGAATACTAAGTTGAAAAACTGATGCTTTTAACGGATACAGGGCTCAAGTGTGACCCCAGCCTTATAAAGCACTTTTCATTAGGTATTTGGACAGTATTTGTACTTTTTAATGTCTTTGTTTCTTGTAAGTAATCCACTCATGTTTTTTATCTTTTTAATGATCTTTACCATAGACATGGTGCTCAATAAGTAATAGTGTCAAATTGTCTAAAAACAGTCTCCCAAAGAATTATGTGAGTTATGTCCCCTTGATAAAGATGATGTACAGTAATAGTGCCCCTGATGCCCCCATGTTTAGTAATAATAATGGCTGCTGATTTTCTTCATATATTGCAATATTGCGCTCTGTGTTCCTCCACATAAGATAATAATGTCCACTAAGTCCCACTTATAATAACAGTGTCAGAGTCCCTCATTTATACTGTAATAATAATGCCACGAGTAATACAACAAACAGTAATAATTCCCCTACATATAGTTATAATGCACCTGGGCTTCCCCTATGTATAGTAATATTGCCCAATGATTCCACCTAAATATACTAATAATGACTCATGAGTTTGTCTACAACAAAGTTATAATGCAGTAGAAAATATAAAAATACATATATACTCGTCTAACTTCTGTCACATGATGAGTTAGCCACTACTATCAGCATGCGGGCAAGGAAAGAGTAATGCGATAACGTTATTACATTTGTACTCTGATGTTCTGTATGTGCTTCTGACATTTTGAAGGTTGCCAGCATAAAACAACTGGCACCCTTCTGAGAAGGGCAAGGAGACCAGGGCTCCCTGTTCTACCACATATTTGAACTGAATCTGCATGGTGTTCATGCCAATAGTGTTTAAGGAAAGCTGTCAGGTCAAAAATCCATTTGTAACTGAAATAATTTTCTAATTCCTCGCTCTAATCACTCTCTATTTATGTAGTTCTTTTATTTATACTTCCTTCTTATCTTCTGTAAACTTCAAATAAAGAGATTCATTTCATCTATCAATCACAGTGAGTGATCCACTTAGTTCTCTGTTCCCATAAGATAAATATGCATGTCACATACTCACATCACATCACTGCACAGGAGATCACGGGGTGGGGGGGAAAGCTGTATTCTCCTCTCTCTTCTCTCAGTGTGCAGCATCACAAGAAGTCAAATACAACACAGAAACTGTCACAGCAGGGATACCTGCTCAAAGAAACAAATGGAGTCTAGATAATGCAGATCTGTAATAGCTCTCTCCCTCCGTGTCCTCAACAGAACAGACCTCCTGAAAGTGAAACCTGACACTATACTGTTAGCAAAGGGAGGAGGGCGCTGCTGAGAGGGAGTGCATAATTACATGACAGTTTATACAGCAACTGGACTATTCCTGTTTGCTTATTATGGAGAGGACTAATCCAGGCGCTGCCTGCAGGGTCAGACAATGCTGGTAACATGAAAACTTCAACGGGTACAATAATGATTTTACATGTTTTTAAAATGTCTGCCCAGGCCCTATTCAAGAGTAATATTAGTTTCATAATGAAAAATCACCTGACAGTGTCCCTTTAAGTGAAGCCGTCACTCTGGGTGAATCCCACTGTGTGAAAGGGGCCCAGCAAACCACCTGCCCTTCTTCCACCCAGTAGCTACATTACTTCTTTGAAATATTGCAACATTTGAGTGGACATTATTATTACTTTATATGGTGATTCAGAGGGCATTATCCACTAAGCATCTTAGACTACTAGTCTGAGGCTGGGCTGCTCACATAGTTTGACAAGTCTTTACTTATTTATACACACTTGAAACCAGACATTGACATTCCCTACATAAAAAGACACATATGCATGTTTTTCTCCTTATCTGACATGAAATCAGAATAAACCTTTCTGGTTTTAGGTCAATTAGGATTACCATAATCTACTATATAATTGCCGTAGCACGTTTTGTGTCGGCCCCCGGCACGCCGTGGCTATGTCACTATGTGACGTCACCACGCCGTGCGAAGCATTGCCCGCATAGCGGGCATTGCGACCCCTCGCCGCTCTGTGCCTCAGTGCCCCAGTGCCTCTGTGCCCCTCTGTCTCTGTGCCTCTGTGCCCCAGTGCCGTAGTGCCCCAGTGCCTCTGTGCCCCTCTGTCTCTGTGCCTCTGTGCCCCAGTGCCGTAGTGCCCCAGTGCCTCTGTGCCCCTCTGTCTCTGTGCCTCTGTGCCCCAGTGCCGTAGTGCCCCTGTGCCCCAGTGCCCCTGTATATATACTTACCACCTCTCCTCCGTCTTCTCCGCCGCCGACATGTCGCCGCCCTTGGCAGAACTGGATCCAATATGGCGTCCGGGAAGTCTCGCGAGACTTCCCGGACGCCATATTGGATCCAGAGCTCCAGGGGCGGCGACATACTTTCTCCAAGATGGCGTCCGGGAAGTCTCGCGAGACTTCCTGGACGCCATATTGGATCCAGTCCTCCGGGGCGGCGACATGTCCCCACAACAGAGGACTCAGGAACACGCAGGCGGCAGGGAAGAAGCAGGGACGCTGGTAAGTATATCGGAGTGTGTGTGTGTCTGTGTCCGTCCGTCCGCCCGCCCCACTCTGCCCACCACTGACCACTCTGCCCACCGCTGACCACTCTGCCCACCGCTGACCACTCTGCCCTGCGCTGACCACTCTGCCCACACAGCGCCGCTGCGCAGACCACCCTGCCCACACAGCGCCGCTGCGCTGACCACCATACCCACACAGCGCCGCTGCGCTGACCACCCTGCCCACACAGCGCCGCTGCGCTGACCACCCTGCCCACACAGCGCCGCTGCGCTGACCACCCTGCCCACACATCGCCACTGCGCTGACCACCCTGCCCACACAGCGCCGCTGCGCTGACCACCATACCCACACAGTGCCGCTGCGCTGACCACCCTGCCCACACAGCGCCGCTGCGCTGACCACCCTGCCCACACAGCGCCGCTGCGCTGACCACCCTGCCCACACAGCGCTGCTGCGCTGACCACAATACCCACACAGTGCCGCTGCGCTGACCACCCTGCCCACACAGCGCCGCTGCGCTGACCACCCTGCCCACACACCGTCGCTGCGCTGACCACCCTGCCCACACAGCGCCGCTGCGCTGCCCACCCTGCCCACACAGCGCCGCTGCGCTGCCCACCCTGCCCACACAGCGCCGCTGCGCTGCCCACCCTGCCCACACAGCGCCGCTGCGCTGCCCACCCTGCCCACACAGCCCCGCTGCGCTGCCCACCCTGCCCACACAGCGCCGCTGCGCTGCCCACCCTGCCCACACAGCGCCGCTGCACTGACCATCCTGCCCACCGCACGCCGCTGCTAACCACTGAGCCACCGCGCAGTGCTAACCACTGAGCCACCGCGCAGTGCTAACCACTGAGCCTCCGCGCAGTGCCAACCACTAAGCCACCGCGCAGTGCTAACCCCTGAGCTACCGCGCAGTGCTACCCACTGAACCACTACGCAGTGCTAACCACTGACCCACCGCGCAGTGCTAACTACTGAGCCACTGTATACTCTGCTAAACCCTGAGCTGCCTTACAGTGCTCTATCCTACCTCACCCTGCTGCTTTATCCTCCATCCTGCTCCTCCCACCGCTCTGTGCTCCGTCCTCCCCCTGCCTGTACCGTTCCATGCTCCTCCACCGCTTCCTCCTCCTTCCTTTGTCCGCCTCCTCTCTGCCACTCCATCCTTCCCCTGCCTGTGCTACTCCATCCTCCTCCACCCCACCGCTTCGACCTCTGTCCTCCTCCCCCCGCCGCTCTGTGCTCCGTCCTCCCCCTGCTGCTCTGTCCTCCCCCTTCCTGTGCCGCTCTATCCTACCCCACCCCACCACTTCCTCCTCCTTCCTTTATCCTCCTCCACCCCGCCACTCCATCCTCAGTCCTTCCCCTGCCTGTGCTGCTCTGTCCTCCCCCTGCCGCTCTGTCCTCCCCCTGCCGCTCTGTCCTTCTCCTGCCGCTCTGTCAACCCCTGCCGCTCTGTCCTTCCCCTGCCGCTCCATTCTACCCCTGCCTGTGCCGCTCCATCCTCCCACACCGCTTCCTCCTCCTTCCTTTGTCCTCTTCACCTCCGCCACTCGATCCTCCGTCCTTCCCCTCCCCGTGCTGCTCTGTCCTCCCCCACCCCGCCGCTTCATCCTACATCCTCCTCCCTTCCGCCGCTCTGTGCTTCGTCCTCCACCTGCCTGTGCCACTCCATCCTCCCCCACCCTACCGTTTCCTCCTCCTTCCTTTGCCCTCCTCACCTCTGCCACTCTATCCTCCGTCCTCCCCCTGCCTATGCTGCTCCGTTCTCTCCCACTCCGCCGATTCATCCTGTCCTCCACCCCCCGCCACTCTATCCTCCTTCCTCCCCCTGCCTGTGCTGCTAAATCCTCCCACATCTCGCGGCTACCTCCTCTGTCCTCCATCCTCCTCCCCCCTGCTGTTCTGTCCTCCCTCCTCCCCCCTGCCACGCCGTTCTTCCCCCGCTGCTCCTTCTTCAAAGATCCTCCCAATTCAGCCCTCACCGCCTTCCCCATCCAATCTCTATTTCTATATTCTAGAATACCCGATGCGTTAGAATCGGGCCACCGAGAGTTCCCGGACGCCATATTGGATCCAGTCCTCGGTGCCACGACATGTCGGCAGAACAGAGGACTCAGGAAGACGCAGACGGCAGAGAAGAAGCAGGGACGGTAAGTATATCGGAGTGTGTGTGTGTGTCCGTCCGCCCCACCGCTGACCACCCTGCCCACAACGCTGCGCTGACCACCCTGCCCACGCCGCTGCGCTGACCACTCTGCCCACGGCGCTGCACTGACCAATCTCACCGCACTCACTGCTAACCACTAAGCCGCCGCACTCACTGCTAACCACTGAGCCACCGCACTCACTGCTAACCACTGAGCCACCGCACTCACTGCTAACCACTTAGCCACCGCACTCACTGCTAACCACTGAGCCACCGCACTCACTGCTAACCACTGAGCCACCGCACTCACTGCTAACCACTTAGCCACCGCACTCACTGCTAACCACTGAGCCACCGCGCAGTGCTAACCACTGAACCACCGCCCAGTGCTAACCACTGAGCCACCGCCCAGTGCTAACCACTGAACCACCGCGCAGTGCTAACCACTGAGCCACCGCGCAGTGCTAACCACTGAGCCACCGTATACTCTGCTACCCACTGAGCCACCTGTATACACACAATTCATTTTGCCGCACTCCCCTAACTATCTACTATATAATCACGAATGGATTTCGCGCACCACACTCGCATGCGACTCAGCGTGGTCATGTGGATACGAACGAAGCATTGGCCGCGCAGCGGCCATTGCGAGCAGCTCTAAGGCGACTCGCTATGCCCGCGCAGCGGGCATGGCGAGTCGCCTTAGCAGCGCGAAGCATTGGCCGCGAAGCGGCCATTGCGAGTCAGAGACTCGCTCTGCTAGAATCCCGATGCATTGTGCATCGGGCACCCATCTAGTTATTAATATTTGCCAAATGCCAGAAAAATAGAGAGATAATGTTTTAAGTCATTTTTATTACTTTCTACAAAGTGAAAAGTTTACATTCACTAAGATTACTATGCCTTTACACAATTTGGGACAGCCCATATGATGATGTCATGTATTTGGGAGCTTCTGAGATTTGCGTAAACGTCTGGTTTCAACTGTATGTTGGGAGAGACCTATCAGTCTAGGGGAGTGGGGCAAGGAGAGACCAATAGGGACCTACATCAGACCAGACATCCAAGACGCAAAGTCCCGAGCTGACCTTACAAACTAAGGGATTTCTGAAACACCGCAGCATTTCAGGGTAAAACATAGCCATAATAATTTAGTCTTCTGCTGTCGATGTTTTGGGTAACATGCAGTAAATGTCCTGTTTGTTTCCATTTAAAAATGAATACCGTATTTTTCGGATTTTAGGATGCAGTTTTGTTTCCCCCACATTAGAGGGAAAATGGGGGTACATCTTAAAATCTGAATAAAAAAAATCTTTCCAAGGGGAGGGATGCGGGGGTGCATGTGGTGACTTTACATGTCCACGGTGGCATGGGTGCAAAGCCCGGAGTAGCGGGAGTTGTTGTGGCCCTTTCTGGTGTTGTGCCGCAATTATCCATACCCTAGCTGCATTGCCAAGAAGCAATATATTCTGCGTCAAGATTTTAAGAAAATAGCCGTGTGTCGCGTTCTGCGCATGCGCCACCTCTGCGGCCATTTGGTGGCAGTCTGAACACAAGAGCTTGTATTGCCTCGCGGAAATGCATGCTGGAATGTGGATGATGGTGGCACCCACCGAAAAGTGCCGCGACTTTCCCCGCAGCTCTGGGCTTTGCCCCCACTCCCCTGTGGTCCTGTGAAGCCACCGCTTGTACCCCCACAACTTCCCACCCTTGGTAAGCTATGGGAGGCTATGTGTACGTATGGGAGATGTATGTACCAGGATGGGGGACATATATGTACCAGGAGGGGCACATATATACACTGTATGTCCTCCATCCTGGTGCATATACATTTCGGCTTACTAGTCTGAGGCATGGCTTCTCCTTGTCCTGTTCACATACGTTGACAAGTCTTTACTTATTTATATAGAGTTGAAACCAGAAGTTTACATACACTATATAAAAAGACACATATACATGTTTTTCTCACTATCTGACATGAAACCAGAATAAACCTTTCCATATTAGGTCAATTAGGATTACCATAATTATTAATATCTGCCAAATGTAATAATAATAGAGAGATGTATTAAGGCATTTTTATTACTTTCTACAAAGTGAAACATTTACATTCACTAAGATTACCAGGCCTTTAAACAATTTGGGACAGCCCATATGATAATGTCATGTCTTTGGAAGCTTGGAAGCATGTGTTTTGATATGGATAATGGCGGCGCCCACCGGAAAGTGCCGCGACTCCTGCTGCAGCTTCGGGCTTTGCCCCCACCCTCCATGGACCAGTGAAGCCACTGCATGTACCCCCGCAACCCCCCCCCGCCCCGTGGCAAGCCATGGGGGGGCTATGGGCACATATGGGGGATATATGTACCAGGATGGGGACACTTATGTACCAGGAGGAAGCACATATATACACTGTATTTCCTCCATCCTGGTATATATACCAGGATGGGGGTCATATATACCAGGATACCAGACATATATACCATGATGGTTACCTATATACTAGGATGGGGGGTCATGTACAAGGATGAGGGACATACAGTGTTGGCCAAAAGTATTGACACCCCTGCAATTCTGTCAGATAATACTCAGTTTCTTCCTGAAAATTATTGCAATCAAAAATTCTTTGGTATTATTATCTTCATTTAATTTGTCTTCAATGGAAAAACACAAATGAGAATGAAGCAAAAAGCAAAACATTGATCATTTCACACAAAACTCCAAAAATGGGCCAGGCAAAAGTATTGGCACCCTCAGCCTAATACTTGGTTGCACAACCCTTAGCCAAAATAACTGCGATCAACCGCTTCTGGTAACCATCAGTGAGTTTCTTACAATGCTCTGCTGGAATTTTAGACCATTCTTCTTTGGCAAACTGCTCCAGGTCCCTGATATTTGAAGGGTGCCTTCTCCAAACTGCCATTTTTAGATCTCTCCACAGGTGTTCTATGGGATTCAGGTCTGGACTCATTGCTGGCCACCTTAGAAGTCTCCAGTGCTTTCTCTCAAACCATTTTCTAGTGCTTTTTGAAGTGTGTTTTGGGTCATTGTCCTGCTGGAAGACCCATGACCTCTGAGGGAGTCCCAGCATTCTCACACTGGGCCCTACATTATGCTGCAAAATTTGTTGGTAGTCTTCAGACTTCATAATGCCGTGCACACGGTCAAGCAGTCCAGTGCCAGAGGCAGCAAAGCAACCCCAAAACATCAGGGAACCTCAGCCATGTTTGATTGTAGGGACCGTGTTCTTTTCTTTGAATGCCTCTTTTTTTCTCCTGTAAACTCTATGTTGATGCCTTTGCCCAAAAAGAGAGAACATTCTTCCAAAACGTTTTAGGCTTTCTCAGGTAAGTGTTGGCAAACTCCAGCCTGGCTTTTTTATGTCTCGGAGTAAAAAGTGGGGTCTTTCTGGGTCTCCTATCATACAGTCCCTTTTCATTCCGACGCCGATGGATAGTACGGGTTGACACTGGTGTACCCTCGGACTGCAGGGCAGCATGAACTTGTTTGAATGACAATATGAGAAATAGGGGACCGGGTATGATCATGTTAGGGGCAGACTACTCTGAATGCATTATAAAAAGAAGGAGAGAAAGAGAGTTCTGTTGCCCATGTAACTAAACCACGTATTTACTGTCCACACCAGTGTATATTGCAAAAATAATGCTTTATTAAATGCAGTGGGTACAATAAATAGACGTGTCCAAAGTAAAAGATGACATGATTTTATGACACAAGGAGGGAGACAAAGTGACAAGTGGGCAAGACAGGCAAGGACTGTATATAAAAGGTTCAGAGGGGTAGTGAAAGTGCAAAGTGCAAAGGTGCATAGATCAGGGTAAAGTGCAGTTCACCTATGTAGAAATAGCAATCCCCTGATCTAGACATACAATAAAGTGCACAGTAATAACTTACCCATGAACCTAGTAAGGGGTCCCTGCCGAGTCTGCCCACTGGTCCAGTAGCCCCGACACGTGTTTCGCGTCGGCTGCTTCGGGGGGCTAGTGGTGATAAGTGCTCATAAGTGAGGGGTTTTTAAATGGGGTCATGACCAATAAGAGACCGCTGGTGTTGCTGCAATAGCATCTCTGGCAAAATGGTTGTCAGACGGCGGGGAGGGTATTCTGGGTTGCACCGGGTCTGGAACGCAACTTCCGGTGATGTCATTTCCCCCAGTGCACCCTTAATAGAAGTCCCCCTCGTCGCTTACTTCCAGTTTGCCAGCGCGCATGCGCACAGCGTCTGGCGCCATTTTAGATTAAGGCAGAAGTGAGGGCATACTAGTAGCGATATGGGAATAATCCCAACACATCTGTGTCATTTCTGCACTAACAATAGTGGGGCAAACAGACTAAAAGGACACGGACTGAGACACAGTGAGTATAGAACAGAGACAGAGAGGAATAGGGGAAGGAGCAGGATATAGCGCCAACTATACAACAAGCCATACATAATCACATATACTGACAAAAGTCAGTTCATATAAGGCGGTGTAGTGCCTGCATTCCTCCAGTGGTGTATTTTCATCCCGATTCCTCCATAGCTCCTGTATTGTCTCATATGGGTTCAATCCATTGCTCTTATAGGCCGACTCACATCTCCAAATCCCATAATACGAAAAATAATAAGTGAATCTAAAAAAGTGAGTAAAGCACAAATTAAAAAGCTGACAATCCAATAAAACAACTATGGATACGCCGAACAGCGATCATTTTTTTCCCCATGGGCAGCATGACTCAGGCAGGCCATTCTAACTCCAAACAAGCGGTCAGGGAAAAATTCGACCACCCGGACACGTAGGGTTAAAATGCCTATATACAAAAATCCCTATATGTACCCCCCAGCCCTAATGGCATATAAATCGCATTACCAAGGCACCTAAAAAAAACATTACACATTAGTAGTCGGATATAGAAAGACAATACAGGGCTGAAATGTCTAAAAAACATCACAACAGTGGTACTCATTTTGGGCTGACCCCTAGGTGCTAGGCGTCACTTTTGCAAGGAAAAGAGTCATGAGTCACAGAAAATGACAGTCGAGGTTCTTTATCCACCATCCGCACAAACTTGCGTTGAAATCTCTTGTCAATTTTTCTTCTCCGTCCACATCTAGGGAAGTTAGCCACAGTGCTATGGGATTTAAACTTCTTGATGACACTGCGCACGGTAGACACAGGAAGACTCAGGTCTTTGGAGATGGACTTGTAGTCTTGAGATTGCTCATGATTCCTCACAATTTGGTTTCTCAAGTCCTCAGACAGTTCTTTGGTCTTCTTTCTTTTCTCCATGCTCAATGTGGTACACACAAGGACACAGGACAGAGGTTGAGTCAACTTTAATCCATGTCAACTGGCTGCAAGTGTGATTTAGTTATTGCCAACACCTGTTAGGTGCCACAGGTAAGTTACAGGTGCTGTTAATTACACAAATTAGAGAAGCATCACATGATTTTTCTAACAGTGCCAATACTTTTGTCCACCCACTTTTTTTATGTTTGGTGTGGAATTATATCCAATTTGGCTTTAGGACAATTCTTTTTGTGTTTTTTTCATTGAAGACAAATTAAATGAAGATAATAATACCAAAGAATTTGTGATTGCAATCATTTTCAGGAAGAAACTGAGTATTATCTGACAGAATGACAGGGGTGTCAATACTTTTGGCCAACACTGTATATACTGATTATAAAAAGAACACTGGCATTATAGGCTGAACCCCATTTAACATTAAAATGTCTTTTTTTTCTCTTTTCCTTCACCAAATTTGGGGTGCGTCTTATAATCCGGTGCGTCTTTAAAGCGAAAACTACGGCAGATTCCTACAGCTAAAATTACATTATTTACTTACTCTGTGCCCCACATCTAATGGCACTTTAGAAGATTTAATTCCAGATAAATGTATGGCTTTCTGACACATTCCCTAAAAGAACTGGATACTAAGAAACATCTAAGAAACTAAAGAAAAACAGAATGTTGAAACCGAAAAGAAAATATTTAAGTAATAGGAAATATTCTTCTTCTTCTCATAAGAATTTGTCTATCTCTCCGGAATCTATTCATAAATCAATGTATTCTCTATGTGACTTTAATAAGGCACATGGTGTCCCAAGGACTCAGTGATATGGCTTCTATTATTTATTTCATACCAGTAGCAGTGGAATGGATATTTTCTATCTGGAAGCTAGAGACTGCAAGACATAAAAAGACTCCATATGATAAAATGACATCACAGTAATACATAGGTTGACACCACATAAGCTGAACTTATCTAAAAAAAAAACAAGGTAATTGCTACTTTAGGGATGCTGATTCCAGTCTAGCATTATTATCCAGGATACTGTTAACTGGGATTTACCTGATCTCTGCTGAATCCATCAAAGTTCATCTTAACTTGGGTCCCATTTGATTATGGAGCCAATTTACTGATTGCTTTTCTTTACAGAAAGTTTCCCTTTGTATTAGAAATACATGCTTACCTATTTCAAAAATGCCATTATTGTGACACAATTTATGTTAGAATGAGCCGTACTCTGTGTAACATTATTTAAAGAAAGCTCTTTGAATTTAGAATAATGGATACCTGGTAGGCATTAGCTCACTTGAGAGATCTACTTAAGAAACTTATTGCTATCACTGGCAGCTCTCTGGGGTATTGATGGTGTTTTTGCAGAGCTGTTTGCTGTGGAATAAACAGACAAGTGCTCCATATATCATTTTAAGTAAGACAAATAAAGTTCTTTTTCTGCCTTATACTGATGTCATTGTCAGTGGTATAGAAATAATTCTGAGCTACACTTCAGTTTTAAAGCACATTGACCTAATTTAATGGATTGTATAGTATGAATAAGTGCCATTTTCTGCCTGGGTTGGCCATGCTATTCCTTTCTGTTTTGTTCTATAGAGAATCATATTTTGTTCACCTGCATGAGCTATTTATCTTACCTCATTACTGGAACAGAACTGCAAAGAGATTCCCAACCTTTATAATACTTGTAATAGACTCCATTTATTTTACTTGATAATTATTTCAATAAGACGTTTCACCACATCGTGACTATGTGTAAATTAGTGACCATTAAAAAGGGATTTTCAGTGGATAAAAATTTGATAAAATTGCCCAAGAAGCTAAAATTTAAATTTAAGATAATCATATAATTATTCATCATTACCTTGCTGCTGTAGTTTAGGGACCCATTTCACAACTGTTTATACTCTTATATAATGATGTGATGACTAGGGCCACCATCGTTGATCTGCTGTAAAAACTAGAGATGAGCAAACCTTTGAAGTTGGGTTTGGTTGTGTTCACCGAACGGGCATATGTTAGCCGAATAGATCGGCAAACAGTTCACTGAACTTCCGAAACACATTCAAATCAATGGGAGGCAAAATCAAGGTCATAGAAAACACCTTCAGAGGGGCCTAAAAGCTAAAAACACAGCTTAAACTGTTTTACAGTGGAGCAGCACTCTTTTGGTAAAGACATTAGCTTGCTAGACTATTACATACCAGCTTTAATGCCGCTGTCACCCTGCTCGGTCATGAACTTTAAAGGTATTGATTGCCCCCGTTGATTATTTTAAGTCAGACGTAGCTTCACCCATCCTCTCTGCCAGCATCTGTGATTAGTTGCCATACTGGCAACTAAACTGATGTCAGATTATTGTAAAACTAAATTGTAAAAATGGGCGTGTGCTTCACTGTATTCTTGATTGCTAGCCAACATAACCCAGGCAGCTGGAAGCTGCAATTCTCGGCGTGGTGAGGCCCAAGTGTTCTGGGACCCCCCAAGCTAAAAATTGCAGACTGCAGCTTCCCCAGAATTGGCGTCTCCATGGGAGATGCCAAAACTGGCAGTTACCATGCTCTTTCAGTTTCCATGGTGCCGGTGGCAGACTGGGTAATAAGAGGTTAATGTCAGCTGACAAAAAGCCCATAGGTCAGTAATGCTCAAGTATCAATCAGATACCCAATATATTACTAACCAAGTAAATAAGGACACAAATAATACTAATACTTGGTTGCACAACCTTTAGCCAAAATAACTGTGATCATCCGCTTCCGGTAACCATCAATGAGTTTCTTACAATGCTCTGCTGGAATTTTAGACCATTCTTCTTTGGCAAACTGCTCCAGGTCCCTGATATTTAAAGGATGCCTTCTCCATACTGCCATACTACATTTATACATGTTGTACAGTGTTGGCCAAAAGTATTGACACCCCTGCAATTCTGTCAGATAATACTCAGTTTCTTCCTGAAAATGATTGCAATCACAAATTCTTTGGTATTATTATCTTCATTTAATTTGTCTTCAATGAAAAAAAACAAAAAAAGAATTGTCCTAAAGCCAAATTGGACATAGTTCCACACCAAACATAAAAAGGGGGTGGACAAAAGTATTGGCACTGTTAGAAAAATCATGTGATGCTTCTCTAATTTGTGTAATTAACAGCACCTGTAACTTACCTGTGACAGCTAACAGGTGTTGGCAATAACTAAATCACACTTGCAGCCAGTTGACATGGATTAAAGTTGACTCAACCTCTGTCCTGTGTCCTTGTGTGTACCACATAGAGCATGGAGAAAAGAAAGAAGACCAAAGAACTGTCTGAGGACTTGAGAAACCAAATTGTGAGGAAGAATGAGCAATCTCAAGGCTACAAGTCCATCTCCAAAGACCTGAATGTTCCTGTGTCTACCGTGCGCAGTGTCATCAAGAAGTTTAAAGCCCATGGCACTGTGGCTAACCTCCCTAGATGTGGACGGAAAAGAAAAATTGACGAGAGATTTCAATGTAAGATTGTGCGGATGGTGAATAAAGAACCTCAACTAACATCCAAACAAGTTCAAGCTGCCCTGCAGTCCGAGGGTACAACAGTGTCAACCCGTACTATCCGTCGGCATCTGAATGAAAAGGGACTGTATGGTAGGATACCCAGGTAGACCCCACTTCTTACCTCGAGACATAAAAAAGCCAGGCTGGAGTGTGCCAAAACTTACCTGAGAAAGCCTTAAATGTGTTGGAAAAATGTTCTCTCTTTTTGGGCAAAGGCATCAACATAGAGTTAACAAGAGAAAAAAAGAGGCATTCAAATAAAAGAACACGGTCCCTACAGTCAAACATGGCGGAGGTTCCCTGATGTTTTGGGGTTGCTTTGCTGCCTCTGGCACTGGACTGCTTTACCGTGCGCATGGCATTATGAAGTCTGAAGACTACCAACAAAGTTTGCAGCATAATGTAGGGCCCATTGTGAGAAAGCTGGGTCTCCCTCAGAGGTCATGGGTCTTCCAGCAGGACAATGACCCAAAACACACTTCAAAAAGCACTAGAAAATGTTTTGAGAGAAAGCACTGGAGACTTCTAAGGTGGCCAGCAATGAGTCCAGACCTGAATCCCATAGAACATCTGTGGAGAGATCTAAAAATGGCAGTTTGGAGAAGGCACCCTTCAAATATCAGGGACCTGGAGCAGTTTGCCAAAGAAGAATGGTCTAAAATTCCAGCAGAGCATTGTAAGAAACTCATTGATGGTTACCTGAAGCGGTTGATCACAGTTAGTTTGGCTAAAGGTTGTGCAACCAAGTATTAGGCTGAGGGTGCCAATACTTTTGTCTGGCCCATTTTTGGAGTTTTGTTTGAAATGATCAATGTTTTGCTTTTTGCTTCATTCTCTTTTGTGTTTTTTCATTGAAGACAAATTAAATGAAGATAATAATACCAAAGATGTGATTGCAATCATTTTCAGGAAGAAACAGTATTATGTGACAGAATTCTAGGGGTGTCAATACTTTTGGCCAACACTGTATATTGCGGGCTCTATCAATCATCCAATGTTTGTAACCTTTTTGTGATGGCAATGGCCTCTTTCTAATTTAGAACAATTCCTTTTCACCCTAATAAATTCGCCAACTGGCAAATTTTTGGCGACATGTTTGGGATGGCAGCTATCCATTCTCAAGGCGTAGTTGCCTGAGATGGTTTTCCTGTATAAAATGGATCTGATTTTCCCTGTTCTAGCATCTCCCTCAAGGAAAAGGTCCAAGAAGGGGGTGCTATCTGCACATACCTCCATTGTGAAGAGTAAACCATAATCATTATTACAAAGGGATTCCAAAAAATGATATGGAGTGGTAACGGGGGATACATTCGACAACTGTGTCCATATTAGGACTAAATCATCGATGTATGTCCCGTACCATTGAACCCAACTGATATAGGGGCTGGTTTCATTGTAGATGAACTTTTCCTCCCACTCCAACATATATAGGTTCGCAAGAGAAGGTGAAAATCTAGCACCCGTAGGACAGCCTCTTAATTGGACGTAAAAAACGCAGTCAAATTTGAATACGTTTCTTTTCAATAAATGCTCAAAGCACATCAAAAGGAATTCCTTCACATTGTCATCAAATACATTAGAATGTCTTAGGATTTTTGTTACATTGATAGCCTTGTCATGTAAAATAGAGGAGTATAACTGAACTACATCCAGAGTAACCCAATTTGACATATCATTCCATTTTAGATATTTCAAGCTCTGTAAAAGATGCTTGGTGTCCTTTATACTGCCCTTTATGCCCTCCATTAAAATCTAGAGTTTATCATCTACCCATTCTGATAGATTTTCATACAATGAACCTATCCTCGGCACAATGGGACGCATGGGGGGGGGAGATACCCTTGTGGGTTTTCGGAAGGGCATGAAAAACAGGACAAACTGGTTTGGGTACCAACATGAATACTTTCTTCTTCATGTTAAAAGCTCCCAAGGTAATACCCTCAGTTAACAAGATGTCAAGTTCCTTAGAAAAAATTTGAGTAGGATCCTCTGGCAAGACACACTAAATGGTGCTGTCAGTCAAAATTTTTGAGATCTCTTTTTTATATAACATGCTATCTAGCACCACAACTGAACCGTCCTTATCAGAGGATCTAACTACAATGTTTGATTTTTATAAATTAGGGTTTGGAGTTCAGCGCATATACACAATTACAGAGTGTCTATATAAATTCTTTTTATTATAACAAATATAAAAATATAAAAATGAAGGCAGTAAATTTGTGTAACCACCTTCACCTGGCCGGCTCCAGCGAGCAAACATCGCCGCGTGATCCCTGCTTCCAAGAAAGGTGTAGCACACATATCCATGAAGACATAAAACGGTGTATCATAAGCATACCCATCAGTCACACTGCACAGTGTTGAAAAGGAATACCCCCTGCCTGAACTTTCTGGAGTATAACCAAATGTAAAAGGAGATACACATTAAAAAGCCATCCAGACAGATTCCCATATATACAACCCTAAAGGCACATTTGAACCGCCTATCAAGCACATCAAGCCAGAAGTCTAAAGTTTTCTCATTTGAAAGAAAGAGGAATACCTCTATGGTCCTTCAAAAAGATCCATCCTAAGAAATACCATCATAGAAGCCCTCGCCATTGACCGTGTGTAGTCACACAAATTTACTGCCTTTATTTTTATATTTTTATATTTGGTATAATAAAAAGAATTTATATAGACACTCTGTAATTGTGTATATGCGCTGAACCCCAAACCCTAATTTATATATATAAATTGAGGCACTAGCCATCTAAGAACGGTACACGGAGTTCTTTAGGGGTTTACGAGCAGCATTCGAGAGTAAATACAATATATATCAAAATCTATATCCCGGTAGTTATTCATTACACCAGCTCCAGTGTTAACCCAATATTATTATAATGTTTGAGTTCTCCCTCAGCTCCTTGAGAGCATTATGTTCAGGAAAGGATATATTATCATTACCACCCTTGGAATCATTTTTCCATCAAATTCTGGAAGGACTCCATGGCTGGAACTCTGGAGGACACAGGATAATAAAGAGGATTGGAGATTTTATCTAGTGTGTTTCTTTTTTTATTATTTTTGCAGTGCTCCTCCTCTAAGTGTCCCCCCAAACCATAGGTGTCCCTCAAACACATCACCTCTTTCACTTCCAGATGTAGTGGATAGCAATCATTGTCCATACTGTCACTTGTAGATCCTGCTTCAACAGACAAGTGACAGTCCTCAGTCTCTGAGAAAAAGTGTCTCTTGATAGTTAAGTTGTGAACAAACTTGTTAAGGTCTTTTAGGGTTTGGAATAAATTTGCTTTTGTGGTCGGAACAAAATTAAGTCCCTTGGTGAGCACAGAAATTTGTGGTGCAGATAATACACATGCCGACAAATGAATTACAGTATATTCATTACTCACTTGCGATGTGGATGTCCATGGCTCTGTCTTTTTGGAGGATTTCTTCCTCCTCCTGCCCCGTTTTTTGATGATCAAAAAGAAGTGGCAAAGCTCCTGGTGTGATATCGATTGGTAAGGGATATGGATGCCCCATTATCCTCAGAATTTGAGGATCCCTCCGTAGAATCCACATTTGTCGGCGGCGAAGAAAAACTTACGTGACCTATTCGCCTTAGGTGGATATCTCAATATAGGACGTGGACCTTGTGGAATGGATCCTTCCCATGGATTACGAGGAGTACGAGGTTTCTGTGGTGTACGCGGTTTTCAGGGAGTGTCATTTTTCCAGGCGTACACAGTGTCCGTATCATAATCTCTTAAATCACGATGAGATCATCTAGCAATACATGTCTGGGTCATATCCCTACCTTTGCCACTCCATATAGCACTGCCTATGTGATAATCAAAAAACTTTTGAATAGAAACTTACCAGTTTTATATCAGTATTGGTACCTTTACACGCCGCGACGGCAGGCTGGATACAGCCCGCTACAGGCTACAAATGTAGCTTGTAGCGTCAATGTAGCCTGTCGTAGCGGCGTCTGAAGACGCGACGCTACAGCCGGCGACAGATACATATGTTTATGGGCTCTGCTCGAAAACTGATGGCTACATCGCCGATGGTAGCGAGCTGTATCGGCGTGTAAAGAAGCAACGGAAGGGAACTCTGGACACCCTGCGATGTAGCTGCAATGTAGCTAAGGCGTGACCTCGGCTCCGTCTTACCGCGCCCCATGTACGATCATTGGTGGAAGCTGCTGCGTGCCGATTGGCCCTTGCCGCACAGCCCTCCATCTTGGATGAGCTGTCCCTTCAGCACTACACATACGCGCCGTATGCACGATCATACCTTAGTACAATTACGCTGCCCACAACTTACGGGAAACCAAACCAAATGGCCCATGATTCTCATATACAGTGTGCACATCCTGTAAACACATAATGAATAATGCTGGACACAGCGGTGAAGTATGTTACAGACCGCCATGCCTTATTGAAATGTAGATGACTGCTAAAAGTGTCCCTTCAGTGCCTGTGCGCAACTCACACAGTGATGCACGTATACCCACACCGCATCGAAGAAGATTACTCACTACACAGCGCACAGGCTTGCTGTACGCATCGCTATATAGGTGTTGTTTAGTAGGTGCCGCCGAAGTGGTTCGCCCGTGTCAGCGCGTAGGGCTCGTTCAAAATGTGCGTGACCCCGAACGAAGCCGTAATGACGTCATTACGATAGTTTCAGTTTCACTCTGCCTGCAAGGAGCAGCTCAAAACTCTGCACAGACCTTTAGCAGGCATGGCGGCCGTTACCCGCGCTGCAACTTGGGGCATGGCGGAGCTGATAATCCTGATAGATTATTGTGACCGTTGGGACTATTGGGGCCATCATCACCACCGACACCCCAGGTTGCGCAATCGGTGCACCGTCCGCCGGATCCAGCGGCCCTGATCCGCAAACTGGGGGTAGAGCGGCAAGTCAAGCAGATCCAGAAGAAGATCGCAGACTTGAAACAAAAGAGCCCGGGTCGCATACTGGACATCCGTGCCAGGATTGCCAGGCTGCGTGGTGAGTAATAGTTGGGGTCAAACACACACCGCCACATGTGCATGTCCCACAATACACAAAAATGGATGGCAACATATGACAAGGGACAGTGTGGCCTACACAATCCTAAACATCTTCACAGTGTTGTGGTCCTCCAGTCAGCGCACTCAATTTTACACACGCACAGTACATGCATACAACGTGAGGGTATGCATCCAGCATCACCTGGTTGAGGCTAAGTTAGCTGTCAAATACATAGCCACATGACCTATATGTATGGGAACAATGTGTTAGTACGATTTTAGCACTTTTTTCTTTTTTCTTTGGGAATAGCTTCAGAATCCTCATCTGAAGAAGGGCCCCATGCCCCACCCCCAGGTGGCCCATCCACAACACCGCCACATCTGGCTGAAGTGGCACCCTTGGCCACAAGCTCCACACATTCCCCCGGGCCTCAGGAGCAAGACCTGCCGTCACCTACCGGGACAGAGGACCTGGAGGACCAGTCAGCACCTGGCAGCCCGCTTGAGTGTGACGAGGTGTCGTCATCTGGATGGCTGGAGGAAGACGAGATCACCTCCCCACAGGAGGGCCAGGAGCTGGAAGCACCTGTTGGCCCAGAGGAGGGTGTGCCCTGTAGTCCAGGATCCCTGTTACCACCAAACCACGTAATGTGGCCACGGAGCCCCAGGCAGGGAGTAACACCACCTCCCACTGTCTCCAGCTCAGTGGCGAGTCCTGGTGTGACCATGTCCCCACACAGTGACTATGGTGGTAAGTGTGTTATGTTGCCACATACACCCTGCACACTGATCCATTAATTTCATCTTGCACAACACGATTTCAGTCCACAAAGTTAACAATGTTGTTTAACTATTCATGCAGATGGTGAACGTGCGGGTTCATCTGGATGGAGCTTGAGCCCATCTCTGTCCCCGTCTGATGTTGATGTGGATTTAGAGGAACAGGGTAAGTGGATGGTTGTGTGCAGTCCTGCCTACCCATCACCAGCGACTGCTGTGTCCTAAAGTGTGTGTTTACTCCCAATACAGGTGCCCCTACCATGGAGGAATTCGTCGTTGCCCATCAGGCGTTTGTGTCCCGCATGACCAGGGCTTTGCAGCGTGGCCTGCAGGACCTTGCACGGCTGGGTCAAATGCTGGAGGGCCTATGTCCAGAACATGGATCCCAGCCATGAAGTAGCTGGCTGCATTTTATTCAGTCCAAACATGGCCACAAAAAACTGTTGTCCTAGTTGGACGCTAACAAATTACCCAAGTTGCCTTGTTGGCTTAAAAATGTGGTAATGTTTTTTTTTTTTATTTTGGCCCCCGTTGGGCTCTTTTCTTATAGTGTCCCACATTGGGACCATGAGGAGTGTGGACTGCCCAGCCCTTTGCCTTCTGTACCTATACTGTCCCACATTGGGACCATGAGGAGTGTGGACTGCCCAGCCCTTTGCCTTCTGTACTTATACTGTCCCACATTGGGACCATGAGGAGTGTGGACTGCCCAGCCCTTTGCCTTCTGTACCTATACTGTCCCACATTGGGACCATGAGGAGTGTGGACTGCCCAGCCCTTTGCCTTCTGTACCTATACTGTCCCACATTGGGACCATGAGGAGTCTTGGATGGCTACACCTATGTGGAAGCTGCATTCTGTGTATTGTGGCATATGGCTTACACACATGTATGTAGCGAATACAATGTTTGTTTACCTTTGTATTTGGCTCCTCATGTCACAACTATAATCTTTGGGTGGAAACCATGTTTTACAGGAAAATATCTCACACACATTACCACACCTCTTTGTGAAAGTGCTAACACAGTACAAAGGAACCTATGGTAGTCCTACTCTGAGGCCATTGGCCCATATTGTGTGGGCTGGCCCAAACTATATTGTGCACAACACCATTCACCCAAGGTTCCCCCCCCCCCCCCATATACCAAAAAGACCACACAATTGAGTATCCTCAAAAATTTAATTACGTCAAAAAGGTAAAGTAACAAACAAATCATATTAAGCAAGTCTGCTAAAAAGTAATCCAAAAAAAACATGTAGAAACAAAAGTAGGTTCCTACAGATGCAAAAGTCCAGAGTGCCAATTTGGTGCATTGGCTACTAGTGTCCAAATTATTCATCTTCTGTCGGCTCTGACAATGCCGCATCCCCCCTCCTCTGAGGGCAGCCCCGACCTGCCTGAGAACGTCTGGTTGTACGACGACGTGTTGAGGGGGGATGGGGTGACTGTGGCGGGGCCGGTCTTCTCACGGGCCGAGATGGGGCAGCTGGGGAAAGGGGCCACAAGGTGTGTTGCATGGGGGGGGGGACGTGGCAGCCCCATTGAAGGGCCCCATCATCGGCAGCATCAGCGGCATTGTTGAAGACCCTCAGAAGGATCTTTTTCTGGAGCGGCTCCATCCCTCGCATTCTGTCGCTCATGTAGAGGGCGTTGCTGTCGATGTGGGTCCGCTGTTCATCCAACAGCACGCGTCGGGCCCAGGTGCCCAGCTCCGTCTCTGGTGGTGCAGGACGTCTGCGACGACGGATCCTGGAGCTGGGCCCTGGGCCCGGACCCACATCACTCGCCCCGCCCTCCTGCTCAGCCCCAGATGTCATGGGCTGAGCATCATCAGCGACAGAATGCTCCGCAATGGAGCCATCCTCTTCTGGGGCCTGTGGGGGGGAGAGGAAACAAAAGAAAACATTAGTGACGGCAAGGACCACACCATACCATGGACACAGGACACAATATACCACTCCCACTAAAGTAAAGGCACTAACAAAATATATGGAAGGAATCTACAAACAGCAACCCACCAAACTTTAACAACACCAAAACCTGTATTGCGCCTGGACACTCACCTCTACGATTCCCGGTACTCAGCACAATACAGATTTAGGTGTCAGTCAGAGAGCCGTAAACCAATGAGTACATGTCACCACAACACCTTGATACTGGGGGCTGGGCTGGCCAAACACAGATGTTGGGCACCTTCCCATTTTCAATACTAATATGATGTGAAACCATCAAACCTGCTAATAACGAAAACCCACTTGCACCAGAGCCAACACACATGTGTGCCAGCAAATTTGAGTAGATGCCACTATGTGCCTCTTTCATTTAAATCCAATAATAATTTAAACAACATTACACATGTCATTTTTTCTGTTCCGATATTTGGGCGAAATGCTATTTTGGAATGCGGCTCTCTGCGTTTAATTCATATAATCCAAAATCATGGAAGGAGGGCAGATTCACAGACAGAAAAAGATTTCCCACACCAAGGCCGAAAATGTGTCAAAAGTGTGCTAGTTCTGGTTTTGGCAAACCACACATGTGAAGGTAACATTGTGGGGCAACACTGTAACACGATTACCCACCTCCTGTGGCGCAGATGGTGATTCATCCGGGCCTACATGGGACGCAGCAACGGGGCGGTTGGTGGTCGTTCGACGCGAGCTCCCCTCGCCCAGGATGAAGGTGAAGAGGGGATAGTACCATAGGGTAGGTGATGGTACCTCCTCAGCTCCAGCTCCTGAGCGACGGTGCAGGTTTTCATTGTGAGCCCGCATGAACGACTGCCGCATGTTTTTGATTTTTAAGGCCACCGCATGCTGGTCCCAAATCTTGCCTACCCTTGACTCCAAGCGATTGGCTAGAGCCACAAGACTCCTGTAGGCCTCGGACCTCGCTGCCTGGTTTTTATATTGAGGCAGCGAGCTGCGCCACAAACATTCGTGCCGCTGATACTCCGTGAGAAGCTGGGTTTCAAATTCCACAGTACACCTCGGCATCTGGGGAAGACAAAACACAGCCAATCCAGACCGTCACGACACAAGCCATATCGATCTGTCAAAACCTTGTGAACATTATTTACATGCTCATAAGGTTCTCATATGTACATTATAGGCAGCAATAACTGTTATTACAACTTGGCCTATGTGTGGCATTTGCACAATGTCACACCGGTCCAAAGTAAAAGACATATGTGACAAAATTACACATGTCAGGTACTCTGTGGCCCCCTAAACATGTGTGAAACCTGATTTAAGAACCCACTGTCCATATTAAAACAACACCTGGAGACGGTGTGTGCGTACCAACCTGTAGGCCAACATGTGAGCAAAGACATTGTGTGGTAGCTACTACCTTTGTACTGAGCAAAATGGTTAACATTAAGCAGATGAGAAAGGAGGGCGTGGTTTGTGCCAAGACTGCACATACTACATGTAATGTGCAAGCACCTCATCATGTAGTTGTGTGGCCATCCATGGGACTACTATTGTAACAGACATAACAAGAATCCCTGCAATGAAGGGACCAATAATTGCAGCCATCAAATGCTGATGTGCCTGACAGTTCCAAATCTCTACTTTATATGTTTGACTCACAAATTACATCAAAGGCCAAATCTATACGCACACAATACCAGTTGAGGCTATACCTGGCTATTACCATACACTAGAAAAACTGACCCATCTGTCTAATTAGAGGGCCAAAATTAAAGGCCGTATCAAAGATGTCCATACACACAATGCCTAAGCGGCCGCCAAAACAAGCATCAGCGTCCCGTGCACTTTCATAGAAACCGCTAAAGAGGCTTACCGTCAGAGCAGCAGAAGATAGGCAGGACACTAGTAGCTCAATGCACATGGACCTCTGGACAAGGTGTAGTGGCCATTGGCCTGGCTTTATAGTCCGCTAAACCAATCACAACGGACACAATGACGCACAGCGTAATGGGACACCTGGGGCCGCAATTAACCTCCGCTAATTGGTGGAGATCGCTGAATCGTGATAGGTTGGCGGCCCTTTAAAAGGTCCGCATGCCGGCAAACATTACGCTTGCTGGCCAGACCCATTAAGTAAGTATCTGTGGACACACATGGAAATGGCGGGGTGTGGGTGCATATGTTGTTGTTATTTGCGACCGCAGGACACTGTTTTAGCGTAGTGTTTAGGGGTGTGTATTGCTGGGGAAGATATAGTGTACTGTGTGGACTTGGAGTAGGCATTTGGTTTGGTGCTTATAAATATTTGAACATATACATTGCTGTGTTTGTTTCCAGACACCATACAGGAGATTGGCTGCAGGACTGTAGACAGAAATGTGTTACTCCTGTCACCTGGATCAATTTCTGCATACTGGTTGTGGCCAATGGAGACTGGGTCGAACGGGGATAGGATGAGACATGGCTTGGAGGTGTGGCACTCAAGACATAACATAGATGGTTCGGACAAATGCCACCAGCAAAAACATATGTAACCATGGGTACCCAACCTCACTCATGTGCTAAGTTGTTGGCTTCTTGTAAGCTTACTTGACCAGCCTATCGGGGTACGTATTGTTTGTTTTACCTCCCAGATTAGGAAATGGCCACATTTTGATTATGGTCTGTGTAATGGCATCTGCAAATTTGTTATCATACATTATTGGTGACACATGTCCCTTTGTAACTCACCTAGGTGCAGATGTTTTACTTTGACAAACTCCCATAGAAGTTGATGTAGAGGAGGCCATTATCATTGGGCGTCTTCCATTTTGATTGGGGTGACTACTGGGTGTTTGGCTTTCCTGGCTTCAGGGATGTGTTTCGGGGCCTGACGCAAGTTCCCCTCCAGTTGGCTATAGTGTGTCCTCAAAAATAGGTGTGGCTTGCTTAACCTGCTGACATTGGCACATATTGTTCTACGTACTCATGTTGTGCTTTCTCATCTACAGGTGCTGATATTGAGGATGCAGAATATCCATGACCGCAATGTTATCGTGGCTCTTGCGTTGGTGGAAGAGCAAATGTGGCTTCAGGATCGGTATGAAAGGTTGATGAGGCGCAGACAGCGGCGGTTGTGGACCCATGATTGGCTTCTCAGGCGGGAAACCCGGGGCCACATGCAGCTGTTGCGGGAGCTGGAGATTAACTGTCCTGATGATTACCGCAACTATCTCCGTATGCCCGAGGACTGTTTCACCTTCCTATTGGAGCGTGTAGGGCCAATGATAGCGCGTCAGGACACTATAATGCGCCCATCAGTATCACCTGCTGAGCGGTTGGCGATCACTTTGCGGTTCCTGGCTACAGGGCAGTCCATGACATCACTCACATACATGTCACGTGTCTCCCTGCCCCTGCTGAGCCGCCTGATCCCTGAAACGTGTTGGGCCATCTGGAGAGCTCTGCAGCCAGCCTACATGAAAATGCCAGAAACAGCCGCAGAATGGCTGGAAGTAGCCCGAGGGTTTGAAACCCGGTGGAACTTCCCCAACTGTGGCAGGGCATTGGATGGTAAGCACGTGAGGATTACCAAACCTGCCAACTCTGGCTCTTTGTTTTTCAATTACAAAGGGTATTGTAGTATAATCCTCATGGCTGTAGTAGATGCCAACTATGAGTTCCTCTACGTGGATGTTGGAATGCCTGGTCGCAACTCAGATGGGGGTGTGTTTGCCCGAAGCTCCTTGGCAACACTACTAGGGAATGGTGGGCTAAACTTACCCTCAAATGAGCACACGACCGAACATCTCAACTTTGCGTTTGTGGCGGATGAAGCATTCCCACTTCAGGAACACCTACTGCGGCCATATCCCCAGAGGGCCCTTACTTCTGAGAGACGCATTTTCAACTACCGGCTATCCCGGGCCCGCCGTGTAGTTGAAAATGCATTTGGGATAATGGCGAATAGATTCCGGGTTTTTCATACGCCTATGCATATGAAACCGGAGTCTATTGACGCGGTAGTGGTGGCCTGCTGTGTGCTGCATAACTTCCTGCGTCGTAGGGATAGGCCATCATACACGCCAGGAGGTTATGTGGATCATGCAGACGCTACAACAGGGGAGCTCCGTCCAGGGTCTTGGCGTGATGAGGGCCATGTGATTGTGCCACTCCAGCCGCAGAGCCATGGCCGCACTCGGCGGGAGGCCAGGGACAGTAGAGACGCTTACTGCTCCTACTTCAATGGGTCTGGTGCAGTGAGCTGGCAGGACCAGGCCATGTAGTTTGGCTGGTTCTGGGAGGTTTATTTAACTTTGCAATGGAGGTGACAGCAGGGTAGCTGCACCCCTTTTCTTTTGTGTTTACCAATTTGTTTTTTTGTTTTTTCCTAATGTGCATGATGTTTAGTTAGTTAGTTAGTTAGTTAGTTTATGTTGTTTGAAACTTTTTTTGCTGCTCCACAGGTTCCAATGTGGGTTAAATTTGCTCTCTCTGCAATGTGTTGGCAGATTGTGACATGCACTTTATTTGTTGTTTTTATTTGGATGTATTTTTGGTTACAAATTGTAATCCAAGGTCACGATGACTGATTTTGATTTATAAAATACTTTTTTGGATCCAAACAAATGTGTGAGCCTGTTTACTTGGTGGAGGAGGGAAATGTGATGAAGTTTATGGTGGGGGGCCTGGGATGTCATAGCCACCTATTGGCTGGGATTGTGCAGACAATATGTGTGGGTAGCCATGTTTTTTTCCCAGTCTTTTGGCTAACAGTGTTTGTGGCCATTGTGCGTACATGAGCCTTTATTTTGTTCTAGGCAGAGGGTCACCTGCAGACAGCACATTGATGCAGGACATATTCTTCTCAGGTGTTTTCTAATACACTGTCACACAGATCTTTCACAGGTTTGCTACGGAGCAGTTCCACTACATTCACATCTGTTGCCAGAGATAGATACATACAATGTACACAGAGAACGCACATACTGTGTGTTGTAAGCCGCTCATGTGTGTCGCAGAAACGCACCTCGCCGCTATCTACACACGCCGCTGTCACAAGCGCTGATCGTGCGTGACAGGGCAAACACTTGTACTACGTACACATAGCCCCGGCACCGCTACTTTTATGCACACTGGGTAGATGACTTGCCACCGCTCCTGGGTGACGCTTTACCATCGGTTTAGATGCATTCGCCACACTCCGCCATGTCACAACCGCTTATTCCGTGCTTCACTCCCCTCACTGGTACGTCACGTCTCGGCCATCCGCCCTTTCCGTCGTGCCCAATCACAACTCCGTAGTGTTGGCCAATGGTTGTGGTTTGGGCGCGGCGTACAGGACTGTGGCACGCCTATGTGTTTTACGTCCTGCCTTTGTTGCTCCCACATCACCCTGTGGTGGCGGCGTGTGAAGCGGGTACGCTAAGCTACAGCTGGATACTTGAGACACCCGGCGATGTAGCTAGCTATAGATGTAGCGTGGCGTAGCGCACCTTGTCGCGGCGTGTAAAGGAGATGCGTTCACCGTTTGTAGCCGTTTGAGCGTGCTCGTGCACGTGAAGTAGCGCGATGTATCCAGCCTGCCGTCGCGGCGTGTAAAGGTACCATATGATATACTATGAAAAATATTGAGCAGAGGTTGGAGATCAGTAGCAAGAAAATCCCGGTGTATTGGGAACATTGTTTCTCCCAGTACTTTCACTAGTGAACCAGTTCACAAACCTATCATGTAAGGGATCCTTCAAGTGTGGAGGAGGGAGATCTAACCTGTGCAGCCATATAGATGTGACTACCACCTTTCACAATGCATTCACTAAGAAAACCTTCAAAACCAGACATACATCAACTGCAATACAATACCTATAGTATATTTAGCATCACGCAGTGATTGTATTATGGATTATGTATTTGCACTATAAGATCACTAAAGAAAAGATTATCAGAGCATATGATGGCAGCAAACTCGAATTCCAAAAATGTTAAAACCGGGTTATCAGGTTTATGTAGGCACTTCAGAGACATTCATGCCGGGGATTTGTCATCTTTGAAAGTGAAAGGAATCAAACGTATGCAACGACCCTATCGGGGCGGGGAGTGGGAGCGTTCCCTGCACAATAGGGAATCATATTGGATTCTACAGCTGGATGTCCGATCACCCAGGGGTTTGAACTACAGGAGTGACATGTTATATTTCTATTAAAAGAACATGAGCCAGGATTAATTGCATTTGTTTTGGAAACACATATACCTTAAACACTATTTCTTACATATAATTTTTCTATGTGAGATTAGATAATAGAATGTATATGTGCGCAATGTCAAAGAAAATTACACATTAATTACTCCCCGCTAGCACAGAACTATTCATTAATTCCTTATGATACATTCCAAGGATTGGGAATGTGATACAGTTCTACATGTGATATTTGATTTGGTTTCAATGTCCATGTTGGTTTTAATCAACACATTTGGGTCTCCTGCAATAACTAAAACTTAATATTTTCAAAATGTTTGGGTTTAATAATTTTTATAGCGTATTGTTTTTTTTTTTAAGATAAATAGATCTTTATATTATCACATCACATAGGGGACATAGTGTAGCTATACACTGGACACATCGGCGATGCTAACAGCACGGGGTGGAAATAATTTAATGCCATGTATTATGTCATAGGTTTATAAGCTGACAATTCAGTGTGTAAGATAGATAAATTGTTCATGCTGTAAATAATGAATCCAGTGTGGTGGCATTTCCCTAATAAACTACTGGGATATTTATAGTTGTCTGCCCATGCCTCCGTTATCGATATGTGTGGGAACTTGAATAGCCCACAGCATGTCAAAGGGATCAAATGTTCATGCTGCACCTAATGGTTTAGGTGCAAGTGACATTTCTCCGGCAGGGCACCTGAATATTTGTAATGTTTTGTCCTTGTCGCTGAGATACATTTTTTTGTGGAAGTAAGCGTTTCCCCCCTGTATGATGTACGGTGGTTTTAATATTTGTGAATAAAGCTTTGATAGAAGACAGAGGCCGGTTCAACATAATTTCTAGTTTCAAAGCATCTCTTAGTTTGCAGAAACTGTCCATCACACAAAGAGTGAAGTAAAAAGCTTTACTATAGCCACTTTTAAAAAATCACATGTTGGCACATGAGTAATACTTCACATTTATTATACACAATGATAAGTTTAAAGTAGGCACTAGGTATCACATACTTTAGTAAGTCTAAAAGATTAATAATAAAAATAAAAGACAAATAAATATACACAGTATATACGGTAAGTAATTCCCACAAGGATCTGCAGACTCAATTCACATGAGATACAGGCCATCAAGATAATGGAGCAAAGTCCATTAAGGGCACAGTCCATTAAGTGCTTTGAGGTGTAGCCTGAAGGCTGCAGTCCTGCTAATCCAGTAAGGGGAAGCACAACCAGCACTAATCTAGGGAAGGGGAAAAATTAAATTAACAAAAAAATGCCTCACTCCTCTGAGAAATTAAAACAGTCTTTATATGGCCAAAGGGGCAACTTCAGGATGGGTTAGGAAACCAAGAACAGGCCTTTTTTAGGGAAGTCCTCTATTATTGGAGTAAAGACTCCATCTTTCTCATCGCTGAACGGGATGGATGTAGCCATTCCACCCTGTGGTCCACTGCCAGTTGTCTGGGGGGGTTGCAGGGGCTACTCCTCCAGAGGCATTCTCCCCCACCACCTGCCCTTCAGCACATCTCATCATGACCATTGATGGAGAAGAGGATGGGGGAGTTAGGGGACAGCCATCCACTCTAATAGCCACTTTACACGCGGCAACAGGAAGATAGAAACCGGCAGGTGTCGGAGACAATTGTACCTTTTACCTTCAAAACACCTTGAAGTGGCTGCGTGTAATTCAGGTATCTGCAAGGTGTTTTGAAGGTAAAAGGTACAATTGTCTCCGACACCTGCCAGTTTCTATCTTCCTGTTGCCGCGAGTAAATTGGCCATAAGAGACACGGTAGGAACTTGAGCAAGCCCAACAGGCCCTTTAGAATTTCTGGCCCCTGTGGGTCTTTCTGCATCTGGTTGGCTAACTTGATCAGCCCTAGCCTCCATCCGACGCAGCATCCTCTCTGTGTGCCAGTCTTGGAATTTATCTGCGGTGGCGACCTGACATATGCCTACTGCAATCCATCCTTGATGCCTTTCAGCTTAATGAGGGTGCCCACCCAACATACAGGGTGTAAAGTCACGAAGGTAGTGGGTGAACTGGTTCACAAAGCATCTGTCACCAGTCCCATCTTCAGCTAGGAACTCAAACCCCCTCCTCTATAAGAATGTTGCTACCCGTCCCTGGGTGCATTGCTCATGAAGGGCACTTCAACCACTCTCTGATAATGGCATCAGAGACCCTAATTTCTTCCAGAAATGAGATAGGTCTGTGCACTTCAGGATAGTTGCTGGGAAGGGGTAGGGGACCTCGCATGGCATTCTTCCAGTCAAAGGCCTCTAGAGGGGTTGCTCACATGGCAGGTAAACAGGGCCTTCTGCCAGTACTACCTCCTTCTGGATTTGTCAATCTGCCAGCTGCGACAGTGGCTGCAGGTATAATCAGGCCAAGCATGCTTGCAAGATCATGACTCTAACCTGTGCTGGTCCTGGCTGTCATACAAAACAGCTGACCTCATGACTTTGAGCTGAGTTCCGGTGGGACCTCTTGATCAGGCATGGGGGAGAAGCACTGGATCCGTACCTCACTACATATGAGGCCCAATGCAGGGTAGCATGGGCGTACTCCAGCTCACAAATGTAGAAGAAGTAATCTCCTCTGCGGGCTGCTACGGTTCTGGTGCTGAAGCTGTAGGGGTGTCACTGGTATAAACAGTTAAAGCACGCTATGACTTTAAGACACAGTGCCTCCCTCATGCTGTGTTGTGGACTAGTCACTCCACTTTCTTGAACTGTGCAGATGGACTGATCCAGATCAGAAAGTGAAAGTAAGGACTGAGCAGAGAAAAAGCAGCATGCTGGAAGCTGGAGCCTCTTTGTGTGTGAAAAAGGACATACTGCCTGGAAGCATTCATGTACTTAGGCTTTGGGAAGTCCCAGTGACAGCCGTGAAGTGACTGCGGGCTGGACAGTCAGAAAGCCCAGGTGACCACTGAATAGTACCAGACTGAGAAGTACCAGAGGTTGATGGTGCTGAACAAGACCAGAGATCTTGTGATCTACAGGACCCAAGGGACCCAGAATCATGAATGAAGAAGAGTTTCCCCCACCTGCCCTGCAAAGAGAAGTGTGCACCACTAAGCAACACAGCATTGGGCCCAACACCATCGTCAGTCTGTACCAGTGTGTGCACACATTAGGGCGTAGCATAGGCCTCAGTAGCCAGAGCACAGTAGTCATATGGCCCAACTAGCAGAGACTAGTAAGGTTGTAAGTGTAACATAGTACTGAAGTTTCCCTGTTTTCTCAAAGATGTCTGTTGTTTATTTGTTTGCAATAGTTGGAGCGGCATGCTGGAGAGCGGCCCAGTGACAAATTGCCGTAAATGTTAATTGTACTTTCCCACAGCATACTCCCTGTGAACCTGCTTTACCGTTACCTATCCCTGCCTGTTAATAAATTCTACCCTTGCTATTTGCCACCTTATCTTGTGTACCATAATTGTACTCTGCACCGTGGTGGTCCCTCGGCCCTCGCTTCAAAGCACCTATTGCCCCTTGAGTATTGAGGAAGATCACGTCCTCCACAGCAAGCATGACTTGGAGTGGATCCATCACGTCTCCAAACATCAGACTGCTGCAGGCACACCGTAGCACAGTGTGGCTGCATACTGTAGTCCCCAAATGGCGCCGCTCTGCGCGATGAAGCATCTTTTCTTTGCCTAGGGGCCAGCCTCTTCCAGTGCCAGGACTCAATCACTTAAAGGATTTAATTCTTTACCCAATATTGTTACCTTGCTCCTCATCAATCCCTCCATGGGGTGGGCTGCAGAGGGCACCTGATTTACAAATCCCATTCAATATGCCACAGGTAACACCTGAATTTGCGGTTGAGGGAAGTGATTATTGAAGCCTGACATATTTGGAGGACAAATAATGAAAAGAAAATAGTTTATTTTCAGCTCACCACTAGTTCATCTGGTATGCTGAATAAGGCTGGGTGGAAATAAACAGACAGGTTCAATATTAATGATACACATAACACACTTGTGCACATCACAAAAATCTGTACTTTAAATGTATGTAATGAAATTAAGGGATTGCATATTTTCAAGAAGCAATATCCCCTTCATGACCCGGCGATGTTTCGTTTTTCATTTTCGTTTTTTGCTTCCCTGCTTCCAAGAGCCATAACTTTTCTATGTTTCTGTCAATATAGACATATGTTGGCTTGTTTTTTGTGGGACAAGTTGTACTTTCAGAAGCAACCATTTATTTTACCATATAGTGTACAGGAAAATGGGAACGAATTGCAAGTGCAGTAAAATTGCAAAAAGAGTGCAATTACATGTTTTTTGGGGTTTTTTAGTCGCCATGTTCACTATATGGTAAATGAAATGACGGTGTGATGCCTCAGGTCGCAGGACCGGTTTTAGGCAAAGTGGGGCCCTAGGCAAAAGGTTAAAGTGGGCCCTAAATGCTCAGGCCACTTTCACATCTAACGCTTTGCTGCATTTTGCTCAATTTGCATTTCCATGCGTTTTTACAGCAAAAACGCATCAAAACGCATGCGTTTTCAAAAACAGAAAACGCATGCATTTTTGCCAACGCTGCCCAAAACATCGGGGAAGACGTTTTGTGCTGCGTTCGCAAAAATGCATGCGTTTTGCGTTTTTGAAAACGCACATGCGTTTTGCATGCGTTTTTACATGCGTTCCCATTGAAATCAATGGGGGAAAAAACGTTAGCGTTTTTAATGCGTTTTTAGCGGTAAAAATGACTAGAAAGGCAAATTTAGCAAAACGCACACCAACCTTAGATGTGGAACAGGCCGTAGTTATATGGTAAGAGTGACTTCATAAGTTGATTATCTAGGTCAGAATAAGAACATACTGAACATTTTTATTTCAATCCTAAAAAAAAAAAAAAACAGAAATTTGTAAAAAAAAAAAATATTTTTTTTTTATTTTCCGAGACCCATGATGTTTTAATTTTTGAAGATACATAGATATGTGAGGGCTTACTTTATGTGCCCTGAGCTGACATTTTTACTGATACATTTTGAGTCAGATACAACATTTTGATCGCCTTTCATTGCATTTTATTGTAACAACGTGGTGCCTAAAAAACATAATTCTGGCGTTTTTATTTTTTTTCCCATTACGCCATTTACCAATTGGATTAATTTACTTCATATATTGATAGCTTAGATTCTTACGAACGCAGCGATACCAAATATGTGTATTTTTACATTTTTTTCACTGTTTTATTGCTATTTTCAGTTCAGCTCCTTTGGGGCCCTAAGAGAGTGGGGGCCCTAGGCAACTGCCCAGTCTGCCCCCCCCTAACGCCGGCCCTGTCAGGTCGGTAAAAGTTCATAGATATCAAACGTGTACTTTTACTGTTATCGAAATGGTGAGAAAAAATTCAGAAGTTTGAAAAAAAAAAAAGAATCACACTTTTTGCGCCATGTTCTGCGACCCGTAGTATTCTCATTTTTTGTGATCTGCGGCTGTTTGATGGCTTATTTTTTACGTCTTGAGCTGATGTTTCTAATGATACCATTTTTGGGTGGATGCCCTGTTTTGATAGCCTGTTATTGCATTTTATTTCAATGTTGCAGCGACCAAAAAAACTTAATTTTGGCATTTGGATTTTTATTTCGTTACGTAGTTTACAACTCTAATTAATTGATTTTATATCTTGATAGATTGGGCATTTCTGAATGCGGCGATACCAAATATGTGTATTTTTTTAAAAAAATGTTTAATACTTTTATTTTGAATGGGGGAAAAGGGGGGTGATTTGAACTTTTATGTTTTTTTTTTCATGTTTGTAAAAACTTTATTTACTAATTCATTCTTCATTTTACACAGCCCCATAGGGAGGCACACTGCTGCAGGGTCAGATAGCTTGTGACAGGTCCTGATGAGCTGCAGCACATTGGGACCTGTCACAAATATGCACTGTGAGTGGTTGGCAGCACTTGCCAACCATTCAAAGGAAGCTGTCCCTCATAGCTTCTGGGGTCTCGGCAGGACCCTGGGCTATCACGTGAGTGACGGAGATCGTGCAATATTATCGCGGAATCTCTGGTGCAGGCTGGGAACAGCGCATTCCCCACCATGGTGGTTTTGGATCCCGCTGTCTGTGAACGACAGTGGCATTCAAGGGATTAACAGCACAGATCGGATCCCGGATCCGATCAGTGCTGGAAGCCCGACATCTCAGCTGCTGAGATGTCGGGTGTTTCATGTGAGCACCGCACCGGAGCTCACATCAAACATTGAGACCCGACCCATGACGTCGTACAACGTCATGGGTCGGGAAGGGGATATTCATAGTATGGTGTTTCATGACAGTGAACAGACCTACTGTATAAGACCATGTATGTTAAGCATATAAGGGTCATATGCTATTTTTATATGAATTGATAGCAGATAAATGTAGAAGAGGTGGCCTTGTATGCTGTTGACTCTGCAATAATAAAGTATTGAACTAGGTTCCTGGAAGAGTTGGGTTCAGCGCCAGAAATAACCGGGAAGCCCTTATTTTTTATTATTTCATGAATTTCATGAAATAATAAAAAAAAAATGTGTGGGGCTTCACGCAATTTCTATGTCCAGCCAGGTACAGCAAGACAGCTGGGGGCTGGAATCTCCAGCGCAGGGAGGCCCAAGCCTTCTGGGCACCCCCCGCTACCAATGGAAGCCCGCAGCCGCCCCAGAAGATGGCGCGTTCATTGAAGCGCCATGTTCTGGCGCTGAACCCAACTCTTCCAGGGCCCTGGTGCCGTGGCTCACTGAGTAATAAAGGGTATAGGGCCAGTTTTGTATTATCAGCTGGCCCTAAGCCCGAAGTTCATGGGGTCACGCCAATATTAGACATGCCCCCCATGAATTTCTATAAAATTGCTTAAATAAAAACACAACACTAAGAAAAATTATTTTTATAAAAAAAAAAAAAAAAAAAAAAAACACAGGGACACCAGCTTTATTTAAAAAAAAATCCTCTTCCGTCCGACGTAGTCCAATCCAGGGTTCTTCTTTAGCTCTGCTACATCTCTGGTAGAGAACCTCCACCAGAGATGTAGCGATGTAGCAGAGCTGTGCAGTCGGGAGTGGGAAAGTTCATGTGAGTTCATTAGGCAAGCATGAACTCACATGAACCTCACAGCACTGCACTACTTCAATTCAACAGCTGACCTGAGTCAGCTGTTCATTTGAAAATCCCGGCGGAAAGGCGTCCGATAGACAAAGCCTGATCAAACTGGATTCTCCCCGATTGCCCCTGAGTTCAAACCGGATTCTCCAGGATTGTACCGGTCCGATGCAATCCGGCGCCCCATAACATGGGACTCTATGGTGCCGGATTGCCCGGACCGGGGCAATCCGGGAGAATCCGGTTTGAACTCAGGGAATAGTAGTGAGTAGACTAGCTCATCCCTAGCAGCAAAAGGACCTTGCCGGAAAGGTTAAAATAGACATTTTTATATTTTGGACACTTTATTTTACTTAAAGAAAGTGTCCAAAACATAAAAACTGTCTATTTTATCCTTTCCGGCAAGGTCATCTTGCTGATAGGACCTATGGTAACGTCAGTTATCGCGGGAACTCTGGTTATGTGACCGGAGTTCCCGCGATAACTGACGTCACCACAGGTCCAATCAGCAACAGGACCTTGCCGGAGCCATTGGTGGACCACCGGACAGGTGAGTATACATTTTTTTTTATTTTTAACACTTTATTTTACTTAATTTCACTTCCGCATAGCTGTTTATTTAGTGTTCCGGGGTGTTCGACGGTGTTCGACGAGCATTCGACGAACATTCGTCGAATACCCCGCCGATTCGACGAATCGAATCGAACACAAACACTAGGGTGGTGGCTCATCACTAGTAGTAAAGCCCAGCTCCTATCTTTTATCTTGGAAACATTGGAAATGGCATTCCTCTGGAAATTCATCTATTGGTGTAGTGACGATTTTGTCACTGTAAAACACCTATTAAGTCAACTATAATGAATGTTAAAGAATTAAAAATTTCAAATAAGCCAATGTAGTACCCAATACACTGTAGTGCCATACATTGTGCCTAGCTTGTGCTTCTGGAGACAACCCCCCATAAATTAAGCATGCTCTCCTCACTACAATAATGGCAAACTTGTGGATGGTAATTGTGGCTTAGGCACATAATGGTGCTTAGGCCGGCTTCACACCACGATTTTTAGCATCAGGTTGTGTCCGGTTTGAACAGGACACAACCTGATCCGGTTTTGCCTCCCATGTATTCCTATGGTGCCAGATTGGTACTATTTGGTCATCCGGTTTTTTTGTATTTTGTGCCTGATCTGATTTAATCTGGTTTTTCCCTGTCCCCAAAAGCGGAGCCGATGCAAAAATCGGACAAAATTGGACAGAAACGAATCCGGGGTGATCTGGCACAAATAAAATGGGAGTCTATCGTATTGTATCTTTTCCAGGATGCGATTACACAGCACATAGCACCAGGGACAGCAGCATTTCAGAGACATGGCTGAACGTATATGACCATGGAGAGCAGCACTGCACACACGGCTGAGAGTTCAGCACCATGGAGAGCAGCACTGCACACACCTGCTGACAGATCAGCAGCAGCAGAAAAGGAATCCTGCAAAAAACAGGATCAGAGGGCATATTTGGCCACACTTTCTGCTTATCCTGTGCTGTCAGATTCTGTCCAGTAGATCCTGCATAAAATAAAATCCAACCTGACAGACAAAAACCATGGTGTGTAGCCGGCCTTAGAAAGGAGAGGGGCATTTGAATCTGAGAGTGCAGATTTTCATAGATTTCTTTTTGGGGGGGATGATGAGCCATAGCACTTTTTCAGATCCTTGTGTCAACAGTTATGTGAAAACCAGTATATTTCCATTAACAAATGACTGCCCTGCGTTTGGATTTGTTTTTTGCGAGTTGAGTTGAATACTATTGATAGCAACTTGGGGAACAAAAGACTTTGGATCTTTTACTTTAGACTGGAGTTTCCATCTACATCCCCAAAATGCTTCATTCAGACTCTTAATGGATTAATGCACTATTGATACAGCAGCATAACTTCAGGCATTATTTGGCCTCTTTTCATCAGTATCCTTCTTTTCAAAAGGTGCAAAAAATTGTTAACTGCACTTTTGTGCATGCTTAAGAAGACAAGTTAAAAGATGGACACCGCCAGACCACATAGTTACATAGTTTTTTAAGGTTGAAGGAAGACTTTAAGTCCATCTAGTTCAACCCATAGCCTAACATGTTGATCCAGAGGAAGGCAAAAAAAAACCCATGTGGCAACACTAATCTCCACATTGGGGGAAAAAATTCTTTCCTGACTCCAGATACGGCAATCAGACTAATTCCCTGGATCAAAGCCCTATCAAAGAATCTAGTATATATAACTGGTAATATTATAGTTTTTAAGAAAGGCATCCAGGCCCTTCTTAAATGTTAGTAGTGACTCACTCATTACAACATCATGTGGCAGAGAGTTCCATAGTCTCACTGCTCTTACAGTAAAGAATCCGCGTCTGTGATTATGATTAAACCTTCTTCCCTCCAGACGTAGAGGATGCCCCCTTGTCCCAGTCTCAGGCCTAAGAGTAAAGAGATCATTAGAAAGGTCTCTGTACTGCCCCCTCATATATTTATACATTATTATAAGATCACCCCTAAGCCTTCGTTTTTCCAAGCTAAATAACCCCAAGTTTAATAACCTGTCTTGGTATTGCAGACCCCTTAGTCCTCTAATAACTTTTGTCGCTCTTCTCTGGACCCGCTCTAGTTCAGCTATGTCTTTCTTATACACCGGAGACCAGAAATGTACACAGTATTCTAAGTGTGGTCGCACTAGTGACTTGTATAGAGGTAAAATTATGTTCTCCTCATGAGCATCTATGCCTCTTTTAATACATCCCATTATTTTATTTGCCTTTGCAGCAGCTGCCTGACACTGGCCACTAAATGTGAGTTTGTCATCTACCCATACACCCAGGTCTTTTTCAGTGACAGTTTTGCCCAGTGTTTTACAATTAAGCACATAATTATACCTTTTGTTTCCTCTGCCCAAGTGCATGACTTTACATTTATCCCCATTAAAGCGCATTTGCCATTTAGCAGCCCAAGCTTCTAGTTTACATAAATCCTCCTGTAATATAAAATTGTCCTCCTCTGTATTGATTACCCTGCAAAGTTTAGTGTCATCTGCAAATATTGAGATTCTACTCTGTATGCCCCCTACAAGGTCATTAATAAATATATTAAATAGAAGCGGGCCCAACACTGACCCCTGTGGTACCCCACTGTTAACTGTGACCCATTCTGAGTGTGTTCCATTAATAACCACCCTTTGTTTCCTATCACTAAGCCAGTTCTTAACCCACTTACACATATTTTCCCCTATCCCCATTGCCCTCATTTTATGTATCAACCTTTTGTGGCCAGGCCACAAAACCACAGGCCAGACCACAGGCCAGACGGGAGTTCAAAGTGACTTAATCTGCCCATTATAGTGAATTTTCAATTGTCAATTTTGTTTGAATCACATTTTTCAGAGATTTACATGTAAACTAGGGATGAGCGAGTCTACTCACTACTATTTGGTACTCGCCGAATAGTAGGGTGCTCGGGCTACTCGTTACTCTGCGAGTATCCTTGCAGAGTAACGAGTTCAATGTAAATCAATGGGAAATGCAATTCCTCTGCTGCTTGACCCTATAAAGAGGTCTGGCAGCAGAGGAAAAACCTGCAATTCCCCAGTTCATTGTTTAAAAGCCAGCGGTAAAAAGCCGCCGGCTTTTAAACAATGCTGAAGCACCCTACTGGCTTCCCTGCCACCTGACAGCAGGATCCTCCACTCCCCCACTGCCTCACCACCCTATCCTAACTTAGGATCGGGTGGGGAGGCTGCGGGGGGAGCGAAGGATCCTGCTGTCAGGCAGCGGGGAGCGCTGAACCATCCGCGGCACGCAGGGAGCTGTCCGCGGTCGTGAACTGAGTTAAAACTGGATTCTCCTGGATTGCCCCGGTCCGATGCAATCCGACACCATAGAGTCCCATGTTATACCGGACCGCTACATCTGTAATGTCTTTGTCCTCAACACTTTGTACCATATAAGACTGTGTGGGTAGACATTTCTTTTGCTTTTGTACCAGTTTGTCACTTTTAGTTCGATATACAATAAAATAAGTTATGTTGTGGTACTGTGTTAGCCAGGAGTACGGTAGATACTTTTATGCGCAATTAAAGACAAAAGTTAAGTAAAGCAACCACTCTTAGCATACTACTTTTGGCGGCATAGATGTATTTAAATCACTGTAAGTTTATGTTTATTGTATCGTGGTGTTTGAAAGTTTATGTTACAGAATAATCCATATTTGACCTAAATCTATGGCAGATCTTCACACAAGAGCCAACAGTGAAGGGAACCAAATCGAACAACTTTCTGAAATCTGCTTTGTTCGTGCCATCATAGACTTCTGCAAAAGTGATATAAAGATTAGACTCTGATTGATCCCTGTTCTTTAAATAAAACAGATTGCCTACTGTACTCACACCTCATTGTCATCCCATTGTTTCAATACATAATTTTCAAATTATTTGCAAATCCTAAAGGTTCAAACACTTTTGCAGCATACTGCAATGTATAATATTCTATAATTTGTCTCATGAAAAATTATGTATTATAATAATTGTACTCATTTGTTTCATTTAGTTCTCTTTAGACCAGTTCGTTCACATCTGCGTTTGCCCTCCGTTTGGGCTGTGTTTGCAAAAATGCATGCGTTTTGCATTTTCTGAACATGAAGTGTTTTGCATTGCATTTTCAATGCGCTTTGCATTGAAAGTAATGGGTGAATTTTTGGATGCATGTCCATTGCATTTTTCAGTAAAAACGCAATGGAAACGCAAACGCAGGTCAAACGCAGAGGTGAAAAGGCCCTTTATCTACTTTTGGGACTAATCTGAAAAGCAAATGTAATTTTAGATATTTTTATGCAGAAATATGGAAAATTCTGAAGGGTACACAAATATTCAACCAATTCTGTACTTGTCTTGATGTTTATGTAAACCCTCTTCCCATGTACAACACCTTAGTATTCATTGTGGTATAAAATAATAACAGATAAAGATGATAATAAGTAGTAATAATTACAATATTAATACAAATGTTATCATTTTTAAGCCTCCTGCTCATCTGCATGAAGAAATGACCCCCTTTGCAGGATAATAAAATACAGTGGTATGAAAAAGTGTTTCCCCCCTGATTTTTTATTCTTTTGCATGTTTAGCATACGTAAATGTTTCAAATCATCAAACAAATTTAAATATTAGACAAAGATAACACAAGTAAACGCAAAATGCAGTTTGTAAATAAATGTATTTATTATTAAGGTAAACAGAAATCCAAACCTACAGGGCCCTGTGTGAAAAAGTGATTGCCACCTAAACCTAATAACTGGTTAGGCCATCCCTAGCAGCAACAACTGCAATCAAGCATTTAGTTATAATAAACTGGAGGAATTTTGCCACACTCATCTTCACAGCATTCTTGTAATTCAGCCACATTAGAGGGTTTCTGAGCACTGACCGCCTTTTTAAGGTCATGCCATGGAAAATCAATCAAACTAAAGTGAACACTTTTATTAGGCCAATCCGAAGCCTTCATTTTATTTTTCTTAAGCCATTCAGAGGTGGATTTGCTGGAGTGCTTTGGAACATTGCCCTGTTGCATAACCCAAGTGCACTTCAGCTTGAGGTCACACACAGTTTGCTGGACATTCTCCTTTAGGATTTTTTGGTAGACAGCAGAATTCATCACTCTATTTACCACAGCAAGTCTTCCAGGTCCTGCTGCAAAATAGCCCTAGACCATCACACTATCACCACTATATTTTACTGCAGTATGATGTTCCTTTTCTGAAATGATGTGTTAGGCTAGGGTCACACTTGCGTTTTTTCCATGCTTTTTTGGATACCTGCGTTTTTAAAAAGGCATGTAAAAACGCACCCATAGGCCCCCATGTTAAAAACCGCATGCCCTAATAGCAAAAACGCATGTCATAATAGCAAAAGCGCATGTCTAAAGTGCCATGCATTTTTGGCATGAGTTGTTGCACTTAAGTGAGTACCTGACATCAAAAACGCATGCAAAAACGCATGGTACATTAGTACCATTTAGTAGCATCCAAAAACACCATGCGTTTTCCATAGGGGCCCATGTTAAAAAAACGCATGCGTTTTTAAAACAGTACCGAAAAATGGTGCATGCACTATTTTTGGGTGCTGATTTAAAAACGCATGCAAAAACACAGGGTGCCATCAGACACCTTAAAAAATGCATGCTGAAATGAAAAAAGCATGCAGAAACGCATGCTTTTTTTTAAGGCACTAAAAAAAACTCATGCCAAGTGTGACCCTAGCCTTAGGCTAGGGTCACACTTAGCATGAGTTTTTTTGGTGCCTTAAAAAAAGCATACCGTATATACTCGTGTATAAGCCGACTTTTTCAGCTCAAAAATTGGGCTGAAAAGTCCCCCCTCGGCTTATACACGAGTATATACATAGTGTGTGCTGAGTGTGACGAGGACGGGGGCTCTGACTGGGGGCAGGAGGAGGCAGGAGGGGGCTGCAGTGACACCGCGCGGTCACGTGGGCCCGCCTCATTGATATGCACGCATCCCCCTGTCCATCCCCGGCAAGGGGATGCAGTGCATATTGCCGGACACAGCCCCTGGTGGCCCCCGGCAGTGGTATGCATCCCCCTCCCCCCCCCCCGCCTAGTACCTCGCCCCCATGCACAGCATACAGTAGTTCATACACTACCATCTCTCCCTGCAGCGCGCGGCGTCTCCATGTCCCAGCCGGCATCTTCCTGTAGTGTCATGTGACTGGCGCGTCCGCTCGTCACATGACACTACAGCAACAAGCCGGGCGGGAGATGGAGGAAGCGCGCGCTGCAGGAGATGGTAATGTATGAGCTACTGTATGCTGTGCCGCAGCATGGGGGCCCGGTACTAGGCGGGGGGGCTGTATACCACTGCCGGGGGCCATCGGGGACCATGTATACCGCTGCTGAGGGGCCCTGTATTCCACTGCTGAGGGGCCCTGTATATCACACTGCTGGGGGCTGCTGTATACACCTGTGCTGGGGGCTGCTGTATACACCTGTGCTGGGGGCTGCTGTATACACCTGTGCTGGGGGCTGCTGTATACACCTGTGCTGGGGGCTGCTGTATACCACAATTCTGGGGGCTGTATACCTGTGCTGGGGTCCACCCTCGGCTTATACGCGAGTCAATAGGTTTCCCAGGTTTTGGGGGGGGCTTATACACGAGTATATACGGTACATTTCTGCATGCTTTTTTAATTTCTGCATGCGTTTTTTTAGGTGCCTTAAGCCATCCATGCGTTTTTACATGCGTTTTTGAATCAGCACCCAAAAAAAGTTTTTTTGGTGCTGTTTTAAAAACGCAAGCGTTTTTTTTTAACATGAGCCCCTATGGAAAACGTATGTGTTTTTGGATGGTACTAAATGGTACTAATGTACCATGCGTTTTTGCATGCGTTTTAAACGCATGGCACTTTAGGCATGCATTTTTGCTATTGGGGCATGCGTTTTTGCTATTAGGGCATGCGCTTTTTACATGGGGGCCTATAGGTGCGTTTTTACATGCGTTTTTAAAAACGCAGGTCTCCAAAAAAGCATGAAAAAACTGCAAGTGTGACCCTAGCCTTACTTGTATGCCGGATGTAACGGGATATACACCTTTCAAAAGTTCAACTTTTGTCTCTTCAGTCCTCAGAGAATTCTCCCAAAAGTCTTGGGGACCAATAAAATGTTTTCTGGCAAAACTTAGACAAATGTTTACAGTACAGACCAAAAGTTTGGAAACACGTTCTCATTCAAAGAGTTTTCTTCATTTTCATGACTATGAAAATCGTAGATTCACACTGAAGGCATCAAAACTATGAGTTAACACATGTGGAATTATATACTTAAAGGGAACCTGTCACCTAATCTATGGCCCCTAAACTATCACTACCTGCCCCTACAGCCTCTAACTATTTCCCTAACCATTCCTGCCTGTCCTAATAGAGCTTTATAGAAGCTGAATAAAACACTTTATAAACTTACAGTTTCTGTGTCAGTGGGGCGTTCTTGTCGGGAAGGCGGTGTCCCCAGGGCCGCGCTCCCCCCGCCTCGAAGTGTTCATAACGCCCTAATGTGCGGCATTATCGATTTGAAGAGCGGGGTGCCCATTTGAATCTTCCCGCCCCGCTGTTCCTGACGCGAAGCCGGCGACCGCATCATTTCCGTCCCGCGCATGCGCAGTGCGGCGGGAGAACGCAACGCTGAGTCCCAGGCATCGCTAGGCAAGGATCGACGTCTTCGGAGGTGAGTATCGGCGCCCCCTCCCAAAACTGCACATATATATGCGTGTGTAATCCACATATATATATGTATTACGCACACACATATATATATTCACTTTGATTAGGCATATTTCATATGTGCATATATATATATATACTAGAAAAAGACCCGATGCGATTGCATCGGGAGTGCGGTGAAATGAATCGGGTGGCAGAATGGAGCGAGTGGGGCAGGATGGAGCGAGCGGGGCAGCATGGAGTGGGGGGGGGCAGGATGGAGTCGGGAGGAACAGGATGGAGCCGAGGGGAAGAGAAATGGGGGGAGGGGGGGTTTTGGGCAGGATTGAGCGAGCGGGACAGGATGGAGCCGGTGGAGCAAGAACAGCGGGGGGCAGGATGGAGCGAGCAGGGCAGAATGGATCGAGCGGGGCAGGATGAATTGAGCGGGGCGGGATGGAGCCGGAGGAGCAGGATGGAGCAAAATGGGCAGGATGGAGCCGGAGGAGCAGGATGGATGCGGCGGGGCAGGATGGAGCCGGTGGGATAGGATGGTGGCGGCGGGGCAGGATGGTGGCGGCGGGGCAGGATGATGGTGGGGGGCAGGATGGAGCCAGCGGGGCAGGATGGAGCTGGTGGGGCAGGATGGTAGCGGGGGGCAGGATGGATACGGGGGGCAGGATGGTGGCGGCGGGGCAGGATGATGGTGGGGGGCAGGATGGAGCCAGCGGGGCAGGATGGAGCCGGTGGGGCAGGATGGTAGCGGGGGGCGGGATGGATACGGGGGGGCAGGACGGAGGCGCTCCTCCAGACCAGCGGGGCAGGATGGTGGCGGGGGGGGATGGAGCTGGCAGGGCAGGATGGTGGTGGGGTGCGGGATGGAGCCGGCGAGGCAGGATGGATGCGGCGGGGCAGGATGGTGGCGGCGGGACAGGATGGTGGCGGCGGGGCAGGATGGAGCCGGCGGGGCAGGATGGTGGCGGCGGGGCGGGATGGAGGCGGAGAGGCAGGATGGAGCCGGAGGGGCAGGATGGGGGGAGAAGGATGGTGGCGAGTGGCGCAGGATGGAGCGAGTGAGGCAGGATGGAGCGAGCGAGGCAGGATGGAGCCGGCGGGGCAGGATGGTGGCGGGGGTGTGGAGGATGGAGCCGGCGGGGCAGGATGGTCGTGGGGGTGCGGGATGGAGCCACCATACAATGCTAACCACTGAGCCACCATACAATGATAACCACTGAGCCACCATATACAGTGCTAACCACTGAGCCACCTAAACAATGAGACATCATATACAGTGCTAACCACTGAGTCACCTAAACAATTAGATATCATATACTGTGCTAACCACTGAGCCACCTAAAAAATTAAACCTCATATACAGTGCTAACCACTGAGCCACCATACAATGCTAACCACTGAGCAACCATACAATTCTAACCACTGAGCCACCATATACAGTGCTAACTACTGAGCCACCATACAATGCTAACCACTGAGCCATCATACAATGCTAACCACTGAGCCACCATACAAATCTAACCACTGAGCCACCATATACAGTGCTAACCACTGAGCAACCATACAATGCTAACCACTGAGCCACCATACAATGCTAACCACTGAGCAACCATACAATGCTGACCACTGAGCCACCATACAATGCTAACCACTGAGCCACCATACAATGCTAGCCACTGAGCCACCATACAGTGCTAACCACTGAGCCATCGTACAGTGCTAACCACTGAGCCATCGTACAGTGCTAACCACTGAGCCACTGTACAGTGCTAACCACTGAGCCACCATACAGTGCTAACCACTGAGCCACCATATACAGTGCTAATCACTGAGCCACCTAAACACTGAGCCACCATACAATGCTGAGTACAGTGTATTTGAAATATGGCGCCATTGCGCGCGGTGAACGCGGCGACCAATGAAAAAAGCGGCGCGCAGTTTAAATGCCGCTCCTCTGATTGGCCGCCGTGTTCAGCACCGACCAATCAGAATAGTGGCGCGCGCTATGGCGCTATATTTCAAATACACTATACTCAGTGTATTTGAAATATGGCGTCATGGCACGCGCCGCTATTCTGATTGGTCGGCGCTGAAAGCAGGCGGCCAATCAGCATAGCGGCGCTCGCCACGGTGAAATGTGTAAAATCCACCCATTGCTTCAGATTTTACACATGGCGCCGTGGCGAGTGCCGCTATGCTGATTGGCCGCCCGCGTTCAGCGCCAACCAATCAGAATAGCGGCGCGCGCCATGGCGCCATATTTCAAATACACTGAGTATAGTGTATTTGAAATATGGCGCCAAGGCGCGCGCCGCTATTCTGATTGGTCGCTGCGTTCACTGCCGACCAATCAGAATAGTGGCGTGCGCTATGGCGCCATATTTCAAATACACTATACTCAGTGTAATTGAAATATAGCGCCATGGCGTGCGCCGCTATTCTGACTGGTCGCCAGGTTCAGAGCCGACCAATCAGAGGAGCGGCTCATGCCATGGCGCCATATTGTATTTGAAATATGGTGTCATGGCGCGCCGCTATTCTGATTGGTCGGCGCTGAACGCGGGACCAATCAGAGGAGCGGCATTCAAACCGTGCACTGCTTCTCTCATTGGTCGCCGCGTTCACCGCCAACCAATCGGAATAGCGGCGCGCGCCATGGCGCCATATTTCAAATACACTGAATATAGTGTATTTGAAATATGGCGCCATAGCGTGCGCTGCTATTCTGATTGGTCGGCGCTGAACGCTGTGACCAATCAAAGGTAGCCGCGGCTGAGCTCTGGTTAGCGGCTCGCCAGCCGGAGACGACCGGCTGGCTCATGGCGCCATATCGTATTTGAAATATGGCGCCATGGCGCGCCACTATTCTGATTGGTTGGCGCTGAATGCAGCGGCCAATCAAAGGTAGCCGCGGCTGAGCTCTGGTTAGCGGCTCGCCAGCCGGGAGACGACCGGCTGGCTCATGAGCACTGGGTCCACCATTTGCCGGACCGTGCATACCTGCGGAAGCAGTGCTCACGTGCCACTTCTGCGGGCTGCAAATTGGCGCGAAATTCGAATGTTCATCACGCGCTATTTGCATACTCAGAGCTCATTGGCCGCCGCCTTTGGTGGTGGCCAATGAGCTGCCTCTGTGTGGCGTGCTATTTCGGTTACAGACACACTCAAAAAACCCTTAGACAATTATATAGTAGAAGGTATGGCAATGTTTCTGGGAGAGCATCCATAAATCCCATAAAGCATCTTTCAAAAATGGATTTCAGTTCTTCTCAAAGTGTACCAATAAATTTGAAACTATTTTTGGAAAACATTTTTTGTTCATATTTGTACAATGTTTTGTTCATATTTTCATTTGGTCATCTAAAAGTGGTCATGAGAAATTGTTTAAAAGAATGCAATTATACACTTTCAGAAAGAGACAAAAGAATCTACTTTCCGAACAAAAGTGTCGTGATGGAACTTGATGGAATGACAGCAAAAGTCTCTTTTGTGGCTTTCATAAGAATACTGCCACCCTGGAAAATTATGATAGAAGTTCCTTTAAGCTGCAGAAATCCAAGAAGGGAAGCTAAACCACACTCTTCTCACACATTCTTTGTGATAGATGCTCTAGCAGGAAAGAAAGTTGAGTGATCGGCGCTCTGTTCAAATTTCTTTGCCAGGAGCCTGAAGAGAAAGAGCCTACTGGGTCCTGTTAATGTAACTACTTCTTTGTTAGATATGGACAAGAAAGGAAAAGGGAAATAGAAAGAAAAAGCTGCAAGGAATATCAGCAACCAGTATCAAAATATGAAGAGAACAGCACGAAGAAGAATTATTTAGCAAACAAGGGAATTTCACAATATAAATAGGTTACCATAAACATGTTATCACTAGAAAATTTACACAATTAGATTTTATCCAGATAAATACAGAAATCAGAAAATAATATAAAACAAAATCTGTATATATGTTTTTTTATTTAAGATTTTTATATATAACAATACTTTGGTATATTTATACTAAATTGTATATTTCTTACACATATCTTACAAATCTTATACTTTAATTTTGCTACCCTGTTAATCTGAAAGAATTCTTGTTTTTTCTAAATATTTGGATCTATAAGAAATATTATGTCAGCTGATTACTCATATGAGAACTCCTTTTTATATAAAGCTGTTTAGGTTCATAAAAGAAACAGTACATTCTTAAAAGAAAATACATATTTTATTGTATTCTCTTTCCAAGGTCTCTAAATACTACAGAAGAAGGGTTTTATTTCAGTTTCCATGGATATCTACACTTAGTAACATAATACGCATATGTGTTTGCCTCTGGAAAGTCTGTAATAAAAAATAAAGAAGTGATCGTTTATTTGTGGTATATACAGTATGTTAGATGTGTTTGTGTTCATTTTATTTTATATTTTCAAAATGTCAATACAGACAAGTCTGAAAGTGTTGGCATTCTTGAAATTGTTCCAGAAAATGACATATTTCTCCCATAAATTATTGCAATTAGGCAGCTTTCACATGAGCGGTATTTGAAATTCGCAGGTTTGACACATCTAACACATAACGGAACACCTATGGCAAGCCCCATTCATTCCCTGTGAGCCTTGCGGTCAGGTGCGGCAGTTGCAGGTTTGCCGGATCTGGCAAATCCGGCACTTGCAGCAAAGGAAAAATACGCTGCTTTTTTTGCACTGTCGCAACTAGGGACCCTAGTTACCCGCTGTGTACCTTAGGTACCAGCCGGTGAGCGGAGAAGGCTGGTAACTAAGGTATACATCGGGTATCTCGGCAGCGCGCGCTGCCTAGTTACCCGCAGTTTACCCTGGATACCAGCTTCCAGCGCTTCCTGAGAGGCGCTGGGAGCTGGCTGATCACATCTCCCGGTGTCACACGCAGCGATGCTGCGTGTGCACCGGGCGACCGTCGTCAGGTTTTAGAGCAGGTTCTAAAACCTGGCGACCGTCAACCAGCGATTTATCGCTGGTTGATGCGCCCTGTCACACACGTCATTATCCCTGCAACATCACGTGCAGCAGTGATCGTGCACGCGATATTGACGCATGTAACGGCCCCATAACGCGTCAGATCTGTCAAACCTGCTGTCTCTGCCGCGAATTTCAAATATCGCTCATGTGAAAGCAACCTTACACATGTTCTGTTATTCACATGTGTATTTCCTTTGTGTGTATTGGAATAACACAAAAAAAGAAAAAAAAGGCAAAATGGACAAAAACTCACACAAAACTCCAATAATAGGTTGGACAAACATTTTGGCACCCTCAACTTATTATTTTTTTGCACACCCTTTGGAATAAATACCTTCAATTAGTTGCTTCCTATAACTATCAACAATCTTCTTACACCTCTTAACTGGAATTTTCGACCACTCTTCTTTTGCAAACAGCTCCAGATCTCTCATATATGAAGGATGACTTCTCCCAACAGTAATTTTAAGATCTCTCTATGGGTGTTCAATGGGATTTTGATACAGATTCATTACTGTCCACCACAACTCTCCTGTGCTTTTTCTTTCATGCAAAGAAAAAGATGTTCTTGAAGTATGTTTGGGGTCATTATCCTACTTAAAGACCCATAACCTAGGAAGCAAACTCAGCTCTCTGACACTAGACACTACATTATGACCCAAAATTCTTTGATAATTTTCAGATTTCATGATGTATTGCACACAGTAAGGGCATCAAGTCCCAGAGGCAGCAAAACAACTCCTAAACATTTTTCAACCTCCACCATATTTGACTGTAGGTCCTCTGTTCTCTTCTTTGTAGACCTCATTCAATTTTTGATAAATAGCAGAATGATGTGCTTTACCAAAAAGCTCTATCTTGGTCCCATCTGTGCACAAGATGCTTTTCCTGAATGTTTTTTTCTTACATACATTTTTGGTAAATTGCAGTCTAGCTTTTTTATGTCTTTAGCGGTGGGTTCCTCCTCGGTCTCCTGCAATAGCTTTTCATTTGATTCAAATGTTGATGGGTAGTTTGTGCTGAGAATCATGCACCCTGTGTCTGCAGGACAGCTTAAATTTTTTTCAAACTTGATTAGAGCTGCTTTTCATGCATCTGGACTATCCTACATTGCAGCCTTTCATTAATTTTTCTCTGCTGTCCATATCCAAGGAGATTAGCTACAGTGCCATGGGTTGTAAACTTCTTTATTATTTTGCACACTACGGAGAAATAAACATCAAGATCTGTTGAGATGGAATTGTAACCTAGACATTGTAGATTTGTTTCAACAATTTTTGTTCTCGACTTCAAACCAGTTCTCTTCTCTATGTGTTATCCATGTTTAGTGATGCACACCCAGACACGTGATGTGAAGATTGAATCAATTTCTCCCTTTTGTATCTGGTTTCAGGTGTAATTTTCATTTTGGCCACACCTGTTACTTTTCATAGGTGAGACTGAACAAGCATCACATGCTTGAAACAAAGCTGTGTACTCACAATTTTAGAAAGGTGACAACAATTTTGTCTGTCTCATTTTTGAGGTTTTGTGTGAAACGAAGTCCAATTTGCCTTTTATTATTTTTTTTTGTGTTGTTTAAATACACACAAAGGAAATAAACAAGCATATGACAAAGTGTAATTGCAATAATTTTCTGATAGAAATTAGGGATGAGCGAGTATGCTTGTTACTATTCGAGATTCACAAAATAGTACGGTATTTGAGCTACTTGTTACTAGGTGAGTATACGTGTTATTACTCGTTACAAGTAGCAAATACAATGCAAGTCAATGGGAAATGTGAGAACTATGCTCCTGGACCCTACAAAGCAGTTTGGGGGTCTGAGGAAAAGGCTGAAATGGATGCATGATTGTTTAAAACAGGCGGTAAAAAGCCACTGGTTTTTTAAATAATCAGCTGATGCACGCTACCCGCATGGTGCTTCACTCCCTGCCTGATCCCTTGTTCCCCGTCCGATCCTCCATTCTCCACCTGGTCCTCCATCCCAACCGTTTTTTACTCCCTGCTGGGTCCTCCGCTTCCCGCCTTGTTCTCCACCTCTTCTCTGTCTGCTGGAAGTGAGCCTGTTGGCTTTTTCAAATTTACCACCAACTATTTCAAACAATCAGCTGATGCATTAGCTGATCGTTTGAAAAAGCTGTTGGGAAAGCCGTCGGTAAAAAGACTCTTTTTTTTTATGTATCAGCTGATTGTTTGAAATAGCCGGTGGTAAATTTGAAAAAGCCGGCACGCTCGCTTCAAGCAGGTGGAGGGAAAGAGGATAACAGGGCAGGAAGCGGAGTACCAGGCAGGGAGTAGAAAATTAGTTGGGGGTGGAGGACCAGGCAGAGAATGGAGGATCAGGCAGGGAGGGAAGTATTGGGCGGGGGGCTAAGCCCCGGGTGAGGAGCATGCATCAGCTGATTGTTTAAAAAAGCCAACTGCTTTTTACCGCCACCTTTTAAACAATAATGCATCCATTTCAGCCTTTTCCTCAGGCCCCCAGATCGCTTTGTAAGGTCCAGCAGAAAATTACTTGAATTTCCTATTGACTTACATTGGACTCGCTACTCGTAATGAATATGCGAGTATTAGAGCCTACTCATTACGAGTATAGCGAGTCCGAATATTTCACTACTCGCTCATCCCAAATGGAAATCCTTCATTCTCTAGAACAATTTCATGGGTGCCAAGATATATATATATGTATATATATATATATATATATATATATATATATATATATATCTCAGTAGGTTGTCCTATATCTCTACTGTCTACTCTATTATCACCTGTGCTGCCTGCTCACTCCCATTGATGATAACTAAAGCTAAGTTTCATCGTGAGGCCGTATTCACGTGGCAGGACCATGTGCAGGATGCAGGATGGAGGCACCCATAAACACTCTATGTGCCACTGTACAGAGCTCTGTGTTGGAACATATTGTAGAGATTTATATATAAAGAACCTACAGAAAAAGACTCTGTATCAGGAATTTCAAACTCCAGGCATCCAGGGCTGCAAACAGTGCAGGTTTTCAGGATTTTCTTATTATTGGAATCATCACCAGTGCAGGTGATTCAATTATTACCTGTGCAATACTGAGGAATCCTGAAAAGCTCAGGCCGGTTCACATCACGGCAAGATCAGGTCTGGGGCTGTCTGGTGTAAATCTGACAACCCCGGACCTGATTTTGTGCTAATGCAGTCCTATGCTGCCAGATGGAGCTGGATGGAAGTTATTTGCCATCCAGTTTCCATCTGTCCGGGAGGATCCGGGACAATTCTGATTTTTCTCCCGGACACAAAAACATTGCAAGCAACTTTTTTGTGTCTGGGGGAAAAATTGGACAAAATCGGATCCTCCCGGATCCGGTGTGATCCGGCGCCCCAAATATGGGGATCTATGGCTCCGGATTGTGCCGGATTCGAGATAAAATCGGATCAGGGAGCCAGACACCGGGTAGTGGAGTTTAGCAGCACCATCAGCTGTCCCCTGCAGAGATTTCACTGCGATTTTCAAATTTCAGCAGCTGCGGCTGCAATCTGCCCTTCAGTTCTGTTTGCAAATTTAGACCGTTTTAGATAGGACAGCTCTGGACCTGATCATACCGCATTGTGAAACTGGCCTAACCTGTCTGCATCCCTTGAGGCCTAGAGTTGGAGATCCCTGCACTATATGTCTGAAACATGGGCAATCAGGGCCATACAGAGATACATTATGGCCAGGAGTTACATAGGCAAAAAGTCTTAAGGGGAAGACTTGTGAAAGGGGAGTGCAAGGTCTCACTGCCTTATATGAGTCCTATTAAAGATGTATAACAGCTGAAGGGCCCTTTGACAGATTTTCCACTGATGCCAGGGGGTTTGAGTCATACCCTGATGGGTGCCATGTTACGGCTCTATACAACCTGTGGTTGTGTAATTAATCAATAGTGCGCTCTCTGAACTGTGATTTTTTTTTTTAATAACAGGGTTAAGCATTATGTGGTCCGGCCTTCAGGTACCTGATCTGCAGCTTATTGAGGCTTTATATTTGGAAGTCTCTGCAATGAAATAAACAGACATAGGCTGGGGTCACATTTGGAAAGGTAATTGCGGTTACCAGATCCGGATGCGTAACTGCAATTGCCTTCAGACACATTTTTGAATCCAAATCTGTTCTTAAAACCGGAATGCGGTAACCAGATTGCTCCGGATGTGTAATCCGGAGCAATCCAGTTACCGTATGCTTTGTTCATCGCTGCTGAGGAGATACTGTACATACTGTATCAGCCCCTGTCCTTGGTCCTGAAAGTTGTAACATTAGGTCTATGGGCAGCACACCACCATAGACCTAATGTTACAACTTTCAGGACCAAGAACAGGGGCTAATACAGTACGTACATTACGTACAGTATCTCCTCTACTGTGAGGAGCCGCCGCATTCATTCATAAAATTCACAAAGCCAACAATAGCCAGCAATACTATACTGACTACATTAACCCCACTCATGCCACCTGAGTGGACAGCATGTCTCTAGGGGGTGGGCACCCCCTAGAGACATGTTGCCCACAGCTATTATTATGATTAACCCTTTGTTCATCCCTGCGGCAGCAGGGATGTACAAAGCACACGGCTGCCGCAGGCATTCACATGTGCCTTGTGGCAGCCGCATGGGCTCCCATAGGAGCGCATTATAGCATTCCCCGTTGCGGTTTCCTAACTGCTGCGAAAACTGCAGCCTGCATGATTCTTACCGCAAGCTGCAGATCCGCAAGCGGTAACCAGATTGCATGTGGTGCAATCTGGTTACTATAATGGGCTCCTATGGGGAGTGATTCGTGATCCGGTTTTGAGCTTTTTAACAGCTCAAAACCGGATTAGGATTTCAAAATTGTGCCACAAGTGTGACCCCAGCCATACTAAGGTTTAAATAGCACCGGACTTTGAGGAATGGCGCTTCCTTAAGAGGCACAATAATTTCTTCCAAGAGTTCTTTAATTCATTTAAAAGTCATATATTGCAGTACAGTACAACGCGTTTCGACTTACATATAAGTCTTCCTCAGGTACATGTGATAATATCATAAGAAATAGATGTGTGCTCTCTTATAGGATTCTCATTACAACTGAGCTTGAGATGTTGGGAGGTTGGTCACCGCCCCAATCTGTAATTGTGGTAATTAGTCCACAATTAGTGTGAAGTTGTTCCTCCCCTGGGCTCAGTGAAGTGGTTATTCATGAGCCCAATGAGCGGCATCAAAAACGGGAGGAACAAAACCAAAGCAAGGCGAACATGAAATTCCTTATTTTAAAGCTTAAAAGTTGTGTCCGTCATCCATGCACACGGATGCTCAGCTGTGAACATCCACGTGCAGGACGTATGGACATCACGCGCCAGAGGCACGGATGTGTGAGTGAACCACTAAACTGCATTATTCACAAAAAGTAAACAGAAAAGAAATATTTTTCATATAAAAACATTTTTCTATAAAAGAATTTTACATAAAATTTCACTGTCAGCTTGAGATATTGGGAGGTTGGTCACTGCCCCAATCAACAATTGTGGTGATTAGTCCACAATTAGTGTGAAGTTGTACCACCCCTGAGCTCAGTGGAGTGATCATTCATGAGCCTAATGAGCGGCATCGGAAGCGAGAGGAACAAATTCAAAGCAAGGCAAACATGAAAATACTTACTTTTAAAGCTTAAAAGTTGTGTCCATTGTCCGTGCATATAGATGCTCTGCTGTGAACATCTGCATGCAGGACGTATGGACATCAAGCGCCACAGGCACGGATATGTGAATGAGCCACTATACTGCATTATTCACAAATAAAAATAAAATAAATAGTTTTCATATAAAACTATAAAATCATTTTTCTATGAAAAATTTTTTTACATAAAACTTCACTATCAGCATGAAGGGTTAGAAACCTTCAAGCAAATTTTAAAAGAGAATATTTACATAAAAAAACCAATATAATATGATATGATATAGGAGGGATCGAACTCAGAAAGCTCCATTCGATCCCTCCTATATCATATCATATTATATTCATGTTTGCCTTGCTTTGAATTTGTTCCTCTCGCTTCCGATGCCGCTCATTAGGCTCATGAATGATCACTCCACTGAGCTCAGGGGTGGTACAACTTCACACTAATTGTGGACTAATCACCACAATTGTTGATTGGGGCAGTGACCAACCTCCCAATATCTCAAGCTGACAGTGAAATTTTATGTAAAATTCTTTTATAGAAAAATGTTTTTATATGAAAAATATTTCTTTTCTGTTTATTTTTTGTGAATAATGCAGTTTAGTGGTTCACTCACACATCCGTGCCTCTGGCGCGTGATGTCCATACGTCCTGCACGTGGATGTTCACAGCTGAGCATCCGTGTGCATGGATGACGGACACAACTTTTAAGCTTTAAAATAAGGAATTTCATGTTCGCCTTGCTTTGGTTTTGTTCCTCCCGTTTTTGATGCCGCTCATTGGGCTCATGAATAACCACTTCACTGAGCCCAGGGGAGGAACAACTTCACACTAATTGTGGACTAATTACCACAATTACAGATTGGGGCGGTGACCAACCTCCCAACATCTCAAGCTCAGTTGTAATGAGAATCCTATAAGAGAGCACACATCTATTTCTTATGATATTATCACATGTACCTGAGGAAGACTTATATGTAAGTCGAAACGCGTTGTACTGTACTGCAATATATGACTTTTAAATGAATTAAAGAACTCTTGGAAGAAATTATTGTGCCCAGGGGCGTAACTAGAACTGGCAGGGCCCCATAGCAAACTTTTGAACGGGGCCCCCTCCAAGACACGCCCCCAATGACACGCCCCTCCAAGACACGCCCCCCCAAATGACACGCCCCTTCAAGACACACCCCCTTACAGGCCCCAGCAGTATATACAGCAGCCCCAGTGGTATACCGCAGCCTCTCCAGTGGTATATACAGGCCCCAGCAGTATTACAGCAGCCTCCGCAGTGGTGGTATATACAGGCCCCAGTGGTGGTATACAGGGCCCCTGGTGGTGGTATATACAGGGCCCCTGGTGGTGGTATATACAGGCCCCTGGTGGTGGTATATACAGGCCCCTGGTGGTGGTATATACAGAGCCCCTGGTGGTAGTATACAGAGCCCCTGGTGGTGGTATATACAGGCCCCTGGTGGTATTATACAGAGCCCCTGGTGGTGGTATATACAGGCCCCTGGTGGTAGTATACAGAGCCCCTGGTGGTGGTTTATACAGGCCCCTGGTGGTAGTATACAGGGCTCCTGGTGGTGGTATATACAGAGCCCCTGGTGGTAGTATACAGAGCCCCTGGTGGTGGTATATACAGGCCCCTGGTGGTAGTATACAGAGCCCCTGGTGGTGGTATATACAGGCCCCTGGTGGTAGTATACAGGCCCCTGGTGGTGGTATATACAAAGCCCCTGGTAGTAGTATACAGGCCCCTGGTGGTGGTATATACAGAGCCCCTGGTGGTAGTATACAGGCCCCTGGTGGTAGTATACAGGCCCCTGGTGGTAGTATACAGAGCCCCTGGTGGTGGTATATACAGGCCTCTGGTGGTAGTATACAGAGCCCCTGGTGGTGGTATATACAGGCCCCTGGTGGTAGTATACAGAGCCCCTGGTGGTAGTATACAGGCCCCTGGTGGTGGTAGTATACAGAGCCCCTGGTGGTGGTAGTATACAGAGCCCCTGGTGGTGGTAGTATACAGAGCCCCTGGTGGTAGTATACAGAGCCCCTGGTGGTAGTATACAGGTCCCTGGTGGTAGTATACAGGCCCCTGGTGGTATATACAGAGCCCCTGGTGGTAGTATACAGAGCCCCTGGTGGTAGTATACAGGCCCCTGGTGTTGGTAGTATACAGAGCCCCTGGTGGTAGTATACAGGCCCCTGGTGGTAGTATACAGGCCCCTGGTGGTGGTAGTATAGAGAGCCCCTGGTGGTGGTAGTATACAGAGCCCCTGGTGGTGGTAGTATACAGAGCCCCTGGTGGTGGTAGTATACAGAGCCCCTGGTGGTGGTAGTATACAGAGCCCCTGGTGGTATATACAGAGCCCCTGGTGGTAGTATACAGGCCCCTGGTGGTGGTAGTATACAGAGCCCCTGGTGGTAGTATACAGGCCCCTGGTGGGTATATACAGGCCCCCCACTCCTCCTCTGCTGCACACGTCACCTGTAAAGGAATACATCATACTTACTTATCTCTGCCGGCTGCCGCCGCTCTGCACCGCGCTCCGTCTTCATCCAGCTTCTTCCTGGTTGTGACCGCCGGGCGCAGGAAATGACGTCACAACCAGGAAGAAGCTGGATGAAGACGGAGCGCGGTGCAGAGCGGCGGCAGCCGGCAGAGATAAGTAAGTATGATGTATTCCTTTACAGGTGACGTGTGCAGCAGAGGAGGAGTGGGGGGCCTGTATATACCCACCAGGGGCCTGTAGCTGACCGGATAGCAGCGTAGCGGCGCTGGGTCCGGGCCCCCCACAAGGGCCGGGCCCCAAAGCGACTGCTACGTCTGCTATGCCGGTAGTTACGCCCCTGATTGTGCCTCTTAAGGAAGCGCCATTCCTCAAAGTCCGGTGCTATTTAAACCACATACTGACGAACCAGGCTCCCTTGAGAAGACCTGATCCCTCCGGAAAGGAAGGCTGCAAGCCTAAGAGAAAACCTTATACTGTATGAACAAAAGACACCAAAAAGGTGAGCATTTTTTGATCATTACCACCTAGACCAAGATCAAATAATCTCTACACTTAGATCTGCGCCGGCTCTTTTTCTCTATTATCCCCCTTTAGAGATTAACCCAGCCATACTAAGATATGGGCTTACTGCAGAAGTCTGTGCACTTAGAGGAGCTGTATTTGAATAACTACAATGATATTTACTAGTGATGGGCGAGTCCTAAATTACTCGGAATCGCTTGACTCTAGCGAGTCCGAGCCCGGGACTCGCTACTCGTTGCGAGTCTAGCGAGTCCAATGTTAATGAATGGGGAAGTGAGTAATAGCGAGTAATATGCGATTTACAAATTGCAGATGTGTCTCGGAAGCTTCAGGCTCTATCTGCTAGGACTCGGTACTCTGCGAGTTTCCCAGCGTTTTCTCGCACGAGTCCAATGCAAATCAATGGCAATCCTAGTTTTGTCAGAGACGCTGACAAAACTAGGATTGCCATTGTCTTGCAATGGACTCGCTACTGTGCCAGTGATAGCAGGGAAACTCGCAGAGTAAGAGCTGTCTGCTCTGTGCAGCTCCAGGGTCCTAGAGCCCGCCTGCTGCCTGATGTAACAGAGCTGAGATTGTTCTCAGTCTGCTCATTCCCTGTGCATAGACATCTATATCTATGCACAGGGGATGTAGCAGAGAGGACATCGCGTTTTGGACTACGTTCGACGGAAGAGGATTTTTTTAATTAAAGATGGAGTTCCTAATGGCTTTTTTTTTTTTTCTAATAAAAATTTTTCTCTGTGTTGTGTTTTTTTTAACCCTTTATTGGAGATTCTTAGTGGCCGGGTCAAACCTGGCCTGACATTAAGAATCTCGGGCTTAATACCAGCTTGTATAACAAAGCTGGTATTAACCCCTTTATTACCCAGCGTGCCACCGCCACCAGGGCCGCTGGAAGAGCGGGGTTCAGCACCAGAGGATGGCGCTTCAATGAACGCGCCATCTTCTGGGGCGGCTGCGGGCTGCAATTTGCAGCGGGGGGTGCCCAGAAAGCTTGGGCCTCCCTGCGCTGCGGATTCCAGCCCCCAGCTGCTTAGCTGTACCTGGCTAGACATAGAAATTGCGCAGAGCCCCACGCATTTTTTTTTTTATTATTTCATGAAATTCATGAAATAATAAAAAAAGAGGGCTCGCCTATATTCTTGTGTCCGGCCAGGTACAAATAGGCACCTGGGGGTTGGGGGCAGCCCATCGCTGCCTGCTGGATCCGGCTGGTTCCAGAAATACGACAAAGCCTACATCATTTTTTTCTGAAAAATCAATAAAACAATCCTAAAAAAGGGACTGCATCTTTATTAACCCCTCGCCCATGGTCCAGGGGTTAATAAAGATGCAGTCCCTTTTATTTACATTGTTTTATGGATTTGTCAGAAAAAAATTTGACGTGGGCTTCGCCGTATTTCTGGAACCAGCCGGATCCAGCAGGAAGCGACGGGCTGCCCCCAACCCCCAGGTGCCTATTTGTACCTGGCCAGACATAAGAATATATGGGAGCCCTTTTTTTTTATTATTTCATGAAATAATAAAAAAAAATGCGTGGGGCTCCACGCAATTTCTATGTCTAGCCAGGTACAGCTAAGCAGCTCGGGGCTGGAATCTGCAGCGCAGGGAGGCCCAAGCTTTCTGGGCACCCCCCGCTGCAAATTGCAGCCCGCAGCCGCCCCAGAAGATGGCGCGTTCATTGAAGCGCCATCCTCTGGCACTGAACCCGCTCTTCCAGCGACCCTGGTGGCGGTGGCACGCTGGGTAATAAAGGGGTTAATACCAGCTTTGTTATACAAGCTGGTATTAAGCCCGGGATTCTTAATGTCAGGCCAGGTTTGACCCGGCCACTAAGAATCTCCAATAAAGGGTTAAAAAAAACACCACACAGAGAAAAATTTTTATTAGAAATAAAAAAAAAAAGCCATTAGGGACTCCATCTTTAATTAAAAAAATCCTCTTCCATCCGACGTAGTCCAAAACGCGATGTCCTCTCTGCTACATCCCCTGTGCATAGATATAGATGTCTATGCACAGGGAATGAGCAGACTGAGCACAATCTCAGCTCTGCTACATCAGGCAGCAGGCGGGCTCTAGGACCCTGGAGCTGCACAGAGCAGACAGCTCTTACTCTGCGAGTTTCCCTGCTATCACTGGCACAGTAGCGAATCCAATGCAAGATAATGGCAATCCTAGTTTTGTCAGCGTCTCTGACAAAACTAGGATTGCCATTGATTTGCATTGGACTCGTGCGAGTAAACGCTGGGAAACTCGCCGAGTAACGAGTCCTAGCGAGTAGATTCGCCCATCCCTAATATTTACTTTTATTAGGAAATAATATCCAAAGGTGAAAATCCATTTTTCTTCTTTTCTCAGATGTAGAGTCATTTTGTGGGGTTTAGTTTGGGCATGTTACAGATAATATTTGTTATCATGTTTGTCTTGTTCTGTTGCAGGAGGCTGAGAGAAAGATATTTGGCTTTAGGAATGATCAGATGTCTGAAGTCAAAAGGCAGTTACCTTCCCTCCCCATGCATCTGAGGTGATAACAGCATGTTTTGTGGAGTTGTCATGACAACAACACTGCATGCTGGGAGTAAATAGCTATGAACAGTGGCACCTAATGCTACTCAATGCTGCTGTCACCTCTCCGTAAGCTGCTGATAATACCCCTTCCCATCATCATAATAATAATAAAGCACGGCACAGACAAAAGGCTGCTAGACTTAAATGCCAATATAAAATGTAAAGATATTGCAAACCAGAAAATACATGATTGGAAAGGCATAGGTTCATTGTTATCACCAAATATGCACACTTTATACACCATTATAACTCTCAAATGCACATAGTGAGACAATTGACATTAATGCCCTTTTTATTGTTTATTTCTTACGCTTTGATCATGTTATTTATGCACTTGATTTCCAAATTCTATGGAAGAGGAATAACCCTCCCCCTCCCTGGATGATCCCTAAACCTTCCATGATCAGGGCCCAATAGTAGAACTCACTCCATAAGATTATTCTTCACTAGATGGCGGCCCGATTCTAAAGAATCGGGGAGTCTAGAATCCATATATAGTTTATTTACTAATAGTTACGGGAGTGCGGTGAAATGAATTGTGTGTATACAGGTGGCTCAGTGGTTAGCAGAGTATACGGTGGCTCAGTGGTTAGCACTGTATATGGTGGTTCAGTGGTTAGCACTGTATATGGTGGCTCAGTGGTTAGCACTGTATACGGTGGCTCAGTGGTTAGCACTGTATATGGTGGCTTAGTGGTTAGCACTGTATGGTGGCTCAGTGGTTGGCACTGTATACGGTGGCTCAGTGGTTAGCACTGTATACGGTGGCTCAGTGGTTAGCACTGTATATGGTGGCTCAGTGGTTAGCACTGTATATGGTGGCTCAGTGGTTAGCACTGTATGGTGGCTCAGTGGTTAACACTGTATATGGTGGCTCAGTGGTTAGCATTGTATGGTGGCTCAGTGGTTAGCACTGTATATGGTGGCTCAGTGGTTAGCACTGTATATGGTGGCTCAGTGGTTAGCACTGTATGGTGGCTCAGTGGTTGGCACTGTATACGGTGGCTCAGTGGTTAGCACTGTATACGGTGGCTCAGTGGTTGGCACTGTATATGGTGGCTCAGTGGTTAGCACTGTATATGGTGGCTAAGTGGTTAGCACTGCATATGGTGGCTCAATGGTTAGCACTGTATGGTGGCTCAGTGGTTAACACTGTATATGGTGGCTCAGTGGGTAGCACTGTATGGTGGCTCAGTGGTTAACACTGTATATGGTGGCTCAGTGGGTAGCACTGTATACGGCGGCTCTGTGGTCAGCAGAGGACGGCGGCTCTGTGGTCAGCAGAGGACGGCGGCTCTGTGGTCAGCAGAGGACGGCGGCTCTGTGGTCAGCAGAGGACGGCGGCTCTGTGGTCAGCAGAGGACGGCGGCTCTGTGGTCAGCAGAGGACGGCGGCTCTGTGGTCAGCAGAGGACGGCGGCTCTGTGGTCAGCAGAGGCGGCTCCGTGGTCAGCAGAGGACGGCAGCTCTGTGATCAGCAGAGGACGGCGGCAGAGTGATCAGCGCAGGAAGGAGGCAGAGTGATCAGCGCAGGAAGGAGGCAGAGTGATCAGCGCAGGAAGGAGGCAGAGTGGGTGAGCGCAGGACAGCGGCTCTGTGGTCAGCAGAGGAGGGCGGGTCTGTGGTCAGCAGAGGACGGGGGCTCTGTGGTCAGCAGAGGACGGGGGCTCTGTGGTCAGCAGAGGACGGCGGCTCTGTGGTCAGCAGAGGACGGCGGCTCTGTGGTCAGCAGAGGACGGCGGCTCTGTGGTCAGCAGTGGACGGCGGCTCTGTGGTCAGCAGTGGACGGCGGCTCTGTGGTCAGCAGAGGAGGGCGGCTCTGTGGTCAGCAGAGGACGGCGGCTCTGTGGTCAGCAGAAGAGGGCGGCTCTGTGGTCAGCAGAGGACGGCGGCTCTGTGGTCAGCAGAGGACGGCGGCTCTGTGGTCAGCAGAGGACGGCGGCTCTGTGGTCAGCGCAGGAAGGAGGCAGAGTGGTCAGCGCAGGAAGGAGGCTCTGTGGTGGTCAGCAGAGGACGGCGGCTCTGTGGTCAGCAGAGGACGGCGGCTCTGTAGTCAGCAGAGGACGGCGGCTCTGTGGTCAGCAGAGGACGGCGGCTCTGTGGTCAGCAGAGGACGGCGGCTCTGTGGTCAGCAGAGGACGGCGACTCTGTGGTCAGCAGAGGACGTTGGCTCTGTGGTCAGCAGAGGACGTCGGCTCTGTGGTCAGCAGAGGACGGCGGCTCTGTGGTCAGCAGAGGACGGCGGCTCTGTGGTCAGCAGAGGACGGCGGCTCTGTGGTCAGCGCAGGAAGGAGGCAGAGTGGTGAGCGCAGGAAGGAGGCAGAATGGTGAGCGCAGGACGGCGGCTCTGTGGTCAGCAGAGGACGGCGGCTCTGTGGTCAGCAGAGGACGGCAGCTCTGTGGTCAGCAGAGGACGGCGGCTCTGTAGTCAGCAGTGGACGGCGGCTCTGTGGTCAGCAGAGGACGGCGGCTCTGTGGTCAGCAGAGGACGGCGGCTCTGTGGTCAGCAGAGGACGGCGGCTCTGTGGTCAGCAGAGGACGGCGGCTCTGTGGTCAGCAGAGGACGGCGGCAGAGTGATCAGCGCAGGAAGGAGGCAGAGTGATCAGCGCAGGAAGGAGGCAGAGTGATCAGCGCAGGAAGGAGGCAGAGTGATCAGCGCAGGAAGGAGGCAGAGTGATCAGCACAGGACGGCGGCTCTGTGGTCAGCAGAGGACGGCGGCTCTGTGGTCAGCAGAGGACGGCGGCTCTGTGGTCAGCAGAGGACGGCGGCTCTGTGGTCAGCAGAGGACGGCGGCTCTGTGGTCAGCAGAGGACGGCGGCTCTGTGGTCAGCAGAAGAGGGCGGCTCTGTGGTCAGCAGAAGAGGGCGGCTCTGTGGTCAGCAGAGGACGGCGGTCTGTGGTCAGCAGAGGACGGCGGCTCTGTGGTAAGCAGAGGACGGCGGCTCTGTGGTCAGCAGAGGACGGCGGCTGTGTGGTCAGCAGAGGACGGCGGCTCTGTGGTCAGCGCAGGAAGGAGGCAGAGTGGTCAGCGCAGGAAGGAGGCAGAGTGGTCAGCGCAGGACGGCGGTTCTGTGGTCAGCAGAGGACGGCGGCTCTGTGGTCAGCAGAGGACGGGGGCTCTGTGGTCAGTAGAGGACGGGGGCTCTGTGGTCAGCAGAGGACGAGGGGTCTGTGGTCAGCAGAGGACGGCCTGTCTGTGGTCAGCAGAGGACGGGGGTCTGTAGTCAGCAGAGGACGGCGGGTCTGTGGTCAGCAGAGGACGGCGGGTCTGTGGTCAGCAGAGGACGGCGGGTCTGTGGTCAGAAGAGGACGGCGGGTCTGTGGTCAGCAGAGGACGGCGGCTCTGTGGTCAGCAGAGGACGGCGCTCTGTGGTCAGCAGAGGACGGCGGCTGTGTGGTCAGCAGAGGACGGCGGCTCTGTGGTCAGCGCAGGAAGGAGGCAGAGTGGTCAGCGCAGGACGGCGGCTCTGTGGTCAGCAGAGGACGGCGGCTCTGTGGTGAGCAGAGGACGGCGGCTCTGTGGTCAGCAGAGGACGGGGGCTCTGTGGTCAGCAGAGGACGGGGGTCTGTGGTCAGCAGAGGACGGGGGCTCTGTGGTCAGCAGAGGACGGGGGCTCTGTGGTCAGCAGAGGACGGGGGCTCTGTGGTCAGCAGAGGACGGGGGCTCTGTGGTCAGCAGAGGACGGGGGGCTCTGTGGTCAGCAGAGGACGGGGGCTCTGTGGTCAGCAGAGGACGGGGGCTCTGTGGTCAGCAGAGGACGGGGGCTCTGTGGTCAGCAGAGGACCGGGGGTCTGTGGTCAGCAGAGGCCGGCGGGTGTGTGGGTCAGCAGAGGCCGGCGGGTTGTGGTGGTCAGCAGAGGACGGCGGGTGTGGGGTGGCAGCAGAGGACGGCGGGTGTGTGGTCAGCAGAGGACGGCGGGTCTGTGGTCAGCAGAGGACGGCGGGTCTGTGGTCAGCAGAGGACGGCGGGTCTGTGGTCAGCAGAGGACGGCGGGTCTGTGGTCAGCACAGGACGGCGGGTCTGTGGTGAGCACAGGACGGCGGGTGTGTGGTCAGCAGAGGACGGCGGGTCTGTGGTCAGCAGAGGACGGCGGGTCTGTGGTCAGCAGAGGACGGCGGGTCTGTGGTCAGCAGAGGACGGCGGGTCTGTGGTCAGCAGAGGACGGCGGGTCTGTGGTCAGCACAGGACGGCGGGTCTGTGGTCAGCAGAGGACGGCGGGTCTGTGGTCAGCAGAGGACGGCGGGTCTGTGGTCAGCAGAGGACGGCGGGTCTGTGGTCAGCGCAGGAAGGAGGCAGAGTGGTCAGCGCAGGAAGGAGGCAGAGTGGTCAGCGCAGGACGGCGGCTCTGTGGTCAGCAGAGGACGGCGGCTCTGTGGTCAGCAGAGGACGGCGGCTCTGTGGTCAGCAGAGGACGGGGGCTCTGTGGTCAGCAGAGGACGGGGGCTCTGTGGTCAGCAGAGGACGGGGGTCTGTGGTCAGCAGAGGACGGGGGCTCTGTGGTCAGCAGAGGACGGGGGCTCTGTGGTCAGCAGAGGACGGGGGCTCTGTGGTCAGCAGAGGACGGGAGCTCTGTGGTCAGCAGAGGACGGGGGCTCTGTGGTCAGCAGAGGACGGGGGCTCTGTGGTCAGCAGAGGACGGGGGCTCTGTGGTCAGCAGAGGCCGGCGGGTCTGTGGTCAGCAGAGGACGGCGGGTGTGTGGTCAGCAGAGGACGGCGGGTGTGTGGTCAGCAGAGGACGGCGGGTCTGTGGTCAGCAGAGGACGGCGGGTCTGTGGTCAGCAGAGGACGGCGGGTCTGTGGTCAGCAGAGGACGGCGGGTCTGTGGTCAGCGCAGGAAGGAGGCTCTGTGGTCAGCAGAGGACGGCAGCTCTGTGGTCAGCGCAGGCTAGGTGGGCGGAGCCATGGTGGGAGTCCCGCGAGGTGGGCGGAGCCAAAGTGGGAGTCTCGCGAGGTGGGCGGAGCCAAGGCGGGAGTCTCGCGAGGTGGGCGGAGCCAAGGCGGGAGTCTCGCGAGGTGGGCGGAGCCAAGGCGGGAGTCTCTCGAGGTGGGCGGAGCCAAGGCGGGAGTCCCGCGGGGTGGGCGGAGCCATGGCGGGAGCCCCGCGATGTGGGCGGAGCCATGGCGGGAGCCCCCGCGATGTGGGCGGAGCCATGGCGGGAGCGGTGCAGCGGGATGGCGGCGGGGTAAGTATACTGGAGTGTGTGTGTGGGTGTGTGAATGTGTATGTGTGATGTGGTTGGGATGGTGTGTGTGTGTTTGGGAGGACTGTAGTGAGAGGCTGTGTGTGTGTTTGATGAGACAGTAGTGAGGGGCGAGCGGAACGTTGAAACGCCGGTGCCTGTAGCTGCACGGAAAGTTCCGCGCGGCTACACTGCACTGTGACGTCAGCAGCATGGTCGGAGGCCGTCACGGAAGTAACCCTTCGGGTTCTCCGGAAGTGGCCTTCGGCTTTTATATAATAGATTAGAATAGATTTGACAGTTTATACCACCTATTCCAATGACGAGAAAAGTTAGGGTCATGAGGTTTGATGACGAGACAGATAAGTGTCTTTCATAGCACTACAGAGAGGGGTTGGCCACATTATCTTTATTTCCTCAAATGTGATGAGGGACATGATGTTTTGGGGCTTTACCAATATTTAAGTATTACAGGTTCACATCCTTCACTCGCTTGTCCAGTCTTCCTTATAGAAGGCACAGCTCTCCTGAACTCAAACATGGCTACAAATGCAGGAGAATGTTCTCAGACCTGTCCATCAGCCATCTCCATCCGAGCACTGACGGCATGGGAGAGCTCGTTATCAATTGGAGAAGGCCAATGAACTGATCATGTCACATGCGCCTCCACCAGCAGCCATTTTAAGAAAATGAAAGCTGTTCAGCTTGTAAACAAGGTTGTTTTAGCAAGTGCAGTAGAGAAAAGTGTAATGGTAATATCTAATATATAAAGTTGAGTGTATGTATGTATGTGTGTATGACTTAAGCCCCGCCCACTCCACATAGCCACACCCAATCCAAATAGCCACACCCACTTCAAAGCCTTCATCTTCAAATATCCCCACCTCCTCCACATAGCCCCACCACGGGACTATGTGGGTGGCACTATGAAAGAGGCAGGGACACCCGGGAGGTTTGAGACTATGTGTAGGGGTGGAGCTATGAAGAGGTGAGGTTATTGAAAGGGGGGCATGGCTATGATATATACACACATACATACATTACCATATATGGGCGATATTACCATATATGAGCCTTACAATCATATATGGGCATTATGCCCAGGCAACGCCCCCCATGCCTTTAAACCCACACAGCCAAAGCCATACCCCACACAAACCCCCACCCCCAATTGCGCACCCACTGAAAAAAAACTAAATGTTGTAAAACTGTTCAAGGAAGTAAATCTGTGATGGAGCCTGTTTTCTACTATACACCTTATCTATTATATGGGTTATTCTATTTTATCTAGTACCAAAATTTACAAAGCGCAAGAAAATGTCTTCACCCGAGTGTTCAAAGACAAATGACTGATATTGAGGCTGCACAGTCTTCTATAGCCACTGTAATGTGGCACCCCAAGGGTTAATGTGCCACAGAAACATTAACACAGGTTTACTCCCCACACAACACTACACTAGAAAGTGGGAGGAGCTTAGGTGGCACCTGCACTAGTGGGAGGAGCTAAAGTTGTTTACCACAGAGCAGGAGTGACAGTTAGTCAGTTCAGTCTGCAGTTTAGCTCAGAGGAGAGTCAAGTAGAGGTGGAGGTCCTGAGAGGTCTGAGGAAAGGAGACAGAGTAACAGAGGAACATCCCCGGGATAAAGAGTTACCCCAAACTTAAACCCGGAGAAACGCTTAATACGGATACCGGATCCGAGGCTGTGCCTGAGACAGACAGGACAGTAAATACCGGAATAGTGAAGGTCCACTATCTTCACTGTACCATAGCAAAGCAACACGGAGGGGTCAGTGACAGAGAGGACTCAAGTTGCCTAGCAGATTGGTACCCATGGGAAAAGATAGGGCCAGCAGTTCAGCTAGAAGCGGCAGCAGGGCCACACACACCACATAAGTAGGAAGCCAAGGACCCGGTCCGGGTGGGAGCAACCCGGTACAGACTCCGTGGACAATACTGTGCTATACCATCTGCAAGTAAAGACTTGGAAAACAACAGAAACCGTGAGTGTGTGATACTTATACTGAAGCCCCACTTGCCCTCATAAACTGCCATTGCCTCTACTCTCATCATCTCTACTGCTACCTCTACTCTCCTGCAGCATCAATAACCACCATCACTAACTTTAACTATTATCACCACTGCCCCGGGGAACCCAGTTCTACCCACTGGAACTATTCCATCCAAGCTGCTATCCCATCATCCCCGGAGGTTCTGCAGCAGCGGCGGCCCCATCACTGGCCGCATATAGTGGGTGGCGTCACGACTGACAAATTCCCTGTAAATAAAACCCCATTTTATTGTGCGGGCTCGGGACACGGTCCGGACCAGGACCACCGTGACATCCCCCAGCAGCACCCCGGTCCGGCACCGAGTACCCCGTCCCAGTGGGCTCCACAACCTGGCGTCACGAACAGGATCTACCGTGCCCGCTACCGGGCATTGTGTGCCGTGATTAGTGACTGTTTTGAATCTGCCGCCATTGCTGGGCGCACGCCAAGCTGAATTTTAACTGCGCCACAGAGACTGTAAATGTCAAAATCCGCCATTACAGAGCGCGCGACGCGCGGGAAGAAAAACCGCTCACTGCTCTGACGTCATCCGGAAGGGAAGAGAATCCCTGGTGCGCAGCGGAACCTTTGTTAGACATCCGGATGGAAGCGGAAGACGGAGGGCGGACCTTAACTAAGGGGGCACAGGATGTTGCAGCCAGCGGTGCCAAGCAGCAGCGGAGCAGCCGGTGAGAATCCAGTACCGGATCAAGGAGCAGCACTCGGCGGTGCTGCGGCGCAAGGAGCAGCGCCTATTATGCCACTCCTGATGCCGTATACTCCAGGGGCAATGTGGCTGCCTCAATACTCCGGTGAGCCTAACACTCTTAATGATTTTATTAGCAAGATGAAAGCATACTATGTGATGTACCCCTTCACTGAAGCACAACGTGTAGGGATGATTATTGGACAATTAACAGGCAATGCACAGCGGGAGGTCGCATCCTGGCTGGATACAGATAAGGACTCTGTAGAGCATCTTATAGCTGGAGTAGAAGCAGCATTTGAATCTACTGCTGATACTCGGGCTAAAATGAGGTTCTTTGCATGTCAACAAAAGCCTGAAGAGAGTTCCAGAGACTTTGCCTTAAATCTGCAGGAAGCACTCAAAGCACTTAAGCTAGCAGAACCTGCCTTAGCCCCGGGAGCTGACAAAATGTTAATTGACCAGTACATAGAGGGTCTCTTATCCCCGTCCCACAGAGGACAGCTTAGTATGATGCTCATCCAGAATCCTAAAATGACATTTGCTGAGTTAAAAGACAGAGCTATTCGTCTGCAGCAGGTAGAGGAGCCCCGGAATCTGTAATCTATGCAGGGCCCTGCAGCAGCACCTCAGCAACCGATAGCATCAGCGACATCTGCTATGTCAGCAACTGCTGCTGAGGCTGGGGAATATATCTCTAATGCAGCCCTCAATCAAAAGCTAGATGCCCTGACAGACACCGTCATCTCCATGGCCAAGGTCATCAAGGAGCTGCGAGAGTCAAAGCCTGCACCCAAGATCAAGTCGGCGACCAGCAGAGAGGATGACCCATGGATGAGGCCCAGGAGATATCAAGCAGCAAGAGGACGACCCAGCGATCGCTATCAGCCGGATGGACAGCCCATTTGCCGCCGTTGCCAGAAACCAGGTCACTTTGCCCGAGAGTGTGCTTTAAACGGAGATTCCCTGGGCAGGCGGGCCGCTCCTCAGGTATGAACTCTATAGGTCCTTCAGCCTGGTTGGACAGATTCGTGGGAGGACAGCTGGTGATCCCTATCGTGTTGAATGGCATTCCCTTTAATGCCTTGCTGGATACCGGATCCCAGATAACATCAATCCCACATGTTCTTTACAAAAGGTACTGGGCTGATTCAGACATTAATAGTGGTCCATCAGACTTTAAAATGAATGTATGGGCTAGTAATGGACAATTAATACCACAAGTTGGGTTCAGAGAAATGACCATTCAGATTGGAAAGGTAGAATTGCAGAACCAGGGTATTATAATTATAGATGTTGACCGGCGAGATCGTGAACCAGTAATGTTACTAGGAATGAATGTAATTGAAAAGTGTTTTTCCGAGGTAATTACTGTTTTGCAGCAGATCGCCGAGACTGCTGGAACCGGACAGCAGAGACTTTTGCACAAAGAAATAAAAGCTCTGATGTTAAAGCAGCAGGTAGAAATCTCTGGAGGTGAGATCAGCAGTGTACGAGTAAGTGATCCAATACCCATTGTAATACCTCCCAAAACTGAAATGTTGGTCTGGTGTAGAGCCGCAATAGGCATCAAACGGCAAGACTATCAAGCCCTGGTAGAACCCGTGTACTCAGACAGCAGACCCACCATACTCACAGCTCGAAGAGTAGTTGACGTACACCGGGGAAGAGTGCCATTACGCCTACTAAACTGTGGAGATGATGAGATCACATTACCAAAGTTTGCTGCCATAGCTAAGTTATACACAGTTGATAATAACAATATCACAGCCGTCGAGCCCTTGGACCCGTCAAGTCAGGCGGATGACAATGGCTCAAGCGAAAAGCTGGAGGATTGGTGCCAAAAGTTACATGTAGGTACCAGTTCTACACCTTCCCATCAAAAGCATGGAGTATACCGGGTAGTGAAAGAATATGAGCAGATATTCAGTAAACACCCGTTATACTTTGGGCAAATCAAAGGGGTAGAGCACACTATACCCACAGGTAACCATCAGCCTATAAAAGAGAGGTATAGACCATTACCACCTGCTCACTACCAAACAACCAAAGACATGCTCAGAGAAATGAAATCTGCAGGGGTAATAAGAGACAGTTGTAGCCCCTGGGCAGCACCTCTAGTGTTAGTTAAAAAGAAGGATGGGACCATGAGAATGTGCGTAGATTACCGGCAGATTAACTGCATCACACATAAGGACGCATACCCATTATCTAGGATTGAGGAGTCATTAGCTGCATTAAAATCTTCTAACTACTTTTCTACCCTTGATCTGACTAGTGGGTACTGGCAGGTTCCTGTGGCCGAGGCCGACAAGGAGAAGACAGCGTTTACTACGCCGATGGGCCTCTATGAGTTCAATTGTATGCCGTTCGGACTCTGCAACGCACCCGGGACCTTCCAACGCCTGATGGAGAGCTGCCTAAGACACAAGAACTTTGAAACTGTCCTCCTGTACCTAGATGACGTCATAGTCTATTCCAAAGGCTTAGGGGAAGGAAGGTGTGTAACAGTCCGCGCTGCCAGAATTTCCGCGTGTAAATGATGCAAGAAGCCGATGTCCAAATCAAACCTTTCTTGCATCATTTACACGCGGAAATTCTGGCAGCGCGGACTGTTACACACCTTCCTTCCCCCAAGCCTCTGATTTCGTTTCCACAAGTGGAGACCGGTGGAAGTCCAGCAGCAGCCATCTGGGAATTGATCCTATCAGGTCTACTAACCAGTTGTGGGTATCACAACTGGCATAGGTGAGTGGTAACTTTATTCTCACCTTTGGGTTTAGTGTCTAGTGATAGGGGCACTATTGCGCCTTTTGTCCTCCCCCCTTTTTTCTCGTATAGTCTATTCCAAGACATATGAGCAACATCTACAAGACCTAGCAGAAGTGTTTGAAGCCTTATCCAAATATGGCATGAAAATCAAGCCATCCAAGTGCCACCTTCTCAAACCAAAGGTACAGTACCTGGGACATGTCGTGAGTTCAGAGGGAGTAGCACCGGATCCTGATAAAGTCACAGTGATAAGGGATTGGCCAAGACCTACTAACTTGAAAGAAGTGAGGCATTTCCTGGGCCTGGTAGGCTATTATAGAAGGATTCGTGGATTCACGAAGCTAGCAGCTCCTCTACAAGACATCCTGGTAGGACAATCAAGAAAGTCTTCAACCCGTAATCCTCCTTTCCAGTGGAGTGAAGAGAAGGAAGACTCCTTCAAGAAACTGAAGTGTGCACTGACGGGAGAAGAGATTATGGCATACCCTGATTACCATCAACCATTCATTCTATACACGGATGCCAGCAACGTGAGACTGGGAGCAGTGTTGTCGCAGATGCAAGGAGGCAAAGTGAGAGTTATTGCCTTTGCAAGTAGGAAGCTCCGACCTACAGAAAGAAATCCCGAGAACAACAGCTTCTTCAAGTTAGAACAACTGGCAGTAGTTTGGGCTGTAATTGAACGTTTTAAGCATTACTTGACGGGTGCAGAATTCACCATCTACACGGATAACAACCCGTTGACCCACCTGGATACAGCAAAATTAGGTGCTTTGGAGCAGCGATGGATAGCCCGGCTGTCTAACTACAATTTTGTCATCAAATATAGGGCAGGCCACAAGAGTGGGAACGCAGATGCCTTATCTCGGATGCCACACCTGAGAGACGTGGAAGAGGAACCGAAGAGTTGGAAGAAATTGAACTACCGGCCTTTCATCGTCCAAAGGTAGACAAGTATCAACCCGGCATCTACCAAAGAGAACAACAGGCAAGTCTTAACCCGTTAGCACACCATGGATGGGCTGACACCCAAGATAGTGACCCGGCTGTGAAGCTAGTGAAAGAACTGCTTACGCAACAAGGTGCGTACCCTAACCAGAACGCCCCAGCTGAGACCCAACAACTCTGGAAAGAGAGAGGCAAGTTGTTCCTGTGTCAAGGGAAGCTCTGCAGAAGGCATACCAATCCCAAAACACATGAATTAGTCTGGCAGATAATCGTACCCAAGCGAGACGTTAAAATGGTCTTAGAAGCCTACCACGACGGTGCAGGTCATTTCGGATGGAAGAAGTTGGAAGTGCTCCTGAGAGAGAGATTCTACTGGGTTGGCATGAGAAAATCAATTGAAGATTGGTGTAGAAAATGTGGCCCATGCAACCTCTGAAGAAAAGATCAACAGAGAGCCCACTCCAGTCCATAGTAACCCAGCAACCACTAGAGTTAGTTGCAATAAACCACTGCAAGTTGTCACCAAGCCCGTCAGGCTTGTTTATGCCTTAACCATCGTGGACCATTACTCACGCTTCTTAGTGGTAGTACCCGTCAAGGACCTGACAGCGAAGATGGCAGCAAGAGCATTTCAGACCCATTTCTGTAGACCGCATGGTTACCCGGAACAAATCCTAGCAGATCAAGGTCCAGCCTTTGAATCAGAGATTTTCCAAGAATTCTGCAATATGTATGGCTGTAAGAAGATCCGCACGACAGCGTACCATCCCCAAACAAATGGCTTATGCGAGAAGATGAACCATATTCTAATAGACCTAATGAAAACGTTACCAGAATCTGAGAGAAATCAATGGCCAGATAAATTACCCGATTTGGTAGACTTATATAACCATGTTCCAGTGAGTTCTACAAACTGCACCCCAGCTTATCTTATGCGTGCAAGACCCGGTAAGCTACCAATTGACTTAGATATGGGAATTCTAAAACCAAACGCAGAAGTTGAAGAATCCAATTGGGATACATTACGTCAGCAATAGTATCGCTTAGTCAGGGGCGGACCCAGACTGTAGTGGGCCCTGGTGCAACAAATTTTTTGGGGCCCCCCCACAGCCTAATATATACAGTCCATTACAGCCTAATATATACAGTTCAGCACAGCCGCCAGGTAATATATACAGCCAAGCACAGGCTCCAGGTAATATATATAGACTAGCACAGCCTCCAGGTAATATATACAGCCCGGCATAGCCTCGTATAACATATATTGCCCAAGACAGCCTCAAGGAGGATATATACATACTAGATGTGTGCCCGATGCGATCACATTGGAGGGCGAGGATTGGTGCGGCGGCGGGATGCAGGGGGCGGCTAAGTGGACACACACACACCTACACGCACAGAAGGGGGACGGAGGAGAGAGAGGACAGAGAGGGACGGAGCAGAGAGAGGACAGAGAGGGACGGAGAGAGAGAGAGGACAGAGAGGGACGGAGGAGAGAGAGGACAGAGAGGGACGGAGCAGAGAGAGGACAGAGAGGGACGGAGCAGAGAGAGGACAGAGAGGGACGGAGCAGAGAGAGGACAGAGAGGGACGGAGCAGAGAGAGGACAGAGAGGGACGGAGCAGAGAGAGGACAGAGAGGGACGGAGCAGAGAGAGGACAGAGAGGGACGGAGAGAGAGGAGAGAGGACGGAGCAGAGAGAGGACAGGAGGAGAGAGGGGAGGACAGAGAGGGACGGAGGAGAGAGAGGACAGAGAGGGACGGAGAGAGAGAGGAGGACAGAGAGGGACGGAGCAGAGAGAGGACAGAGAGGGACGGAGCAGAGAGAGGACAGAGAGGGACGGAGCAGAGAGAGGACAGAGAGGGACGGAGGCAGAGAGAGGACAGAGAGGGACGGAGGAGAGAGAGGACAGAGAGGGACGGGAGGAGAGAGAGGACAGAGAGGGACGGAGCAGAGAAGAGGACAGAGAGAGGGACGGAGCAGAGAGAGGACAGAGAGGGACGGAGCAGAGAGAGGACAGAGAGGGACGGAGCAGAGAGAGGACAGAGAGGGACGGAGCAGAGAGAGGACAGAGAGGGACGGAGCAGAGAGAGGACAGAGAGGGACGGAGCAGAGAGAGGACAGAGGGGGACGGAGGAGAGAGAGGACAGAGAGGGACGGAGGAGAGAGAGGACAGAGAGGGACGGAGGCAGAGAGAGGACAGAGAGGGACGGAGCAGAGAGAGGACAGAGAGGGACGGAGCAGAGAGAGGAACAGAAGAGGGACGGAAGCAGCAGAGAGGGACAGAGAGGGACGGAGGAGAGAGAGGACAGAGAGGGACGGAGCAGAGAGAGGACAGAGAGGGACGGAGGAGAGAGAGGACAGAGAGGGACGGAGGAGAGAGAGGGACAGAGAGGGACGGAGGAGAGAGAGGACAGAGAGGGACGGAGGAGAGAGAGGACAGAGAGGGTAAGTTACATGAATGTGCATCCAAAGCTCCTGTTTCACTGACACTCAGGAGCCGGCCGGCTGCTTCTTTGCACAACGGGGCCCCCAAGCACTGCAGGCCCCCCGACTTCAGTAGTTATGCCCCTGGGTCTCCTATCCTGGTGTATAGGTTCCCCATTCTGGTATATACAGTATATCTCCCAGTATGGTAAATATAAGCTCTGGGAAAGGAAGGTGTGTCACAGTCCGCGCTGCCAAGAAATCCGCTCGTAAATAACGCTAGTAATCGGTGTTCAAATCAATCCTTTTTATTCATCCAACGCGTTTCAACGCCCTCCTGGCGTCTTCCTCAGGGATGCCCTGAGGAAGACGCCAGGAGGGCGTTGAAACGCGTTGGATGAATAAAAAGGATTGATTTGAACACCGATTACTAGCGTTATTTACGAGCGGATTTCTTGGCAGCGCGGAGTGTGACACACCTTCCTTTCCCAGAGCTTCTATTTCGTCTACCCGAGTGGAGACCGGTGGAAGTCCAGCAGCAGCCATCAGGACACTTATTCTATCAGGCCTTTTAACCAGTTGTGGGTGGCACAACTGGACTAGGTGAGTGAACCTTTTCTCACCTACTTGTTTTTAGTGTCTAGTGATAATTGCACTATTGCGCCTCTTGTCCCCCCCCCTCTCTTTTCTTAGTATGGTAAATATGTCCTCCAACCTGGTATATATGGGCCCATACTGGTATATGTCCCCATCTGCACACTGGATATATAATGCACTGTATTGATCACACCTGGTGCTGCCTAAAGGACATCACATATATATGGAGCCATATAAAATAATATGTGATGTCCTGTAGGTTCAGATGTGATCAGTCAGTGCAGGGCTCTGTATACTGAGGTCTGTGGTATCTGCTGGGGTCAGAGTGATTTATTGCAGGAGTCTACTCTTTCCTGTAGGTCGGGTGATGCTGGAGCCGATAATCCAGCACTGACAGCCCGACCTGATCTGCCACAGACTCCTGCAATCACTCTGATCCTCAGCAGAGCAGACCCTGACCGGACTGAGGAGCGTCCTGCTGCCCCACACCATGATTAATGACCTCCTGCTTACCGCCATCTTCTGAGGTCTAGTCCATCCACAAGCTGCTCTCCGGGAGGCTGAAGGAGCAGGGGAAGTGTCCCTCTGCAGACCCCGTCCACACAGTGTGCAGGGGGCCTGTCTGCAGCTGCTCATGTGATCTGTGAGCAGCCGGGCGGGAGAATAGATACATTCAAATCCACAGTGCGCTCCCCAGGCAGCTCCAACAGCTGATATTGGTGCGCCCCCTGCACTCCCAGGCCCAGTCCCGACCGCTGCGACTGTGATTGTTGCACCCACAGCAGTGGAGGCAGGGGCCCGTGCAAGGCGCGGGGGTGGGGGTGGAACCGCGGCACCGGACCTGCGGCTGGAGCCTTGGGGGCCCCCTAACCGGCCGGGGCCCTGGTGCAGCTGCACCAGCTGCACCACGGTAGGTCCGCCCCTGCGCTTAGTACAAGAGTGCGTAGAGAAAAATCTTCAGCAAGCTAGAGCAAGACAAGAGAGAATCTGTAACCAAAGTGCTCAAGCAACTCCATTACCACCCGGTGAGCAAGTGCTCAGAAGAAAGAGACCCACTAACAAATTGGATAATCAGTGGGAAACCATCCCATACACAGTCTTACCATCCAATCTAGGCAATGCTAAAATGTGTCTAATAAGCAAAGATGAAGGAAGAACTTCAGTACTTGTGTCCAGAGACCATCTCAAACCGTGTCCTGAAACCCTGAAGACACCAGAAGTAACAGTGCCCGTACAGGTCCAACCTGTCAAAGAGAAAGAAGATGAAGTATTTCATACGGTGCTAGGAGATTTCCCCAAAACATGGCCAAATTATCATGGAGCCGTTGTAGTCCCAATGATTGCTTTCCCTCCAATGGTGGAACCAACACCAGAACCCGTGTTACCAGAAGTCCCAAGACTTGAAGAACTGGAAGTAGAACCTGTAGAGGAAGAATCAATTCCTGGTCCCAGTGAGCTTGCCAGTCCTACAGTCAGATCTTCATCTTCTATAGTACCAAACAATACAAGTAGGTACATGCCCACCAACACCAATAGGCTACATGCAAGTAGTATACCTGTGTTACGCAGATCACAGCGTAGTACCAGAGGGCGGTTACCAGCTAGGTACAGGGATTAAAAGGTCAAATTAACTGTAAAATGTAAATATGTTTGTGTAAATGTAAATTATACTCGGTAGATAGTGTCCAAGAGGGTGGAGGAACTGGATTAACCCCCATGTACATTAAGTTAGGGAAAGAAAGTGCCTGGGGTGGTGTAGAGAATCCAGGACTCCTAAGCAGATACGCCCGTGGACAAATGTACATAGTTAATGCAACGTTTAAAAAGCCCAGTACCTACAGAGATTATCCTGTATGAACTTCTTGCATATTCTTCAAACTTTTTCCTTTCATTTTATTTTTATGGACCATACTACCACGGACTGGTTGTGGTATAAACTTTCTTGTATATATTTATCAGCCCGGAGGCAATAGACTAAACCCCCGGAAGGACTGCTTTTTGAATTTTTGGACTCTTTTGAACTTTAGTGATTTTTGTACTTTTTATTTTTAAGTCTCTGTAAATATTAATTGTATTAATTGTTTGTTTCTTTGTTGTTCCACAGTCCCGGAGTACTGTCTTTAACTAAGGGGGAATGTGGCACCCCAAGGGTTAATGTGCCACAGAAACATCAACACAGGTTTACTCCCCACACAACACTACACTAGAAAGTGGGAGGAGCTTAGGTGGCACCTGCACTAGTGGGAGGAGCTAAAGTTGTTTACCACAGAGCAGGAGTGACAGTTAGTCAGTTCAGTCTGCAGTTTAGCTCAGAGGAGAGTCAAGTAGAGGTGGAGGTCCTGAGAGGTCTGAGGAAAGGAGACAGAGTAACAGAGGAACACCCCCGGGATAAAGAGTTACCCCAAACTTAAACCCGGAGAGATGCTTAAGACGGATACCGGATCCGAGGCTGTGCCTGAGACAGACAGGACAGTAAATACCGGAACAGTGAAGGTCCACTATCTTCACTGTACCATAGCAAAGCAACACGGAGGGGTCAGTGACAGAGAGGACTCAAGTTGCCTAGCAGATTGGTACCCGTGGGAAAAGACAGGGCCAGCAGTTCAGCTAGAAGCGGCAGCAGGGCCACACACAGCGCATAAGTAGGAAGCCAAGGACCCGGTCAGGGTGGGAGCAACCCGGTACAGACTCCGTGGACAATACTGTGCTATACCATCTGCAAGTAAAGACTTGGAAAACAACAGAAACCGTGAGTGTGTGTGATACTTATACTGAAGCCCCACTTGCCCTCATAAACTGCCATTGCCTCTACTCTCATCATCTCTACTGCTACCTCTACTCTCCTGCAGCATCAATAACCACCATCACTAACTTTAACTATTATCACCACTGCCCCGGGGAACCCAGTTCTACCCACTGGAACTATTCGATCCAAGCTGCTATCCCATCATCCCCGGAGGTTCTGTAGCAGCGGCGGCCCCATCACTGGCCGCATATAGTGGGTGGCGTCACGACTGACAAATCCCCTGTAAATAACCCCCCATTTTATTGTGCGGGCTCGGGACACGGTCCGGACCAGGACCACCGTGACATCCCCCAGCAGCACCCTGGTCCGGCACCGAGTACCCCGTCCCAGTGGTCTCCACAGTTCCATGACATCACAAAGGACATTGTGACATCATCATATGCAAACAAGCACAATCACAGATGGACCAAAGTCACAGGTCAAGTCACATGATAAACCTGGCTGCTAGACCTGAGTTTGACAACATTAATTCCAATATGTAATGAAGAGGGTTTCTGCCCTGAATTACACTACATATCACACAATAACCCATACTGTGATTTAGATTTTAAAATGCAATATTTTAATCATGTTTCCTTAAAAAACATACAGAGTTGGCATTTTGCAAAAGAGAGTACGTACGTTTATACAGGACATCAAAAGACTTTTTTTTTAATTTTTTAAAAGTGAAAAAATGCTCAATGACAAGAAAAGGACCAATAAAACTTCCCAAATTTCTGAAGTAGTATATTCCCTGTAGTTTTACTAGGTCTGGTAAGTATGATTTAACATTAGAGGGAATTTCACCTATCAGGGGTTATGGCCCCTTGCAAAGGCAGATGCTCCGCTCCGGTTATAACATCAATCAAGCTAGTATACGAATGCCCTCTCCAAATTGATCTGGTCACATGCGCCTCCATCAGCAGCCATTTTAAGAAAATGAAAGCTGTTCAGCTTGTAAACAAGGTTGTTCTAGCAAGTGCAGTAGAGAAACATGTAATGCTAATATATAAGGTTGAGTGTATGTATGTGTGTATACCTCAAGCCCCACCCACTCCACATACCAATGCCCACTCCACATAGCCACACCCATTCCAAATAACCACACCCACTTCACAGCCTTCATACCCACCTCCTCCACATAGCTCACCGTGGGACTATGTGGAGGGATGGATCTATGAAGGGGCAAAGCTATATGTGTGGGCGTCACTGTGAAAGGGACAGGGCTACCAGGAGGTTTGGGGCTATGTGTAGGGGTGGAGCTACCCTGCTGCCCTGCAGTCCGAGGGTTCAACAGTGTCAACCCGTACTATCTGTCGGCGTCTGAATGAAAAGGGAGTGTATGGTAGGATACCCAGGAAGACCCCACTTCTTACCCCGAGACATAACAAAGCCAGGCTGAAGTTTGACAAAACTTACCTGAGAAAGGCTAAAACGTTTTGGAAGAATATTCTCTGGTCAGATGAGACAAAAGTAGAGCTTTTTGGGCAAAGGCATCAACATAGAGTTTACAGGAGAAAAAAGAAGCATTCAAAGAAAAGAACACTGTCCCTACAGTCAAACATGGCGGAGGTTCCCTGATGTTTTGGGGTTGCTTTGCTGCCTTGGCACTGGACTGCTTGACCGTGTGCATGGCATTATGAAGTCTGAAGACTACTAACAAATTTTGCAGCATAATGTAGGGCCCAGTGTGAGAAAGCTGGGTCTCCCCCAGAGGTCATGGGTCTTCCAGCAGGACAATGACCCAAAAGACACTTCAAAAAGCACTAGAAAATGGTTTGAGAGAAATCACTGGAGACTTCTAAGGTGGCCAGCAATGAGTCCAGACCTGAATCCCATAGAACACCTGTGGAGAGATCTAAAAATGGCAGTTTGGAGAAGGCACCCTTCAAATATCAGGGACCTGGAGTTTGGAGTAGAGCATTGTAAGAAACTCATTGATGGTTACCGGAAGCGGTTGATCGCAGTTATTTTGGCTAAAGGTTGTACAACCAAGTATTAGGCTGAGGGTGCCAATATTTTTGTCTGACCCATTTTTGGAGTTTTGTGTGAAATGCTCAATGTTTTGCTTTTTGCTTCATTCTCTTTTGTGTTTTTTCATTTAAAACAAATTAAATGAAGATAATACCAAAGAATTTGTGATTGCAATCATTTTCAGGAAGAAACTGAGTATTATCTGACATAATTGCAGGGGTGTCAATAGTTTTGGCCACAACTGTACATAACCATATATGGCTATATTGCCATATATGAGCCTTACAATTATATATGGGCATTACGCCAGGCAACGCCCCCATGCCTTTAAACCTGCACAGCCAAATCCATACCCCCCACAAACCCCCACCCCCAAATGCACACCCCCCCGAAAAAGAACTAAATGTAGTAAAAGTACTAACTGTTCAAGGAAGTAAATCTGTGATGGAGCCTGTCATCTACTGTACACCTTATCTATTATATGGGTTATTCTATTTTATTTAAAACTAAAATTTACCAAGCGCAAGAAAATGTCTTCACCCAGTGTTCGAAGACAAATGACTGATATTGACGCTGCACAGTCTTCTATAGCCACTGTTCCATGACATTACAAAGGACATTGTGACATCATCATATGCAAACAAGCACAATCACAGATGGACCAAAGTCACAGATCAAGTCACATGATAAACCTGGCTGCTAGGCCTGAGTTTGACAACATTAATTCCAACATATAATAAAGAGGGTTTCTGCCTTGAATTACACTAGATGTCACACAATAACCTATACTGTGATTTAGATTTTAAAATGCAATATTTTAATCATGTTTCCTTAGACAGCATACAGAGTTGGCATTTTACAAAAGACCGTACGTACATTAATACAGGACATCAAAAGACGTTTTTTTTATTTTTACAAAGTGAAAAAGTGCACAATGACAAAAAAAGGACTAATAAAACTTCCAAATTTCTGAGGTAGAATACTCCCTGTAGTTTTACTAGGTCGGGTAAGTACGATTTAACATTAGAGGGAATTTCACATATCAGGGGTTATGGCCCCTTTCAAAGGCAGATGCTCCGCTCCGCTTATTACATCAATTAAGCTAGTGTATGAATGCCCTTTCCAAATTACATCTAAGGCTGGCTTCACACCGCGGTGCGATCAGGTCCGATTTTGTGGTAATGTTGCCCTATGGGGCCGGATGGCAGCTAGGTGCCATCCAGTTTCCATCTGTCCGGGACGATATGGGACAATTCAGATTTTTCTCCCGGGCACAAGAACGTTGCTTGCAACATTTTTGTGTCCGGGGCAAAAAATCTGCTCAGATTGGATCATCCCGGATCCAGGGATTGCCCAGGTCCAGGAGGATCCGGGATCCGGACACAGGTGGCTGCTGTTCAGCGTGAGCTACGCTGAACTTCAGCACCAGGGAGCTGTCCCCTGTGAAGTGGTTCAGCACCAGGGAGCTATCCCCTGTGAAGTGGTTCAGCATCATTTCTGCAGGGGACAGCTCCCTCAGCTGCACTCTGCAGAATCCGGCTAAAAACAGGACTGGAGGGCATATTAACCCTCCGATTCTATTTCTCTGGAGCTGTCAGGCTGTGTCCGGTGACTCCGGCAAAGCACCAGACACAGCCTGACAAGGCAAAAAACTTGGTGCAAAGCCAGCCTAACTCCTTGGAGAGGGTTCTTGGAACAGGACTAGTAAGCAAGACCGTTTGCACCTACTGTGCTTTAATAATAACACACCAGCTTGGTATCGTCAATTTCTGGCCTTACTTAATGTATGCCTGTAATGGTCAGCACTGGGCATCTTGAGGTTTGCTAACTAATCATACCTTTACTTGTGCCTTATAGAGCCTATTTAATAACCTGGATGAATTGGCACAGGGAGGTTGTTTTGTTACAGGGGCCTGAACTAGAGTATAGATTTAGGGCTTTCCCACTTGTTAGTTTTTGCCTGTAATGTTCAGTGTTAAGCACCTTGAGGCTTGTCAATCAACTATTTCTTACCTGTGCCTTATAAAACCTATTTAACAACCTTTTGAAAGGAGTTTGATAATTTTGCAGGAACTTTTGCCCATTCTAATTTGATGAGCAATAATTGTTGTATTAGATGAGCCTTACAACCATATATGGGCATTACGCCCAGGCAACGCCCCCCCATGCCTTTAAACCCGCACAGCCAAAACCATACCCACTACAAACCCCCACCCCCAAACCCGCACCCCCTGAAAAAAAACAAAATGTAGTAAGAGTGCTAACTGTTCAAGTAAGTAAATCTGTGATGGAACCTGTCATCTACTATACACTTATCTATTATATGGGTTATTCTATTTTATCTAGAACCAAAATTTACCAAGCGCAAAAAATGTCTTCACCCGAGTGTTCAAAGACAAATGACTAATATTGAGGCTGCACAGTTTTATATGCCACTGTTCCATGACATCACAAAGGACATTGTAACATCATCATATGCAAATGAGCCATGACAACACAGAAGGACCAAAGCCACAGGTCAAGTCACATGATCATCCTGGCTGCTAGGCCTGAGTTTGACAACAGTTTTAAAGTCTCTATCTATATATAAAGTGAGTGTATGTATCATAGCTCCGCCCCATCTGGTAGCCCCACGCCTCCACTAGCTCCGCCTCCTCAGCTTAGTCCCAGAGCAGGGCTAAGTGGAGGGTAAACGGCTACTGCGATGGGGGGGGGCTATGTGGAGGGGGCAGCTATGGAAGGGATGGGGCAATGTGTAGGGGCGGGGACTACAAAGGGGTTGAGCTATCAGGAGGGGCAGAGATATGACCCTATAAAGGCATTACGCCTGGGAAATGTTGGGTTCTTCAGCTAGTATTATAATATAAGTGCCACTAAATCATGCCCCAACACATTTCATAAAATTCCCAATCCCTTTATACAATCCCTTTATAGTCATATATACAGGTGTGTCTCAATGAATTAGAATATCATCAGAAAGTAAATTTTTTCAGTAATTCAATACTAAAAGTGAAATACATATATTACATAGAGGCATTACAAACAGAGTGATTTATTTCAAGTGTTTATTTCTGTAAATGTTGATGATTATGACTTACAACCAATGAAAACCCAAAGGTTCATCTCCGAAAATTAAAATAGGGAAGTTGAAGGTTTAAAAACCACGTTGCTGTATTCCATGGGACATCAAAGGGTGAATATAATATTGATTTATTAGTCAATGCGTTTCAGTGCTCAATGAAACATGGCAATATGATACTGATTTGTCCTGAAGAATGGGCCAGGGAGCGCCCTGAAACACATTGACTAATAAATCAATATTACAATATTATATTTACCCTTTAGTGTCTCGTGGAATACGGCAGCGTGGTTTTTACCTCTTCATCCTCTTATTTTATATGCACCACAGAGGGGACTGCAGCAGCCGTGATATGCTTTATAGTGGTTGTGATTCTTACAGTCACACAAGGTGAAGCCTCTGATACCTATTTAGGTAATATTTTATCTCTCAGACCCTTCATCCTCCCTACTTTAATTACCTAAGATAAAAGCCTTTGTGTTTTCATTGGTTGTAAGCCATAATCATCAACATTAACATAACTAAACACTTGAAATACATCACTCTGTTTGTAATGACTCTATATAATATATGCGTATAAGTAAAAGAAAGTGTCCAAAACATAAAAATGTCTATTTTAACCTTTCCGGCAAGGTCCTCTTGCTGATAGGACCTGTGGTGACGTCACGTTATCACGGGAACTCCGGTCACATGACCCAGAGTTCAAACCGGATTCTCCCGGATTGCCCCGGTTCGGAGCAATCCGGCACCATAGAGTCTCATGTTATGGGGGCGCGGATTGCACCGGACCGGTACAATCCGGGAGAATCCGGTTTTCAAACCGTTTTTCTCTTTTGGACCCCTTCCCGCCGGGATTTTTAAATGAACAGCTGACTCAGGTCAGCTGTTCATTTGAAGTAGCAGTGCTGTGAGGTTCATGTGAGTTCTTGCTTGCCTGCATGAACTCACATGAACTTTCCCACGCCAGGGTGCACAGCTCTGCTACATCTGTGGTGGAGGTTCTCTACCAGAGATGTAGCAGAGCTAAAGAAGAACCCTGGATTGGACTACGTCGGAGGAAGAGGATTTTTTAAAATAAAGATGGAGTCCCTAAGTGTGTTTTTGTTTTTTTTTCCAAATAAAAATAATTTTTCTTGGTGTTGTGTTTTTATTTAAACAATTGAATAGAAATTCATGTGGGGCATGTCTAATATTGGCGTGACCCCATGAATTTCGGGCTTAGAGCCAGCTGATAACAAAAAGCTGACCCTAACCCCTTTATTACCCAGTGAGCCACAGCACCAGGGTCCCGGAAGAGTTGGGTTCAGCGCCAGAACATGGCGCCTCAATGAACATGCCATCTCTGGGGCAGCTGCGGGCTGCCATTCGCAGTGGGGGGTGCCCAGAAGGCTTGGGCCTCCCTGCACTGCGGATTCAGCCCTCAGCGCCTAGCTGCCTAGCTGTACTTGGCTGGACATAGAAATAGCGGGAGCCCCAAACATTTTTTTTTATTATTTCATGAAATTCATGTAATTAAAAAAAAGGGCTCCCCTATATTGTTGTGTCCGCCAGGTACAAATAGGCACCTGGGGGTTGGTGGCAGCCTGTCGCTGCCTGCTGTATCCGGCTGATTACAAAAATACGGCGAAGCCCACGTCAAATTTTTTTCTGAAAAATCAAAAAAACAAAATGAATGAAAGGGACTGCATCTTTATTAACCCCTCGACCATGGTCGATGGGTTAATAAAGATGCAGTCCCTTTTTATAGGATTTTTTAATGGATTTTTCAGAAACATTTTGACGCGGGCTTCGCCATCTTTTTGTATGCCAGCCGGATACAGCAGGTGGCAACGGTCTGCCCCCAACTCCCAGCTGACTATTTGTACCTGCCTGGACACAGAAATATCAGGAGCCCCTTTTTTTTGTTATTTCATGAATTTCATGAAATAATTTTAAAAAATGCGCTATTTCTATGTCTGGCCAGGTACAGCTAGGCAGCTGGGGGCTGGAATCCGCACCCAAGCTTTCTGGACACCCCCCGCTGCAAATGGAAGCCTGCAGCCGCCCCAGAAGATGGCGCGTCCATTGAAGCGTCATCTTCAGGCGCTGAACCCAACTCTTCATGCCCTGCTGCAGTGGGCTCACTGGGTAATAGAGGGGATTGGGCCAGCTTTGTATTATCAGCTGGCCCTAAGCCCGAAATTTATGGCGGTCACGCCAATAGTAGACATGACTGCCATGAATTTCTAGTAAATTCTGTAAAAAAAAACACAACACAGAAATTATTTTTTTATTAGAAATAAAACAAAAAAGACATTTAGTGACCCCATCTTTAATAAAAAAAAATCCTCTTCCGTCTGCCGTAGTCCATAAACGCAATCTCAGCACTGCTACATCACCCTGCATAGACACACATTTCTATGCAGAGTGATTGCAGGCTGAGAAATGACTACAACAGTCAGGGTTCACCTCAGGTCATAGCTCAGGCTATGACCGCGGGTGAACCCTGCTGTCACAGCCAAACTCTGCCGCCGGCCGCCGGAGAATGCAAAGCGCCGGCAGAGCAGTGTATAAACCGGAAGTCATTAACTTCCGGTTTATTCACTGCTCTGCCGGCGCTCGGCAATCTCCGGCGGCAGAGTTCGCCCTGCACCCTGGCGTGGGAAAGTTCTTGTGAGTTCATGCAGGCAAGCATGAACTCACATGAACCTCACAGCACTGTTACTTCAAATGAACAGCTGACCTGAGTCAGCTTTTCATTTGAAAATCCCGGCTGAAAGGCGTCCAAAAGAGAAAACCGGTTTGAAAACCGGATTCTCCCAGATTGTACCGGTCCGGTGCAATCTGGCGCCCGATAACATGGGACTCTATGGCGCCGTATTGCTCCGGACCGGGGCAATCCGGGAGAATCCAGTTTGAACTCCGGGTCATGTGACCGGAGTTCCCGCGATAACATGACGTCACCACAGGTCCTATCAGCAACAGAACCTTGCTGGAGCCATCTGTGAACCGCGGACAGGTGAGCATACATTTTTTTTATCTTTAACACTTTATTTTACTTAATAGCTATTTATTTTGGCTGAAAATGTGGCAGATGCGGTTTTCTGAGCGCATCTGCCGCATTTTCGAACCAGAATCGAACAGCTTCAAGAACTGCGGAATTTGAACGAAATTGTTCGAATTCGGCGAATGACTCGAACACCACCAAAAACAACTCAAATTTAAGATTGGCGAACAATTCGAGTCGAACATCACTCATCTCTAGTTATGGGTTTATGACATTGGTAAAGAGAAGTCAGTCTCCCTCTCAAGATCACATGGCCATTACATCATCACAGGTTTTTCAAGACACAGGCATGATCCACTGCTCTCCCTAGCTGCTCTGACTACAATAACACAGAAGCTTGAGAGACGCAAACACATGATAAACATAGTATGGGCCAAAAAGGTGTAGGTTCTGTAAATATGAGCTTTCCCAAAAAAAAATAGTATTGTTATATCAAAATGCCTATCACATAAAATTATATGAACAACTGGATATTACCAACAAAGACATGCTTGAGGAATACCTACATTTTTGAAATTCTAACTAAAGTAATTTTGCAGAAAATAGGAAAAAAGTTAGCTACCTACACATTCTAGGGTTAATCTTCAGATGCTAGGCCAGGCCCTGTTCCAGGCTCTGTGCCATACAATCAGGCTGTGCCATTGTACAATTTTTATTCTGGGTTAATTTATATCACTTTTGTGGTATCTGGGCCTAATTTTTTTGAAATGTGGAGACTCTTCTTGGAGTTTCCTTCTTGTCTGTTTTGTGAATTTTGCAGGGCTCTCTGAGCACCAAATCTACACGTGTCACTTATTTCGTGTTCATGATTAATGTTGAGGCTTGGAATTTTAGGCCAGCCTTGTTCCATGCATCCATAATACACCATGATAAAAATATTAACTCTGGGGAATAGATAGCACTCTTCCTGGTGTCTGCTTCATGGGATGTTTTGGCAATGATTGGGGCCCTTTTAAGACATTGATTTTGCCTCCCATTGATTTCAATGGGATTCAGAAGTTTGATGAACTCTTGAAAGAAGACTGTGCAATTGTTGAGTAAGACCAGCTTCACACCATGGTTTTTTCGAGTCTGGGGCTGTCCAATGTGAACCCGACAGCCCCGGATCCAATTTTGGACTAATCTATGCCTATGGTGCCAGATGGGGCCGGATGACAGTGATTTGCCATTCAGTTTTGACCCTATCCGGCAGCATCAGACGGCATTCGATTTTTGTCCCGGACACAAAATCGCAGCTTGCAGGATTGTCCAGGGCAAAAATTTGACAAAATCGGATCCGATGCGATTCGGCGCCCCCTAACATGGGAGGCTATGGGCACCAGATCGCATCGGATCTGACAGAAAATCGGATCTGGCTGCTGGACGCCGGGTGCCGAAATTCAGTGACGACCAGCGCTGCACTTCAGCACCTGGAGAGCTCCCGGCTGAAATTTCAGAATCGCGGCTAGTTCCCCCCTGGCTGCGAATCTGAAGTTTCAGCACTGGACAGCGGCATCAGCCGCACACTGCCCATTCTGGCAGTAAAAAGGACTGGAGGGTATATTAACCCTCCGGTTCTGATCTGTTTGGAGCTGTCAGGGTGTGTCCGGTGCATCCAGTAAAACACCGGACACAGCATGACAGCAGGAAACCGTGGTGTGAAGCCAGCCTTAGATGTCAGCAAACTAAAAGGAAAAACAATGAATACATTGACCTTGAGCATTGAAGCTTTTATTCATGTATACTGCTAGTATTTCATTGTTTTATACAACTGCAAACATTTGAGTAAAATCAAGTTTTATACATAACTTTTCTGTATTTTAATGAACCCATACTAGTCCGTTGAGGTGTTTAGTCACTGAGTCACTGAGAGGAGCCTAGGTTCAATATTTGCAGTCAAGCACCAAAAATAATTACCAGTCCTTGCATGTTCCCAGTTTAAGCAAGAGCACGTGGGAAAAAGACTTAAGCGGCCGTCACACTCATCCATATCGTGAGCTATATTGTTAGCGATCACGTGCACACGCAATCGCTAACAATATCGCTCACATCGCTGGTGAGCTGTCACACAGACAGACTCACCAGCTGGTAACTATGGTACACATCGGGTTACTAGGCGCCGCGCGGCGCTTAGTAACCCGACGTGTACCATAGTTACCATCTCCCAGCATAGGCTCTGCCGCTGGGAGATCGTTCATCGTGGTGTCATACACTACGATGAAGCTGTTTGTTAAATCGTTCATCGCTAGATATGAGCTCCTGCTCTCATATCTGCAATGTAAAATCGCTTGATTACATGCAACGATGCCCAAACGATATTGCTTAAGCGATCAAAAAGGAGATCGCTTAAACGATATCGGGCTTAAAATGGTAGCATGTGACGGCCGCTTTAGGTATACTAATAGATCACAGACTGAACATGAGTGAACAGTGCGATGCAGCAGCAAATAAAGCAAACACAATTCTGGGATGTATTATCACCCTCTACTTCTCTTTGGTCAGACCTCATCTGGAATACTGGGCACCACATTTTAAAAAAGACCGACAAAATGGAGAAAGTTCAGAGAAGAGCGACCAGAATGGTGACCTATGAGGAGTCCTATGAGGAATGGTTACAATATTAGGAAATGTTTAGCTTGCAGAAAAAAAAAAGACTAAGAGGAGACTTAATAGCTGTCTGCAAATATCTCAATGGCTGTGGTAGGATCAGCTTTACTCTCATTTGCACATGGAAAGACTGGAAGCAATGGGAAGAGACACAGGAGGAGACACAGATTAGATGTTAAATTTTTTTTCAAAGTGAGGGTTATCAACTAGTGGAACAGGCTGCACGAGAAGTCGTGAGTTCTCCTTCAGTCGAAGTCTTCAAATAGAGGCTGGACAGACATTTGTCTGGGACAGGGTCGGACCGGCCCACTGGGACACCGCAAAATCCTCCAGAGGGCCCCAGGTCCCCATGGCTCCTCCTCCTTTGCCTCCCACCCCTGCTACATGGAGAGGGTCCCCACTGGAGCTCCTGCTAATACTAATCATATTGGCACAGCACTCCAATATGATTAGTCTGTGAGTGGCAGTCAGAGCAGGGAGATGCGATCTCCCGTTCTGCCTCCTGCGCTTTGCGACGCTGTGGGCGCATGTGACCCACCTCAGGGCCAGGGCACTCGGATCCCAGGCGTTATTTATGGGTGCTGTAAACGGTAGTTGATGCCCGGGGCCATGGCCCTGGTGGTCACCCAAAAAGGGGTTTAGTGAAATAAAAGTTAATTTGTGACACCACCTGCGGTGTCTGGTGATGGCACCAGTACTGCCAGTGTGGCGCCCCACTAAGAGTGCATCACAAAAGGGTACTGCACCCCTGACTGAAGGTGCCGTATGCTTTGTTTTGGTAATGGGTAGAATAAGTCTGAAGCTCCAGCACCACATGCAAACATCTAGTGATCGAGGACCAATTAGACACCTGTTACTAGGGTAACCAGTCCTGATGGGAGGAGAGGCTGGGTAATAAAGCAGTGGGAAAAGCAGCAAGGAGTTAGTTCAGAAGAGTTGATGAGAAGTGAGTGCAGTAGAGCCAGAAGTTAGTGAAAGGAGCGGAAAGGAGAAGCTGCAGAAGAAGCAGAGTTGGAGAGCTATAGAACAGCAGAGAGAAGCTAACAGGGAGGGCACCTCAACCTGGTGACCCAGAAGAGAAAGGGTCCAAGAACAGAACGGGTAACTGAATATCCTAACCCAGTCCAAACTCGGAGCACCGGCTCCAAAGTGGCTCAGCCGGCTATATCCCTGAACCACAAACCCGGAGTGGTCGATTACTTTTTAGGAGCACGACCCAACCTCCCTATACCAAGCACGGCCTCCACCAGAAGCACTAGATCTCATATATCTCGACGGGCCTGGTTTAACAAGCGGGATTCGTGCAGGGCAGCAGAGCAAGGGACAATGAGCATGATAGAGAAGCAACACCAGTGGAGTTTCAGAGGGACGCTGCTCATTGCCAGAACCACCCGGTCCACTACTCTGCAAAGAGAACTGCATTACCTTGTAACCCTGCAGAATACCGGAGTAAAGTGCCCGTTCAGAGTGAGCAACACGTCAGTGATTTCTTCCTTGAACTGTGATTTACCTGCCTTGCTCCACAGTGACTGTGCTGCCGTCCACCATCCATTCCTACTTCCAATACCCCGGGGATCCCGCTCCTCCTGTAGGGAGCTATTCCAACTTGGTTCCTGCAGCGCCGGTGCCATCACCGGGACCTACAGGTGACGTCACAAGCAAATTTCTTTTATTTTTTTCTGTTTTCCCTTTTTGATTAACCACCAGGGCCACAGCCTCAGGCACTGCTACCTGTGACCTCCAGAATGCGCCTGAGATCTGAGTCCCCTGGCCTGGGTGAGTCACCAGCAGACCACTGGGGACTATGGGTAGGCAGCCAGATGATGTCGCTCCCCACAGGTGGAGCGGAGTCCCCAGGGCAGTGAAGTACCTGATGTCGTAGTAGAAATGAAACACGGGAGACCTTCTTGCTCTGCAAGGGTATTTACTGGTCACTTCTCAAGCAGTTCACAAAGTACGCAGTCACAGGTTGCTGGCCTGGTAGTCATCAAAGGATGCAAATTCTCTCTGAGTCCCCCAGTCATGTTCCCTCAGGTTTCTTCCTCTGTCCTTCTCTCTCACTGCGCTCTCCTTACTACCCTGCGCTGCCCTACATGGAGCCCTCTTACTACCAGGCCCACGGGTCTGCTAGAGTTTACCCTTCTCTGTCACATTTGCACAGGAGGTCAGAGTCTTGGGTGATGACGTCATCACCCCGGGACTTTGCTTCCCGTTCACGCGTCGGCAGCTTTGTGATCCTGCTCTGGATCCTGGAGGATCGTTGTGTCGATGAGATGAGTATAGTGTCATTTTTTTTTCTTTTTCTGGGGCCCAGGATGGAGACATGGGACCCAGGATCAGGATGAGGGGCATATGGGACCCAGGATGGGGAGCATATAGAGCCCAGGATGAGGGGCATTTAGGGCCCAGGATGGGGGGCATATGGGGCTCAGGATGGAGACATGTATCAGGGACCTAGGATGGGGGCATATGGGGTCCAGGATGGAGGAGCATGGACCCAGGATCGAATGGGGGCATATGGGGCCCAGGATGGGGGGCACGGGGACCAGATGGGGGATATGGCCCAGGATGGGGGGCATATAGGGCCCAGGATGGGGGGCATATAGGGCCCAGAATGGGGGCACATGGGGCCCAAGATGGGGACATATCTGAGGGACCTAGGATGGAGGCATATGGGGCTCAGGATGGGGAACTATGGGTCCCAGGATGAGGATGTATATCAGGGGCCCAGGATGGGGGCATATGAGGTCCAGGATGGGGGTGTATGGGGCCCAGGATGGGGGCATATGGTGCCCAGGATGGGGGCATATATCAGGGATCCAGGATGGGTTCATATGGGGCCCAGGATGGGTTCATATGGCACCCAGGATGGGGACATATGGAGCCCAGAATGGGGGCATATATCAGAGGCCCAGGATGGGGGCATACAGTACGTTTTGAAAGTATTTGGCCCCCTTGAACATTTCAACCTTTTGCCACATTTCAGGCTTCAAACATAAAGATATAAATTCAAATTTTTATGGGAAGAATCAACAACAAGTGGGACACAATCGTGAAGTGGAACGAAATTTATTGCATATTTTAAACTTTTTTAACAAATAAAAAAGTGAAAAGTGGGGCATGCAATATTATTCGGCCCCTTTACTTTCAGTGCAGCAAACTCACTCCAGAATTCAGCGAGGATCTCTGAATGATCCAATGTTGTCCTAAATGACTGGTAATGATAAATAGAATCCACCTGTGTGAAATCAAGTCTCCGTATAAATGCACCTGCTCTGTGATAGTCTCAGGGTTCTGTTTCAAGTGCAGAGAGCATGATTTTACTGTGGGTAAAATCCTAGAGGGTTTTCTAAGAGATGCTATACTGGAGTATCTGAATAAAAATAACCTCATGACCCAATATCAACATGGGTTTACGAGGGACCGTTCCTGTCAAACTAATCTGATAAACTTCTATGAAGAGGTAGGTTCTGGACTGGACCAAAGAAATGCAGTGGATGTGGTGTATATGGACTTTTCAAAAGCTTTTGATACGGTGCCACACAAAAAGTTGATATATAAAATGAGAGCAATGGGGATAGGGGAAAATATGTGTAAGTGGGTTAAGAACTGGCTCAGTGATAGGAAACAAAGGGTGGTTATTAATGGAACACACTCAGAATGGGTCACAGTTAACAGTGGGGTACCACAGGAGTCAGCATTGGGCCCGCTTCTTTTTAACATATTTATTAATGACCTTGTAGGGGGCATACAGAGTAGAATCTCAATATTTACAGATGACACTAAACTCTGCAGGGTAATCAATACAGAAGAGGACAATTTTATATTACAGGAGGATTTATGTAAACTAGAAGCTTGGGCTGATAAATGGCAAATGAGCTTTAATGGGGATAAATGTAAGGTCAGGCACTTGGGCAGAGGAAATAAAATGTATAATTATGTGCTTAATTATAAAACACTGGCCAAAACTGTCACTGAAAAAGACCTGGGTGTATGGGTAGATGATAAACTCACATTTAGCGCCCAGTGTCAGGCAGCTGCTGCAAAGGCAAATAAAATAATGGGATGCATTAAAAGAGGTATAGATGCTCATGAGGAGAACCATAACTTTACCTCTATTCAAGTCACTAGTGCGACCACACTTAGAATACTGTGTACAATTCTGGTCTCCGGTGTATAAGAAAGATATAGCTGAACTAGAGCGGGTGCAGAGAAGAGCCACCAAGGTTATTAGAGGACTGAGGGGTCTGCAATACCAAGACAGGTTATTAAACTTGGGGTTATTTAGTTTGGAAAAGCAAAGGCTTAGGGGTGATCTTATAATAATGTATAAATATATGAGGGGACAGTACAGAGACATTTTTAATGATCTTTCTACTCTTAGACCTGAGACGGGGACAAGGGGGCATCCTCTACGTCTGGAGGAAAGAAAGTTTAATCATAATCACAGACGTGGATTCTTAACTGTAAGAGCAGTGAGACTATGGAACTCTCTGCCACATGATGTTGTAGTGAGTAACTACTAAAATTAAAGAATGGCCTGGATGCCTTTCTTTAAAAATATAACATTACCGGTTATATATACTAGATTCTTTGATAGGGATTGATCCAGGGAACTGCGTATATAACGACTTGCCGTGCTTCATATATGCCCCCCCCCCCCGAAAATGAGCTGAGGCAGGTGGCAGGGAAGAAAAAGAAAAATTATACTCACCTGCCTCTGCCGTCCATGTCCTCCGGAGCTTCCCGCTGCCACCGCCGCCGTGTGCATAGCCGCCGGGCACATAGATGTATGATAATAAGCCATCAGCCAATCAGGCGGCTGCTGGTGTCTGATTGGCCGAGGCATTACCGTACATCTCCTGTACGGAGGTAACTGTGCCGCTCAGTGTGTATGTACGGTAATGCCAGGCCAATCAGACGCCAGCAGCCGCCTGATTGGCTGATGGCTTATTATCGTACATCTACGGTGCCCGGCTACGTACAGCGGCGGTGGCGGTGGCAGCGGTAAGCTCCGGCAGGGTCCGGTAGCACCGCAGTGCAGTGGCACTGTGTACATTTGTGTCTGACTGTGTGTATGTCTGACTGTGTGTGTGTCTTACTTTGTGTGTCTGTGTCTGACTGTTGTGTGTCTGTGTCTTACTGTGTGTGTGTCTGTGTCTTACTGTGTGTGTGTGTGTGACTATGTGTGTGTCTGACTGCGAGGAATATGGGGGTTGATGGCGCTGTACTGCCCCACCCTCTGATACTATAATATATGGAGGACTAGGGGTGCATTACACTATATGGAGGACTACAGGGTGCATTATATATATCTAGAGGACTATGGCGTGCATTACACTATATGGAGGTACTACGGGGTGCATTATATTATCTAGAGGACTATGGCATGCATTACAGTATATGGAGTACTACGGGGTGCATTATAATATCTAGAGGACTATGGCGTGCATCACACTATATGGAGGACTACGGGTGCATTACATTATTGGAGCACTATGGGTGATTAATTATCTAGAGGACTATGGCGGTGCATTACACTATATGGAGACTAGGGGTGCATTATATTATCTAGAGGACTATGACGTGCATTACACTATATGGAGAACTATGGGGGTGCATTATACTATATGGAGCACTATGATAATGCATTATAATTTATGGAGACAATTATACTATATGGAAGCCATTTTAATACTTAGAGGGCTCTGTGGGAGCATGATAATACTTGAAGGGGTATGAGGGAGCCTCTATACTTTATGCAGGGCTATTTTAGGGCTGTGTGTTGGCCATAATACAGTGTGAAGAGATGTAGGTGTCATTATTCTATATGTGGGTCCATTATACTGTGTGGGAGTCATAGTGGGAATCATTCCGTAGAAGAGGGGTAGTCTTATACGGTGAGTATATTCCAAATTCTGCATTTTACTGGAAAAGTTGGGGGTCGTCTTAGACACCCAGTCGTCTTATATGCCGGAAAATACGGTAGTCTGATTGCGGTATGTGGGGTCAGGAAGACATTTTTTTCCCCGATGTGGAGCTTAGTGTTGCCACATGGTTTTTTTTTTGCCTTCCTCTGGATCAACAAGTTAGGCTATGGGTTGAACTAGATGGACTTAAGGTCTTCCTTCAACCTTAAATACTATGCTACTATGTCCCTATAAAATTAATACACTTCATTTAGGGATTGTCTATAATCCACTACCAAAATTATCAGAAAAAGACTATATCCCACATGGACCGACAAATCGGACCTCAGGTACATATATATATATAAATAGGAATACACGATGAAACGTCCCATAGTTTGCAAAAACAAGTGATTTTTAATGACAAGTAAAAACAGGGGGTTACAACCACAGTACAAGCAGCATTTGGCAGGCTGCACCACCGACACACACAAGATATATGTGGGATAGTATCAATGCACAAGGTTATTTCATGCCAAAAAAAAAAAATGGGGGGCACCATTGACTGAGAGACGCAAGGAGCACTGTGGCACTTCATAGGTAACTTGATCAGGATATTCTGCCAGATACTGGTCTCAATAGTGTGGTTGCTATATGAGCTGTATATGCAACCAGAGTCATGGGGATATAGGGGACATCCATATCCTAGATCTACTACAACATTGAGCCAAATGTCATTATTATATATACTCAGGTGAAACTGTACCTAGGTTGAATGTGCCTAGCTGGGTATAAAACCTTTATATATTGCACATATGTACACCCATTGGGTATAAACTATGTTGTACTAATACTATGTATTATGTGTGGGATATAGGGCATCATTCTAATTACTAATTGAGCAAATGTCATTATTATATATTTCTAACTGTACAGTGATTGCTAGGAAACTTATAATTGACTATGTACCATTGTATAAACTATGTTGTACTATACATGTATTATGTGTGTTTTTTTTTTTTTTTTTCTTGGCATGAATACTTGTGCATTGAACATCTCACATATATCTTGTGTGTGTCAGTGGTGCAGCCTGCCATAATGCTGATTGTACTGTGCTTGTAACCCCCTGTTTTTACTTGTCATTAAAAATCACTTGTTTTTGCAAACTATGGGACATTTGATCGTGTATTCTTATTTATATATATGTCCCTATGAAGACCAAGAAACACACAGGTCCAAGATACTGTTTACCAAGACCCGGCCGTCCCTCTAAACTTTCATCTCGAACAAGGAGAAAACTGATCAGAGTTCTTCTAGGGATCAACAAATCAGTCATAACAGTGCACAAATCTGGCCTTTATGGAAGAGTGGCAAGAAGAAAGCCATTTCTCAAAGATATCCATAAAACATCTCATTTGAAGTTTGGCACAAGCCACATGGAAACACACCAACATGTGGAATAAGGTGCTCTGGTCAGATGAAACCAAAATCGAACTTTTTGGACACAATGCAAAATATGTTTGGTGTACTAGAAACACAGCTCATCACCCTCAAAACACCATCCCCACTGTCAAACATGGTGGTGGCAGCATCATGGCTTGGGCCTGCTTTTCTTCAGCAGGGACAGGGAAGATGGTTAAAATTGATGGACGGAGCCAAATACAGGACCATTCTGGATGAAAACCTGTAGGAGTCTGCAAAAGACCTGAGACTGGGACAGAGTTTTATCTTACAACAAGAAAATGATCCCAAACATAAAGCAAAATCTACAATGGAATGGTTCAAAAATAAACGTATCCAGGTCAAGTCACAGTCCAGACCTGAATCCAATCGAGAATCTGTGGAGAGAACTGAAAACTGATGTTCACAAACGCTCTCCATCCAACGTCTCTGAGCTCGAGATGTTTTCTAAGGAAGAATGGGCAAGAATTTCAGTCTCTCGATGTGCAAAACTGATAGAGACAAACCCCAAGTGACTTGCAGCTGTAATCGCTGCAAAACGTGGCGCTACAAAGTATTAACTCAAGGGGGCCGAATAATATTGCACGCCCCACTTTTCAGTTGTTTATTTGTTAAAAAAGTTTAAAATATGCAATAAATTTCGTTCCACTTCAGATTGTGTCCCACTTGTTGTTGATTCTTCACAAAAAAATTAGAATTTTATATCTTTATGTTTGAAGCCTGAAATGTGGCAAAAGGTTGAAAAGTTCAAGGGGGCCAAATACTTTCACAAGGCACTGTATATCAGGGCCCTGGATGGGGGCATATGGGACCCAGGATGGAGGCTTATGGGGCCCAAGATGGGGACATATGGGCCCAGGATGGGGGCATATATCAGGGGTCTAGGATGGGGGCAAATGGGGCCCAGGATAGGGACATATATCAAGGGCTCAGGATGGGTTCATATGGGGCCCAGGATGGGGGCATATGGGGTCCAGGATGGGGGCTTATGGAGCCCAGGATTTGGGCATATGGAGCCCAGGATGGGGCATATGGGGCCCAGGATGGGGACATATATCAGGGGCATAGGAAAGGGGTATATGGGGCCCAGGATGGGTCCATATGGGGCCCAGGATAGGGAGATATGGGGCCAAGGATGGGGAAATTATCAGGGGCCCCGGATGGGGGCATATATCAGGGGCCCAGGATAGGGGCATATACCAGGGGCCCAGGTTGGAGGCATATACCAGGGGCCCTGGATGGGGACATATACTAGGGACCCAGGATGAAAAATGGGGGACATATACCACTAAGAAAGGGGCACTGTATGGGGTACTATGAGTGCCCAGGATGGGGGGCATATATATCGAAGGATGGGGACACATATGCCAGTATAAGGGACATGTATACTAGGAAGGACTCAGGATAGGGACATATATATCAGGATGGGGACATATATATACCAGGATAGGGGCATATATACTAGGATGGGCCCAGGATGAGGGACATATACACCAGGATGGGAGTCATACAATCAGGGGCCTAGGATGGGGGCATATGGGGCCCAGGATAGGGACATATATCATGGGCCCAGGATGGGTTCATATGGGGCCCAGGATGGGTTCATATGGGGCCCAGGATGGGGGCATATGGGGTCCAGGATGGGGGCATATGGGGCCCTGAATTGGGGCATATGGAGCCCAGGATCGGGCATATGGGGCCCACGAAGGGGACATATGGGGTTCAGTATGGGGACATATGGGGTTCAGGATGGGGACATATATCAGTGGCCTAGGATAGGGGCATATGGGGCCCAGGATGGGGACATATGGGGCCCAGGACGGAGACATTATCAGGGGCCCAGGATGGGGGCATGTATCAGGGGCCCAGGATAGGGGCATATACCAGGGGCCCCGAATGGGGACATATACTAGGGGCCCAGGATGAGAAATGGGGGACATATACCTTTACTAAAGGGGCACTGGATGGGGTACTATGAGGGATATATACCAGGATAGGGGGCATATATACTAGGGTGGGTCCAGGATGGGGGACATATACACCAGGATGGGAGTCATACAATCAGGGGCCTAGGATGAGCAGGATAGGGCACAGTATTTACCAGGATGGAGACATATATACTAGGATGGGGACATATAGACCAGGATGGGGGGCATATATATATATGTAAAGGGCCCAGGATAAGGAACACTTGCACAGTGGTGGCATGATTATGTGGGGGGAAAAGTGGTGACATTATTATGTGGGGGGCACAGTGGTGACATTATTATGTGGGGGGATCAGTGGTGGCATTATTATGTGGGGGCACAGTGGTGGTATTATGTGAGGGCGTCATGGTGACATTATTATGTGGGGGCACAGTGATTACATTACTTTGTGGGGGCATAGTGGTGGCATTATTATGTGGGGAGCACAGTGGTGGCATTGTTATGTGGAGGCACAGTGGAAGCATTGTTGTATAGGGCAGTAAGAGAAGCACTGTTTTTGTGTCACACAGCAGGTGCAGTAATAGGGACACATACAGTAGCGGCTCAGCATTGGGGCATCAGTAGGATGAGGAGTTTGTCCAGTTTGGGAATAGATGGGCCAAGGCTGGAAATGTGAGAAGTCAGATGTGTCTTTGTTGTAATCGATCTAGATGGCAGGAGTTGTTTTCATGTCGGTCTGGGGACCTAGCATGGAGGTACATAGGGGCCTGGATGGAGGAACATAGAAACCTAGGATATTGGACATTATTAAATAAAGGGGACCAGGATGAGAGACATTATTACTGTGTGGGGGCCAGAATAGAGGAGCATAGGTGCCCAGGATGGAGGAACATAGGGACCTAGGACAAAATTAAATAAAGGGGACCAGAATGAGGAACATACATATTTGGCTTATAGCGGCAAAGTGGAGACATATTTATTGTAGAGGCCAATTAGGGGACATTACTGCTGTAATATAATTTAATTTTGAGAATACAATTTTCTATGAGGGAAAGAAAAGGAAGGTCTTGTTACTGTGCCGGGTGGCACTATGTCGCTTTGTTTGTCATCTGATGTAGTGTAGAAATCTTGGGAAAAGGTGGAATGTGCTATGGAAGTGATCAGTTATAGATAAGTGTGTACTCCCATCTGATTGAAACTCATTACAAGATTTACACCAGATGGTATCTTACTCCATACAGACTTCACCAAATCCAATCACAAAATTCTCCTCTATGCTGGAGGAACTGCTCGGGAACAGGCACACTATCCCATGTCTTTTGGAATTGTAAGATACTTAAAACATATTGGTCAAAAATCCAATCGTTAATAAACCGTGTCACCAGAGAGCGCATACAAATAACAGAGGAGTTTGCCTTATTACTCATATGTGTCAACCAACTACCAACACGACATAGAGCAATAATAATACACATCATCCTTGCAGCCAAAAACAATATCGCAGCGAACTGGAAAAACGATCTTCCACCAAAAATAGAAGAAACAATACAAAAAATTGCTTGCCACAATGCATTTGAATTCTCCTACTCACTTCGGAATAATCTCCTAAATAAATACCAACTGAAATGGAAAGATTGGAACCTCCTATATCCCCTTTCCCCTATTGGCTTGAGAGACCGGAACTCCATAGGGACCAATACCTAAACAATTAGCCTACACGAAGTCTAGCAGAGTCAATATACTAGAAGTTGTTAATAAACAGACTAAACAAAATAAACCAATCTAGTTACACTAGTAGAGTCCATGACCCTCCTCTTATTATAGGCATGGACATACAACTCGAGTTTTCCACCATAAATTGTAGTATAGTTCTCACAAACTTATATTATAGTTCCCAGGACACTAGTCGAAGTATTAACTCATTATATATTAGTCTATCACCAAGACATACTTGGATTGGAATCCCAAAGGCTGATAAATCTTTACATATTGAGATGTTGAACGTTAGAATGTTTACCCTTTCTTTTACTTAGACACATGCAACTATAATCTCTGATGACTGGATTTCTACATTTGTACAAATTTGCATCCCTTGAAGTTGTTTTGATATATTTGATGATTTGATGTACTGATATATTGAATATGTTTATTATCTTGTCAACTTATACCTGCTAACTTAAAACCAATAAAAACCATTGGAATATAGATAATTGTGTTATTTTCTGCAGATATGAGTCCTTGCTAGAAGATGTGATATCGGTCTGCGACAGGTGAAGAAGAAAACTGAAGATGAAGGACTTCACGTAGAGACATCACTGGTCAGTATGTGTATTACCTATACAGGCAAACTGACAATATATACTGAGCTCCTGTGTATAATGTCACCAGCGATCATTACATTACCTGTACACTGACACTATATACAGAGCTTCTGTGTATAATGTCACTGGTGATGACTGTGTAATCTGTACACTATATACAGAGCTCCTGTGTATAATGTCACTGGTTATCACTGTATTACCTGTACACTGACCCAATATACAGAACTTTTTTACATTTTTATTCTTTTATTATTATTTGTCAATACTGTATGTGGTGGCATTATATTCTTTAGTCATGCCATGGCGGTATTTGTCCCTTGTATGTGGTATTATTCGGTCACTATGTGATGGTAATATGTGGTCTCATGGTGTGGCAGTATTTATACCTTGTATGTGGTAGCATTTGATCACTATGTGGTGGTATTATGTGCTATGGTTATGGTGTAGCCCGGTATTTGTACCTTGTATGTGGCATTATTTAGGCAATATGTGGTGGTAATATGTGATCTGGTCATGGTGTGGTGTTTTTTCTCTTTTCTATGGGTATTATTGGTCTTGATAGAGTGGATTGTGGTTGGTCATTTATTTTATCTGATCATCAATAAGGGGAACATTATTTATTTCCAATAGATATTAAATAGTTAGATGTTTAACTCCTTCCTGTCCTGTCACACAGCAGCAGAGATGCAGTTACAGAGGTTTGCCAGAGAAAGCAAGTGGGCATTTGGTGAGATTTTCACCTTGTATTTGTAAGACAAAACCAGGAGTGAGCGAGAAATGCATAAAAAATTATCTCTGACTGTTTCACTCCTGGTTTTGACTTACAAATACTGAAGTAAAAATCTTACCAAATACTCAATGTGCCACATTCTTCTAAAGGTGTGGATTTCACCAATAAATAAGTGATCACCTTCCTAACCTGCAGATCGCTGATAATTTGTCTTTCACCAAAGAATCCCTTTAATGCAAATTACGAAGTACATCACAGTTATGGTGAGAGCAAAGTGAGATGTGCAGGAGCCGCCACTATAATGGGTATAACAGCTAACAGGTATTTGCATATAGGGATGGTGGGCCCCTGGAGTCAATTTCCTTGGTGGACTCCAGACACCCCAGTCCGGCGCTGGTTGGGATGATTTAGTGAATTCTGTTTGGTTGACCAGATGATCCAGGAGGTCCCATCCAACTCTACCATTCTTTGATTCTTTGATTATACTCCTCCTAGTACTTCTATTTCCCTGTTGCAAGCTTCCTAATAGCCCTTTTCAGAGCACAGCTGTGAATTCTGGAGTAAATGATGAAAAAATGTCACAGAAGTAGATTAAAAACCCTGGAGGATTTGATATGATCCCTATATACATGGAAGCTTTTGTTTAGTACACTATTATTTGTAATTTGTAGGAATGTTATCTGCAAAAAACTAAATTGACATACACATAAAAAGAAGTAAATGCACAGGATCAGGTTGATGTGACTTCATGCTATTAGCACTAATTTTTATCACGTTTTGTGAGTCCATCTGCCAGCAATGAGGCAACCATCCATCTATAGAGGTTGTTTTGTCGATAGTAAATGGCCTCACACAATTTGATCAAACTGTGCAAGTATAGTCTATGTAGTTAGTATTGCTGTTAAAAATAAATGTACACTCTGGGTGTATATACAGGTGCATCTTAATAAATTAGAATATAATCCAAAAGATAATTTATTTCAGGAATTCAATACATAAAGTGAAATGCATATATTATATAAAGTTATTACAGAGTAATCTATTTCAAGTGTTTATTTCTGTAAATGTTGATGATTATGGCTTACAGTCAATGAAAACCGAAAAGTAATTACCGTATATACTCATGTATAAGCCGACCCATGTATAAGCCGACACCCCTACTTTTGCCCCCAAAACCTGGGAAAACCTATTGACTCGTGTATAGGCCGAGGGTGGACCCCAGCACAGGTATACAGCCCCCAGCAGTGTGGTATACAGCAGCCCCAGAGGTATATACAGCAGCCCCAGTGGTAGTATACAGCAGCAGCCCCAGTGGTATATACAGCAGCAGCCCCAGTGGTATATACAGCAGCAGCCCCAGTAGTTAGTATGCAGCAGCCCCAGAGGTATATACAGCAGCCCCAGTGGTAGTATACAGCAGCAGCCCAGCGGTATATACAGCAGCAGCCCGAGTGGTATATACAGCAGCAGCCCCAGTAGTTAGTATACAGCAGCCCCAGAGGTATATACAGCAGCCTCAGTGGTAGTATACAGCAGCAGCCCCAGTGGTATATACAGCAGCAGCCCCAGTGGTTAGTATAGAGCAGCCCCAGAGGTATATACAGCAGACCCAGTGGTAGTATACAGCAGCCCCAGAGGTGTATACATCAGCCCCAGTGGTAGTATACAGCAGCCCCAGAGGTATATACAGCCCCAGTGGTAGTATACAGCAGCCCCAGTGGTAGTATACAGCCCCAGTGGTAGTATACAGCAGCCCCAGTGGTATATACAGCCCCAGTGGTAGTATACAGCAGCCCCAGAGGTATATACAGCCCCAGTGGTAGTATACAGCAGCCCCAGAGGTATATAGAGCCCCAGTGGTAGTATACAGCAGCTCCAGTGGTATATACAGCCCCAGTGGTAGTATACAGCAGCCCCAGAGGTAGTATACATCCCCTCCATCAGTATACAGCAGCCCCAGAGGTATATACAGCCCCAGTGGTAGTATGCACGCAGCCCCAGTGGTATATACAGCCCCAGTGGTAGTATACAGCAGCCCCAGAGGTATTATACAGCCCCCCATCAGTATACAGGCCCCCCCGCCTTGTGCACAATCCTGTAAAGGAAGAGATTAGTATACTTATCACTGTCCCGCTGCCGCTGTCCCGCCGCCACCATCGCGCTCCTCCGTCTTCTTCCGGTTTCCTCCTCGGTCGCGCAGAAAATGACGTCATTGCCTGCGCCGACCGGAGGAAGCCGGAAGAAGACGGATGAAGACGGAGGAGCACGATGACGGCGGCGGGACAGCGGCAGCGGGACAGTGATAAGTATACTAATCTCTTCCTTTACAGGTTTGTGCTGCAAGGGGGGCCTGTATACTGATGGGGGTGGGCCTGTATACTGTATAAACTGTATACAGTGTATACAGTATACAGTGACTCGCGTATAAGCTGAGGGGGGGACTTTTCAGCCCAATTTTTGGGCTGAAAAACTCGGCTTATACGCGAGTATATACGGTATCTCAGAAAATTTGAATATTATATAAGAGCAACTGAAAACACTGAATTGTAACTCATAAATATTGGCCTAATGAAAGTATGTACAGTAAATGTGCTCAATACTTGGTCGGGGCTCCTTTTGCATGAATTGCTGCATCAATGCGGCCTGGCATGGAGGTGATCAGCCTGTGGTACTGCTGAGATGTTACGGACGCCCAGGTTGCTTTGATAGCAGCCTTTAGCTAATCTGCATTAGTGGGTCTTGTGTCTTTCATCTTCCTCTTGACAATACCCCATAGATTCAGGTGAGTTTGCTGGCCAATAAAGCACAGTGATACTGTGGTTATTAAACCATGTTTTGGAACTTTTGGCAGTGTGGACAGGTGCCAATTTCTGCTGGAAAATGAAATCTCCATCTCCAAAAAGCTTGTTGGCAGAGGGAAGCATGATGTGCTCTAAAATTTCCTGGTAGATGGCACAGCTAACTTTGGTCTTCATAAAACACAATGGACCTACACCAGCAGATGGCTCCGCACACCATTACTGATTGTGGAAACTTCACACTAGACCTCAAGCAGCTTAGATTGTGGCCTCTCCACTCTTCCTCTAGACTCTGGGACCTTGATTATCGAAATGAAATGCAAAATTTATTTACATTTCAAAACAACACCTTGGACTGCCTTCTGGACATTTGTTAAGTCAGCAGTCTTTCCCATGATTGTGTGGCCTACTGAACCAGACTAAGGGGCCATTTTAAATGCTTAGTAAGCCTTTGCAAGTGTTTTGTGTCAAATATTCAAATTTTCTAAGATAATGACTTTTGGGTGTTCATTGGCTTTAAGCCATAATCATCAAAATTGACAGAAAAAAACACTTGAAATAGATCACTCTGTAATGACCCTATATATTACATGCAGTTCCCTTTTTGTATTGAAATACTGAAATAAATAATCTTTTTGATGATATTCTAATTTATTGAGATGAACCTGTATCTATTTCTATGCTAGAAATGTTATGAGAAACTTCACAGACATGTACAGCAGTTATTGAGAAACTCAAACCCAAACTCAGTCAGGAACTATTCATTATTACATTGACCAAGTAACTTACATTGTGAATTATGATATTTGTTGATGACCCATTGCATTGAGTTGCAGCCAGAAAAATACTGGATGGGTAGGTAAATAATGTAAATACAATCATATAGCCACCTACTACATGCATGCAGTTATCATCTGACCACTATATGCTTTAGACCAGTGTTTCCCAAACTCCAGTCCTCACGACCCCCAACAGGTTACGTTTCCAGGATTTCCTTAGTATTGCACAGGTGATGCCTTGATAATGATTCCATTACTTGTCCAATCCTAAGGAAATCATGAAAACGTGTCCTGTTTGGGGCCATGAGGATTGGAGTTACTTTAGACTGTACTTGTATGACATATGTGATAAAACTGACCAATGTTGCCAACTTGGGTATTTCACCTTCCTAGGGACTATCAATCAGAACTGTAAACGATAAAATCATATCCTACATATCTTTTGAAATGTTATATTTAAATTCAAATTCATTAAAATAAACTCATTTCAAAAAAGCAATATACACCAAATACTTTATGTGCATTGATGAGCTCAGTTGTATGAAAGAAATGATCATTATTGAGAATTAGCGGATCTGGCTGGACTTAAAAAAAAAATTCCAGTTCTATCTCCATATAAGACTATGGGGACCTGAACGTTAGTGCTATAAATTGGTGTTATTAAGGGCTAGGGGGCTGCGAAGGAAGCAAAATGAGGGCTACAATAGGAGAATAATATGTACCAGATTTCTGCACTGCTGTCATACTGCTTCCAGGTCTGCTCATTAAACCTTATTAATATTCCTCTGCTTTCCCTGGCCGCCGTATGTGCCAGCATTTGTGATTGGTTATCCTCAGGCTAGGTGACTAGGTCTGAGTGGACTGTAACAATAAATAAATGAAAAAACTGGCGTGGGGTCCCCCATATTTGATACCCAGCACAGATAAAGCAAACATCTGGAAGCTGAAACCCCCAGCCAATTTTGAAAACCAGCCAAAATGAAGCAGATAGCTGGGGTTGGTTACTCTCAACCAGGGGAGGACCATCATAATTGGATAAAAATAGCAGCCCATGGCCACCTCAGAATTGGTACAGCCATTAGATGTGGCAAATCCTGGAGCTTTAACCAGCTCATCCCAAAAATTTGTCAAAAAATAACAGTTGTCACAAAGGTCCGGATTAGTAATGGGAGAGGTGTGTATGAAACCCCACATTACTATCTGTTTAAGTAAAAGGAAAAAAACATAAAATAGGAAAATCCTTTATTTAAAAAGAAAACAAAAAGATAGCATTCTTTTTCACTATGACCTAAGGATGTAGCAAAGCTGGAAATGTTGTGTATGTGGATTACTTTGGACCGGCAAAGGTGTTTTGAAGGTTGATAAATTGAAGAGAAAGGGTGTTTTCTTTTTGTTGCAGTTTCTTTAAATAAAGGATTTTGCCCTGTGTTTATTTATTTTTACTCATACGTTTAGTAATGGGGTCTCATAGACCCCAACCCAATACTAGTCAAGAACTTCATGACAGCTGGGATTTTTTTTTTTTAATTAATTAAATGATTTAATAAAAAACCTGCATGGTTGGTTATATTTTGATACCCAGCCAAGATAAAGCACACAGCTTCGGCCTGCAGCCTTCAGCTTTCGGCTTTATCTGTGGAGTGTATAAAAATACAGGGGACCACACATGGATTCTTTATATTAATTATTTATTTTTAAACTAAAGTGTAGGGCAACCAAGCAAAGATGCTTGAATAGAGGGTGGGGTGCAGTCTGACTGCAACCAATCACAGATGCTGTCACAGAGGGTGGACAAGGGAAGTAGTGGTATGTTTATAAGGTTTAATGAGTGGACACATTAGCAGTATGACAGCGGAATGGAAACTCTTTTCATGCTTTAATCTGCATTTTGATTCATTTTGCAACCCCCTAGCCCTTTAACCGGACAGCCAAACCAGACCAGAAACATGAATTTCCCTAAAAAGCCCATGTTCGGGGTCAATGCACGACACTAGATATCATTATAGTTCGGGATCGCTCATCTCCAATCGTTATGTGTACATTCCTTTCCTTACAAGTTGAATGCTATCATTGACGTCCTGCTCTGAAATTGACCGTGGAATGGAAGTACAACTTTAATAGAGTTAGTTGTATTATCCTTTGGTGCATCATAATGAAAATGTTCTTAAAGGAGTTGCCCATTTTAATTTTGTTTAATAAATGTAGGTACATGATTACGTGGCACTTATTAATATATACTGTAAGTATTACAGGTTCTCCTCCTGTACAACCTTTCTCTTTCAAGACTTTCCATTCCTGTTACTTGAATAACAGTAGCTGTTCTTCAATTGGAGGAGATGGATGAATTGATCTGGTCACATGCGCTTCTACAAGTAGCCATTTTGTAGACAGAAGAGCTGTGTCGTCTGTAATAGGTACAGGAGGAGAACACGTAATATCTATATATTAGAACCCATACAAATTCCACATATGTCAAGAAAGATGGGTCCCCAAAGAACCAAAAAAAAACAAATAAGGGTGCCTAAACCAGAAGACAATATCCTTAAGGGGAAAGATACACAAACCATGACCCTACTAGAGTGTCAAAATGTAAACTTTATTCTGGTGAAATATAATAGCATTACAAAATACAACATTTCATTGAACACAGTTAAAAGACAGCTAGAAGTGAGGCTAAAAAAATACCACAACGTCTGCACCAGACCAGTGGAAAACAATGCCCTAAATTACAGCATGGTACAGAACTAATTATAAACAATATAAGGTACTAGTCATATAAGTCTAATAGTCCTAATTAGGTTAAAAAAAATACCATTGCACTACCTATACAAACTCATGATAATAAGCAAATAGAAAATACGGGTGTTGGACCTGTAGAGGACACTATTAATAAACCGTGAACCATAGGCTACGCAATGGTATATAGAGTGCTCTATAGTGGAATAGAGAAAACCCCATTCAATACTAGTGATGGCATGAAACTAAAGAAAGAAAATTTCCAATCAAAAAGAGCTAAAGCAGAAACATATTCAAGTTTATATGTCATTCAAAAATACTGTAAATCATAGGAGCAAAAATTACCATTCATTACCTAGAGACATAACTGAGAGCAAGATGAATCAGGGCAGAGAAACCAAGGGACAGGCGCCCAGCACCTCGACGTATGTTTCTCCTTCACAGGCTTCGTCATGAGGCCTGGTCTGATTTATTATGTCATCTCAGATACTGAGAAAAACATGCCTATGTGTCTTTGATATAGTGTATGTAAACTTTTGATTTGAACTGTGACTCTGAATGCTCCTGCATTTCAGAGAAGATATGTTAGAAAGATTTGGCCAGGGGCCATAGCCAGAGACCAGACTAGTCAGGCACCGGATTTTTAAAGTATATTTTCCCTAAAAGGCCAGAGTATTTAATAGAAATATACATATGGCTACAATCATGCAGCCAGGATCTGATTCCTGCTGCCTGTGGTTTGATTAGCGTGAATCAGATAACAAGTTCCATTTAAGATAAGGCCAGCAATGGTAAAGAAACGTCTGTTGAAAAAATGTGGGGTGCAGTTGGTGAATATCAAAATGTGTTTGTTGTGGCCACTTAGTATGAGATATGGAATAACTCACATTTATTGCAACAATGCTTTATCTAAAGATGCGTCCGCTGTTAACTATTTTTAATTGATTTCAACTCACAAATACTCACACAGCACTTGCATGACATACAGATGCTAGGTAGGAAAGAAACGCATATTGGCATGACATACGGATACTAGGTGAGGAATAAAATACACAATCCTCTCCCACTTTTTCTGGCTGAAAATCTAGGCGGTATTACATGTGCAGATGTGAACTTACCCTTACACACAGCCTTATACAATTTTTAATTATATGCATTTAATAAAAACGTTTCATCCTGTAAAAAAAATTAATATGGTAAATATATATATATATATATATATACATATATATATATATAATGCATGGGAGCCTATTAGTGTTGGACGGCATCTATCACAGGCATCCATGACAGCAATTCTCCAAGAAAATGTATTTATTAAAGGGGTTGTCCATTCTCACCATATTGTGTCCTGTTCGTAGGATATGTCATAAATATGACAACATCAGTTGTATTATTCCTGTCTCATGTAAATACATTGAACGGAGCAGCAAAGATCAGCTCTCTCCAGTGTTTAACTGCGCAACAGCTCCTATAATGTGGGATAGGCATTACTTTGCCGTACTCGCTCTATACATTCTGCACAAGACCTGTGATGAATGTTAACGCATGGTTTAGTTTACTCAGAAAACTTCTTTTAAAAATGTTACTTTTTTTCTACATTTCTATTTGAGTGCGCATGAGTACCGGATAGTCATAGATATGCTATTTCCATGGACAGACTAGTTTTGGATGAATACTGTAGATTAATTTCTCTTTGTCTCTGGTACAACCCTTGGAATTTCAAAGATTATATCTAGTACAAGATGTCTTTCCAAGGTATTGACAAAACTCCTATACTGAACTCCCCAACAGACAATAACAACATTGCAAATCACACTATATATATTTATGTTCCTGGACTGTAATGCTCTCTGATGTGATGGCAGTCAGTTTATATATTGAGGAATAAAGCCATGTGTATGAAAAAAAAATGTGGAAATGGGTTATATGTATGTTCTTTATTCATCCCACAAGATACAAAATTGTTTAATTCATGAACAGAGGAAAACCCATAAAGTTGCTATGAAATTTACCCTTCAGGCATATAAATCACCGGCTCCATGCACAGCACCTCCAGTTTTGTATTCCATATCTTTATGTTAAATAAAGACAGAAGTCCGTCTGCTATTTCACATTCGTTGCAAAATTAAACTGTAATATTTTGGAGAAATAACAACATGTTGGTTATTTTTTAGGATTTCATGTTAAACTAATACATTTTGCTTTCACAATTCATAAATGTAGAGAGGTTCACTTACATTGAGCATAGTGTTAATCCTAACAAGATAATAGATTTACAGATTATTCTGTTATGCATCTGGAAATAAATATGTTTATGTAATTAAATGTACTATCAATGCTACTGTTTATCTAATATGAATCCTAAAGGGGTACCTCAATGAGACAGCACAGCACAATTGCCCTGCAGATAAATGTAGGATACATGGCACTCAGTGATGTATTGAAGTAGGGGGCGGCAGGGCCGAGGTATCTCCCAGGTGGCTGCATCTTACTGCCCCAAGAATGGGTTTCGGCTATTCTATTAGCTGACTGTCAAACTGAAGAGTGGGTGAGAGGCCAGTATGGGGAGAAATGTATGGGGGAGAAAAGTGTAAGAGGGCACAGTAGAGAGACCAGGTAGTGTGGGGGCCTGTATATCAAGGGAATCAATGTGCGGCATATAAATGTGTCAGGTGAGGACAACATGGGTAGGGAAAAGTGTGAGGGGAGAGTATGGGTGGAGAAAAGTGTGAGTGGGCACAGTGCAGAGATTGGGTAGTGTGAAGGGCAGTATACAGAGACGGAAGCATGGGAGGATAGTGAGAGAGCATATGTGGTGCCCCACCATGTAGGTGCCACAAAAGGGGTACTACACCCATAAAAGCAGTGTAGTCGCCCCACTGCAAGTGGAGTTATGGCCAGTAGGTGGAACCCTAGAACCCACACCCCACATTAGTCAGCAGTGAGAGGGACCCCGGGAGGTTAATTAGTCACCCCCAGGGGGCACTAGGGAGAGTCTAGAGTGAGTCTGAAGTCAGTCTAGGACTCGGGGAGAAGGAGCCAGGCAGGGAGCCTGAAGGAGAAAGGAGGGTCTCCTCGGCTGAGTCACCCAGGACAGCAAGAATAGATCCCAGAAGGAAGGAAAGGAGAAGTAACTCAAGGCGAGAGTTCACTCAATGTGGGGAGCAGAGTAACCAGAGAGTTTGCCCCAGGAAAGAAACCGGGTACCTGAGCCCGTACCTGTGAGAACCTTCAAGGCTCACAGAAATCCAATGACCGGGGGTATCTCCAGATACGGCCCCGACTCCCAAAGATCCATTAGAGGGGAATCGGATCCACAATACGCGACCGCGGTAATCACTAAGAAGGTTCACCCGACGGGTGCAAGGGAGATAAAGACAAGGAAGAGCAGGAGGTCAGATCCTATCTTCATGAGGTCAGACTTCACAGCCACTGGGAGGCAAGGGAAAGAAGGAACAAGAACGGCACACAGTGAGGGATCCATCTACCAACCATAAAATCCACAGCACCCGTAGCATTTGTCGCTGTAACAACTTACTGCACTAAAGGACTGTAACGACTAAAGGTTTTTCAGTAAAGTACCCGGTGAAGTGACTTGTCGACTCTGCTGCATCTTTCCTTGCATAAATTGATTCCTCCCACAGAATCGCTGCCCCGGAGGTCCAGTCCTGCCTGAGGAGGACTATATCATCATTGGCGCAATACCACCGACCTCCGGAGTACTGTGGCGGCGCTGGTGCTACTCACCAGAAACTGAAGGTGGCGTCACGACAACTATAATCTTGTAAATAATCCCCTGTACATAAATCCCCTTTTCAAGAGAACCGTCCCCTGGGATACGGGATCAGGCGCGGCCGCCATTCCCCGTGACACAGTTAACCCCTTCTGTACCCCACTCCCTGGGGCGACACATATCTCTGACTGCAACAATCAATATCCATTCAGTTGTGTGGGTTTAAATAAACTTTTATATCTAAATGCGTCCAATGTATATCACTCACTAGATGGCGGCCCGATTCTAAAGAATCGGGTATTCTAGCCTATGGTTAGCAGGGTATACGGGGGCTCAGTGGTTAGCAGACTATACAGCGGCTCAGTGGTTAGCAGAGTATACGTAGGCTCAGTGGCTCCTAGTCTGCCTCAGGGCAGAGTGCAATGGTCAGGGGCAGAGTGGGGTGGTCAGAGGCAGAGTGCAGTGGTCAGGGGCAGAGTGCAGTGGTCAAGCGCAGAGTGCAGTGGTCAGGGGCAGAGTGCAGTGGTCAGGGGCAGAGTGCAGTGGTCAGGGGCAGAGTGCAGTGGTCAGGGGCAGAGTGCAGTGGTCAGGGGCAGAGTGCAGTGGTCGGGGTAGAGTGCAGTGGTCGGGGTAGAGTGCAGTGGTCAGGGGCAGAGTGCAGTGGTCAGGGGCCCGATGCAATTGCATCGGGAGCACGGTGAAATGAATTGTGTGTATACAGGAGGGTCAGTGGGTAGCAGAGTATACAGGGGGCTCTGTGGGTAACAGAGTATGCAGGCGGGTCTGTGGGTAGCAGAGTATACAGACGGCTGTGAGGGTAGCAGATTATACAGGCAGCTCTGTGGGTAGCAAAGTATACAGGCGGCTCTGTGGGTAGCAAAGTATACAGGCGGCTCTGTGGGTAGCAGAGTATGCAGGCGGGTCTGTGGGTAGCAGAGTATACAGACGGCTGTGAGGGTAGCAGATTATACAGGCAGCTCTGTGGGTAGCAAAGTATACAGGCGGCTCTGTGGGTAGCAAAGTATACAGGCGGGTCTGTGTGTAGCAGAGTATACAGAAGGCTCTGTGGGTAGCAGAGTATAGAGGCGGCTCTGTGGGTAGCAGATTATACAGGCGGCTCTGTGGGTAGCAGAGTATACAGGCGGCTCTGTGGTAGCAGAGTATACAGGCGGTTCTGTGGGTAGCAGAGTATAGAGGTGGCTCTGTGGATAGCAGAGTATGATGTGGCGGGAGGCTGGAGGGGTGAAGAGAGGTGCGGATGGAGGGGTGAGGAGAGGTGCGGCTGGAGGGGTGAGGAGAGGTCCGGCTGGAGGGGTGAGGAGAGGTCCGGCTGGAGGGGTGAGGAGTGTCAGGCTGGAGGGGTGAGGAAAGGTTCGACTGGAGGGGTGAGGAGAGGTTCGGCTGGAGGGGTGAGGAGAGGTGTGGTTGGAGGGGTGATGAGAGGTCCGGTTGGACGGGTAAGGAGAGGTCCGGCTGGATGGGTGAGGAGAGGTCCGGCTGGAGGGGTGAGGAGAGGTGCGGATGGAGGGGTGAGGAGAGGTGCGGCTGGAGGGGTGAGGAGGGGTTCGACTGGAGGGGTGAGGAGACGTCCAGCTGGAGGGGTGAGGAGAGGTCCGGCTGGAGGGGTGAGGAGAGGTGCGGATGGAGGGGTGAGGAGAGGTCCAGCTGGAGGGGTGAGGAGAGAGGAGGTTGGAGGGGTGAGGAGAGAGGAGGCTGGAGGGGTGAGGAGAGAGGAGGCTGGAGGGGTGAGGGGAGGTCCGGCAGGAGGGGTGAGGAGAGAGGAGGCTGTAGCGGCGACATCACCGCTCGGCACACCTCTCCTCCTCCATGCTGCACACCTCTCTCCCTCCCTCCAGGCTGCACACCAGCTGGCTCCATATCCCCGGGGCCACTTGGTCTCCTGCTCGCCGTCCGGCACAGGGCTGACCCCCAGAGCCTCGGCCCAGTCCAGGAGCGGAGGCCGGTCCGTGCGGCCGCCATTCCTCTGAGAGCCGTCAGCAGCCTCGGGCGCCGGTAGTGAGGGGGAGGAGCCTACACCTGTGAAACCGGCCGGAGTGAGCGTGAGCCACCCGGGAGACGACTGGCATTAGCTTGTCATCTCCCGAAGTGATGTGTAGGAGCGGCCGTAAGCGTGGCGAGGCTGCCTGAGTCCCGCTCTGCTTAGGGCCGCCATGTTGGTCCACCCTGAATGGGTGTAGCGCTGTGCTGACGTCAGATAGCCTATGACAAAGTGACGGAAGTGCTGGCCAAAGTGACGGAAGTGAGCCTTTGGGTTTTATATATTAGATATTGACATTTAATTGTATTTTTATGTTAGTGATCAAGCCATCTTTTTTCTGTACAAACACCATAGAATGGAGTCATGAGCTTATTTGTCATTCCATGTATTATATCATTGTTTTTTCTATTCCATGCACACCACACCCAATTTACACCCGCCTTCCTTTCTGTGTCATGATGACACAAGTTACGTCACAATTGTTCCTCCCTGCTATCCAGTTCATGATGACTCGTGTTTTTGTTTTTTGGCGCACTTTTCTTGTATATAAAACCGAATGCATTGTAGGTTCTTGTTAATCCCTGAGGAAGGAACAGAGGCTGCTCTGAAACGCGTCGAAATAAAAAGCATCATTATACCAGACTTCCCGGTTCCTGGTTTTTCTTCTCAGCAGCGCGGATCATCGACGCTTCATCCTCTTTTTCCTGTTGTTTGCCATGTTGCACGTGGAAGTGTTGATCCAGCAGCAGCTGTACGAGCGTTTACACTGGTTATGGGTTTACACAACCATACCAGGTGAGCAAATTTAATCAGGTGTTTCACCCCTCTCTGCTAAAGAGATAACACCATATGCACATTTTGTCTCATATTTCTAGATAAACTCTATGTGGCCACTCTTAAAGCAGATGTGCGCAGTTTCGGCTGCGGTACTTAGAGACACCACTGCCTCCGAGTTGCTGACTGGTTGTTCTCTACTAGTATGAAGCCCTGTACCCCTTCTGCAGCCTGGTCCCTCCAATTGATAGCAGTCACTGTGAATGCGGGCATCCCTGGGTGGATCGCTCACTACCCGGTCCCCTGGGACTACATTCTGTCTTCTGGAGCACACTTATTCTTTCTCTCTCTCTCTTAGGACGAGCTCCCACTGGCTCCAGCCCTCTGTATGTCTCCTTCTAGATGTTACCCCTCTTCTGACAGACTCTTTGGCTCTCACAGACTCTTGCCAACTACTCTCCACCAACTACCAACTAACTCTAGATATTCCCATTGTTCTTTTTATATCTCCTGTCACGTGTCCCATGTCACCTATGTGTGTCCTTCCTAACTTCAATCCTTCCCGGGTGTCCCCTAAACTCTACTCTCCACCCAGCCCCACTACCTCAGTTCCTTTTCTCCAGACAGGATCAGGGACTGTGCTCTCCCATAGGAGCAATCTCACCCTGACCCCGACCTGGAGTGGTATTTGGTGTCTTGGTGCTTGGATACCTGTCAGTGCCCTTTTCCTTACACAAGAGTGGGGTACTACACCTCCAAGTGGGGTGCAGTACCTCTCTGGTGACTAGATCCGCAGGGGCGCCACATTTTCCCCCCCCCCCACCTCCCTAAACACAGCACGTCCTTGGGCTGGAACAAACAAGAAAAGCAAGTGGTTTTAAAGTCATATAATATTTTTAGAAATCCATTCCAGCAATTAACAATAAAACTTTTCATCCCTTAACGGGAGGCACTTTACTTAAACGTTGCAAGAAATATAAAATTCTATAAATATAACTTTGCACAAAAACTACTGTAAGGTCCAGTGCAATCCCTTGTTGGGTGTCCATCACACTGTCCTAAGTGCAAAGATGGCGAGGGACCCGCTTAACATAACCCCCAACGGAGGTCCTGGGTGGTCTACAGGACATTGTTGACTCTACTATTGTACCACTAATTAAGCCACACCAAACGGGTTTTTGTTTTGTGGTAAGGCACTTTAACTTGGCTTTAAAACCAACATGGAGCACACCATGATGCTAACTATGTACAACTCAGTGCGGGTGTGCTTAGTTCACATCCTCACAGTCTTAGTCAAATGATAACAGAAAATACTAAAGCATAATAATAGCAAAATGGAAAGAAAACAATAATAATCATAATAAAAAAAATATACAGTCATATGAAAAAGTTTGGGCACCCCTCTTAATCTTACTCATTTTTTTTGTTTAAAATTGGGTTTTTGCAACAGCTATTTCAGTGTGATATATGTAATAACAGATGGACACAGTAATATTTCAGGATTGAAATGAGGTTTATTGTACTAACTGAAAATTTGAAATATGCATTATTTCAAAATTTGACAGGTGCAAAAGTATGGACACCTCAACAGAAAAGTGACATTAATATTTAGTAGATCCACCTTTTGCAAAAATAACAGCCTCTAGTCGCTTCCTGTAGCTGTTAATGAGTTCCTGGATCCTGGATGAAGGTATTTTTGACCATTCCTCTTTACAAAACAATACAAGTTCAGTTAAGTTTGATGGTCGCCGAGCACGGACAGCCCGCTTCAAAACATCCCACATGTTCAATGATATTCAGGTCTGGGGACTGGGATGGCCATTCCAGAACATTGTAATTGTTCCTCTGCATGGATGCCTGAGTAGATTTGCAGTGGTGTTTTGGATCATTGTCTTGCTGAAAGATCCATCCCCGGCGTAACTTCAACTTTGACACTGATTCTTGAACATTATACTCAAGAATCTGCTGATACTGAGTGGAACCCATGCGACCCTCAACTTTAACAAGATTCCCGGTGCCGTCATTGGCCACACAGCCCCAAAGCATGATGAACCCTCCCCCAAATTTGACAGTGAATAGCAAGTGTTTTTCTTGGAATGCTGTGGTTTTGTGGCACCATGCATAACTCCTTGTTGTATGACCAAACAACTCAATCTTTGTTTCATCAGTCCACGGGACCTTCTTTCAAAATGAAACTGCCTTGTCCAAATGTGCTTTTGCATACCTCAGGCGACTCTGTTTGTGGCGTGCATGCAGAAACGGCTTCTTTCGCATCACTCTCCCATACAGCTTCTTCTTGTGCAGTGTGCGCTGTATTGTTGACCGATGCACAGTGACACCATCTGCAGCAAGATGATGCTGCAGGTCTTTGGAGGTGGTCTGTGGATTGTTCTTGACTGTTCTCACCATTCTTCTTCTCTGCCTTTCTGATATTTTTGTTGGCCTGCCACTTCTGGCCTTTACAAGAACTGTCCCTGTGGTCTTCCATTTCCTTACTATATTCCTCACAGTGGAAACTGACAGGTTAAATCTCTGAGACAACTTTTTGTATCCTTCCCCTGAACAACTATGTTGAACAATCTTTTTTTTTCAGATCATTTGAGAGCTGTTTTGAGGAGCCCATGATGCCACTCCTCAGAGAAAATGCAAATAGGAGAACAACTTGCAAGTGGACACCTGAAATAGCTTTTCTCATGATTGGATACACCGGGCTATGAAGTACAAAGCTCAATGAGGTTACCAAACCAATTTAGTGCTTCAGTAAGTCAGTAAAAAGTAGTTAGGAGTATTCAAATCATGAAAATCAGAAGGGTGCCCATACTTTTGCACCTGTCAAATTTTGAAATAATGCTTATTTCACATTTTTGGTTAGTGCAATAAACCTCATTTCAAACCTGAAATATTACTGTGTCCATCAGTTATTACATATATCACACTGATATAGCTGTTGCAAAAACCCAATTTTAAACAAAAAAAAATGAGTAAGATTAAGAGGGGTGCCCAAACTTTTTCATATGACTGTAGAAGAAAAACTGTAAAGGTACCTTTACACGCGGCAACTTTTCTAGGAATTTCACTGGCAACTTACTGGTTGCAGTGAAATCATGGAGACATTGTTCCATTTGTACACAGCAACAAGAAAGAACAATGTGTCCATGATTTCACTGCAACCAGTAAGTTGCCAGTGAAATTCCTAGAAAAGTTGCCGCGTGTAAAGGTACCCTAAGACCCTACCGGGTCATAAAGCGGTGTTCTATTTACAAACGCTAACACTGTGTTATCACATGTTGGACTGCGGTTTCTTCCTTTGCCAGGGCAGCACCTCTCTACTTGAGCTATCTCCATTCTTCTGGAGTCCCCAAGTGCTACCTGTGCTAGCTGGCACAGCCTGGTGACATGCTGCTGCCTGTGGGGTTTGCAGAAGCTCCGTTTGGGCCGGCACCTCCCTAGTTCTTATCACCACCATTGCAGACCCTAGTAGCAGAGTCTCTGTAGTTGCATCCCAGATTCGGGGTGCAACCTTGCTGGTGGCATTGGGGCTTGGCTCCCTCACGGGGGTGGGCTTTGGCTGGGGTTCTGACACTGCTGGTGTTATTGGCTGCAGCACTTGGGTCGTAGATAACTCAGAGGGCGTCATCCCCGATCGTACGATCTTTACATCAAGGGCATACAAACCCCGGTCGCTCATGTGCCGGGTGAAGGTGACTATCACTAGGGTGCAGGTTGCATCCCGGTTTGTCCTCCGGCAGGTTTGCCTCCAAGGCCCGTCGGGTCACAAACAGTTCCTTCGATTTTTCCCTTCTCCTTCAGAAACCCCCAGCCTCTTGTCAAGTCATACCGGACTACAGTGCCAACACATATCGGTCCCCAGTAATTGGCCCTGGTTATGGACCCACTGCTTAGACTACAGATTCCGCTCTTGCATGGCCTGCCACTGGCCCGCTTTTCCTACTCCTGAGCTTCTCATTGGGCTTTTTGATGACGGCCTCTTCTGTGGACATCCTGTATAAGGTCTCTCTGGGGAAGCCCATGAGTTCATTTCACCACAGGTCCTGTGGCGATATTACTGATTTCCAAGTAACGGCAGGTCCTTCCAGATACAATTGTGCTGTGATCTTCCAGATCAGGAAAAAAATGCAAGCGTGAAAGGCCCCTTAGTCTGGCACCTGGTACTAATTTCTTTAATTATGTGATAAACCCTATTTAACCCTATTTATGCCGTTCCAAAGTGACTGAACCCTCTGGCAGCAGGTTGTACAGATGATGGCCAGAGGGGTCACCCTATCTGCCATAGCAACAGAAGTTGGTCATTCTGTGATTCCAGAATATCGTAACTTAACAACATTAAAAACTCTTTCAAATCCCCCAAGAAGGCTGGTTGCCCTTGAAAGACAAATGCAAGAGAGGACAGGATAACTTGAAGAATCTCCATGGGCAATCATGTAAACACTATAGGTGGAAAATTTCACCAGTTTAGCACTGAACAGGGTAAGGATCTGTCTCATCATACAGTGTCATGACGTTTAAGAGCATTTGGACTGAAAGCCCACTCTGCAATGACCAAATATCTCATTATCAGAAAGAATCAAAAGGCTAAACTCACCTTTGGTGAGAAGCATGTTGTGTGAACAGAGGAAAAGTGGTCCACAGTTAATTTAAGTGATGAAAGCAATTTGTATCTGATGTGACACATTATGTTCACTTACTGATTCATCAGGCTGCCGGGCACTACTTCAAACATGTCCTTCTCCCTTATCCGGAGACCGCTCTGCTCTGGGAAAGGCCGCTACCACTCGACGGCTTCTCCGCCGACACCCAGGACTGTATGGTGCACACTTCTGGATTATAAGGTACACTTCCAGTCACAACAAACAACAAACAAAGCACTGACCAGTCCTGGGTAAAAACTTTTTAAAACTTTATTCTAACTTCATAGCTATTCAAAGGCTGTGTACAGGGCATGTAAGGAGGAGGATGGGGGGTCTTCAATAACGACGGACAGTTTGGCGTCTCCTGCTGGGGCTTCTACAGGTTTTAACCCGTCACTGCCAGCAGCGTTTTTGGGTGCAGTAATAAAAAGGCATAGCGTTTTTTTAACATGGGGCCCTATGGGAAACGCTTCCGTTAACGCATGGTGCACATAGGTACCATGCATTAAGGCGTGCGTTATCGCATAGCATTTTTTAGATGAAAAAATAGCAAATTTCCAAAAGCGGAATCAGGTTTTGAAAATGTAAAAAAACTGCATGACAAGTGTGACCCTAGTCTTACTCATGTTCAGCACTCAACCAGCCAGCAATTTTCATGCAGGACAATGCCCCCTGTCACAAAGCAAACGGATAAAGCAGTGCCTTGAAACAGAAAATATTGAAACAATGAAATGGCCACCAAGAGTCTTGATCTAAACCAAATAGAAAACCTCTGGAAAATATTTGGTGAAAGTTATGGCCAAGAAACCCACTACAGTCACAGAACTGTGGAAGAGACTGAAAGAAGAGTGGCCTAAAATCACACCTGTGCAGTGTAAGCGACTAGTGATGTCCTGTGGCCACAGATGTGCTGAAGTCATTCAAAGCAAAGGCCTGTACAAAGAAAAGGCCTGTACAAAGAAAAGGCCTGTACACTTCGTACTGATTGGTGACTATTGTTACCTTCACAAAATTTAGTTTTAATCTTTCTGTGCTACAGTAATTGCTGTTCTCTAATTATGATCATCACGTTTTGTGTAATGTAAAAGTTTTAAGCTGATAAACATTGGTTATTTTGGAAAACACTGCTCTAGTGGCATGGTGTACTCCTTACACAAATCCTTCAAATGTTGATCAATGTAGATTACATTCTGTCTAAAAATATTCAAGTGATCATACATTGTTCTCTAATGTTGATCACCAGTGTATTTGTCAGCATGTAGTACTGTATGCATTGCCAGTACCGTCCATGGCCAGACAAGACAGAGAATAGCGCAGAAAAAAAGAAAAAAGGACAGCAAGGCAGGCACTTAGGGACAGACAGCAACTGTGTTCCCTCTCTATACTCTCACTTCCTAAGCTTCCTCCTTTTCTTTTGTCACCCCTCAACTACTAGTAAATCCCTGGCCCTCCCCCTCCACTCCCTTCAGTTTTAATCTGAAGCTGGATTCTAGAGTTAGATGGGCTGGGCTGTCTCATCCACAGCACTGAGACAGACATTATCCAGTCAAGCCCTGCTAGCAGTTACAGATTGAACAGCTCAGAGAACTCTCCTTCTTCCCTCTCTGCAAACAGCGTAATTGATTTGTTTTTGTTTCCTCTTTTGTTAATGCACTTTGCATTTTGTTAATTATTGCAAACTAGACAGGGGCACGATTCTATTGCATCTGGTGATTTTAGAACGTGTGCAATTAGATATTAGTCCAACTACTTGCGCTACTAATCACAGCACCACTGAGAAGGATGGGTGGAAGCCACTGCTGCATGGGGTAGCCATGGTTGGCAGGTGCTGCGGTCAACCATCTCCCTGTGCACGCTCTCTCCCCTTGTGCTGTCTCTCACCCCTGTGCTGTCTCTCCCCCTGTGCGCTCCCTCTTTCTGCTGTGCACTCTGTCTTCCCCTGTGTGTTCTCTCTCCCCCTGTGCACTGTCTCTCCTCTTGTGCTACAAAAAGAGAGAGAAAAACGCTCCCATAGGGAGAACCCACATGCACATTGAAGGGGAAGGTTGTGACAGCGGGGGCTCTCACCTTTTCAGGTTGTGCCGCCTCCGCACAACCCCAGTGTATTCTCAAGGCCACCTGGGCTGGAGGAGCCGTCCAGGCGCCAGCCGCCTTTTAGTCACGTGGTGTCTGCGGTCACATAAACGATTATCACCAATCACAGGTGTCGATGTTCCCACAGGTCCTGTGCTCCACAGGTAGTGAAAGATTTTCAGCAATGTGCCCCGCAGCTTCTGAATAACTCACACAAAGGTGAAATCCAACAGTTCAATTAAAGATTATTCTATAGCGAGCGCAGGGGCACAGATAAGGCAGGTAGTTATGGATCAACAATCCTCTTTATTCACCACTATTCATCACCACTTGTGCTGTCTCTCCCCCTGTGCACTCTCTTTCCCCTTGTTCTGTCTCTCCCCCTGTGCGCTCCTTTTTTCTGCTGTGCACTATCTTCCCCTGTGTGCTCTCTCTCCCCTTGTACTGTCTCTCCCCCGTGCACTCTCTCTCCCCTTGTGCTGTTTTCCCCTTGTGATCTCTCCCCTGTGTGCTCTATTTTCTCCCTTTGCACTCTCTCTTTCCTTGTGCTGTCTCTCCCCCTGTGCATTCTCTTTCCCTCCATTGTGTACTGTCTTATTCACCCGTGTGACATCTCTTCCTCCTGTATGCTGAGGAGCCATGGTGCCAGACTGCGTTCCAGTGTAGAACACAAAAGGGAGAAAATGCAGCAGTCGGATGTGTCTACCCCATGGGTATAACAGAGCAGATGTGATAATTAGTGATGAGCGAATCCTAAATTACTCGGAATCGCTTGACTCTAGCGAGTCCGAGCACAGGACTCGCTACTCGTTGCGAGTCTAGCAAGTCCAATGTTAATGAATGGGGAAGCGAGTAATAGCGAGTAGTGTGCGATTTACAAATCACAGATGGGTCATTCCATGTCAAGTGAACCAATGATTATTACCTCTATATTTTTAATTCTTTTGAGATTTTGTTATTTGATAATAGCATGTCAGACAATGCAAAATGTGAAGAGAAAATTTTTTTAAAAAATTTATTTTTTTTTAAAATGATTTTCAAAGTTCGGAAAAAGTGTGAATTTCGCTGTTGCCTGCCTTTACGTTTCTCCTCATAACTAAGGCTAGGAATAAGATAGAGAGACAAAATAAACACCATTCTACTCAGAACTATACAGGCTTTCACCAGATATGTCACAAGAGGATCTTTGTTAATATTTTACCCATGTGATCGCAAGCGCAAAACTTTAAAACGCATTTCCGAAAAATCGGCGCGCTTTAAATATTTCAAAAACTGCCCATGTGTCTGTTTTGCTCTTAGCCACATCTGTACCAAATTTCAAGTTGGGATCGCGATGGGATCATATTTTAAAATATTTTACTATTAATAGCGTCAATGGGTCATTCCATATCAAGTGATCTAAATATGAATATTTTTTTTTACCTGACGTCTTTAGATTTTTTTTATTTTTTTTCCTTTATGAAGTACTACTTTAGTTAATTACAAATTAAAAGTTTAGAATTTTTTTCTTCATCAGTTAATTTTTTACAAATTTTTAAAGTTTAAACAAGTGTGAATTTTGGCCTGGTATGACTTTACATTATTTTTATCTTGGGCTAGAAATAAGATGGAGAAACAAAATAAACACCATTCTACTCAAAACTGTCCAGGCTTTCACCAGATATGTCACAAGAGTATATTTGTTAACTTTAATTTTTTACCCATGCGAACGCAAATGCAACATTTTGAAACGCATTTCTGAAAAAACATTTAATAAAAATTTTCCAAAACTGCCCATGTGTCTTTTATGCTCTTAGCCACATCTGTACCAAATTTCAAGTTGGGATCGTGATGGGATCATATTTTAAAATATTTAACTATTATAGTGTCAATTCAAAAATCTTGAATTCAGATCTGTTCAACCTGTGGTCTAAAAGCGTGGGGTCTATATTTATCAAATCCATTATTTTTAGACATTACTGTATTATTTTGATATGTTACAGCTTAGAAGCAGGAGAGGACATATAGGAAAAAGCTTTGTTAGGGCTCAACCTGAGAAAGCACAGGGATAGACAGTGAATGCAGAGCAGATGATAGGCCAGCAGCTCTGTCAATCATGTTAAGTGTCTACCCACTGCATTCAGGAAGTAAGACAGCTCGTTCAGACCTTTCATGTCCTGACATGTCTGGACATCTTCACTCCTAAACAAACAATAGTCTGTACAAAGCAATCAAGGCTGTGTACTAAAATATGGGTGAGTAAATATATTAATAGTTTAATGCTTTTATTATTAAGGGCCAATACACACAGTGCTATTCTTAGGGATCATCATTCAGAAAAACAGCCCCATTGATTTCTATGGGGTTCACCACATGCAGTGTTTTTGGAAACACTCAAGAGTGAGTAAATCACTGCTTGAACTACTTTTTAATCACTGCAATAAACGCAGCATTTATCATTTATATAAAAAAGCTGCCATTTTTTTCACTAGCAATTAAAAAAACTAACGCATATGTGGTAAAAACTTGGTAGAAAAACAAGCTGCCAAAACTGCAGCGTGTATCTGCAGACAGAAAAAACTGTGCGCGCTAGCCCTAAAACTCACTTTATAGTAATACAGTTCTATCTCAAGTGTACTGTAAATCTTTATTTTTATTACCTATCTTCCTTACTTAATATTAACTGTATTTTTCCAACACAGCAATGGCTGCTACTTCTCAAGAAACAGCATTTTATCATAGACACTGTTGCAATCCTTTTGAAAAAATATGAATATGATTGGCACTGGTGGCGGCTACTGTACTCTCCAAAGATTGTGAAAATGAAGAAGTAGAATTGACTTTATTGCATCCTTCTGGTCCAGCGCCATCCTTTGTGTATCCAAGAAAGCCAGACATTTTAAAAGTGCACAAAAATCAGATATTAACTCAGGCGGAGCCTAACACCGTGACAGGCCGGACATACTCTTTGACACACAAGGAAATGGCGATTGCTAGTAAGCGTTTATGGACAAGATTAAATTTCACCCACTAGAAGGGACAAATTGATAAAATGCCACTTTAAAAACATACTATTAATTGTTTGATTAGTTCATAATTTATAGAACGATGATTTAACTACTGTACTATTCTTATTAAACACTTCATAAATCACATTTTTAGTGATAGAATAGAAAACAAATTTATATGTATAAATAGGGGTTAACATTTTTGGTTCTTTCAATCTTGTTTAATCAAACTTGAGGATATGATCACCTTTCTTCTTTTGGTTTGTTCAATACATTCAAGTTGAAAATGATGAGCGTTGTGTTCTGATGATTAAGATGTATTTATCCTGGCACTTATGGGATTTGTTTTTTTGTGTTTCTTTTTTGTTGCATATAAATGTTTTATTCAATAAGTTGTGATAACTCATACAACCATAAAATAAAAAATATATAAATTTGACAGGTCCCAAGTTGAATCTCTGCACAAATATAACCAAGAACACAATCAGTCATTTTTTCACAATTGAGAAAAATCCCTGGCACACTCAAAGGAGAAAATAGGGCAAGTTGTTTCTTTCTAGATTTTTTATTTTTTTGTGTTGTTCATGAGAAAATCAAACGTTTCGGCTCTACATGAGCCTTCATCAAGTGATTCTGTGTAAATACAAATCAATAAAACAAAAATTCATACATGGTTTTGTGTATTATACATTCATGTGTTAACAAGCCGAGTGATATTTTGGTCTGTGAGTGCTTGTGACGGTAGCTGCGCAGGATAACTAGAGGGGGTAAAATGTGACAGGGATAAGGTGATGTGAAAAAGTGTTGGTCAAGTGATATGTGACTGGGGAGAAAAGATCCAAGGAAAGAAAAAAGAAAAGGTTAAAAAACAAAGATAGTGTCAAGGAAATATATAGACTACAAGGTTGTCCTAGAGAGGTTATAGAAGAATGGTATATACCTCATATGATTGGTGATGGTTGCTTATTGAGGGTACAAATATATCCCTGTGTTAGCTGTATCATAGGCTGATCCTATAGTCCCAGCGCTTGCCTTCACACTCACTTAAGGTAGGGAAGACTTTAAACTAAATGTATGATATCTTAAAACTGTTTATTACAAAGATCAAAAACATGATTTAAAAATGAGTACATAAAAATATATTAGATTCTGAAAATAAAATAAAATAAAAACTGTGCTAGCAGTTTGTGTTCAGATATGCCGTGTAGCGTCCTGGCAGTATAAGGTGCCTTCTACTAGTGCTTCTGAATAGTGGTGCGATAGATGATTGTCGCTACTTCCACTGCAATCTGCATGACCTCCTCATTTGCTGTGAAAAATAGAGGAACTGTGTTACTGGACTGAACCGGTCCACCTCACTAAAACTAGTACTATTTACAGTATTGTTCTCACCGGTTGCTGTGCTGTATGATATATGTATTTCCAGCTTGTTCGTTCCTCCTTCCTGATTCCCTTCTCCCCTGGAGGTGTGATTCCCTCTATAAGACGGTAGTATATATACTGAGGGGGTCACAAAAACAAAATTATCACTAATCTCCCATTTAATATTAATCTTGCTTAAAAATGAAGATGCTCACCCAATGGAACACATATACAAGAACAGGCAAGATATCATTTAATATGAGGGGATGTGAACAAATGCTGAGAGTAAGGATCACTTACACTAGATGTCATACATCAGACAGAGCTGGCCATAGGGCAGAACTAGAGCCATATCACTAGACAACAGGAATCAGCTGAGACAGGGAGCACAGTGTAACAGAACACCCAGGAGCAGATCATGTGGACACAGGAGGACCAATAAGAGCAGGAGGAGCAGGCAGGAGGCAGATATAACTAAGATCAGCACAGGTGGGCGGGTATCTTGAGAAAGTTGTCCGTGAGCAACGAAACATGTTGATAGCTCTGCCCAGACTGTGCTAAGACTGCCTGACTGATAGACAGACAAGTTGTCCCATCACAAGAAGCCAGAGACTGTGCTGAGCTCACTGTGACCAGTTCCTGCAACATCATCTATCAGCAAGCCAGGTGCACACTGTCGGCCGCAGTAGTGCCTGCCTGTGCTCTGGTGCAGACGAGCCAGCACAACAGACCAGACAGCTTGGGAAACCGCCCCATGACAGATGCGAGCACCCATTACCATCTACAAATAGTAAGTACACACATCAGAACAAGGGAGATTATTTATGTGTATATAGGACTAGCAATCTAAACAAGATCTGCAATCATTACCCTTTTGGCACACTGATTATACGCATGACAGCCTATACACATATTCATTCTCTAGCAGGAAAAACATACAACAAACTTTAAGAAGACCTACCCACCATACCAAGTTATTGGGTGAGCATCTTCATTTTCAAGCAAGATTAATATTAAATGGGAGATTAGTGATAATTTTGTTTTTGTGACCCCCTCAGTATATATACTACTGTCTTATAGAGGGAATCACACCTCCAGGGGAGAAGGGAATCAGGAAGGAGGAACGAACAAGCTGGAAATACATATATCATACAGCACAGCAACCGGTGAGAACAATACTGTAAATAGTACTAGTTTTAGTGAGGTGGACCGGTTCAGTCCAGTAACACAGTTCCTCTATTTTTCACAGCAAATGAGGAGGTCGTGCAGATTGCAGTGGAACTAGCGACAATCATCTATCGCACCACTATTCAGAAGCACTAGTAGAAGGCACCTTATACTGCCAGGACGCTACACGGCATATCTGAACACAAACTGCTAGCACAGTTTTTATTTTATTTTATTTTCAGAATCTAATATATTTTTATGTACTCATTTTTAAATCATGTTTTTGATCTTTGTAATAAACAGTTTTAAGATATCATACATTTAGTTTAAAGTCTTCCCTACCTTAAGTGAGTGTGAAGGCAAGCGCTGGGACTATAGGATCAGCCTATGATACAGCTAACACAGGGATACATTTGTACCCTCAATAAGCAACCATCACCAATCATATGAGGTATATACCATTCTTCTATAACCTCTCTAGGACAACCTTGTAGTCTATATATTTCCTTGACACTATCTTTGTTTTTTAACCTTTTCTTTTTTCTTTCCTTGGATCTTTTCTCCCCAGTCACATATCACTTGACCAACACTTTTTCACATCACCTTATCCCTGTCACATTTTACCCCCTCTAGTTATCCTGCGCAGCTACCGTCACAAGCACTCACAGACCAAAATATCACTCGGCTTGTTAACACATGAATGTATAATACATAAAACCATGTATGAATTTTTGTTTTATTGATTTGTATTTACACAGAATCACTTGATGAAGGCTCATGTAGAGCCGAAACGTTTGATTTTCTCATGAACAACACAAGAAAATAAAAAATCTAGAAAGAAACAACTTGCCCTATTTTCTCCTTTCAGTGTGCCAGGGATTTTTCTCAATTGATTAAACCCCCTTTTTTCCCTTGAGCACCTTTTTTCAAGCAGTAGAGCCAGCCTCTATCCTTATTGATTTTTTCACAATTGGCCGTCAATAGTTTGAATTTGATATAAAGAAACATCGTCTTGTAACATATCAAATGAAAGCTGTTACTGTTCTGAGTAAAATGATGCTTCTCCCACTTCATTATCTTATTTCTAGCCTGAGATAAAAAAAATGTAAAGTCGTACCAGGCCAAAATTCACCCTTTTTTTAAACTTTAAAAATCTGTAAAAAATTAACTGATGAAGAAAAAAATTCTAAACTTTTAATTTGTAATTAACTAAAGTTGTACTTCATAAAGAAAAAGAATGAAAAAAATCTAAAGACGTCAGGTAAAAAAAAATATTCATATTTAGATCACTTGATATAGAATGACCCATTGACGCTATTAATATTAAAATATTTTAAAATATGATCCCATCGTGATCCCAACTTGAAATTTGGTACAGATGTGGCTAAGAGCAAAGCAGACACATGGGCAGTTTTTGAAATATTTAAAGTGCGTCGATTTTTCGGAAATGCGTTTTAAAGTTTTGCGCTTGCGATCACATGGGTAAAATATTAACAAAGATCCTCTTGTGACATATCTGGTGAAAGCCTGCACAGTTCTGAGTAGATTGGTGTTTATTTTGTTTCTCTATCTTATTTCTAGCCCGAGATATGATAGAAAATGTAAAGCCATACCAGGCCAAAATTCGCACTTTTTTAAAACTTTAAAAATCTGTAAAAAATTAACCGATAAAGAAAAAAATTCAAAACTTTTTTTTTGTAATTAACTAAAGTTGTTCTTCATATAGAAAAAAAAATAAAAAAAATCTGAGGATGTCAGGGAAAAAAAAAATTCATTTTTGGATCACTTGACATGGAATGACCCGTATGTGTCTCGGAAGCTTCAGCCTGAAGCAATCCTAGTTTTACCATTTATTTGCATTGGACTCGTTTACTTTGCAAGTAATCGCTGGGAAACTCGCACAGATAAGAGTCCTGTCTGCTCTGTGTGCTGGCTGCCGCAACTCCAGGGTCCTAGAGCCCGCCTGCTGCCTGATGTAGCAGAGCTGAGATTGTTCTCAGTCTGCTCATTCCCTGTGCATAGACATCTATATCTATGCACAGGGATGAGCAGAGAGGACATCGCGTTTTGGACTGCGTCGGACGGAAGAGGATTTTTTTAATTAAAGATGGCTTTTTTTTTATTTCTAATAAAAAATTTTCTCTGTGTTGTGTTTTTTTTAAAACAATTTAATAGAAATTCATGGCGGTCATGTCTAATATTGGCGTGACCGCCATAAATTTCGGGCATAGGGCCAGCTGATAATACAAAGCTGGCCCTAACCTCTTTATTACCCAGCGTGCCACTGCCACCAGGGCCGCTGGAAGAGCGGGGTTCAGCGCCAGAGGATGGCGCTTCAATGAACGCGCCATCTTCTGGGGCGGCTGCGGGCTGCAATTTGCAGCGGGGGGTGCCCAGAAAGCTTGGGTATCCCTGCGCTGCGGATTCCAGCCCCCAGCTGCTTAGCTGTACCTGGCTAGACATAGAAATTGCGCGGAGCCCCACGCATTTTTTTTTAATTATTTCATGAAATTCTGAGATTCTGACTCTGAGACTCTGACTCTGAGACTCTGACTCTGAGACTCTGACTCTGCGACTCTGACTCTGAGACTCTGACTCTGACTCTGAGACTCTGACTCTGACTCTGAGACTCTGACTCTGAGACTCTGACTCTGGCTCTGACTCTGACTCTGAGACTCTGACTCTGAGACTCTGACTCTGAGACTCTGACTCTGACTCTGAGACTCTGACTCTGAGACAATGACTCTGAGACTCTGACTCTGAGACTCTGACTCTGAGATTCTGACTCTGAAACTCTGACTCTGACTCTGAGACTCTGACTCTGACTCTGAGACTCTGACTCTGAGACTCTGAGACTCTGAGTCTGACTCTGAGACTCTGACTCTGAGACTCTGACTCTGAGACTCTGACTCTGTGTCTGAGACTCTGACTCTGAGACTCTGACTCTGAGACTCTGACTCTGAGATTCTGACTCTGAGACTCTGACTCTGGCTCTGAGGGTGAGACTCTGAGACTCTGACTCTGGCTCTGAGGGTGATACTCTGACTCTGAGACTCTGACTCTGAGACTCTGACTCTGAGACTCTGACTCTGGCTCTGAGGATGAGACTCTGACTCCGAGACTCTGACTCTGAGACTCTGACTCTGAGACTCTGACTCCGAGACTCTGACTCTGAGACTCTGACTCTGAGACTCTGACTCTGACTCTGAGACTCTGACTCTGAGACTCTGACTCTGACTCTGAGACTCTGACTCTGACTCTGAGACTCTGACTCTGAGACTCTGACTCTGACTCTGAGACTCTGACTCTGAGATTCTGACTCTGAGATTCTGACTCTGAGACTCTGACTCTGAGACTCTGACTCTGAGACTCTGACTCCGAGACTCTGACTCTGAGACTCTGACTCTGAGACTCTGACTCTGACTCTGAGACTCTGACTCTGAGACTCTGACTGTGACTCTGAGACTCTGACTCTGACTCTGAGACTCTGACTCTGACTCTGAGACTCTGACTCTGAGACTCTGACTCTGACTCTGAGACTCTGACTCTGAGATTCTGACTCTGAGATTCTGACTCTGAGATTCTGACTCTGAGATTCTGACTCTGAGACTCTGACTCTGACTCTGAGACTCTGACTCTGAGACTCTGACTCTGAGACTCTGAGACTCTGAGTCTGACTCTGAGACTCTGACTCTGACTCTGAGACTCTGACTCTGAGACTCTGACTCTGACTCTGAGACTCTGAGACTCTGACTCTGAGACTCTGAGACTCTGACTCTGACTCTGAGACTCTGACTCTGACTCTGAGACTCTGACTCTGAGACTCTGACTCTGAGACTCTGACTCTGAGACTCTGACTCTGAGATTCTGACTCTGAGACTCTGGCTCTGAGACTCTGAGTCTGACTCTGAGACTCTGACTCTGACTCTGAGACTCTGACTCTGACTCTGAGACTCTGACTCTGACTCTGAGACTCTGACTCTGAGACTCTGACTCTGAAATTCATGAAATAATAAAAAAAAAATGTGTGGGGCTCCGCGCAATTTCTATGTCTAGCCAGGTACAGCTAAGCAGCTGGGGCTGGAATCCGCAGCGCAGGGATGCCCAAGCTTTCTGGGCACCCCCCGCTGCAAATTGCAGCCCGCAGCCGCCCCAGAAGATGGCGCGTTCATTGAAGCGCCATCCTCTGGCGCTGAACCCCGCTCTTCCAGCGGCCCTGGTGGCGGTGGCACGCTGGGTAATAAAGGGGTTAATACCAGCTTTGTTATACAAGCTGGTATTAAGCCCGAGATTCTTAATGTCAGGCCACGTTTGACCCAGCCACTAAGAATCTCCAATAAAGGGTTAAAAAAACACAACACAGAGAAAAAATTTTATTTGAAATAAAAAAAAAGCCATTAGGGACTCCACCTTTAATTAAAAAAATCCTCTTCCGTCCGACGTAGTCCAAAACGCGATGTCCTCTCTGCTACATCCCCTGTGCATAGATATAGATGTCTATGCACAGGGAATGAGCAGACTGACAACAATCTCAGCTCTGCTACATCATGTCTGTGAGCAGGCGGGCTCTAGGACCCTGGAGCTGCACAGAGAAGACAGCTGGACTCGGCTCGCAATGTAACAGCAGTTACTTTGCGAGTTTTCCTGCTATCACTGGCACAGTAGCAGAGTCTAATGCAAGACAATATTAATCCTAGTTTTGTCAGCGTTTGCCATTGATTTGCATTGGACTCGTGCGAGTAAACGCTGGGAAACTCGCAGGGTACCGAGTCCTGCGAGTCCCTTACTACTCGCCGAGTAACGAGTCCTAGCGAGTAGATTTGCCCATCCCTAGTGATAATGAATGCCTGCTCTGCAGTCAGTGTCTCATACGTGGGCCCCCTGTCACAGATGTCCTATAGGCTGCCCTGTTTTCTGTAACTGACCAACCAAACCAGTTTAACTGTAATTTACATGCTGTTTTCGAGAAAAACTTACAGATACCGGACAGACAAACTGAATAGGGCTTTTATATAGTAGATAAACTATTAAGTCATGTACTGTATTTTTTTTAAATGTGCTGCAGGAGGACAGGAGCCAAAGATTTTTTTAAAGTGCTTACTTTGGTTTATTTAGGTCACAACGCTTTTCAACGGATCCTCCGCCTTCATCAGATTACCTGATGAAGGCGGAGGATCCATTGAAACACATTGTGACCTAAATAAACCAAAGTAAGCACTTTAAAAAAATCTTTGGCTCCTGTCCTCCTACAGCGCCCTCAAAACCGCTATTGTTGTTTCCTCATTTGATCTGCAAATTCCCACGGAGCGGTGAGGTGCAGCGCTAAGGAATAGGAAGCCGTGCCCCTGAACACAGCTGACTGAATGCCAAGGACCTGTGCTGATGTCAGAGGCACATGATCTCCCATGTCACCGGCTCCTCAGTGATCCAGGAAGGCAGTGTATCTATGGTGAACGCTAAGCACCGAAAGCTCATCACCGGGTTATGCAGGCTGCATAACCTGGGAAGGTTAGTGACTAATCCTCTGCACCACTAGTCAGCGCTGACCCCTCTGATTCTACACAGAAGCACCCCTCTTTCTCTTCTTTTGTATATGTATTTTTTTTAAAGCATTGTTCCTTTGCAGCATCATTCCACACCTGTTTAAAACTTTTGTATAGTGTGATATGTACAATGGATGAAATAAGTATGAAGGTGTTTTTGCTGCGGCCAATAATGCAGCAAAACCTGCACAGGTTTCTAGTATCTCCAGATATCCTGGCAAGAGATTTGCTGCATTTTTGGCCGCATTTTTCCTGTGTTTTTTGTGCATTTTTACAGCATTTTTGCTGCATTTTGTTTGCTGCGTTTTTTCTGCGTTTTTGCCATTGACTGCAGACAAAATGCAGAAAAGAATTGACACTCATTTTATTCAAAACGCTGCAAAATCTGTACAGGTTTCAGGTTCTGCAAAGACTCATAGTTTTTGCTGGAAAGTAAAAACGCAGGTTTAAATTGGCATATAGGGTGGCCACAGGTAAGAACTGCAGCCAGGGAGGTGGAGACAATCTTATATAAACACCTTCACAAAAACATCCACAGACACAAGACCCCACCCGGAGCCCGGGGCTCTAGGCGGGTAAGGGGTAGTAGGGCCAGTCACAGTGGGTGGGACGTAGGGAAGGTGACGGACTGGGTACATAGGGGGAAAACCAGGAAGTGTTGAGCAGTAGGCCAGAGGGTGCCGAACAGTAAAGACCAGGAGTAGGCCAGTACAGCTGGGCCCGAGAGGAAAACGGCAGAATGGCCAGGGGAAGACTTTGAAGAGGAGAATCCCTTTTCATGCAGAAGTCACACGGTAGGACAGAGCCTGGTGGTTCCCTAGTGCAGCAGGGACACTGGAGGCTAGGCCAGTACCAGAGTGCTGGCTCTGAGGTGAGTGGCGTTTCAAGCCCAGATCACAGACATTCCGGGTGGGAACTCTGACTCCACGTCAGTGATCCGAAACACAAGAGCAGGAGGTACAGTGGCATATAGGGCTCAGTGCTTACATACCCACACACAGGGAGAAGCCAAACAAGAGCCCGAGCGACCTACCATACAGCACATAAGAAAAGGAGAAGTGAAGAAGGGCCTGAATGGTATTAAGCAGGAGAAAGGTCTTAAGACAGAAACCTGGCTGCAATAGAGCTAACTGAATGGTGAAAGTAAAGAGTAAACTGTGTGTGAACTGTGAACTGTACTGAGAAAGTTGTGAAGAATTCAAGTAAAACCCGGTGAACCCTGCCAGAGTCTCCAGTGTTTGCTTCCTTGCATGCTAAACTGTTATATACCCTGTCAGGAGTAGCCCGTCCCACGGCGGGCTCATCCATCCGGCTGCAGCACTCTCGATCCTCCTGGCAGAAGCAAGCAGCAGCGGTGGTCCCCTTTAACCACAACTCATGGGTGGCGTCACGACTATCCCTGTAAATAATTCCTTTTACTTGTGTGCTCGGGACACGGTCCCGACCAAGACCGCCGTGATAACCCCCGTGATGCCCCGGTCCGATACCGAGTACCCTGTCCCAGTGGGCTGCACACATACATTTGCATAAAAACATGATAAAACGCACTGTGTGCACATACCTTAAATGTCCATAAATTAAGTTGTGTGTAATAATAAGAAATTACAAATGGAAAAAGCATTGAACATATCAAGAAAGAAAGTAGAAAAAAGCCATGGAAAGTCATGACACCAGCTGAAATCTATGAGTAATTAAGAAGCAATCCCATCATTTAGTGAAAAATAATATTGGCTGGTTCAATTTATGGCCTATAAAAAGGTGTCTCATTAATAATAATAATAATAATAATAATCTTTATTTAAATAGCGGCAACATATTCCGCATCGCTTCACAATTCAAAGTTCATGTTTAAACAATCATAAACAGTTATTAGAAAATACAATACAATGCAAAAACAATACAATATAGTACAAAGCATAATACAATACAATTATTAGAGCAAAATAATGACAGCCCTACTCATAAGAGCTTACAATCTAACAATGAGATGAGGGTGACAAAATATAGGTGGTTATTTACAATGATGGTACAGTCAACTTGAGGAGATGGGGAATAGTTAGGAGCATTACAAGTGGCCCCAAACCATTATTTGTGATGCATTTGAGACTGGTGGAGTCGGATAGACTATATCTAGATGACTGACTAGGGATCATGATAGACCACCCTAAAAAGATGTGTTTTTAGGGATCGCCTGAAAGGTAAGTTGAGGATACACCTAATTTCTGGGGTAGAGCATTCCAAAGAATTGGTGCAGCTCAGGAGAAGTCTTGGAGTCGGGAGTGGGAGGTTCGGATTAATACAGAAGTTAGTCTAAAGTCACTTCCAGAGTGAAGAGAACAGGTGGGTTGATAGACAGAGATGAGGGAGGAGATGTAGGGAGGTGATGCACTGTGAAAGGCTTTGTGGGTGGGAACAAGCAGTTTGAATTGGATCCTATAGTGTATGGGCAGCCACTACAATGACTGGCATAGAGCAGAAGCATCCGAGTAATGGTTAGCTAGATAGGTGATCCTGGCTGCAGCATTAAAGATGGACTGGAGAGAGGAGAGTCTAGTTCGGGAGAGGCAAATTAAAAGAGAATTACAATAGTCAAGGCGGGAGTGAATCAGGGCCACAGTGAGGGTTTTTGTGGTTCCAAGGTGAGAAAGGGGTGACATCTATAGATGTTCTTTAGGTACAAGTGGCAAGAGCGGGCGAGAGATTGTATATGTGGGGTGAGGGAAAGATCAGAGTCAAACATAGCACCCAGACAGCGAGCCTGCTGACTAGGCGTTATCATGGTGCCGCACACTGAAAGAGATTTCAGATTTAGGGAGGTTAGTGGAGGGCGGGAGCAGAAGAAGTTCAGTTTTGGAAAGGTTGAGCGGGCATGATAATGGAAACTGCGGTTAGACAGTCATTGGTGTTCTTTATTAGAGTGGGAGAAAGGTCAGAGGAAGAAGTGTATAGTTGTGTGTCATCAGCATAAAGATGGTACTGAAAGACGAATCTGCTGCTAGTCTGTCCAATCGGGCCCGTGTAGAGAGAGAAGTGAAGAGGTCCAAGGACTGAACCCTGAGGGACCCCAATAGTGAGAGGAAGAGGGGAGAAAGTGGAGCCAGCGAATGATACACTAAAAGAGCAGTCAGAAAGATAGAAAGAACCAGGAGAGAGCTGTGTCCTTGATGCCGATGGAGTGCAGCATAGAGAGTAGGAGATGGTGGTCAACAGTGTCAAAAGCTGCAGAGAGATCAAGAAGGATAAGCAGAAAGGTGCTACACAGGAAACATCTTGTGATAGGTAAAACCAGTGATCTGTCTCAAAATCTTGACAATACTGATGGCATTGATTACAGTAGAATGTCTAAACTACTGAAGGTTTCAGTGATGAGGTCCATACTTCAGAAGCGGAAAGAAGATAATTTTACCATAAACTGGCCATGATCAGGTGCTACCAAACTATCAAAGAGTTGTCCAAAAGGACCACTTGTGAAGATCTATAGAAATACCTGCCATGAACAGTTACAATTGTTTCACAGAAAACAATAGGTAATTCACTTAACTTTCATGGGCATGGCTGGATAGCACAATCAACATGCAAGACTCCTTTTCCGGACAAATAACTTATTCAAGTACGTTTGAAGTTTGATCAACAACATTTAGATAAACTTGTGAAATACTGGGAGACTATAGTCTAGTCAGAAGAGACAAACTCTTTGGATTTCATTATATATGCCATGGTTAGAAGCCAAAAGGCAAATCATCCCCAAAACACCATACCAACAGTGAAGTTTGGAGGTGGGAACATCATGATGTGGGGCTGATTTTTAACTTATGACACTGGCAAACTTCATATAATTGAAGAAAGGATGAATGAACAAATGTACTGAGATATTCTTAATAAAAATTTGCCACCATCTATCAGCTTGATGAAGGTGAAATGAGGATGGACACTTCAGCAAGAAAATGATGCCAAACACACAGCCAAGGAAACAAAGAAAATCTGCTGCATGACGCAGCCAATCACCTGACCTGAATCCAATAGAGAATTTATGGAAGAAACTAAAGCTCAGAGTTCATAGAAGGAGCCCAGGGTCCTTTCAGGAATTATAGAATGTGTTGAACATTGAGCCAAAATCAGGGATTCCTGAGGAAGGTGCCAGGAGGGCACCGAAACGCGTCGGAGGCAATAAAGGAAACCTATTTGAACTTCACCTACTCGTGTGTTCTTTGAAGCAAGTGGACCTTGGCAGCGCGGACTGTTGTACACCTATACTTTCCTACATCTTGATCTTTCCCCATGTGTATTTTTTAAACAATTACAAGTTTTTCAGAATCGAGATGCATGCAAATTCATTCATCGCAAAACATCTTATTGGAGAAAATGATATGTTGCTTCCATTCCAGCAGAAGAAGGCTTAGGCTGCATTCACATCAGAAATTTTTTTCAATCGCAGCAGATCCGGCAGTTTTGTCGCATTTGCCACGTAACGGCTCACTTGTTGCAAGCCCAATTCATTCCCTATGGAACTTGCAGTCATGTGTGGCACTTGACTTGCTAGCAGTGCTTTTTCCTTTGCCACAAGTGCCGGATTTGCCATATGGGTTTTTGGACTTAGAAAAAAAAGGCCTAAAATCATCTCAAAAACGGATTTAAGGCAAAAACGGATTGTATGTGTGAACCTGGCCTTACATGGCCTTAGTCATAGTTACCTATAAACAAATAAAGTGGTAGATCACCAACACCCACTTTTACCCTCTGGTGCATTTATTCTGACATTGTGTCTGTGTATGTATGCAGTTTCTTTCCTTCTATATTAGACAATCCAGGACTAACTGTAAGACTGTGTATAGTTTGATTTTTTACATGTGTATTCACAAAAAATAAAATTATTCTTTACTGTATATTAGTTGTGTGAACGTTTAAAGAGGACCTGTCAGCCCTCTGGTGCTATGATAACTGAATGCAGTACTGAATGCAGCATGTCAGCTCTACAGAGCAAGCAGTGGACAGGAGCAGGTCCCAGCAGCTGAAACACCTCCTGCTGGTGACATCAGTGCCGGAGCCCGCCCTGCTGTACATACATAAACTGGAGTAGGGCAGGCATCACCGACAGGAGGTGTTTCAACTGCTGGGACCTGCTCCTGTCCACTAATCGCTCTGTGGAGAGGAGACACATAAAAGTGGCTGAACTGGAGAGGGCTGGAGGTGGACCAGAGAGGGCTGAAGGTGGGGAGGATACCAGCAGCAGTGATGACACATACAGGAGGCTGAACAAGAGAGGGCTGGAGGTGGGGAGGACTCCAGCAACAGCAACAGCGATGACTCATTACTGAGTAGGTCCCTCTGAACTCCTTATCCATGAACTTTATAAAGTCTTTTTTACAACTTACAGGGGGGCTAGAGACATGGGGGACCCCTACCCTGAAGGCAGCAGACACACTTCATTCAATACTGTATTCAGTTAGCATAGCACCAGGGGAGTGACAGGTCCTCTTTAACTTTTTTCAAACAAGCATACATATTGGCTGTTTTAAAGCTCTGTTGAATTTGTCAAAAGAGAGTTTTGCAAAGATGTCTTTGAAGTTTCTTGGGATTCTTATTCTTAATATAAATAAGGGCATGTGATTCTGGAATCTTCTATACAGCATTCTGGAATACTATATATGTCGGCAGGATGATTTGTATAATGCAAAATAACATCTTTTATCATACTTACCTGAGGGGCGGTCTGGTCTGATGAACCTCACTAGTCTTGATCTGGCACCTCCTTTCTTCTTGCATACACTGTTCTACCTCTTTGCTTCTTGTGCATAACGCATCCTATGTTACCTGCAGACAGCTTCTGCCATTGCACTCCTGTGCCTGTCCACTTTTTCTTTGCACTGCTAAGGGCAGTGCAAAGTACTGTAATGAGCAGATATGGGAAAAGGTCAAAGAATGCCTGCATAGTGTGCATGTGGGGGCGTTCTTTGCACTTTCCGACACCTGAAAATTGAAAACGGTTGTTGGAAAATAGAGAAACAGGAGAATTATTTTTTTTTAATTTATGACTTTTTATGGCAATATTCTTATGGAAATCACTTGATAAAATCTATCCTTACTTAATTGTTAAATTATTTGCAATAAAAACTTAATTTGAGCAGACTGGGGTTCAAATTGTTGGACTACGGAGTCTGTGACAAATGAGAAAGAAATCTAATGTAAATAAATAGGACTCAAGCCAATCACACACACAAAAAAAACATGTTTCTTTTAATTTAAGACATGAATTGTTAGTAATTGACACCCTCATTTATAGTTACACATTAGCTGTAGGCTGGCACATAATAGGAAACTCATCTCTAAATTATGCAAATTACTTTCTCATCTGCTCTCTTCTTGTGAAAATTTGTTTACCAATAAATATATCATCTCCAAAACTGTAAAATGTTTAATCTATCTTATTCTGTTTCTGAATTGTTGCTACTCCCTGCTGTGTTATTTTTCTCTGTATAAAGGTAGCAAGAAAGCAAGTTTTAGCCTGCAATAAAATGAGATAAGTTACTGTAAAATGTAATCTACGGCAATAACAAACAGGGGCATGGCTAGAAATGACAGGCTGCAATGAAAAATCTCTAAATTGCTTCTGACTGCTCATATCAGGCTTTGAAAGTGAGCATCGTAAAGTAAAGACATAAAAATGTACCTGCAGAAACCCTGATTTTTGTCGTTTGATGATCCATGAGAAATTGCAGAACAGAAAAGTGAAGGAGCTTGGTCTGGTTCATACAACCGTATTTTCAGTCTGAGTGCTATCCGGGAAAAAACAGACAGCTCTCGGACCAATATTATTTAATGGGACAGTGCAGATGACAAATTACATTTTTTTTTCACCAACAAAATCTGTGTGAGAAAAAATGGCAGAAAGCTTGATTTTCTTCTGAAAATCAGATGAGACTCAACTATTTAAAGGGAACCTGTGACCCAACATAACCTTCCTAACCTGTTAATACCTGTCCCTGCAGCCTTACAATACTTTCTAAACCATCCCTATCTGACCTATGTTAGTAATCTATGAGTACAATAAAGAAGTTAGCAAACTTACAAAATTCATGACAGCTGGGCATTCCTCGCTGCGTTCTATAGTGCATGAATATAGTGCTGGGCAGCCTGCTTGATCTAATAGTATGGGCGTGATCAATAGGCTGTATTCAAACACTCTGCATCGTACTTTCATGTGTGACTGACGCTCTATGGAAACCTCATCAGCGTGCATTAAAATACCACCAATCACCTCCCCCATGTTGTGGCAGGTTCAGGGGCGGAACTACCGTGGTGCAGCTGGTGCAGCTGCACCAGGGCCCCGACCAGCTAAGGGGCCCCTGGAGCTCCAGCGGCAGGTCCGTTCCCCTGACTAGCCCGGCGCGAGATCAGGAGATCCCCCGGGGGCCCCGACACTTTAGGGCCAAACCCACTAAGCCCCGCCCCCATACCCCCCCCCCGGGTGCTGTAGGGGGGCCCGGATGCAAAGGGGGGCCCACTGGTCCCCTGAGCATCCCCACATGTCGTACTAGGGGGCCCCTGACCGCTGCCCCCACACGCTATCCTCGGGGCCTCCTTACTGCTGCCTCCCCCCTCTCTCCATTACCGGCAGTCGCGCTGATCTGCCTGTCATGTGGGCTGTAGCCGGCGCCGCTCTATTTCCTGTATCGCGCCAGCTGCAGCGTCACACTACATGACAGGCTGCTCTTAGCGCGACTGCCTGCCGGTAATGGAGAGCGGGGGGACGCAGCACTAAAGGAGGCAGCGGTAAGGGGGCCCCGAGGATAGCTTGTGGGGGGCAGCCGTCAGGGACCCCCTTGAATGACATGTGGGGGTGCTCAGGGGCCAGTTAGTGTGGGAGCAGCTCTCATGGGCCCCCCCCCCAGGATGAGTGTGGGGGCAGCTCTCATGGGCCCCCCCCCAGGATGAGTGTGGGGGCAGCTCTCATGGGCCTCCCCCAGGATGAGTGTAGGGGAAGCTCTCAGCTCTCATGGGCCCCTGAGGCTGAGGTGTGGGGGCAGCTCTCGGGGGCCCCTGAGGTGTGGGGGCAGCACTCAGGGACCCACAAGAGCCCCTTGGTGGTGCTGGGCCCCCGTGCTGGGCCCCCCTGGTGGTGCTGGGCCCCGCTACTGGTCCTGGGCTCCTCTGGTGCTTCCGGGCCCCCCCTGGTGGTGCCTGGTGCTGCCAGGGTCCCCTGGTGGTCCCTGCTGCTGCCGGGCCTCCCTGGTAGTGCCTGGTGCTGCCGGGTTCCCCTGGTGGTGCCTGGTGCTGCCGGGCCCCCCTGGTGCTGCCGGGCCCCCCTGGTGGTGCCTGGTGCTGCCGGGCCCCCCTGGTGGTGCATTGTGCTGCCGGGCCCCCTGGTAGTACCGGGCCCCCCTGGTGGTGCCTGGTGGTGCCGGGCCCCCCTGGTGGTGCCTGGTGCTGCTGGGCCCCCTGGTGCTGCCGGGCCCCGCTGTGGTGCCGGGCCCCCCTGGTGCTGCCGGGCGCCCCTGGTGCTGCCGGCTGTTGTTTCCACCTCTTTTTGAAACTCCCGTCTCCTGTGGTACTCTGACGTGCCAGCCAGAAAGTCATATCCGGTCCTGTGCATTGTGGGGGTTTATGACATGTACGGGCAGCTTCAATATGTGCACTGGGCATGCGCCGGAGCCCGGCCGAACATGTGATCAGCCCCCACAATGCACTGGGCCGGATATGACGTTCGGGCTGGTGTGACAGAGTACCATAGGAGGCGGTAACAACCATGGCTTCACCCCCCCTAGTTTTCATCCTGGGTATGCCCATGGCTGCACACCCGCGGCACTATTCTGTCATTGAGTCCCGTGGTGCTGTCGGGTGTCAGCTGTGCTCAGTGGCGTAGCGGGGGGGGGCCCACAGGCGGCACTTGTGTGGGGGCGGCACGCGGCAGCAGCAATTCCTCTCCCTCCTTGGGAGAAGCGCCACTGCAGGACCTGTCAGAGCGACCGCGGTGATCACTTCATGATAGGACCTATGCGGTGACGTCACTTCCCACACAGCCGCACAGGGTGGCCCTCACTTCACTTCCGGCCGTTCTGGATCCTGGAGGGAGGCTGATATTCATTGAATTTAACCAGTGACTCCTGACTCCCTGTCCTTAACAGGTACACTAAGTGGCTCCATGGAGATGAATGCTGTATATAGCATATGGGATATGGGTCATATGCTATATACAGCATACAGAGGAGAAGAGGACAGGGGGGCAGGAGGACAGGAACAAGGGGGCAGGAGGACAGGAACAGGGGGGCAGAAGGACAGGAACAGGGGGACAGGAGAAGAGGACAAGGGGGCAGAAGGACAGGAACAGGGGGACAGGAGAAGAGGACAGGGGGGCAGAAGGACAGGAACAGGGAGACAGGAGAAGAGGACAGGTGGACAAAAGGACAGGAACAGGGGGACAGGAGAAGAGGACAAGGGGGACAGAAGGACAGGAACAGGGGGACAGGAGAAGAGGACAGGGGGGCAGGAGGAGTGGGGCAGTGTATGGTGATAGTGGCGGCTGTACCAGGTATCTCTGCCTCCATGCGGCAGCCTCCACCTTCCTGTGTTGGCAGGGTGTGGCATGCTGGGAATTGTAGTTCTTCTGCCTGTTCGGACGTTATTGTATGGTTTCTGGGGAGTGTGTTGGGTGCTGGGAGTTGTAGTTCTCCTGGGCGGGCTCAATGTTCTCCCGCCGCCTGACTGTGGTTATTGTGCCTCTTCTGGGATGTCCTCAGCTCCGTGCTGTGCATAGTGTACCACCATGTCCCCAGCTCAGTGCTGTGCACAGTGTACCACCATGTCTTCATCTTCGTGCTGTGCACAGACAGTGTACCGTACACTGTCTGTGCACAGCACGGAGCTGGGGACTTGGTGGTATGCTGTCTCCCGCCGCCTTAAAATCGGTCTGTTTCTCATCCAGGAGAGTCGGATGAGTGACATCCATTTTTTGGTCTGTTTGGCAACTGCTGTGCGAGTGTCTGACATTTTCCTCAGATTCTCAGATCACATCCGTGTGCAATCAATCTGTTCTTTCCTCAGCAGCTATTACTGTATAATCATTTACAGGAACATTTTGCAGTGTTCTGAGCTATAGAATGATAATGTATCCGTGAAAAAAACAGATGCCGCTCGGATGGTCAGTGTGCTGTCCGTGATTTTGTCAGACCCATAGACTTGCATTAGTGAGTCTCGCGCGGGAATCACATACTGTCGCAGCATGTTGCAACTTTTTTCTCATCCTGAATCTGGATGAGAAAAAAGCGTCCGACACTCACCAATGTGCTCTCAGAGATTGATTGCAATGTGAGAAAATCACACATTAAACTCATCAGAGTTTCACCCCAGTGTGTCCGTACCCTAATACTAAAATCCATATAGTAATCCTACTGGTATGGGGAGGATTTATGGCTCAGTTAGTACACTCCATACTTCTTGTTATTAACCACCGCACTGCAGTGTCAAAAGAGGACGACAGCGAGACAGACAGCAACATGGCATCAGAGAGCCCCTGACCTCGAAATAGAAGATCCTCAGATCCCGGTATTGTGACATAATATTAAGAATAAAGGTTTTTTGCATTTATATTGCATTATGAACTCCACAGCATGGCGGCGAAAATTGCTCCGGCCCCGGGCCCTCCTTCACTCCTGCTTGTTGCCATACACTGGGGTTGTGCAGAGGTGGCAATTGCACCCCTTCTCTTTGTGTTTTAGTATAGTAGTTATATTCTTGTATATAGGGGAAGACAGTGTATGCTATGTACACTTCCAGATTATCAACAACCAAAGTGGCGGCAAATTTTACGACCGCCCCGGGCGCCACAAACAGTTGCTACGCCGCTGGCTGTGCTGCACACCCGTGGCACTATTCTGGCACTGAGTTCCAGGAGGGGGGGGCCCCAAAAAATTTCTTGCACCAGGGCCCACTACAGTCTGGGTCCGCCCCTGGGCAGGTTAGAAGTGATTGCTGCATCGATATTTATGCACTTATGTTCCCTTTATCATTGGGTCTACTCTGTCCTGATGAGTGCAATGGATATCAGAATTTTGATAAGCTCTTTGAAGCTTTTTTGACTGAATTTTAGTAACAATTACAATTGATCAACCCTACTTTTTACCTTTTTGCAAAAATGTATATTGTAAATACCCTGTTTTTTACTAGCATGTCCTTTTTACTTATTTATTCATGGCAGGGTATTTTGCACATTTTGCTTCTACTTTTCCTTATGTTTAATATGTCCACTATATAGTTTCAGATATAAGAGCAAGTAAGTAGACCTGGCTGTAATCTGCACGGATGAAATAAAGAAGCCGAAATTATAACACCACAAGTGGTGAGTGCCGTCTCATACTTTCTTCTGAGTGCATAAACCTGGCTGTAAGTTTCCTCCAAGTTAAAAATAATGTGTAAAGGAAAACCAATTTTCTTTAGATGAGACTGGTCAACTGGACTTTTCACATGTTTCTCTATTATCTGCCATTTTGAGAACTTTAAGTAGTGCAGTCATAGAGGAAGATTTTGTTAACAAATGAAGGAGGAGAACCTGAACTAAGGATGGAAGGCTAGGCGTTACCTCAGCGGTGTCAAATGATCCATGAGAGGGATATTTAATCCTGCCATATCCTCTGTTCAGCACTGATTACAGTTGTGCTTCGGTGTAAAGGTTAATGACTTGCCCCTTGGGGGCCGTGGGTTACTTGGTCCTGACGATGTAATTGCTGGGGATGTCATGGTGGCATGACTCAGTCTGTGGACCCGGAGCAGTCAATCAAAATGGGATGGGGACTCTATTTTGGTGATCGGTGATGAGGGAAGGTGCATCTCAGGAAAGAGTTACTAGACTTTGTTCATGTGATGCCACGTGCAGGTGGCGGCTAGTGGTGTCCGCCGCTACTACACAGTTCCTCTGGGGTTGGTGACAAGGCAGCTTAGTTTTAAAGCCCTCCATGGGTAGGGCAGGCCCCAGGGCAGCAGATGTTACTAAGTGAGTTGGTACTGATGTTACAGCGCAGGGTTGATAGCGCAGCAAGAAAGTCACAGACACAGAGGGGTGTAGTCTCATGATGTTTACTCACAGCTTTGTCGTTCCCAGTTACAGGAGTCGTCACCATTGCAACAACCCGCGGAGTCCTTGGAGGTGGAGAAGGGGATCCAGCTAACTCCCGGATAACGTGGTGGCACTTAACCGATGCCCCCTTTTACTGTCCTTTCATGGTCGACTCTTCTTCTGCGCTTGCTTTGCCCTCCTGCCCTGTGCCTCACACACAGTGCTCCGAGCCAGTGGCCGCAAGCTTTCGTAGGGTTATTTCAGTCCCAGTCCTTGACCCTATATGGCCAACTTTTCAGTGGATGTGTGCGGTTTCGACTGTGGCACTTGTAGATACCGCAGCCTCTGTGTCGCTAGCTGAGCCTGTTTGTTATACACTAGTCTGGGGCCGGGTACCATTACTCTGCGGCCTGGTCCCTCCACCCAATTTCAGTCACTGTGGACGCGGGCGTCCACCAGTGGATTGCTCACTACCCGGTCCCCTGGGACCCCTTCTGTCTTCTGGAAGACCCACTCTCTCACTCTCCTCTGTCCGGGATTGCCTCTCCCAGGTCTTAGGATGAGCTCCCACTGGTTCCAGTCCCCAGGACATCTCTTTCTAGATGTTGCCCCTCTGACAGACACTCTGGCTTTCACAGACTCTTTCCACCCTTGCCAGCCACCCACCCACCTTCTAGATCTTTCGCTCGTCCTTTTATACTGCCTGTCACATGTCCTATGGCACTAACGTGTGTCCTTCCTGACTTCACTCGCTCCTGGGTGCTCCCCTAAACCCTGCTCTCCACCCATCCCCACTATCCCAGGTTCCTCCCCTCCAGACAGGATCAGGGACTGTGCTCTTCCTTAGGAACAATCTCTTTTTTTTTTTTTTTCACATGATGAAGACGGTCACAAGCCGTCGAAACATGTTGTGGCTATGGAGGCACGAGGAATAAAGCCTTTTTAATTTACCTGGGAATCCCTTGCTTTTACCTGAGCGCCCATTACAGACCGTGGATCCTTCAGAAAACTGTTCCTTCAATTATGGAATTATTTTGCTGCCATTTCAGATTATGTGAAATATGTTAAATATAAAATCTGGATTTCTGCCTCAATTGTCTTAACTTGCAGAAAGATAGTCCTGCACTAAGACAGTTTACTTTGCTAAACTCTAACAGAATGTGATTTCTTAATAAGTTAATGCAACTTACAGTTGTGGCCAAAAGTATTGACACCCCTGCAATTCTGTCAGATAATACTCAGTTTCTTCCTGAAAATGATTGCAATCATAAATTCTTTGGTATTATTATCTTCATTTAATTTGTCTTCAATGAAAAAACACAAAAAGAATTGTCCTAAAGCCAAATTGGATCTAATTCCACACCAAACACAAAAAAGGGGGTGGACAAAAGTATTGACACTGTTAGAAAAATCATGTGATGCTTCTCTAATTTGTGTAATTAACAGCACCTGTAACTTACCTGTGGCACCTAACACTTGTTGGCAATAACTAAATCACACTTTCAGCTAGTTGACATGGATTAAAGTTGACTCAACCTCTGTCCTGTGTCCTTGTGTGTACCACATCGAGCATGGAGAAAAGAAAGAAGACCAAAGAACTGTCTGAGGACTTGAGAAACCAAATTGTGAGGAAGCATGAGCAATCTCAAGACTACAAGTCCATCTCCAAAGACCTGAATGTTCGTGTGTCTACTGTGCGCAGTGTCATCAAGAAGTTTAAAGCCCATGGCACTGTGGCTAACCTCCCTGGATGTGGACAGAAAAGAAAAATTGACGAGAGATTTCAACGCAAGATTGTGCGGATGGTGGATAAAGAACCTCGACTAACATAAAAACAAGTTCAAGCTGCCCTGCAGTCCGAGGGTACAACAGTGTCAACCCGTACTATCCGTCGGCGTCTGAATGAAAAGGGACTGTATGGTAGGATACCCAGGGAGACCCCACTTCTTACCCCGAGACATAAATAAGCCAGACTGGAGTTTGCCAAAACTTACCTGAGAAAATCTCGAATGTTTTGGAAGAATGTTCTCTGGTCAGATGAGACAAAAGTAGAGCTTTTTGGGCAAAGGCATTAACATAGAGTTTATGTGATATACAGTTAAGGCCCAACAGTACTGACAACAGTGAGGAGACGATGTAGAAAAAATTACAATTTGAAGTCACAGTTAAATGATAATGCGTTGAATTCAGTGGACATCCAACATTTTCTTTGTACACGAGGAGCTTATAGATGGCGATCCTCCTCTATGTCTTTCCTGGCTGTAATACATCACATTATTATCTCATATTATTATGCGAAAATGCAAAAAAGGTTAATGGGAGAATTATAACTGGAATTCCAACCTTGTCCTTGTCTCCACATTCATCTTACGGTATGTTAAAAACAGTAACAAAACATGGATAATGTTTTAATGAAAGTTATGTGCTACATGTTAAGAAAACATTGGGTAAGCAGAGCTAAATTACGTTTGTTATGAATAAGGCTTGCAAAGCATTTATAAATAACAGAAATTATAAATTATTATTGGTAGTAAAATACAAGTATAAATCTGGACCCAATGAAGCGGCACAGCCCCGTCGTCCACCATCCCCACTCCCTCTCCCCACTGAACAGATCTATAATGATGAACAATGAATAAAGGATCACTATAAACCGGTGAGTGCCGCCCTGCTTCCTTTCTACTATATTGACAAGTATAAATATATTAAATCTTCATTATGGCAAATAAAATATAATATCAGCAACTTTGGAATCTAAAATAATTTATCCTCAAAGCTATGTATCTATATATTCCATGATGCTTGAGTGAATGTTAATGGCAGATGGCATTAAACTTCTAAAATCAGCAATCTATAATACTAGAGGGCTTCTCCTGTGGTGCTGTCAAACAAGTATACTGTAGGTCCAGAGGAAATAATAAATGGTGATTTAGTCAAACTGTTTTGAAGCATGTCCACACTTCTTCTTCAGGAAATTCCCTGAATGTTACCAAATTTCCAGAAGAAGCGGGGACATGCTTCGAAACGCATCAAATATATCACCATTTCTTATTATTACTTCCTCTGGACTTATATTTATTTCACAGTAGCGCAGGATTTTTTCCGTGAGCTCTCCTGGTTCCTACATTATTGACTTCCTATTGTGCATGTGGCTCCATGTGCAGCGGTCCATAAGCTTTCATATTGGTTGTGTGTCACAACCTTACAAGGTTTAATGTACTGTATGATTACTCAGGGATCTGTTAGCAGTGGAAGCACAGACAAATTGAAACCAAATTTAAAGGTGAACAAGTCTATGTTTATCACACGTGGCCGATACAATGTGACGTGCAGCAAATTAGTACGTTCATCAAGCAGGTAACAATTGAAATTCTTTAGAAATAATTCTAGCATGATAACATAAATAAGAAAGTCTCTAGGAATAAGTCTCATAGGGAGCAAACGATGGAGAAAAACAGTCTAAGGATCATAAACACCCAGATGGTCGGGAATGGGAATCCACAGAAAAACAAGTCCAATACTTTTTCGTGCAGTGCAGATTTAAGAGTCCCGAATGTCCAGAGAGCTGCATCTGCACAAATAACAATAGTTCAGTAAGTGCTGGCAGAGCACACAATTGTTATGAAAATCAGGAGCAGGAGGCAGGTGAAATTGCTGCAGTCCAATGGCAGTTGCTGGAGAAGCCGGAGGGGTTCAGCAGGAGGTGGAGCAGACCGGTAAAGCACAAGAAACCAGGAATTCAAACTAAATATTTGAGCATGGCTAGATGGTAGGCTGAGGTTTATAAAGGCAGATAGGTGGATCACATGAACAAGATTGAAGCAGCGGACACCATTTGGAAAAGAGGCAAAACACACAGAATGCCAATAGAAAATCCAAAGTCCTAATACAAGGTGAGCGACTAGCTCTTTTATTCTTTTTCTATGCTTATTGGGTAAGACCCTATTGAATTTCTCTATCCCCAGTTTATTGACTATCATATTGAAAGGAGGGATCCTGGAGTCAATCTGAAAAATCTCTTTCTCTGAAAAGAAAAGAGTGAAGGAATCACAACTATTTGAGTTTTGCGATATGTTTTAGCTATAAAGACAAGATATCTTGGTGCACAGACAGGGTTTCAGAATATACTCACTTAAGTTCCTAATATCAAGTAAGACAAATGTTGGATGGGCAGCTATTAATGTAATTGAGTTTGTCTCCCAACTTACCAACAATACATAGAGTTTTTAGTTTTAATATATTTTCTACATTGTCTTTACTGGTTCCTTCCTTTACTTATCTTACCATCCCTTTATGGCACCATTGAAAACTGCTTTTTCCACCTCTCCAGAGATAGGGGAGGGCACCACCAATGCGTATAATGCAACAGGGATAGCTAGACCAATTTAATACAATATTTGAAGCAAAAAGAGAAAAGGTCCAAAAAGCGATACAACCTCGAATTATCATGGCAAATATTAACAAGTTTATTCAAATACAAACAACAGAGAAATTGGTCACACAAAAGCATAAAAACAACATTTAAAATAGCCTGATTTTGCTATAACAATTCCAATGATTACAATACATCATGGATAATCTCATTGCCAATCGCCAGTACCAGTTGTGTTAATACATAGTTTATCATTAGTTTGATATTAATAGACCTTCCTTTTTCCCCAAGGGCCCCAAGGGTTGTTAATATACCTTTCATAAAGAGTTGATTTAACAACATAAGTCTCTCTGAGTACTTAGGTGGTTATTTTCTCCTATACAGTCCCCTCATTAGGTTTATTAACCTCCCTGCCGGTATTCCCGAGCAGGACTCAGGGTTAAATTTCACTGCCAGAAGCGGTAACCCCGAGTCCTGCTCGGGGTGAATGCCAGAGTCCCCTTACCCCATCCTGGCGGTCCCCTGTGCTCCGGATCTCCCCCCCCCCCGCCCTCTGATCTCCCCCGCTGCCCTCCGATCTCCCCCCTGCCCTCCGGATCTCCCCCCTCCCCTCTGATCTCTCCCCCTGCCCTCGGTCCACTCCCCCCTCCCCCCGCTCTCCGGTGACCACCGCTGCTCTTGTTCTCCCCTTCTCTGCAGCTCTCACCTGTCTTCTTTCTTCTCCTCTGTCCTCCGGTCTTGTCCCTCTTTCCTCCGCTCTTCTCCCTCTGTCCTCCGGTCTGCTGTGTCTTCTTTCTTCTCCTCTGTCCTCCGGTCTTGTCCCTCTTTCCTCCGCTCTTCTTCCTCTGTCCTCCGGTCTGCTGTGTCTTCTGTCTTCTCTGTTGCTGTCCTCTTCCTGCGGCGTCCTCCTTCTTCTGTCGGCTCCTCTGCACAGTCATCTCCCAGCATAGAGATGAGTGTGCAGAGGAGCAGTGTCACAGCCAGGGCACAGCATCTCTGTGATTGCTGTGCCCTGGTCTGTGTTAACCCCCTAAGTGCTGTGATCTCATGGATCACAGCACTTAGTTTCCATGGTGATTGGATCCACTATAGCCAGAGACTTACAACAAGGGAGCACTTGATCCCTTGTTGTAGTCTCTGGGATCAGTGTCATGGTGCACTGTATGGCAATGATGTGCCGTACCGTGCACCATGACATTGATACCAGAGACTACAAGAAGAGAACAGTTGATCCCTTGTTGTAGTCTCTGGGATCAGCGTCATGGTGCACAGTATGGCAGATCATTGCCATACAGTGCACCATGACACTGATCCCAGAGACTACAATAAGAGGACAGTTGATCCCTTATTGTAGTCTCTGGGATCAGTGTCATGGTGCACTGTATGGCAATGATGTGCCATACCGTGCACCATGACGCTGATCCCAGAGACTACAACAAGAGGACAGTTGATCCCTTATTGTAGTCTCTGGGATCAGTGTCATGGTGCACTGTATGGCAATGATGTGCCATACCGTGCACCATGACGCTGATCCCAGAGACTACAACAAGAGGACAGTTGATCCCTTATTGTAGTCTCTGGGATCAGTGTCATGGTGCACTGTATGGCAATGATCTGCCATACCGTGCACCATGACGCTGATCCCAAAGACTACAAGAAGAGGACAGTTGATCCCTTATTGTAGTCTCTGGGATCAGTGTCATGGTGCACTGTATGGCAATGATGTGCCATACCGTGCACCATGACGCTGATCCCAGAGACTACAACAAAGGAACACTTGATCCCTTGTTGTAGTCTCTGGTATCAGCGTCATGGTGCACAGTATGGCAGATCATTGCTATGCAGTGCACCATGACACTGATCCCAGAGACTACAACAAGGGATCAAGTGTCCTCTTGTTGTACTCCCTGGGATCAGCGTCATGGTGCATGGTATGGCAATGATGTGCCATACCGTGCACCATGACGCTGATCCCAGAGACTACAACAAGGGAGCACTTGATCCCTTGTTGTAGTCTCTGGGATCAGCGTCATGGTCCACAGTATGGCAGATCATTGCCATACAGTGCACCATGACGCTGATCGCAGAGACTACAACAAGGGATCAACTGTCCTCTTGTTGTAGTCCCTGGGATCAGCGTCATGGTGCATGGTATGGCAATGATGTGCCATACCGTGCACCATGACGTTGATCCCAGAGACTACAACAAGAGGACACTTGATCCCTTGCTGCAGTCTCTGGATGTAGCAGAGGCGATCGAGCGTCGTGGGATCTTCGTTGTGGACTACGTCGGAGGCGATCGAGCGTCGTGGGACCTTCGTTGTGGACTACGTCGGATCTTTACAATAGAGATGGAGTCCGAATTTTGTTTGTGTTTTTTTTTTCAAATAAAAAGATTTTTCTCTGTGTGTATTTTCTGACTATTTACCAGAGATTCCTAATGGCGGGTCTAACATTGGCCCTATATTATGAATCTCGGGCTTAGTGCCAGCTGCCAATAAAAAGCTGGCATTAACCCCTTTATTACCCAGTTTGCCACCGGCACCAGGGCAGCTGGAAGAGCCTGGGTACAGCGCCAGAAAATTGCGCTTCAATGAATGCGCCATTTTCTGGGACGGCTGCGGGCTGCAATTCGCAGAATGGGGGGCCCAGAACGCTTGGGCCTCTCTATGCTGAGGATTCCAGTCCCCAGCTGCCTAGTTGTACCTGGCTGGGCCAAAAATATGGCGGAGCCCCACGTAATTTTTTTTCTAGAATTAGTTCTAGAAATTAAAAAAAAAATGGGCTTTGCTGTATATTTGGTTCCAGCCAGGTACAACGAGGCAGCTGGGGGTTGCTGGCAGTCCGTAGCTGCTACGTTGTACCTGGCTGGACCAAAAATATGGCGGAGCCCCATGCCATTTTTTTTTTCTAGAATTAGTCCTAGAAAAAAGAAAAAAATGGGCTTCGCTGTATTTTTGGTTCCAGCCAGGTACAACGAGGCAGCTGGGGGTTGCTGGCAGTCCGTAGCTGCCAAGTTGTACCTGGCTGGACCAAAAATATGGCGGAGCCCCATGCCATTTTTTTTTTACTTCTACCAATAAAATGACAAGGAGCTTTGCCTTATTTTTGGATGCCAGCCAGGTACAACTTGGCAGTTGGGGGGCTGCAATCCTCATCGTGGAGAGACCCAAATGTTGTGGCCCCCCCATGCTGCAAATTGCAACCCACAGCCACCCCAGAAAATAGCACATTAGAGGTGCCATTTTCTGGTGCTGTACCCCAACTCTTCCAGTTGCCCTTGTGCTGGTGGCAATGCTAGTGGCACACAGGGGTTCTCCATACACGACATGGAGTCCGCTAACAATTCCAATTGTTAGCGGACACCATGTCGCGTATGGAGAGCCCCTGTGTGCCTAAACATTGAAGCTCCCCCACATGTGACCCCATTTTGGAAACTACACCCCCCAAGGAACGTATCTAGATGCATAGTGAGCACTTGAACCCCCAAGTGGTTCACAAATTGATCCAAAAAATAAAAAAGTTCTTTTTTTTTTCCACAAAAAATTTATTTTTTCATTTTTACGGATCAATTTGTGAAGCACCTGGAGGTTCAAAGTGCTCACTATGCATCTAGATACGTTCCTTGGGGGGTGTAGTTTCCAAAATGGGGTCACTTGTGGGGGAGCTCTAATGTTTAGTCACACAGCGGCTCTCCATACGCAACATGGTGTCCGCTAACCGTTCCAATTGTTAGCGGACACCATGTCGCGTATGGAGAGCCCCTGTGTGCCTAAACATTGGAGCTCCCCCACAAGTGACCCCATTTTGGAAACTAGACCCCCCAAGGAACGTATCTAGATGCATAGTGAGCACTTTGAACCCCCAGGTGCTTCACAAATTGATCCGTAAAAATGAAAAAATAAATTTTTTGTGGAAATAAAAGTACTTTTTCATTTTTACGGATGAATTTGTGAAGCACCTGGGGGTTCAAAATGCTCACCACCCATCTAGATAAGTTCCCTGGGGGCTCTAGTTTCCAAAATGGGTTCACTTGTGGGGGAGCTTCAATGTTTAGGCACACAGGGGCTCTCCAAACGCGACATGGTGTCCGCTAACAATTTGAATGGAAAATCAGCTCAAATTGTTAGCGGACACCATGTCGCATTTGGAGAGCCCCTGTGTGCCTAAACATTGGAGCTCCCCTACAAGTGACCCCATTTTGGAAACTAGACCCCCCAGGGAACTTATCTAGATGGGTTGTGAGCATATTGAACCCCAGGTGCTTCACAAATTAATGAAAAAAAAAATATTTTGTGGAAAAAAAGTACTTTTTCATTTTTACGGATCAATTTGTGAAGCACCTGGGGGTTCAAAGTGCTCACTATACATCTAGATACGTTCCCTGGGGGGTCTAGTTTCCAAAATGGGGTCACTTGTGGGGGAGCTCCAATGTTTAGGCACACAGGGGCTCTCCAAACGCGACATGGTGTCCGTTAACAATTTGAATGGAAATCAGCTCAAATTGTTAGCGGACATCATGTCACGTTTGGAGAGCCCCTGTGTGCCTAAACATTGGAGCTCCCCTATAAGTGACCCCATTTTGGAAACTAGACCCCCCAGGGAACTTATCTAGATGGGTGGTGAGCATTTTGAACACCCCAGTGCTTCACAAATTAGTCTGTGAATATGAAATAGTACTTTTTTTTTCAAAAAAATTTTCTTTTAGCCTAAATTTTTTCGTTTTCACATGGCAACAGCATAAAATTCATCCTAAAAGTTGTTGGGCAATTTCTCCTGAGTACACCGATACCTCATATGTGGTCATAAACCACTGTTTGGGCGCACGGCATGGGTCAGAAGGGAAGGAGCGCAATTTTACTTTTTGAATGTAAAATTAGCTCCAAAATTTAAATTGCGCTCCTTCACTTCTGAGCCCTGCCGTGCGCCCAAACAGTGGTTTATGACCATATATGAGGTATCTGTGTATTCGGGAGAATTTGCACAACACATTTTAAGATCCATTTTATCCTGTTGCCCATGTGAAAATGAAAGAATTGAGGCTAAAAGAACATTTTTGATAAAAAAAATTAAAATATCCATTTTTTGTTTCCACTTTGCTTTAGTTCCTGTGAAGCACCTGAAGGGTTAATAATCTTCTTGAATGTAGTTTTGAGTAGCTTGAGGGGTGAAGTTTTTGGAATGGTTTCACTTTTGGGTGCTTTCTGTCATGTACACCCCTCAAAAGGACTTCAAATGTGATGTGGTCACTAAAAAAAATGGTTTTGTAAATTTTGGTTGAAAAATGAAAAATTGCTCATGAACTTTGAACCCTTATAACGTCCTAACAAAAAATTTTTTTTTTTCCAAAATTGTGCTGATGTGAAGTAGACATGTGGGAAATATTATTTAATAACTTTTTTCTGTCACACATCTCTCTTGTTTATCAGAAAAAAAAATAAAAAATGTGAAAATTGTGAAATTTTCAAAATTTTTGCCATATTTTTAATTTTTTCACAAATAAACGCAAAAATTAGCGACTTAAATTTAATACTAGCATGAAGCCCAATATGTCACGAAAAAACAATCTCAGAATCGCTAGGATCGGTTGAAGCGTTCCCGAGTTATAACCTCATAAAGGGACACTGGTCAGAATTGCAAAAAAGGCCAAGGTCTTTAGGGTCAAAATAGGCTGAAGGGGTTAAAGTGACACACACACAATAAATAATAAAAAAAAAAAGTGTAATCCTGTCAGAATTCCAGTCAGATACATTGTATATACTGAGATCTTACATTCTGATCATCCTCACTGCCCTGCTTGCCCTTTTCATTTCTGCCATTTCCATGCAAAAAATGGTACCGCTTTTAGCACGAAATTCCTGACATAATTGTACCGCCAGGGAGGTTAAAGGTTAAAATTTCACCAAGCATAGGCTGTATGTTACACATAAAGCTGGGTTCACACTGGCGTTCCCCTCCGCAGCGTTCTGCGGAGGAGAAGCGCCATGTGTGCGCAGCCACCGCAAGCCCCTATCTTTATAATGGGAGCGCACGGTCCTGCGCTTGACTGCGCATGACTGTGCACTCCCATTCACTCCCATATGTGATTTGTACGCAGGCGGACGCCTGCGTACAAATCACACACTCTCGTCCGCACCAGGGACGCGACATGTTGCATTCAAGCGCAGGACTGTGCGCTCCCATTATAAAGATAGGGGCTTGCGGTGGCTGCGCACAGAACGCTGCGGAGGGGAACACCAGTGTGAACCCAGCCTTAGAGAAACTCAGAAACAAGCATTGCATATATTAAGAAACAAGAACTCAGTACCCGATATGAATACAATTGCCATGTGTTAATTACAATAAGCAAATACAAATACAATAGGCAAAGAAACCCAGGAGGAATCACCCCTAAATTAAGGTTAGATGGTTTAGAGGGGGTATAGAAGGGGTTTAACAATGTTATTATGGTCGTATTGTGGTGCCCCTGCGTCCAGGAGGCCACAAAGGGAACTGCAGCCAGGCAGGTAGGACACTTGTTGCACACCAACACCCTCACAGCCCACATAACCCATGTGTAGGAGAAGGTAGCATCCAGCCCTGAGATTAGATACTCTATGAGATTGAGGGGTGGTGGATTCAGAGGAGTGGGTTGGGCACACACGTAGTCAGGTGACTTGACAGTATATAGGAAGGGGGAGGAGCGAAGGAGTTCAGTAGGCTGAGGTAGGCTGAACAGCAAAGACCAGGAGTAGGCCACAGTGAGCTGAGATGCAAATACCAAGAGCAGCAGAGAAGCTGAGGAGCAGGCCAGAGAACAGCAGCAGGTTGAGCTAAAGCTGAGCAGACAGAAAGACACACACGTTCTGGAAGAGTGAAGACAGATGGAGCGCAGAATCTGTACTGAGCCAGTGCGAGCCAGAGGAGAGAGAAAGCCCATCCAGAGTCAGATCCCCAGGAGTGTGAGAGGACAGAGAGGGACGGTGTAACCCGGGCCCTAGAACTACAGCTGAAGCAACCTACTGCCGGCGGAGTAGCCCTTCTATATACAGAGAGGAACAGAGAGAAAGGAGCCTGGTAGAGCCTCAGGCTTGAGGACTGCTGGAGGCTGGGCTAAAGTAGAGTGTCGGCTCTAGAGGGGACCGTAGTTTACCCGGCATCCCCAAACAACACGACGGGGGTCTGAGTTTCAGATTGAGATCCCTACCCTAAGGACAGGCAGCTCAGTGACACACGTAGGACTCACAGGATCCCGAGTCACCGCCATACTGTCCAGTGTCGCACAACACGAAGTAAAGAGAGAATGTAACAACCCGGGAAGGACATAGCAGATTGTGTGAGGGGTCACAGAGAGAGGAGCCTGGCTGCAGGGAGCAAAGGGAACCCAGAGAGGGAGAATGTGCCCGTGTACTTGAACTGTGTAAGAACTGTACTTGAACTGTGACTTGAAGAACTGAGAGTAAAGCTTTGGAAAACCCTGGAACAGCTTCCCTTGTGTCTCTGCGTGAAAGCTATTCCCTCTATACAGGATCCAGCCTGTCAGCACCAGCAAGGAGGAGAGATCCCTGCAGCGTCTGCAAAGTAAGTGTGCTATACACTCCACGATAGACTTAACTCTTACTGCCCCGGGGAACACAGTTCTACCCACTGGAACTATTACACCTAAGCTGCCATTACATCGTCCCCGGAGGTTCTGCAGCAGCGGCGGCCCCCATCACTGGCCGCATCAAGTGGGTGGCGTCACGAGTGACATCCCCTGTAAATATCCCCCTTTTATTGCCAGGGCCCGGGACACGGTCCGGACCAGGACCACCCGTGACTTCCCCAGTAAAGACCCAGGCCGGTACCGAGTACCCTCGTCCCAGTGGGCTCGTCATTATATATGGAGCCAGAGTTAACCTTTGAATAAGGAACCTGGGATCCAAGGGAAAGCAAGACTAATTCAAAGCAGCTGGTTTACCATCTCATGGGCATAGTGGGGAGCGCCACACCTCTTACCACTATGCCCATGAGATGGTAAACCATATATAAGACCATAATGACATTGTTATACCCTTTTTGTACCACCTCTAAACCATCTAACCCTAAGTGATTCCTCCTGGGTTTCTTTGCCTATTGTATTTGTATTTGCTTATTGTAATTTACACATGGCAATTGTATTCATATCGGGTACTGAGTTCTTGTTTCTTAATATATGCAATGCTTGTTTCTGAGTGTCTCAGTGTAACATCAGCCTATACTAGGTAAAGTTTTAACCTTTAATGAACCTAATGAGGGGACTGTATAGGAGAAACTAACCACCTGAGTCCTGAGGGACTTATATTGTTAAATCAACTCTTTATGAAAGGTATATTAACAACCCTTGGGGCCCTTGGGGAAAAAGCAAGATCTATTAATATCAAACTATTGATAAACTATGTATTAACACAACTGCTACTGGCAATTGGCAATGAGATTATCCATGATGTATTGTAATCAATGGAATTGTTATAGCGAAATCAGGCTATTTTAAATGTTTTTATGCTTTTGTGTGACCAATTTCTCTGTTGTTTGTATTTGAATAAACTTGTTAATATTTCCCATGATAATTTGAAGTTGTATCGCTTTTTGGACCTTTTCTCTTTTTTCTTCAAACTGTGTTGCTTTTACGCCAAACATATCGTTTTGCATTGTGGCCAAAAAGTTCGATTTTGGTTTCATCTGACCAGAGCACCTTATTCCATATGTTTGGTGTGTTTCCCAGGTGGCTTGTAGCAAAAAAGACTTTTTATGGATATCTTTGGGAAATGGCTTTCTTCTTGCCACTCTTCCATAAAGGCTAGATTTGTGCAGTGTATGACTGATTGTTGTCCTATGGACAGACTCTCCCACCTCAACTGTATATCTCTGCAGTTCATCCAGAGTGAGCATGGGCCTTTTGGCTGCATCTCTGATCAGTCTTCTCCTTGTTCAAGATGAAAGTTTAGAGGGACGGCCAGGTCTTGGTAGATTTGCAGTTGTCTGATATTCCTTCCATTTCAATATGATCACTTGCACAGTGCTCCTTGAGATCTTTAAAACTTGGGAAATCTTTTTGTGTTTAAATCCAGCTTTAAACTTTGCCACAACAGTATCTCGGACCTGCCTGGTGTGTTCCTTGGTCTTCATAATGCTCTCTGCACTTGAAACAGAACTCTTACACTATCACAGAGCAGTACCGCTGAGATGCTCGGACTCTTCACTAATAATTATCGCTCTGACACAAATACACAGCTCCCTTCAGTGCACACAGTGATCTGGCACCTCACAGAGAGCAGATTGATTGTTAGGGTCCCTCTGTGGGGCACAGCAAGGTGTTGTATGCTGCGATGATTTGAAAAAGCTCCCCCTCCCGCCCTTTCCCAGAAACACTCATTTTATAGCTGGAAGTCTGTGGGCGGAGCCTGTCACTAATTGACTGGCATTAGGCTCGGTGCTCGAGCACCCGAGCATCTTGAGATGCTCGACCCGAGGATCGAGCACCCGAGCATTTTAGTGCTCGCTCATCACTAATACGGAGACTTGATTACACACAGGTGGATTCTATTTATCATTACCAGTCATTTAGGACAACATTGGATTATTCAGAGATCCTCACTGAACTTCTGGAGTGAGTTTGCTGCACTGAAAGTAAAGGGGCCGAATAATATTGCACACCCCACTTTTCAGTTTTTTATTTGTTATAAAGTTTAAAATATCCAATAAATTACGTTCCAATTCATGATTGTGTCACCACTTGTTGAGTCTTTAAAAAAAAAATTGAATTTTATATCTTTATGTTTGAAGTCTGAAAAGTGGCAAAAGGTTGAAAACTTCAAGGGGGCCAAATACTTTCACAAGGCACTGTATATGGCAAGATTTACCTATTTATTTAATTAAATAAAATTAGGTGTAACCAGTGGCATAACTTGAAGCTCATGGATCCTGATGTGAAAGCTCCAACGGGGCCCCCAATTATTGCAAATCTTTAATAGTATTTGTCTTTTTCTTGGGGCAAATACTTAGAATAACCCCTGCACCTATTATAGTTACACCCCTGGATGTAACCTTTTATATCCCATCTACAGTATGCTTCAAACTTTGATGCAGGACTTTTATGAAATTGCTTCATTCATGAGACAAAGTATCATCCAATCTTATAAGTGATTCTAGGAATCTCAGTAGTAGTCGGCTATGGCTGGACTCAGCTGTTTTACAGTAGTGTTATTCCATGCAGAGGATGAAACACAAATTACATATAATAATGGGATTCATCCTCTTCTGGAAAATTAGCTCATGTGGCATGCATAAAAAATGCTGGGAATTGTAAAATGTAGCCCCTTTGTTATGGGAAAGAAGTGGTACGGTACTTTTTAATGAAAGACTAGGATTTTTATTTTTTGAGATTCACGGTAATGTGTGACCGGGCAATGATGGGATTCACAATTCCACATAAACTTAAAAGTGACACAAATGTCATTGACATTGGAAAATAGCCATCATCACTCATTAAGAATATTTTTAGTTTTAAGTTTCACAGCTAGATTTATGGGAACTTTTCCCATGTGGACCTATGGAAGACTTTTCTTGATTAATTAAAATGCATATAATGGCTCCCACTAAGCGTGGTCACTAATGGAAGCTGTGAAGGAATTAATTGCTATAGTTGTCATATATATTACACTGTTGGTTAGATTTTCCTGGGAGCTAATTAAAACAGGAGAATGTTGGAGTACATTTGTAGGAGCTGTATTTCTTCTCTATAAGTCGGAGTGGACAGGGAACTGTTAAGAAAACATGAGTGGAGGCACCAGGCTAGTGAGTTATTACACTGGGAATGTAACAGAAGAATAATAAATTGGTGAGAATATTATAGAATAAAATCATCTTCTACTCAGAAATATATAGGAGAACAATATATATATATATAACAATAGGAAGAAATGAGCAGTATGCCTTCTGAGGAAGAGCCAGCTGTGACAAATAGGTTCCATTAGAAATTGCAATAAACCTTGACATGTAGTCTTATGTTACTTCAGGGATGTTTTAGTCATATGTTACTCAGGAACTTTCTTATTCAATCTGACCCTTAAATGACTCAAAGCAACTTATATATATATATATATATATATTTATATATATATACAGTATATATATATTAGTATATATCACAGTCAATATATATACAGTATATATATATACCGTATATACTCGTGTATAAGCCGACCCGTGTATAAGCTGACCCCCCTACTTTTGCCCCCAAAACCTGGGAAAATCTATTGACTCGTGTATAAGCCGAGGGTGGACCCCAGCACAGGTATACAGCCCCCAGCAGTGTGGTATACAGCAGCCTCCCCAGTGGTATATACAGGCCCCAGCAGTGTTACAGCAGCAGCCCCAGTGGTATATACAGCAACAGCCCCAGTGGTAGTATACAGCAGCCCCAGAGGTATATACAGCAGCCCCAGTGGTAGTATACAGCAGCAGCCCCAGTGGTAGTATACACGCAGCCCCAGTAGTATATACAGCCCCAGTGGTAGTATACACGCAGCCCCAGTAGTATATACAGCCCCAGTGGTATATACAGCCCCAGTGGTAATATACACGCAGCCCCAGAGGTATATACAGCAGCCCCAGAGGTATATACAGCCCCAGTGGTAGTATACAGCAACCCCAGTGGTATATACAGCCCCAGTGGTAGTATACACGCAGCCCCAGTAGTATATACAGCCCCAGTGGTATATACAGCTCCAGTGGTAGTATACAGCAGCCCCAGTGGTATATTCAGCCCCAGTGGTAGTATACAGCAGCCCCAGTGGTATATACAGCCCCAGTGGTAGTATACAGCAGCCCCAGTGGTATATACAGCCCCAGTGGTAGTATACATACAGCCCCAGTAGTATATACAGCAGCAGCCCCAGTGGTAGTATCCAGCAGCCCCAGTAGTATATACAGCCCCAGTGGTAGTATACATACAGCCCCAGTAGTATATACAGCCCCAGTAGTATATACAGCCCCAGTGGTATACACAGCCCCAGTGGTAGTATACAGCAGCCCCAGTGGTATATACAGCCCCAGTGGTAGTATACAGCAGCCCCAGTGGTATATACAGCCCCAGTGGTAGGATACATACAGCCCCAGTAGTATATACAGCCCCAGTAGTATATACAGCCCCAGTGGTAGTATACAGGGCCCCAGCAGGGCCCCCCTCATAGTTTGGCACCCCCACCTCACTTGCTGGCCCCCCCCCCCGCATGCAGCGCTGCGCATATACATTACCTGTCTAGCAGCTGTCACCCTCCGGTGGCGGATCGCGGCTCCTGGGCTCCGGGCTCCATCTTCCTCTCTGTCTTCCTGCTTGTCACGTGACCGGCCGGCGTCGCGATGACGTCATCGCGATGAGCCCGGCAGCCACAAACCAGGAAGACAGAGAGGAATATGGAGCCCGGAGTCCAGGAGCCGCGATACGCCACCGGAGGGTGACAGCTGCTAGACAGGTAATGTATATGCACAGCGCTGCATGCGGGGTTGGCCAGCAAGTGAGGTGGGGGCGCCAAACTTTGAGGGGGACTGTATTGACTCGCGTATAAGCCAAGGGGGGGACTTTTCAGCCCAATTTTTGGGCTGAAAAACTCGGCTTATACGCGAGTATATACGGTACATTGAATAGCTAAAGGGTAACAATGATTGGATCTTCTGATTTTCAGCATCCACATATCACCATCCACTATAGCTTTGATCATGAAATTACCTTCATTTTATATACAATTATCTTGGCTATTTCATACATAGAATTGACATGTAACATTTTAGTATATGACTAGTTATGCATATTCATGTCATGTTACTGCATAGGTATTGGCCCAAGTGGCAGAAATCTTTTGCATACATCTTGTGGTAGAAAAATGCACCCAAAAAATGAGTGGAGGGTCTGAAAAATGCAGGGAAAAACGCACCAACAATTGACACGCTGCAGATTGTTTCTGCACCAAATACGCAAGGAAATAAGCACTCAGCACTTCTGAAATGTCATAGACTTTGCTGGCTTCAGGAAACACAGATTTTCATTCAGATAAGGCAAAAACGCAGGGTGGCAACTCATCCAATCCACACAAGCAAAAAAATTTTACCATAGCTGTCCATAAATTTAGGGATGTGTAATAATGAGAAATGGCACAGGGAAAAAGTATTGAGCACAATCACTGAAATGAGAGTCTAAGAAAGTAAATAGATATAACCAAAAAATATTCGGGGGAAACAGACTTTACTAAAAAGAAACCAAGATGCAAAATACTATGAAACAGTTACAATACAGTATTACGGAGAGTAAACACAATAAGGTCTACCCACTTCTCAATATCAAAACATTACAGGTAGAACCTGAGGCCGATTCATCCTCCATAAATACAGAGGTGTCGGACACTGAAATTAGAGGAGGAAAGAATTACAGAGGCAAGAGCAAAATGAGTAACGAGGACGTGGCCAAACTAGGGGTAGAGAAAGATATTAATCTACTCAGGGACCATGTTTTTTAGATGTAACCTGTTCACTGAGAAATCGTATGGGTACAATTAGTTAATTGGATCACACCTGTTTCGTATCCTAGGTGCTATTCAGTGTTTGACTTTCTGTATTTCAAGAGTGTTTGTGTGGAAGAATGGCCCAGAATCACAGTTGAGCAATGTATGCATCTTGCTTTGTTTCTCCATACAGGAGGCATCTTGAAGCTGTCAACACCAACGAACGGGTTAATTGCGCCTGTGCCCCTCACCTACCTTCCCTCCAATGTTGCTCAACAGTGTATTTAGTACTGACAGCAGACCCTATGTTCATGGTTAACACACTAGGGCCACCCCTTTGTTATTGACGCTGTTATATGCAGATTTCTGTAAGAGGTTCTGCTAACAGAGGCAAACGTAGGAGGAGCAAACTGCACTGCCACTCTCTGATAGCAGCTATGTGCTGGAGAGTTTATTTGGGACCACTTTTTTACTGAGTTATGAAGCTGGATCATGTCTGTGACACAATGTAATGCAATCACTCAGTCACTACATATAGTTAGGGTAGAGAGAGTTACTATTCTAGTATAATTATGGCTTTTTCCATACATAGGGACATTACAATTTATTCAAACTGTCACTGCTTAATGTAACTTTATTGATTTACATTAATGTACATTTCATATGTAGTGAATTTAGTATTTAATGCAAGTCTATAATACAACAAAAAATTTTACAAAATATTCTCAGTACATAAAGCAGACAAACCAAAAGTTAAAGGGGCTCTTCACTTTTGCTACTCCATTTGGAAGCATCATGATGTAGGAGCAGAGATTTACTATATTGGTTGCACCAATCTTAATAAAATCTCTTATTTGTTTGCTGGAGATCTATTAGTTTTCTGAATTCTGAGCATTGCATAACCCCAGCCACACCACAGATTGACAACTTTCTGTGTACACTGTCCTTAGGCAAAAAGCTCTTAATGAGTATTCAGGGGCATGATTGGACTGCTTGGCAGAAGTTTTATCAATCATTTAATGATAATCTCCTGCTGACAAAACAGTGACTTTATAAAAACTACAGAAAGCAGTGTAATAAGAGACACATCACTGGAATCAGTGCTCTGTCATGGCTCACTAGGAATCTTGTGACAGCTCTGGGTCTGCTGGGTTTTAAATGTAGTTAATTTCTTTTGTGCAAGCAAGAATTAATGTCAGTTTTGCCTTGCTGGCAGCTCCAAGCCTGGTCTTTGTTTTCAGCCAGGTTTGTGACCATATCCCCCTCCCTTTAAGTAGTCACATGGTCCTACAGCTGTTGCCAATTGTAGAACATCCCTTTCTATGTGGTTCTTTGTGGTGAGCAGAGGTGTTCAGCGTCTGCTGGAGTTTCTGCTGCGGAGTCCTGTTGTTGGAGCTGTGCCTGCCGCTAGCCAGGTTGTTTTGGATTCAGCATACAAGTTTGTGTACTTTACCAGTTTGTGTCCAAGTGTGTTCATCTGTTTTGGTAGGGATTTGTAACTCCTTTCTAGGCCCTCCACTGGGTGGAGAGAGAGGGGGCATATGATCAGGGCTATACAGGAGTTAGTGCTACTCTGGCGGTCCAGACCTCACCACCATCAGGTGTACCTCTGTGATCAATGATAGCATAGGGTCCCAAGTCAGAAGGTATCTAGTTACTTGGGAAAAAGGTGTAAGACGGTCCGCGCTACCAGAATGGTTTGCATCAAAGAAAACGCTGGCAGATGAAGAGTTAATCAGATCCTTCTTTATTTTCCGACGCGTTTCGGGGCCCACCTGGCACCTTCATCAGGGATCCCTGATGAAGGTGCCAGGTGGGCACCGAAACGCGTTGGAAAATAAAGAAGGATCTGATTAACTCTTCATCTGCCAGCGTTTTCTTTGATGCAAGCCATCCTGGTAGCGGGACCGTCTTACACCTTTTTCCCAAGTAACCTGATGCCTTTCCACGGGTGAGTGGTTCGGTGGAGGTCCAGCAGCAGCCATCAGGATATTATTCCTAACACGTCTTCAAACCAGTTGTGGGTGACACAACTGGATCAGGTGAGTGAATTGCTTTACTCACCTATTTGTCAACCTAGTGTCTAGTGATAAGGGCACTATTGCGCAGATAGTTGATAACTTTTTTTCAGCAGACAACCCTTTTCATTCTCTTAAGGCTTTAGGAAATACAATTCGCCTTCATTTAAACTCACAACCCACAACTGATTTGGCAAGGCAGAATGTGGCAAGTAGCCACCCACTCTGTATAAAATTAAAAACTTTACTTTAGATTAATGTAATAAACTTTTAAATCAGAAATAATTACCATGAACCACTACAGGTTTTTATTGTTCTCTTTTTACAAGGTTGTGCTTACTACACAAAATTGTGATCTGGACTTCAGTATTTAAGTACACTCGAAGGCATTACGCACAGTACTTTTTCTTTGTCTTAATCTTAATCACTGTACAAGTCAGGATATTGTATATATCTATTTTATGACTGCCAGGTTATTACTTTGACTTGATGTACATCATGAAAAGACTGTAGCCACTTGTCCTTTTTTGTAATTTTGCCTTTTCTTGAAATAATTGCCATAAGCCATATTTCCTTCCTGTAGTTTCTGAATGTCCTAAGGATCTATTCAACCACTCTTACAACTGATTTACATCTCAGGGTATTTAGCGTGCCTACATGCTGGGTAATTGACCTTCAAAAATGGAAACAGGCAGGAATAAATGACTTCAGTTTTCTGCATGTCTTTGACAAGCTTACAAAAACAACTCACCTTTGGTTGGAAAAAAACTAAGTGACAAACTTACTGTAGGATTTTTGCACAAATATCAAATTGATATTTTAATGCATTCATATATATAGTAATGTCCACATCCTTTGGAACTTACATATAATTTGCATATAAGTAGTAGATCGTGGTTTTGATCTCTATAATGCCTCCGATCATCAAGACCAGTGTGAACAATGCCAGTCTTGATGAGGGGGCATGGTAGAGACAAAGACTCGTTATTCATTAAAAGGCATATCTCTTATACATCTGACAAGTGGTGTGCTCCTTTGTGCATCTGACCACAAATCTTATTCCAGTTGGATATTTGAGTAATATTTCTGATGGGAGGTATGCCACAGCATGTCATGAATTAGAAAAACTGTGGCATCATGTTGCTGTGGCATAATGCCCCCTCTGAATCCAGTTGCACCCATGACTAAGGATGCTGTGACATCTGAAACGCGTAGATAGCTATATATTGCACACAACTTCCACATGTTTCATCTCGTTCATACTGGTAGGCACAGTGTCAACTGTGATATTCATTCATATAATCCTACCACACACATTATATTCACATTATTGTGGATCAACATTACAATGTAGTCCATTGATACTTGCTTCATTCTTATCTAGGATCTCTACACATAAAGGCAGTGAGTGTGTTCATGTATTCAGCTTTTAGTCCTTATATAGGACAGTGAAAGTACTTGTGCCCAGTATTTACTGGTATTTATTTACAGTATATAATGGCATTCAAGCTTGTACTATGAACTAAATGTATCCCTCTCTTACAAAGTAACAAGTTGACATGTACAAATACAAGTCTACTATCGGAGTTACATAGATGATGTCATCCCATGATCCTTTAGGGCAACACCAATACAAATTGACAACAAAGAAAATATAAAAACAAGACCATAGCATAATCTACTGCCTCAAAAGGTTATGCTCTACACATCACTGTTACAAAGCAATATAAAATTGTACTGTGAAGGAAATGTAAGGCACAATAGGGTTTTATCCGAGTGGGTAAGAATATAAAAAGTTATGGGGTGTGCCGAACTGGTGGAATTGGGTGGGACACAACCACTCTAACCATACAAGGAAGGCAGCTGAAGGTGCTTAAGGAGTTAATGACAAATCATAGCTGAGAAATGGTTTTTCTGCGCTGCTGATGAATCCAGTACCAGTCACACGAGGAGAATAATTCAAAGTGGATTACTGTCTACGCATTTCAAAATGTATGAATTTGTTCAGGACAACCACATGTACAGAGCAAGATGGCACATACACACTTAAATACATGAACAGTTCAAAAAAGGCATTGGCAAGAAAGATGGGGTGGAAAGAAGAGTCACAAGGGGGGCAAAGGGTTGAGCAAGTGTAATGTCAAATAAAGTTGGTTTTATAAAAAAAAGAAAAAAAATGAAAAAAGAAAATTATGGAGATTAATTATTCAGGCAAGGAAACCTTTGCCATTTTCCATCTTTTATATATAACACTTGTAGTATTTTGTCAATAAGTTAAATTTTAGACATGTCTAATTTTCAAATGATTAACGGCGGATGAAATAAGTGTTGAACACCTCTCCAATTTTTTAAGTAAATATATTTCTAAAGATGCCATTGACTTAAATATTTACAGAGAGAAAGAACCGCATCTCTGAGAAGGTGGAAGAAGTATGTTGTTTGATGCGAATCTACCTACAACGTATTAGGGAGAAGCCATCAGGACAGCTTGCTATCTTCATAACAGACTGCCAGGTAAAGCCATATATAAAACTCCATATGAGCTATGGAACTGCGAGAATCCTAACCTGAAGTACCTCAGGATATTTGGAAGCAAAACGTTTGTGTATGTTCCCAAAGAAAAATGTTCCAAGTGGGAATCACATGCAAAGCAAGGAGTCCTGGTGGGCTATAGCAAAACTCAAAACGAATACAGAATCCTGCACCCAGAGACCAACACAGTCACAATCAGTAGAGACATAGTAATTGATAAGAACTCTGTTTCGCTCAAATTCCATGAAGTTACACCAGTCATTCAAGCCAAGACCCAAGAGCAAGAATCTCCATCACCACACCCAGACACTGAAAAAGAAAACACTGAAGTCGGGATAAGCCCTGAAGCCAGCAAGGAAGAAACAGAAGAACCAAGTCAACTTCCAGTCAGGAGATCAAAAGACCAAACAAAGGTATCCCAGTTAGACTAGTTTCTTATATGGTCAGAACACTTCCTGAACCAGAGCCACAGTCATGGCAAGGAAACAGAGCTCTCAGAAGCCAAAGGTTCATCAAAACCCAGCAATGAGAATTACAGATAAGCAGTGGGGGCACTTCTGTATATGAGGACAACCAAGGATGTATTAAACATGCTATCAGTGAGAAGATCAGTGCAAGGACTAAGCGCATTGACGTTAAACATCACCACTTAAGTGACTTAGGCTGCTTTCACATCAGCGTTTTACGCTGATCGCGGCAGTTGCGGTGAAAAAAACGCAACTGCCGCAATTACCGCATAACGGCCGCACTTTCGGTTCACTTGCAGCAAGCCCCATACAATGTCTATGGGGCTTGCGGCAAGTGCGGTTTTGGCACTTGCGGCAGGTACGGCCATGAAAAAAACGTGCCATACCGTGTTTTTTTCACGGCCGCACCTGCCGTAAGTGCCGAAATCGCACTTGCCGCACACTTACCGCAAGCCCCATAGACATTGTATGGGGCTTGCTGCAAGCGGCCGTTATGCGGTAATCACAGCAGTTGCGTTATTTTCACCGCAACTGCCGCGATCAGGAAAATATGCTGATGTGAAAGCACCCTTAGTGAAACATGGTGTACTAGATTTTGTTTATTGCGTGTCAGACAAGATTTTAGCTGATGGTCGTAGTCTGACTATATTGTAAATGGTCAGTATGTATCATTGAAGTGGTTGTCCTCTGGGATGTAAGCCTGGAATGTTTACTCTGGGACTTGTAGTGTCATGAGCTTTGAAAGGCAATCGAAGGTCCTATTTTGCAGATAGCTATAAAAGACAGGCTTGTCTAGCTATCCACATACCTCCACCCATGAGTGTGCCTCTCATAGGATTAATGGAATCTGTATTTGGCACATGTTGGTTAAAAAGTCTGGGAAAAGGAGCCTCAGAGAGAGGTTTTGTTACAGACTGGAGACAGTGTGAGCGAAGCCTGTGGTTGCTCAGCAGGGATACATCTGAAGTGAAGTTGTATCTGATCCCTGGTAGTTGTACCAATAAATGAAACAGAATCTCAAACTGTGGTATGTTGTGTTGTAAAAAACCAAGGAATAGCTCATATTATATTTCTGGAAAGAGGTTTTCTGTTTTGGGTTGTAAGGAATGGTAGTCTGGAACATGATTCCATTCTTTTTCAAAATGGTTCGCACTTTACCACTTGTATATTCAGTCCCATAATCTGCACGCAGGGCTTGTGGCATTCTTCCAAATTTGTTAAACACTATGGCAAGATGTTCTTCAAGTTTCTGTGGATCTTCGTCCTTACTGTGAAGCAGGTAGGCAACTGTATATCTGGAGTAGTCATCAATAAATATGAGAAAATATCTCTTCTTGCTTGGAGTTTGAACCGTCATTGTACCGCAAACATCTGTGTGTATTAAATCCAGTGGTTATGCAGATCTAGTGGTGCTTACTTAAGGAAAGGATTTTATGGACATTTTTCCTTTAGGAAAGCTAGTGCACTTCATCATTTGACTACATTGCTTGATTTCAACACCATCTGCAAGTTGACGTAGCTTCCTTACTGCTTCTAGGTCTCTGTGCCCAAGATTTCTGTGCCATACATGGATACAGTTCTTATGCAGATCTTGCCTAGCAGTGTACACTCTTTCTTTGCATTTTAGCTAATAAAGTTCATTGAAGTGGAGGTAGCCGTCTCCTACTCCTCTGAAGTCATATATTGACCATTAGCTAAGATGACCTTTTCTGACTTGCTTTCATTAAAGTCAGTGAAAAAATCCTAATAATTTGTCATATGGCTACTAGCACCAGAGTCTATATACCATATATACTTTGCAGATGAGCCTGTACTGGTATTAAATGCAGCTTCAACACATGCAGACATTTCTTTTACAGTTGTTTTTACCTTTTGATCACTGTTCTGCTTTTTAATCTGACGCATTCTTGCTTTCCAAACTCTGCAGTCTGCTTTAAGGTGGCTGGGCTTTTTACAGACAAAACATTCCCCAGTTTCCCTTAGATTGCTCTTATATTTATGAAAGTCCTGTGTCTTTAGTGCTGTCCCTGCTTTAGATTCATTACTGCTGCTTACATTCTGTATCTTTCGCTTGAATTCATCTACAAGCTTGCCTTTGACATAGTTTGATATAGATTTTAGTGTGAGCTCATCCTCTGGCCGTGTATCTAGTGCAGTGACAAGTGTGTCATAACTTTCTGGAAGACCACTTAATAGTAGTGCAGCAACATTAAAGTATTTAATTTCTTCTCCAATACCCCTGAGATGCTCCACAATCTGTAGGGTGTTTCTTATATAGTCCTGCATATTCTGGCCATCACTTAGCTTAGACTGGTACAGCTTTCTCATGAGATAAAGCTTATTGCTAAGATTTGAACTTTCATGCACTTTTTGTAACTCATCCCACATCTCCTTTGCAGTTGCACACTTGCATATATGCACAATCTGATCATCATGTACACTGAGGGAGATAGTGCTTTTTGCTTTCTGATCCTTCTCTATCCAGTCATCTGGTAATGGATGAGGCATTTGTTCCTGTGTATATTTCCACGTACATTATGAGCATCACCTTCACCTTGAATTTCCAGGACTGATAATTCTGATTGGTGAGACTTTGCACTGAGAACTTGCAGTGATCCCTGCTTGTGGACATCTTCTCTGTTGTTCTGCTGCATTTGCTTCTATTGCTGTATTATTCTTCTGTGTGACTCTGTGCTCTGTGTCACTGCATGGGGTTCTGTGTTGCGCGGGCGTTCTTTGTCACGCTGGGTCCATAACCTGTTGGCAGCGGATCATTCAGGATACACTGAAAGCGTGTTGACAACATAATTTAACTTTAATTAGTAACAAACAGGTACATATATGAAGGCCTTTGTGGAAACAGGAATATACATCTTGAATGTCTCTCTACAGCATCAGCAAGCTGTTGTGCTTCAATTCACCTGCACAGACACAGAAAACTGGTTACAGTCACATGGTATTTCCTGTGTGTTAGCCTCTGGGAGTGTTTCCCCTTTTTTTAAAACTAACTTTACTGACAATGCACAAACCTAGCAATACAACACAAACACATACAGGATTGGAGTTGTTGCACTTAACATATTCCAACAAACACTTAGGCCCTTTTCACATCTAATGCGCTTGTGCGCTTGGCTGCCCTGCCTACCCTGTGCTAGCGCAAATGCCAGTGAAGGTGCATTTAGGGGCAGCTGCAGGCAAGCGCACGGATGCATAGTTGCCCTGCTCGTGCGCTCGGTTGCGCTCGGTGCCCCCATTACCTGCTATGGCCGAGCACAGCCGAGGGCACACTATGAAATCCCGGAAGCGCGAGTGTAAACGGGCAGACGTCAGTGCGCATGCGCTTGTGACGCTGCACCCGGAAAAGCGTAATGTGACGTTTCCGGGTGCGTCTGACCAGGATCATGTGCGGTGACGTCTGCCCATTTACACTTGAGCTTCCGGTATTTCAGAGCGTGCACTCGGTTGTGTTCAACCATAGCAGGTTAATGGGGGCATCGAGCACAACCGAGCACACGAGCAGGGCAACTATGCGTCTGTGCGCTTGCCTGCAATAGCTCCTAAATGCCCTTGTGATTGCATTTGCGAAAGCGCAGGGCAGACAAAAACACAGGCGCATAGATGTGCAACGGGCCTTATTTAGTAAAAAAGCATTCTTTTGTGATAGTAGTAAAACCTAAAAAAAAACTACATAAGTGTTGTATGAATGTAATTGTACTGATGCGAAAAATAAAGCTATCTTAACACTTTTACTGCAAGATGAACAGCTTAAAAAATAAATTAAAAAAAACAATTCTGATACCTTTTTAGGTAATATTTTATCTCTCAGAACCTTCTTCCTCTCTACTTTAATTTTTTGAGATAAAGACTTTTGGATCTTCATTAGCTGCAAGCCATATTCATCAACATTTACAGAAATAAACACTTGACTTAGATCACTCTGCTTGTAATGACTCTATATAATATATGCGTTTCAAATTTTGTATTAAATTACTAAAAAAAAAAATAACTTTTTGATGATATTCTAATTCATTAAGATGCACCTGTATATCGGCGTGCTACTTTAAAGCCATACTGTATATCCTAGCCAACCCATTACAGGATGATGTTTTTTGGTTCTAGTTACACAATCTGCATATTCCTATTTTAAAACTGCCTAAAACATCATGTGCAATTTTACTTCCTTCACTCCCGGGTGATTTTACGTTTTTTGTTTCTTACTCCCCCGTCTTCCAAGAGCCATAACTTTTTTATTTTTCCGTCAATGTAGACATATGAGGGCTTGATTTAGTTGTTCGTTTGAATGACATCATTCAATTTACCATATAGAGTACTGGAAAATTGGAAAATATTCCAAGTGTGGTGAAATTGCAAAAAAGTGAAATTTCACAATGATTTTTTTTCGAACTGACATGTCAGTATGATGCCTCAGGTTGGTACAGGTTTATACCAAACATGTATCTAAGTGGTGAAAAAAAATCAGACGTTTGTAAAAACAAATAGAATTGCGCATTTGGCGCCATTTTCTGCAACCCATATCATTCTCATTTTTCAGGATCTGGGGCTGTGTGATGACTTATTTTTGTTTCTCGAGCTGACGTTTCTAATGATACCATTTTTGGGTAGATGAGATGTTTTGATCGCCTGTTACTGCATTTTATTGCAATGTTTCGGCAACCAAAAAAACTTAATTTTGGTGTTTTGACTTTTTTTCTGTTACACAGTTTACCGATTAGATGAATTGATTTTATATTTTAATAGAAAGGGTATTTCTGAACACGGTGATACCAAATATGTGTATTGGAGGGGGGGAGCAAAAGCGGGTGATTACAACTTCTTTTTTCACGTGTAAAGAAAAGTAGGGGCACCGGGCACCAACAGGGCTAATGGTCCTTCCTATTGCTCCATAGAGACAGACCGCTGTCTTTCCCCCAGCCACCTGGTGGTGCAGCGCCTACATAAGCCGGTCAAGCATATACAGTCCAGGTATAGAAAACAACAAGGCGGCACTCACCGTTTGTTCACAGGTGCTTTCTTTATTGCAGAGGTGCGGGGAGGGGGTGCATGAAGGTACAGACGACAGGTCCTGTTTCGCGGTTTGCCCGCTTCTACAGGTCCTGTGAGTGCCGCCTTGTTGTTTTCTATACCTGGACTGTATAAACTTCTTTTTTCATATTTTTTAAAACTTTGCTTTTTTTACTTTTGTACTATAATACTTGGCCCCTTAGGGCGCTTAAACACTGCAGTGTCCGATCACTCCTGCTGATGCAGGTCTCTGCACTGTAGAAGTGATCACCTCCTGCGAATGTCAACACTCAGCAGACATCCACAGGAAATGAGTCATAAAAGTAACAGGGTTCCTCATCTTTTCCCGGCCCAGGAAATGTCGTACGATCAGACCATATCACTTTACGGTCTGATATGGCCATTTCACAGTACACAGCAGGGACACATTTATAAGATTTTCTCAGACCAGGAAAAATGTTTTAAAACACATCCAATTGTGGAAATTTTTATTGTTCCAAGATCTATTGATTAAAATTAACTTTAAAATTTACTTTGTTGGTGGCAAAATCCCTTTCACCCCTTCATGACATCCGCCTTACATGTACGGCACAAGCCGGAAGTGGGTGTATGGAGCGGGCTTACGGGGAGATAGGTATTACAGCCAGGGCCTGCCTCTAATAATTGTGGGTGGAGAGGTGGTCAGCCCACGATTGTTAACTTGTTAAATCCCACTGTCAAAATCTGATAGCCAGATTTATTATGCGCCAGCATGGGGGTGCACCATTCTTAGCCCCTCTTTGACATGATTTTGGGTCACTGATGATTTGTTATGTCAGCAGGGGGTCTGCTACAGACCTTCATGCCTGCCATAGCTACATTCTTTTGAAATCCTGCCTGTAGTTTCAAAGGAGACAGTGATTTCCACTATATCCAGCAATGCTATGGCATTGATGTATGTAGCACAAGTGATCAGATGATCATGTAGCGCCCCTGCGACTTGGCGATACAGGGTGGTATTACAATTTAATATAAAAATTGTGTTTTTCTTTCCCTGTAAGGTCATCAGCTCAGGGTTCACTATATCGAGTCTGAATTTACACCCACTTAGGACCGCACCACTTAGAATAGGGGGAACTGGTAATATAGTAGGTTCCACAGTGTGGGGGCGGTGCTTAGGATAGAGGAGTGACAGTTGTTGACAGTGTACCTCAGACGGTGCTGGGAAGACAGACAGAGTGTTCAAGCCTGGCAGCCCAGCTGAGTGGAGGGCACCCCATCTTTAAGTGGGGACCCAGGACAGAGGGCAACGGGCCAGGACTGGTAGGAGCCGGCTGGTCATGTTGATGGAACACCAGCAAGACGGACAGCCGAGGCAGCCAGGAGTTTAGCCCTGACTGCAAAACCGACGAGCTGCAGGCCCAACAGAACCGAGTTGCTTACAGCCCCATAAAGGTACCTCATCCCTCAGGACTGAAAACCGGTTCAGGACACTAGAAGAAACTAAAAGGGACAGGCTGAATTCCATGGACGGGGGCTTTAGTCCTTGGGCCCAGACCGGACTGGTAAAGCACAGACCTTATCTTCTAGACACAGACTGTAGGACTGGCGGGTGAGCTCTACAAGGGTGGAAAGAATGAAAGACTGAGAAAGAAAATAGTAAACCCTGAAAGACAAAGAGAGGACATCTAGAGACTCCATAAGAGAAACCCTGAGTTAGCAACAGCACCCTGAAAACCAAACTGTACCATGTCTTCTTATGCCATCAGCCGGTACCGAGTAAAGCAGAGTTAAATTTGAACTGGTTTCTGTTATTCTTCCCGCCGGAGGGCTCAACATCATCAAGAGCTCAGCAGAGGGGTAAGAACTGCAGCACCACCATTTCCGTCACTGTCCTCCCTCACCGTCTCACCACAGTAGCTGCACCTGTGGGGAGCTATACCACACTTAGCTGCCTCAGCTATCACCTCAGCGGCCGGCTGGCAACGCCGGTACCATCTTACTGGACACTACAGGTGGCGTCACGATCCCCTGTAAATAACCCCTTTAACCCCACCATTAACAACAACATCTTTTTCTAATTGATCACCAGTGCACGGCACCGGGGTCCCGACCATCCGTGACTCCCCACACAGTAGCCCCGGTGTCCGAGTACCCCATCCCTTAGCTCTGGTTGATTCAATCACAGCTTCAACTCTCGTAAGAAAAATTTAAGAACACCAAACCTGTTTTTTTTTAACTCTGCATTGCCATGAAAACTGCTGTAATAAACTTTTAAAATGTCATATTTATTCTAAAATGCTATTAATAAAACATTGGAAATATGAAATAATGCTCAATAGGGTCTAATCTTTGTATGAAAAGAGTGCAGGGAATATCAGAATCTGCTCGCCTGGTCCTGTTGTGTATACCCACAACCTAGTATAAGCGCGAGGGGTCAGCTGCTGCAGGATCCACACATCCACGGGTCACCGCAGTGCAAGAACTGTTCTGTAGGATGATGTGTTGCTCGATCCGCGCTGCTGCCGAAAGGAACACCAGAAAACCGGAGTTTCTGGAAAGGTTGTAGCTTTATTCAATCCTATGTGTTTCAGAGCTTAACGTCCCTGAGGAAGGAGTTGGTTTAAGCTCCGAAACACGTAGGTTGAATAAAGCTACAATCTTTCCAGATACTCCGGTTTCCTGGTGTTCCTTTCGGCATCAGCGCGGATCGAGCGACACATTGTCCTACAGAACACTTAATAAAACATTGTCTTACCCCACAAAAAATAAGCCATCACACACCTAAATTAACTGAAAAATTTAACTTGTTATGGGTAACGATGGGCGAACCCAAACTGTAAAGTTCTGGACCCATTCTGAAAACATAGTGTTCGTGCACAAGGTCTCGAACATGGGTTTCCCCAGGAAACCTGTGTTACATTTCGCGTCAAGATCGGGTCCAGGGGCTGTAAAACAAGCACATTATTAATAAACATTATGATTATGCTTACCAGTCCCACGATGCGTCCTCCTGTTCCACTGTCTCCCGGCCGCTTCTGCTTCCGGGGCCACTCATTAACTTTCGGCAGTATTCACTGCACTGCTTGTCACTCGGCAGTCTTCGGCTTTTTTCAGTCGTGTTCACGGTGACGTCAGGGTTCACCTGAGTTCACGGCTCTGCTATGAACTGGATTGAACTTGGACTGTCATTGTCAGTCTCAGCCTGCTGCTCACTCTGTACAGATGCTTGTCTGTACAGAGCTGTTCCTGTGGACTACATTGGACTGAGGATTTTCTTTCTCATAAAGATGGAGTCACTAAATGTATTTTTTGCTTTACTTGTAATAAAATAAATGTTGCTCCGTGGTGTGTTTTTTTTTTAATGTTTACTAGAAATTCATGGTGGCCATGGCTAATTTGGCTTGACACCATGAATTTCAGGCATAGTACCAGCTGAGAATACAAAGCTGGTATTAACCCCTTTATCACCCAGCGTGCCATCACCATCAGAGCCGTTGGATGAGCCAGGTAAAGTACCTTGAAATTGCTATAAGAAACAATGCGCCGTTTCCACGGGTGGCTGCGGGCTGTGGTTTCTAGTGTGGGAGGCCCAGAACACTTGGGCCTTACCATGCTGAGAATCCCAGTCCCCGCTGGCAATCAAAATACGGCCAGAGCCCACCCATTTTTTTTTATTCATTTTTTAAATAATTTGAAAGAAAATTAATGGGCTTTCCTATATATTGGTTGCCATCAAAGGTAAAGCCAGGCAGATGGGGCCGGCAGCCCATAGCAGTTCACTTTATCTGTGCTGAGAATCAAAAATACAGTGGAGCGCTATGTCTTTTTTAAATTACTTATATTTACACTACTATATGTGTGAGGGACCCAGCAGCCAATCACAGACGCTGTCAAGCAAAGTAGGCGTCTGTGATTGGTTTTTGAAGTAGCCTGGAATCTGCCCATACATTCTAGATGCTTTAATGTATGGGCTAGTTTCAAGTTACTCCAACAGCCAATCACAGACGACCACGCTGTGACAGAGTCTGTGATTGGCTGCTGGGCCCTTCACAGATTAACTGACATCATAGTAATGTAAAAATAAATAAATAATTTTAAAAAATGATGTAGCGCTTTGCGGTATTTTTGATTCTCAGTGCAGATAAAGCGGACAGCTGTGAGCTGCCACCCTCATCTGCCTGGCTTTTGATTGCCTGACTGGCAATCAAAATACATGAACCCCATTAACTTTGTAATTAGTTAAAAAAAAACTGCGTGGGCTCCCACCGTAGTTTGATTGCCACCAGGTACTGTAAAACCAGGCAGCTGAGGACTGGGATTCGCAGTGTGTTTAGGCCCAAACATTCTAGGCCCCACATGCTAAAAACCACAGGCGCTCCTGGAAATGGTGCATTCATCATAGCCCCATTTCCAGGTGCTTTACCCAGCTCGTCCAGCAGTCCTGATGGAGGTGGCTGAGTAATAAAGGGGTTAATACCAGTTTTCTATTCTCAGCTAGTACTAAGCCCGAAATTCAAGGTTTTTTCACCAAAGTAGACATGGCCACCATGAATTTCTAGTAAACATAAAAAAAAACTCAACACAGAGAAAAAATATTTTATTAGAAATAAAACAGAAGATATTTAGAACTCCATCTTTATTACCCATAAAACCCCTCCGACGTAGTCCACAGGCGGGCGAGCATCTCTTCAGCTCTGCTACATCTTTGCGAAGAGACAGACAGGTCTGCTCACACAAATGAGCAGGCACAGACTCAGCTGACAGCTGTCAACCAGTTCACCAAGCACACAGCTGAGGCTGGTCAGCTGTGCCCCTGGGTAATCTCCATTGAAATCACTGTAAGACTGCAGTAAAGTGAGCAGTTGTTGGCAGTAAGAGCGGTGACTTCAGAGTCACGGTTACCCGAGGGTACAGCTGACTCACTGCTTTCACTGCTGAAAAACACTCATTTTATTACTGTATGGCAGTGTTGCAGTGATGTCAGTGGAGGTTACCTGGGGGAACAGCTGACCAGCCTCAGCTGTGCACTCGGGTGAAGTCTCTGACAGCTCTCAGCTGAGTCTGTGCCTGCTTATCTGTGTGAACAGACCTGTTCATCTCCTTGCACAGATGTAGCAGAGCTGAAGAGATGCTGGACCGACTGTGGACTATGTAAGAGGGTTTTTTTTTGGGTAGTAAAGATGGAGTCCTAAATGTCTTCTGTTTTATTTCTAATAAAATATTTTTTTCTCTGTGTTGTTGTTTTATTTACTGTTCTACTAGAAATTCATGGTGGCCATGTCTAATTTGCCATGACTCCATGAATTTCAGGTTTAGTGTCAGCTGGTAATACAAAGCTGGCCCTAACCTATTTATTACCCAGTGTGCCACCACCATCAGGGCCACTTATATGTACTGAGAATCAAACATACCATAGAATACTACATCATTTTTAATTATGTATTTATTTTTACACTACTATATGTGGGAGTGACCCAAGAGCCAATCACAGACAATGTCCCAGAGTCTAGCACCTAGAATGTATGGGCAGATTCCAGGTTACTCCAACACAGGGGTCCCCAACTCCGGGCCTCAAGGGCCACCAACATTGCAGGTTTTCAGGATTTCCTTGGTATTGCACAGGAGTTGGAATCATCACTTGTGTAGATGATCACGTTAACACCTGTGCAATACTAAGGAAATCCTGAAAACCTGCACTGTTGGTGGGCCTTGATGCCTAGAGTTGGGGACCTCTGCTCCAACAGCTAATCAAAGACACCCATTGTGTGTGACAGCGTCTGTAACTGGCTGTTGGGTTCCTCATACATATAGTAGTGTAAAAATAAATAAAGAAGTTAAAAAATGACATAGCACCACACTGTATTTTTGATTCTCAGCATAGATAAAGTGGATTGCTACGGGCTGCCACCCCCAGCTGCTTGGCTTTACTTTGGTCGGCAATCAAAATACAGGGAAGCCTTTGAATTTCTGTTAATTAATAAGTTTAATAACGTGCGTGGGCTCCCACTGCATTTTGATTGCCAGCCAGGTAAAATCAGGCAGTTATTGGCTGGGATTCTCAGCGTGGTAAAGCCCAAGCTTTCTAGGCCCCTATGCTAAAAACTGCAGCCCGCAGCCACCCCTAGAAGGTGCTTTACCCGGCTTGTCCAAAAGCCATGATGGTGGTAGTATGCTGGGTAATAATGGGGTTAATACCAGCTTTGCATTCTCAGCTGGTGCTAAGTGCAAAATTCATGGTGTCACGCCAAAGTAGACATGACCACCATAAACTTTTAGTAAATGGTAAACAACACATAGAAACTTTTTTTTTTTAGAAATAAAAGAAAAAAAAAATTAGAGACTCCATTTTTATTATAAAAAAAATCCTTAGTCTGACGTAGTCCACAGGGACAGCTCTGTTAAATCACTCTGTATAGGCAAGCATCTGTATAGAGTGAGAAGCAGGCTTAGACTGACACTGAATGTCAAAGTTCAAACTCGGGTGAACTTTGACATCACCATGAACACTGCCGACACTGGCTAAAAACAGCTGAGTGATGAGCAGTGCAGTGCATGTCACCAGAAGTTAATGAGCGGCCCCAGAAGTAGATGCAGCCAGGAGCCAGTGGGATGGGAGGACGCGTCGTGGGACCATTAAGTATACATTAATGACAATGTTTATTATTACCTATACTCTTTATTTTACAGCCCCTCGGCCCCATCCCATAAATGTAAAGTCCAAACTTGGGGTTCGGATGCAAGCTCGAGTTATCTCCAGCCCCGAATTCGGATTTTACAAAAAGCTCGGGTGAGTCTCCCGATCCCGAGCATTGGGGGGTTCGCCCATCACTAGTTATGGGTCTTGAAAAAATATGGCACAAAACCCCAAAAGTTTGCTTTGTAATTTTCAATTTTTTTTCAGCACTAAAATAATAAAAATACTGTACGTTTGGTATCATTATAATACTGCTGATATTGCGAGATCATATACAGTTTTGGCCAAAAGTATTGACACCCATGCAATTCTGTCAGATAATACTCAGTTTCTTCCTGAAAATGATTGCAATCACAAATTCTTTGGTATTATTATTTTCATTTAATTTGTCTTCAATGAAAAATACACAAAAATAATTGTCCTAAAACCAAATTGGATATAATTCCACACCAAACATAAAAAAGAGGGTGGACAAAAGTATTGACACTGTTAGAAAAATCATGTGATGCTTCTCTAATTTGTGTAATTAACAGCACTTGTAACTTACCTGTGGCACCTAACAGGTGTTGGCAATAACTAAATCACACTTGCAGCCAGTTGACATGGATTAAGGTTGACTCAACCTCTGTCCTGTGTCCGTGTGTGTACCACATTGAGCATGGAGAAAAGAATGAAGACCAAAGAACTGTCTGAGGACTTGAGAAACCAAATTGTGAGGAAGCATGAGCAATCTCAAGGCTACAAGTCCATCTCCAAAGACCTTCCTAGATGTGGACGGAAAAGAAAAATTGACAAGAGATTTCAACGCAAGATTGTGCGGATGGTGGATAAAGAACCTTGACTAACATCCAAACAAGTTCAAGCTGCCCTGCAGTCCGAGGGTACAACAGTGTCAACCCGTACTATCCGTCGGCGTCTGAATGAAAAGGGACTGTACGGTAGGAGACCCAGGAAGACCCCACTTCTTAACCCGAGACATAAAAAAGCCAGGCTGGAGTTTGCCAAAACTTACCTGAGAAAGCCTAAAACGTTTTGGAAGAATGTTCTCTTTTTTTGGGCAAAGGCATCAACAAAGAGTTTACAGGAGAAAAAAAGAGGCATTCAAAGAAAAGAACACGGTCCCTACAGTCAAACATGGCGGATGTTCCCTGATGTTTTGGGGTTGCTTTGCTGCCTCTGGCACTGGACTGCTTGACCATGTGCATGGCATTATGAAGTCTTAAGACTACCAACAAATTTTGCAGCATAATGTAGGGCCCAGTGTGAGAAAGCTGGGTCTCCCTCAGAGGCCATGGGTATTCCAACAGGACAATGACCCAAAACACACTTCAAAAAGCACTAGAAAATGGTTTGAGAGAAAGCACTGGAGACTTCTAAGGTGGCCAGCAATGAGTCCAGACCTGAATCCCATAGAACACCTGTGGAGAGATCTAAAAATGGCAGTTTGGAGAAGGCACCCTTCAAATATCAGGGACCTGGAGCAGTTTGCCAAAGAAGAAAGGTCTAAAATTCCTGCAGGGCATTGTAAGAAACTCATTGATGGTTACCGGAAGCGGTTGATCGCAGATATTTCGGCTAAAGGTTGTGCAACCAAGTATTAGGCTGAGGGTGCCAATACTTTTGTCTTGCCCATTTTTGGAGTTTTGTGTGAAATAATCAATGTTTTGCTTTTTGCTTCATTCTCTTTTGTGTTTTTTCATTGAAGACAAATTAAATGAAGATAATAATACCAAAGAATTTGTGATTGCAATCATTTTCAGGAAGAAACTGAGTATTATCTGACAGAATTGCAGGGGTGTCAATACTTTTGGCCAACACTGTATACCACAAAATTTACACTGTTAAAACAATTCCCACCAAAAAATCACAATTTCTCGCTTATTAGAAATTTTTGTTGCTTTACAGTACAATATGATAAAATAAATAGAGTAATTTAATTTAAAAGTACAACTAATCGTACAGAATAAGACCCTTCATCTGTCTATGTATGTAGAAAAATAACAAAGGTAGGAGGGGAGGAAACAAAGAAAGACAAAAACTGGCAGGGTTGCGATGGCATGATGGCACTTCATCAGGGAGTGTTATGAAGTGCAATCATGGGACAAAACACGTAGGGGTGACCCTCTGAGCATGTTGGACTTTTGAACATCTAATTATGGGTGAGTGCTGATTGTTTAGTCTGCTCTAATCAATGGGGAGTTTGGTTACAATTTAGCAATACTGCAGGCTCTATCTTCTTACTCATATTTCTAATATACTTGATCTAAACCCCACAGTTTGTTTACACTAATTTTCCTCCTCTCTCCCTTTACTCTGTTTACTTTTTGAGCCCCCCAATGATATCTTTGAGTACCTTGTCCTGCCTTTTGAGGGTCATTCGTTTTCTGTCCCCCTCTTTTTCCTCTACCTTGTCCTTATAAATTGTTTTACCTAGTGTTTTGTGTCACTAAAGCTTTTATTTTCACATTGTTTAAGACTTTGTAAAATTAAACTTTATACTTTTTTGCTTACAATTGATCTGAGTCTGACCATGTGATTTAGCTACTGTTCGAGAGTAGACACACTTATAGCTAACCATTTTCTTAAAGCCCAGTTTTTCCTCTTGATTTTTATTACACCTTATTTGCATATTAAAGCCAACCCACCGACTTGATTGAAAAATGCTCCATTGGTACGAGCAAACGCTGCCTAAAATTGGTGCGTTCCAAGTGTCAGTGTGGCCGTGCACACAGTGTGCAGTGTCAGTGTGGCCGTGCACACAGTATTAAAAGGACATGCTAGGAGTTGCAGTTTCATGCAATACAAGTTTATTTGCTAGGGGCTAACCTAACATTGAAAGTGATCACTCTACTTACCTTGGTGATGTATTCATGTACTGACGATGGTTCTGTATTCATGTACTAATGGTTGTTTTTGTGATGTCATGTACTGGTGGTGGATTTGGAATGTATTATTGTACTAGTGGTAGTTGTGGTGATGTATTTTTGTGTTGATAATGGTTCGGGTTATGTACTGACGGAGTTCTAGTTCTTTTTGCCCCATTTCCTCAAGATGCCTGGACCATGAGTGCAATAAGCCCCTGTACCTTGTGCAACCCCTATCCCGTTGTAGATTGTAAGCTCTTTTGAGCAGGGTCACCTTCATTTCTTGCTTTATTTATTGTATTTTTTTTTTCACATTGATTCTATGCCTATTGTTTTGTATCCAATTATTGTACTTTATTTGTTCTCTACTGTAATTACTTACTGTATATTTTCTGTACTCTAACCCTACATTGTAAAGCGCTGCGGAATATGTTGGTGCTATATAAATAAAGCTTTATTATTATTATTATTATTATTTTTCAATGCAGATGTTTAATTGGACGTGATACTTGACCATTATAGGTTCATTGTGCCGGGCTGATAATGCAGCTATCTGAATTAGGTCAAATTTGTCAGCTGAACAAGTGTTTAACTAATACATCCATACATATAGACAGTTATCTGATCATTTGGCTGGCATCTATCTTGCCAGTCTTTTTAGGCTACGTTCACACTCTCTGTAATAGCAGCACTTTTGTGCAGTTGCGTTTTTTTGCCGTGCATTGCGCAAAAAAGTACAGCTGCATTAACACACAACGCATTTTCAGCTGCGCTTTTCCAGAGCCCATTTTATAATGTGGGCTATGGAAAAGTGTGTCAAAAAAGGCGCAACAAATTGACATGTTCATTATTTTTACGGATGCACTTTGCAGTGAAAGCGCATCCAAAAAATTGCGGATCATGTGAACGGATTTCTGCAAAAGTCATTGGTTTTGCAGGAATGCGTTAGGCACTGCATTTCACTGCATTTATGCAAGTGCTAAAAAGCACTGCGTAAATTGTGAAATACGGCACATGTGAATGTAGCCTTAGGGTACCTTTACACGCTGCTACATTTCTAGGGTGGCTACAGGTAACTTACTGGTTGCAGTGAAATCATGGAGACAAGGTTCTATCTTGTTGCTGTGTACAAATAGAATAATCTCTCCATGATTTCACTGCAACCAGTAAGTTACCTGTAGCCACCCAAGAAATGTAGCAGCGTGTAAAGGTACCCTAAGGGTACCTTTACACGCCGCGACGGCAGGCTGGAAACATCGCGCGACAAGCTACAATTGTAGCTTGTAGCGTCCATATCACCTGTAGTAGCGGCGTCTGAAGAGGCGACGCTACAGCCGGCGACAGATACATTTGTTTATGGTCTCTGCTCATAAACTTAAGGCAACATCGCCGATTGCAGCGAGCTGTATCGGCGTGTAAAGAAGCGACGGAAGGCAACTCTGGACACCCGGCGATGTGGCTGCCATGTATCTAAGGCGTGACACAGTCGCCATGTTACCGCGCCCCATCTGCGATCATTGGAGGTCGCTCCTGCTTTATGATTGGTAGTCGCAGCATAGGGCGGGATATTTAAGGAGCTGACCAGTCACACTACACAATTACTCGAGCGTGCTGTATAAATCAGCCTCCTGCGATGCCTGGCCAATCCTGATGATATTGCGCTGTCCTATCATCGTATGGACGGCTCGTAATCCAAGATTGTTGCACGCCTATGTGCTATCCCTGCTGCACCGGGTCCGCCCATAGTAGCTTGTTGGAGCGGTGTGTAAACATGGTACGCTACGCTACAGCTGGCTACTTGAGACACCCGGCGATGTAGCTAGCTATAGATGTAGCGTAGCGTAGCGCACCTTATGGCGGCGTGTAAAGAGGGTGCGTTGACCGTTTGTAGCCGTTCGGGCGTGCTCGTGCACGCGAAGTAGCGCGATGTTTCCAGCCTGCCGTCGCGGCGTGTAAAGGTACCCTAAGAGTTTATTTAGGGCTTTTTCAGACGGGTAACAAAGCAGATCTGTCTGAAAAAGATGTTGCGTGCACATAATCTTAGTCAGACTTATCTATAGGGGGCAGCAGAACTAAAAGTGCCTAGGGCAGCATGAATGCCAAATACAGCACTGAGTCTATGTAGCATTTTAGCTGATTGCAGATAGTGTTGTTTACTTGAATTTAAGGATAGCCACATTGTACTTAGGCAGTTCTTGGGAACATGCCCGCTGAGCTTGGCGTTCTTGGAAATATCTTTCTATTATTAATTTAGTAGGAAATAATTGAACAGTGTGGAAAGAAAGGATTTTAAATTATTTTCGTATTGTTACACTATACAGCATTCAGTGTATAAACCTGAAAAACATAGTAATTTGCCAGTCAGTGTACTGGTAATTCATTCCACAATGTTGTAACAAGTTCACAGAAAAGCTTCATACTGTGACTGTTCATAAAGGGAATTCAAACATTACTATAAGAAGATTATGCAAATGTAAAATGTTAGTTATTTGGGGATCTAATTGATTTGTTTGTAACACCTGTTGTGCTTAGTATTAATTGTGAGAGTATCTTTATTATGGTGGGTTTACACACACCAACTTCTGTGTCCAATATCTGAACAGATCTCTGGTTGCAGTGAAATCATGGACAGATTGCTCCATTTTGTGGCTGTGTACAAAATGGAGCAATGTATCCATGATTTCACTGCAACCAGAGATCTGTTCAGATATTGGACACAGAAATTGGTGTGTGTAAACCCACCATTAGAAATCAGCAAGGAACAATCAGAGGAATTCAAATTAAACTAGGAAAATCAGTATCTTTAGTGGACCAGTAACCAAAGATTACCGTATTCTCTAATATCTACCTGTCTATTTATCTATCTTTGTTCCTAGACCTCCCACCACCATCAGTCTGTTGCTTGGATGCGCCAGTGCTGCTAGGACTTACAGTATATGTGTATGTAAATGTGTACAACCTTTCTGAAAACTAACATTTTTATTAATATCTCACTCATTTCTTAGAACATTTTTTAACCCATAACATGTAAGTAATATTAAAGGGGTTATCTAGTCTAAAATGATAATTCTGCAGTGACTCTATGTGACTGCAGAGTTATCAATCCTCTGAGTGTCTGCACTGTGCACTGCAAGGATTTGGGATGTTTAAAACAGGAATGAACCAGTTACTCGTATGTGGTATTCCTGGCCACTGCGGCCCCGACTAGTGGGAGAGGCCGCCTAGTGGACGCTGCATCACTTTAATACAAGTCAAATACCGAGAACAAAGCGGAGCCATAATTGCTTTGCAAAATTTGCATAGAAAATACTTTTCATTTTTAGTGAGATGAGACAATTTTACACACGTGTTGGAATCAAGGTGATAAAATCAATTTAGCACAATAGCACAAGGTACTCACAATTTTACATAGGTATACATGATATAACATAGTTCATAGGCGGGCGTCACACACTACGATATATGTAAAGATGTCGTTGGAAAGTGCCTGATTTAGCATCGCTCCTCCGACATCGTTGCGTGTGACAGGTCGATCTGATTAGCAATAAGTGGTCAGATCGTTATTAGGGATGGGCGAGTCTACTCGCTAGGACTCGTTACTCTGCGAGTAGTAAGGGACTCGCAGGACTCGGTACTCTGCGAGTTTCCCAGCGATTACTCGCACAGTAACGAGTCCAATGCAAATCAATGGCAATCCTAGTTTTGTCAGAGACTCTGACAAAACTAGGATTGCCATTGACTTGCATTGGGCTCGTTACTGTGCAAGTAATCGCAGGGAAACTCGCACAGTAACGAGTCCGGCTGTCTGCTCTGTGCTGGGCTCGGGTCCTGCGGGCTGCCGCAGCTCCAGGGTCCTAGAGCCCGCCTGCTCTCCCTGTGTACAGACATGAATGTCTGTGCACAGAGATGATGTAGCAGAGCTGAGATTGTTCTCAGTCTGCTCACTCCCTGTGCATAGACATCTATATCTATGCACAGGAATGTAGCAGAGAGGACATCGCGTTTTGGACTACGTCGGACGGAAGAGGATTTTTTTAAATAAAGATGGAGTCCCTAATGGATTTTTTTTTTATTTCTAATAAAAAATTTTTCTCTGTGTTGTGTTTTTTTTAAAACAATTTAATAGAAATTCATGGCGGTCATGTCTAATATTGGCGTGACCGCCATAAATTTCGGGCTTAGGGCCAGCTGATAATACAAAGCTGAAATAAATGAAATAATGAGTGGCACTGGAAACATGAGGATCAAGTGAATGTATGAATTGCAGAAACTGCTCTAAGGTAAATAGGATAAAATGGAGATCTTAGTTCCCGTTAATGGCCACTAGCGGTTAAGCTTGGCATCCACTTACAAGGAGCTCTCCACTGCCAAGTCCTAACACTATGCCCTAGTGAATTGTGAGTGTGAATAGGTTTATATGCCAAAGGTTTAATTGGGAATGATGAAAAGGTGTGTGTAGGGCTCTAACAGTGTTATCCATGTGTGGACACCAAACTAGGGAAAGGGGGGAAGGGAAAATAATATAGTGGGAGCTCAGTCAAAAATAAGCAATATATGAATCAGGTTATGACGGCATCACCACTTTAAGCGTAGGTGCAGGCAGAAAATAATGTACTTACAATTACGGTCATCTGCCGCGACACTACTATATATGATAAATGAAATAAATGAAATAATGAGTGGCACTGGAAACATGAGGATCAAGTGAATGTATGAATTGCAGAAACTGCTCTAAGGTAAATAGGATAAAATGGAGATCTTAGTTCCCGTTAATGGCCACTAGCGGTTAAGCTTGGCATCCACTTACAAGGAGCTCTCCACTGCCAAGTCCTAACACTATGCCCTAGTGAATTGTGAGTGTGAATAGGTTTATATGCCAAAGGTTTAATTGGGAATGATGAAAAGGTGTGTGTAGGGCTCTAACAGTGTTGTCCATGTGTGGACACCAAACTAGGGAAAGGGGGGAAGGGAAAATAATATAGTGGGAGCTCAGTCAAAAATAAGCAATATATGAATCAGGTTATGACGGCATCACCACTTTAAGCGTAGGTGCAGGCAGAAAATAATGTACTTACAATTACGGTCATCTGCCGCGACACTACTATATATGATAAATGAAATAAATGAAATAATGAGTGGCACTGGAAACATGAGGATCAAGTGAATGTATGAATTGCAGAAACTGCTCTAAGGTAAATAGGATAAAATGGAGATCTTAGTTCCCGTTAATGGCCACTAGCGGTTAAGCTTGGCATCCACTTACAAGGAGCTCTCCACTGCCAAGTCCTAACACTATGCCCTAGTGAATTGTGAGTGTGAATAGGTTTATATGCCAAAGGTTTAATTGGGAATGATGAAAAGGTGTGTGTAGGGCTCTAACAGTGTTGTCCATGTGTGGACACCAAACTAGGGAAAGGGGAAGGGAAAATAATATAGTGGGAGCTCAGTCAAAAATAAGCAATATATGAATCAGGTTATGACGGCATCACCACTTTAAGCGTAGTGCAGCAGAAAATAATGTACTTACAATTACGGTCATCTGCCGCGACAACTACTATATATGATAAATGAAATAAAGAAATAATGAGTGGCACTGGAAACATGAGATCAAGTGAATGTATGAATTGCAGAAACTGCTCTAAGGTAAATAGGATAAAATGGAGATCTTAGTTCCCGTTAATGGCCACTAGCGGTTAAGCTTGGCATCCACTTACAAGGAGCTCTCCACTGCCAAGTCCTAACACTATGCCCTAGTGAATTGTGAGTGTGAATAGGTTTATATGCCAAGGTTTAATTGGGAATGATGAAAAGGTGTGTGTAGGGCTCTAACAGTGTTTGGTGTCCACACATGGACAACACTGTTAGAGCCCTACACACACCTTTTCATCATTCCCAATTAAACCTTTGGCATATAAACCTATTCACACTCACAATTCACTAGGGCATAGTGTTAGGACTTGGCAGTGGAGAGCTCCTTGTAAGTGGATGCCAAGCTTAACGACTAGTGGCCATTAACGGGAACTAAGATCTCCATTTTATCCTATTTACCTTAGAGCAGTTTCTGCAATTCATACATTCACTTGATCCTCATGTTTCCAGTGCCACTCATTATTTCATTTATTTCATTTATCATATATAGTAGTGTCGCGGCAGATGACCGTAATTGTAAGTACATTATTTTGCCTGCACCTACGCTTAAAGTGGTGATGCCGTCATAACCTGATTCATATATTGCTTATTTTTGACTGAGCTCCCACTATATTATTTTCCCTTCCCCCTTTCCCTAGTTTGGTGTCCACACATGGACAACACTGTTAGAGCCCTACACACACCTTTTCATCATTCCCAATTAAACCTTTGGCATATAAACCTATTCACACTCACAATTCACTAGGGCATAGTGTTAGGACTTGGCAGTGGAGAGCTCCTTGTAAGTGGATGCCAAGCTTAACCGCTAGTGGCCATTAAGGGAACTAAGATCTCCATTTTATCCTATTTACCTTAGAGCAGTTTCTGCAATTCATACATTCACTTGATCCTCATGTTTCCAGTGCCACTCATTATTTCATTTATTTCATTTATCATATATAGTAGTGTCGCGGCAGATGACCGTAATTGTAAGTACATTATTTTCTGCCTGCACCTACGCTTAAAGTGGTGATGCCGTCATAACCTGATTCATATATTGCTTATTTTTGACTGAGCTCCCACTATATTATTTTCCCTTCCCCCCTTTCCCTAGTTTGGTGTCCACACATGGACAACACTGTTAGAGCCCTACACACACCTTTTCATCATTCCCAATTAAACCTTTGGCATAAAACCTATTCACACTCACAATTCACTAGGGCATAGTGTTAGGACTTGGCAGTGGAGAGCTCCTTGTAAGTGATGCCCTAGCCATAGGACTAAGACTCCATTTCTATTACTAGGCAGTTCTGCTCATACATTCACTGATCCATGTTTCATGCTCTATTCATTATTTATTAATTATGTGTCGGGCGTGATATTGTAGTACATTTTTTCTGCCTACCTAGCTAATGGATGCCGTAACTTTATATTTCTATTTGAAGCTCCCTTTATTCTCCCTTCTATTTGTCCACACTGGAACACTTTGGCTACACACTTTTATCATCCAATACTTGATATAAACCATCCATCACAATTCACAGCAAGTGTGGACTTGCATGGAGCTCTGTAAGGGATCCAACTTAACGTTGGCCTAAGGGACTAAGATCCATTATCCTATTACCTAGAGCATTTTGCAATTATACATTTCACTTGATCCTTGTTACAGTGCCACTCATTATTTCATTTATTTCATTTATCATTATATAGTGTCCGGCAGATTACCGTAATTGTAAGTACATTATTTTCTGCCTGCACCTACGCTTAAAGTGTGATGCCGTCATAAGCTGATTCATATATTGCTATTTTTGACTGAGCTCCCACATATTATTTCCCTTACCCCCTTTTCCCTACTTTGGTGTCCAACTTGGACAACACTGTTAGAGCCCTACCATACACCCTTTTCATCATTCCCAATTAAACCTTTGGCATATAAACCTATTCCACACTCACAATTCACTAGGGCATAGTGTTAGGACTTGGCAGTGGAGAGCTCCTTGTAAGTGGATGCCAAGCTTAACCGCTAGTGGCCATTAACGGGAACTAAGATCTCCATTTTATCCTATTTACCTTAGAGCAGTTTCTGCAATTCATACATTCACTTGATCCTCATGTTTCCAGTGCCACTCATTATTTCATTTATTTCATTTATCATATATAGTAGTGTCGCGGCAGATGACCGTAATTGTAAGTACATTATTTTCTGCCTGCACCTACGCTTAAAGTGGTGATGCCGTCATAACCTGATTCATATATTGCTTATTTTTGACTGAGCTCCCACTATATTATTTTCCCTTCCCCCTTTCCCTAGTTTGGTGTCCACACATGGACAACACTGTTAGAGCCCTACACACACCTTTTCATCATTCCCAATTAAACCTTTGGCATATAAACCTATTCACACTCACAATTCACTAGGGCATAGTGTTAGGACTTGGCAGTGGAGAGCTCCTTGTAAGTGGATGCCAAGCTTAACCGCTAGTGGCCATTAAGGGAACTAAGATCTCCATTTTATCCTATTTACCTTAGAGCAGTTTCTGCAATTCATACATTCACTTGATCCTCATGTTTCCAGTGCCACTCATTATTTCATTTATTTCATTTATCATATATAGTAGTGTCGCGGCAGATGACCGTAATTGTAAGTACATTATTTTCTGCCTGCACCTACGCTTAAAGTGGTGATGCCGTCATAACCTGATTCATATATTGCTTATTTTTGACTGAGCTCCCACTATATTATTTTCCCTTCCCCCCTTTCCCTAGTTTGGTGTCCACACATGGACAACACTGTTAGAGCCCTAACACACACCTTTTCATCATTCCCAATTAAACCTTTGGCATATAAACCTATTCACACTCACAATTCACTAGGGCATAGTGTTAGGACTTGGCAGTGGAGAGCTCCTTGTAAGTGGATGCCAAGCTTAACCGCTAGTGGCCATTAACGGGAACTAAGATCTCCATTTTATCCTATTTACCTTAGAGCAGTTTCTGCAATTCATACATTCACTTGATCCTCATGTTTCCAGTGCCACTCATTATTTCATTTATTTCATTTATCATATATATAGTAGTGTCGCGGCAGATGACCGTAATTGTAAGTACATTATTTTCTGCCTGCACCTACGCTTAAAGTGGTGATGCCGTCATAACCTGATTCATATATTGCTTATTTTTGACTGAGCTCCCACTATATTATTTTCCCTTCCCCCCTTTCCCTAGTTTGGTGTCCACACATGGACAACACTGTTAGAGCCCTACACACACCTTTTCATCATTCCCAATTAAACCTTTGGCATATAAACCTATTCACACTCACAATTCACTAGGGCATAGTGTTAGGACTTGGCAGTGGAGAGCTCCTTGTAAGTGGATGCCAAGCTTAACCGCTAGTGGCCATTAACGGGAACTAAGATCTCCATTTTATCCTATTTACCTTAGAGCAGTTTCTGCAATTCATACATTCACTTGATCCTCATGTTTCCAGTGCCACTCATTATTTCATTTATTTCATTTATCATATATAGTAGTGTCGCGGCAGATGACCGTAATTGATAATACAAAGCTGTCCTTAACCTCATTATTACCCAGTAAGCCACCCGCCACCAGGGCCACTGGAAGAGCGGGGTTCAGCACCAGAGGATGGCGCCATCTTCTGGGGCGGCTGCGGGCTGCAATTTGCAGCGGGGGGTGCCCAGAAAGCTTGGGCCTCCCTGCGCTGCGGATTCCAGCCCCCAGCTGCTTAGCTGTACCTGGCTAGACATAGAAATTGCGTGGAGCCCCACACATTTTTTTTAAATTATTTCATGAAATTCATGAAATAATAAAAAAAAGGGCTCCCCTATATTCTTGTGTCCGGCCTGGTACAAATAGGCACCTGGGGGTTGGGGGCAGCCCGTCGCTGCCTGCTGGATCCGGCTGGTTCCAGAAATACAGCGAAGCCCACGTCATTTTTTTTCTGAAAAATCAATAAAACAATCCTAAAAAAGGGACTGCATCTTTATGAACCCCTCGCCCATGGTCCAGGGGTTAATAAAGATGCAGTCCCTTTTATTTATATTGTTTTATGGATTTGTCAGAAAAAATTTGATGTGGGCTTTGCTGTATTTCTGTAACCAGCCGTAGCAGTAGCCGTAGAACTGACTAAACAGTCAGGGTTCAGCTCAGGTCATTATGACCTGAGCTGAACTCTGCTGTCAGCCAGACTCGCTCTGCTGCTGGCGATTCCCGAGCAGTGACGGAAGTTAATTTATTCACTGCTTCTGTCAGTGTCCGGGAATCTCCGGAAAAAAGCAGCAGAGACTCGGGGAGCGAGTCTGCAGCCGGCGCCGGTGGAGGCAGCGGTAAGTAGCCGGCCGGTCTGGTGCACCCCCCACCCTCTCCACCCCCCCTCACCCCCCCTACCCCTCCCCCGGTTCAATCCTTTATTTTTTTTTTACTATTCTTTAAAAGCCAGCGGCTTTTTGCCGCTGGCTTTAAAAGAATAACATGGGGATTCGCAGGTTTTTCCTCTGCTGCCAGACCCCTTATAGGGTCCGGCAGCAGAAGAATCGCTGCAATACTCGTTCCCCATTCATTAACATTGGAATCGCTAGACTCGCAACGAGTCCTGGACTCAGACTCGTCGGAGTCTAGCGATTCTGAGTAGTTTAGGATTCGCCCATCACTAATCGTTATATACAGATATGAGAACCTGACCCCATATCAGATGATGTCAATCATCCAATCTGCTGCATTGTTCTGTGTGACACCGCGATAACCAATCTCCTGACCGATTTCTCCTATTCACATCATTGACAAGCATCACTCGCTGGTTGTGTGAAGGATCCCTGCACGTAATATCGCTGCTGTGTCCTGAACGTTATCTATACAAGTGACACCTCGCTAATGATGTTGTCCAGAAGTGCGCACCACTGACATCGTTATTGAGTTCCCTCACAAAATCGTAGTGTGTGACGGCCTCCATAGTGTGATGTTCACATCAAAATATGACATCCCCAGTATGAGTGTTATACATAGGTACATACATTTAATCCTAGATTCACAGACTAATTGCCCTCCTTTTGTTTTATATAACATAGCCCCGACTAGTGGGAGAGGCTGCCTTGTGTACGCAGCATCACTTAATACAAGTGTATCAATCAAGACCACATCCACTAGATAGCTGCACCCACTAGTCGGAACCGCCCGCTGCATACACTTTTATAGATTATACAAGTGGACACCACTACGGAGTTTGAGTTACATAAAAATTTTACCTTTATTAAATATATATATATATAAAAGCAGACACATAAACGTTCTGAACGAAGTACAAAAGGGAGATACCTCCAGAGGCTGCAAGCAGGTGGTCACTCCATGGGTTTTACATTATACAAATATAGAACAAACATCACCACATGTTTCAATGTGCACATATAATGGGTTCATAATGTTTTTGCATAAAGTTCATAATGTTTTTGAATAATTGCATACACTTGTATAGAGCGTGTCCGCACACACTAGACAGCCTCTCTGACTAGTCGGACACACTCTTTCCATATGTGGCGCCCCTCTGGCGGGACGCCACAGGGAGGTACTGCATCCCAAACAGAAGGTGTAGTGCCTCCAAAGTCACGGGTAGAGGGAGGAGCTACATAATCTGTATTCAAAACCACAAAATCCTAATCATAGACGCCCTAGCATCGAGGACTGTATATTTATTAATGAATATATATATATATATATATATATATATTGTAGGGATCAGTCTCTATAGCAGCAGCAAGTAAGGCAGTGACACTCAGGCTCAGTCCAAAAACAAGTGTGTTTTATTTCACACAATGGCAAAACAAACAAAAAAGCAGTCCTTACATCAGGATAATAGCATCGGCCCTAAACCTACTCCTCCTGGAGCTCGCCTAGGGGTCCTTCCCCACCTTGGGGTCCGGTACACGCTCCCTGTGTGCTCACAGGCTCCTTTTTCACTGAATGAACTCCTCTCTAGTCTGATCTCATCTCACAACACCTTGACAGCCGTCCCTTCCGGCCTAACCTTTCTCACCTGTCTTTCCCTCCCAGCTACTTCAAAAGCCTGGGGCGGGAGATGAGGAATGGAGGCCCGCCAAAAACCTTCCCCCATTCCTCATAGATGAGGTCCCATAACAGGCTTTACCAACAGCCACCGTTCTCAGTAACGGTGGCCACACCTACCTCACCTATGTTCATGTAAGCATCTCCTGTCCCATACATGCAGTAGCTCACCATCCTTGGGGAAACATAGCGTCCCTCTACCACCATTCCCCTTCCTACCTCACACCCCCCCCCCAGTTCAACCCGGGGGGGGGGTGAACTCCTGTCACCAAACAGTGAGTCCGGGACAAGGCATCGGCATTGCCCTGCAGCCTCCTGGCTCTGCATTCCACCGTGAAGTTGAAGTTCTGGAGCGACAAGAACCACCCGGTGACTCGCGCATTCCTCTCTCTTGACTGGCTCATCCACGTGAGTGGGGAGTGGTCAGTCACCAACCGAAACCGTCGCCCCAGCAGGTAATACCTCAACACTTCCAAGGCCCATTTGATGGCTAGGCACTCCCTCTCGACCACACTGTAATTTTTCTCTGCAGGTGTGAGCTTGCGGCTCAGGTAGTTAACGGGGTTTTCTTCTCCATTCACCTCCTGAGAAAGGACTGCACCTAGCCCTACTTCTGATGCATCTGTCTGAACGATGAAGGTTTGGGTGAAGTTAGGTGTGATAAGGATGGGAGACCCGCATAACACCGTCTTCAAGACCAGAAAGGCATGCTCGGCCTGGGGGTTCTACTTTACCATGACGGGCCGTCTTCCTTTCAGAAGGTCTGTCAATGGGGCTGAGAGGGTGGCAAAATTGGGGATGAACCTCCTGTAGTATCCCACAATTCCCAGAAAGGCTCTCACCTGCTTTACTGTCCTTGGTTGGGGCCAACTCTGGATGGCTTCGACCTTGTTGACCTGCGGCTTAATCATACCTCGCCCTATCACATACCCCAAATAGCATGCCTCCTCCATTCCCAGAGCACACTTTTTGGGGTTGGCAGTCAGCCCCGCTGCCCGGAGAGAGTCCACCACAGCCTGTACCTTGGCCAAGTGGCTCTCCCAGTCGCTGCTGAAAACGATGACGTCATCCAGATAGGCCGAGGCGTACCTTTGATGAGGCTTCAACACGATGTCCATTAATCTTTGGAACGTGGCTGGAGCCCCATGTAAGCCAAATGGCAACACCAGGTAGTGAAACAGACCCTCCGGGGTGATGAACGCGGTCTTCTCTTTGGCGCTATCCGTAAGGGGTACTTGCCAGTATCCCTTAGTTAGATCGAGTGTGGAGAAGTACCGGGCTTTCCCGAGTCTTTCAATGAGCTCGTCTACTCGTGGCATTGGATAAGCGTCAAATTTAGAGACCTCGTTCAGCTTCCGGAAGTCATTGCAAAACCGTATCGTCCCATCGGGTTTGGGAATGAGCACAATGGGAGTAGCCCATTCACTTTTCGACTCCTCAATAACCCCTAACTCCAGCATTTGACGAACCTCCTTTGAAATGGCCTTTCGCCGTGCCTCAGGTACTCGGTAGGGCCTCATCTGAACTTTTACCTGGGGCTCGGTGACAATGTCGTGTGTAATCAACGAGGTACGCCCTGGCAGCTTTGAAAATACATCCGTATTCCTGGCCACAAACTCTCGAGACTCTTGCTGCTGGTTTTTCGTGAGGGTTTCGGCTATCGTCACTTCTGCCACTGCCCCCTCAGGCACCACCTTGGCCTGTAAAGTCAGTGCAGGAGGACGGTCAGCTGGGGACCCTTCTGTACCCAGACCCTCTCTGTCTTTCCAGGCTTTTAGCAGATTGACATGGTATATCTGCTCAGGATAATAGCGTCGGCCCTAAACCTGCTCCTCCTGGAGCTCGCCTAGGGGTCCTTCCCCACCTTGGGGTCTGGTACACGCTCCCTGTGTGCTCACAGGCTCCTTTTTCACCGACTGAACTCCTCTCTAGTCTGATCTCATCTCACAACACCTTGACAGCCGTCCCTTCCGGCCTAACCTTTCTCACCTGTCTTTCCCTTCCAGCTACTTCAAAAGCCTGGGGCGGGAGATGAGGAATGGAGGCCCGCCCAACAACCTTCCCCATTCCTCATAGATGAGGTCCCATAACAGGCTTTACCAACAGCCACCGTTCTCAGTAACGGTGGCCACACCTACCTCACCTATGCTCATGTAAGCATCTCCTGTCCCATACATGCAGTAGCTCACCATCCTTGGGGAAACATAGAGTCCCTCTACCACCATTCCCCTTGCTACCTCACAATATATATATATAACTAAATAATATTATGTATGATATATTATATCTGAAAGTTTTAATATTGTATATTACTAGAAATAAATAATTAAAGTAATTAAATTAATGTTAAATACCACAACATATATGTACATATATAAATGTTGTGGTATGTAACACATTAATTTAATTACCGTATATACTCGTGTATAAGCCGACCCGTGTATAAACCGACCCCCCTACTTTTGCCCCCAAAATCTGGGAAAACCTATTGACTCGTGTATAAGCCGAGGGTGGACCCCAGCACAGGTATGCAGCCCCCAGCAGTGTGGTATACAGGCCCCCCCAGTGGTATACAGGCCTCCCCAGTGGTAGTATACAGCCCCCAGCAGTGTGGTATACAGCAGCCTCCCCAGTGGTACATACAGGCCCCAGCAGTTTTACAGCAGCCTTCCCAGGGGTATATACAGCACCAGCCCCAGGGGTATATACAGCACCAGCCCCAGGGGTATATACAGCACCAGCCCCAGGGGTATATACAGCACCATCCCCAGGGGTATATACAGCAGCAGCCCTAGGGGTATATACAGCACCAGCCCCAGGGGTATATACAGCACCAGCCCCAGGGGTATATACAGCAGCAGCCCCAGGGGTATATACAGCACCAGCCCCAGGGGTATATACAGCACCAGCCCCAGGGGTATATACAGCACCAGCCCCAGGGGTATATACAGCAGCAGCCCCAGGGGTATATACAGCACCAGCCCCAGGGGTATATACAGCACCAGCCCCAGGGGTATATACAGCAGCAGCCCCAGGGGTATATACAGCACCAGCCCCAGGGGTATATACAGCACCAGCCCCAGGGCTATATACAGCAGCAGCCCCAGAGGTATACAGGCCCCCCCATCAAGATCCAGGGCCCCCCCCCTTGCTCGGCAAACCTGTAAAGTAAAATCATTATACTTATCACTGTATGTCGCCGCCGTCCCACCGCTGCCGACATCACGCTCCTCCGTCTTCATTCAGCGTCTTCCGGCTTCCTGTGGTCGGTGCAGACAATGACGTCATTGCCTGCGACCACAGGAAGCCGGAAGAAGAAGGATGAAGCCGGGGATGGTGATGTCGGCAGTGGCGGGACGGCGGCGACAGGACAGTGATAAGTATAATGATTTTACTTTACAGGTTTGCCGAGCAAGGGGGGGGGGCCCTGGATCTTGATGGTGGGGGCCTGTATACTGATGTGGGTGGCGGGCGGGCAGTATACTCGCGTATAAGCCGAGGGGGGACTTTTCAGCCCAAATTTTGGGCTGAAAAACTCGGCTTATAACATTAATAATGTCAATTTAACTGAATAATGAACAGTGTTTTAAAAAAAATTCCAGAATTGTTGTTTCTTTTGTACATTCGACCTTTAAAAAAATGTAATATAAAGTGATGAAAGAGTCATATATGTACACAGCAAAAATGATTAAAAAATAACTTTTACTTGTACAGAGTGCTGTCTCTTATTAAGTACAGAAAGCTATCCAGGTAAGTACCTTAATATTGGAACAGCAAATATTAAGACCAGACTTTATTAACCTGGACAGAGACACTAGATAAATAATTCCAACAGAAAAAAACAAACACAATAGAAAAAAATTAAACATGCAAGAGAGGCTCACATCAGAAAAGGGATGAGAGACCCATAATTTCACCAATATCTAAATAATAATAAAAATACATCTTTTTGTAGGAGTGGTTGCAGTTTCCGGGCAGCTCCTCTTAGCACCTCCAGACTTGGATTGTAGGTGACTACGAGAGGAACTCTGTTTTCTTCTCTAGTTTTGTAATGTAGGAGATGATTCCTTGATATTCTGGTGGCTCTTGTAATCTGGTTCTCTATTGCTCTTGGATGGTAGCCCTGGTTCAAAAAGGTCTTTCTGAGGTCCTCAAGGTGATTGTCTCTATCTGAAGAGTTGTGGGAAACTGCAACCACTACTACAAAAAGATGCCTGACTAAAATCAATATTTCCGGATCCCCCACTTTTGTGCTTTAGACAACCTCTGAATCTAAAAAACATCATTGTCAGAAGCGCCCTGTCCTCTCCAACAGAAACAGGAACCTTTCCCTGCAACCAGAACAGGTACAAAACCTGTTCATCTATAATGACAACGGACAAGGTAAAGATTCCTGGGACAGATAAGGACTACAAGATTCCAAGTAACTTCAGTTGCACTGCAAGCAATGTGGTGTATTTAATCATATGTACCAATTGTCTAACATGTGGCATGTACGTAGGGGAGACCAGACAAAAATTCTGAAAAAGAATGAATTCTCATCGTCACTCAATAAAAGAAGAGAGTATGGATCTACATGTAGCAAAGCATTTTTGCAATCCTGACCACAACAGTGAAACCGATATGAATCTGCTCATTTTAAAAAGCAAATTCAAATCTCCGAAATAGAGAAGAATTTGAAAATACAAATTGATAGCGAACTTTGACACATTCAAAACAGGACTGAATGTTTCACATGGATTTATGGGATTTTATGTAAAATAAAAGGGCATTTGGGGATAAGCCTGATTCTGTTTTACATCATTTGTCGTATTTACTGCATCATCTCATACTGTTTAAGTATAGTATATATGTATGTGTCTTCAGAATCTGTGTCATTATCAGCCTGACGAAGGGGCCAAAGTGTCCCGAAAGCTTGCGATGTTTACCATCTTTTCAGTTAGCCATTAAAAGGTATCAACCACTGAGGACTCTTAGATTCCAATATATTTTTATAATTGTTTGACATCTTCGTATTCATACTGACCTAGAGAATCCTATTTCCAGCTCAGTTTTGCCATATAGTGAGCATTGTAAATAAAAAACTTGAAAAATAATAGTGAATTTTTTTGCAATTTCAACACACTTGTAATTTTTTTCGTGCTTTCCAGTGCAGCACATAATAAAAGAAATGATGTCATTTAAATGTATAATTTGTGCCACAAATAAAGCAATCATACGGTTGTGGATGGAAAAGTCATTACACCCTTGGCTGTTGTCTTGGGCAGTTGTTGGCCATGTATTACAACCAATATGGAGTTGCACAGCTTTTAAGATTGTTCCATACACATGCCCCCTGACCGTGACGTACATGTTTTATACAGTTATACCTGAACTGTTTTTATTGCTGTATTTGCTGTAGGGAAATGATTATACGTTTTGTAATATTTAAAACAAAACTATGAATCATGTCAAGTTTTTATGCTGAGTTGATCCAGATAAATGGAAAGTCTTGATTATAAAACTTTTCTAGTATTTTTAAAGAGCACAAAATGAATTCCTTTCTAAACCCTCTTTGGCAGTCTAAAGGATATGTACATCCATATTCCATGCTGTATTATTAATGTCAAAAGCCCTGTATATTCTGTTGCTGTAGGAAATTGTCCAACCCTTTTTTCATTTTTCTATGATGTCTGCCAATACCAGTTCCTGTGGGAGCACATTCCATAGTTTTATAGTTTTCATGAATATGCTATCTGGAAATTCGGTGCATAAAGACAGATGGGCTAAGATATTCTGCAGTCTCTTTTGCCTTTTCCTTATGATGAATACAAGACGGCTCTCAGTGTCTAATTTTTACACTTCGAAAAGTTCTACAATAAATATGGCTCACTGCTAAATAAATATGGGATGCCATAAGTTTGTGTTATTACGTGCCAGAAGAGGTAAAATTCACAATCTTGTATTTTAGCAATGAGAAAAAAATAACCAATTTATCTAAATAATATATATCAGTGTTGGATTTATTCTTGAATGAAATCCTCTACATTACTAGTAATGTCTACCGGACAATGGAAGTCTAATTTCAACTATTCACCCCCAAACACCACCTGTATTATCAACAGTAAGTAGGATATAAAATGTTGATAGTTGATTTGATATCTTTGTGCTTACTAGTGATGAGTGAACACCTGGGGGTTTGGATTTGGTTTGGTTGCCCGAATGCAAGGGTGTTTGCTGAATTGTTCGCCGAACAGTTCCCGAACCCCCTGAACCACACTGAAATCAATGGCAGGCAACATCAAATGCATAGAAATCACCCTAAAAGGGGACCAAAAGCTGCCAAACACAGCTCATAATGTTTTTCAGAGTAGCCCCGCTGTTTTGGCGCAGACATTAGCTTCCTACACTATTTGACAGAACTCTGGAAATTCTGACTACCTTTTGGGCATTCTTGGACTCTTACAAGATGGTGTCCTTTGCTTTAGCCCTCTTCATTTGCTTGTCTTTATAAATTCCAGTCTGGCATCTAGTTCTCTGCTTGACTTTTCTGCCTAGTTTTCTGCTCCTTGTTGCTTCTCAAGTTTCTCCGCCTACTCCTGCAAACCCTGTCAGAGTTTCTTGCTGCTACTCATCTGAAGTTCTGTTGACCTACACCTGTTATCAGCATGCTTTCTGCTCCTAGCTGCTCCTGTTACTTACTTCCTCTGCTGCGGCTCTTGCCTCACCTACCTTTGCTGACATGTAAGTGGGTTTGCTTTATTAAAGGGAACCTGTTAAATTGTTTATGTCCCTAAAGCTATCACTATCTGCACCTACAGCTTCATAGTCCTTACCCAATCATCCCTGTGTTAGCTAACAGTGTAATGTTAAAGTTGAAAAAAGCAGTTATAAAATTACATTTTATGTCCAAGGAAACAAAAAAAGCAATGTGGGCACAGCACTTTTGACCCATCCTAGACTTTGCTGGCCTCAGGATAGACATGCAGATTTTGTTACGGATTCTCAATCTGCATAAAAAAAATCAAACAACGCACTGTGGGCTCAGGGTCTAACGGAGTCCAGGGAGAGCCACAGTTGTGGTGAAAGGGCTCAAGGATTCCTCTTACCCTCTGGCTTCCTCACCAGAGACTTCCAGGTCATGGGCCACCAACTACAGTCCTCAAGGTCAGAAGCCAGTGCAAGTTTTCAGGATTTCCTTAGCATGGCACAGGTGCTAATTTAATCAACTGCAGAAGTGATAGATGACTGCAGCACCTTATGCAATGCTAGGGAATTGATGAAAACATGCACTCTTTGTGGCCCTTGACAACTGCACTTGGCCTGCCCTGATCTACAGGAGTGGGTGTAGTGTCTTGCAGTTCCATACCTCACACCTTCAGGCCACAGGCCTGCAGCTTGTTCACCAGTCTCTGTAGGGCAGTATCAAAGCACCTGTTTGCAGAAACAGTTCGGCACACAAGGAATGAAACCAAAAAACTTTACTATACCACACACAGACTATAAGTGTAAAAAAAAAATATAACAACATACATAGTATATAAATATAACGAAAGTATCACAGGATCAGCAGCAGCACACAGACTGTTAAAGTGGTGAAAAGGCCATAAAGGGCAGAGTCCATTAAGGTCTTTCAGTTGGACCCCAAAGGCTGCATGCATGCCCAGTTGGGGATGCACAAATGGTCAAAATGGTGGAAGGCTTAACTAAAACTTTAACAAAAACACAGACCTTGGTCAAGGGCAACGAAGAACTGGGAAAAAAAAGCACATCCCTAAAAATGCCTGTTAAGGAATGGGTCACTATCTAACCGACCCACCATATTAAGCCCTGAGATTCTTAATCTCAGGCCCATATTAGTCCCAGCCATTAAGACTCTGAAATCAATAGTAAAAAAGACACAACACAAAGACAAACCATTTTATCAGAAATAAAAACATAGAGACATTTAGTGACTCTACCTTTACTAACCCCTGGACCCTCATACACCTCCTTGATCCTCGTCTTTTCTCTGCTGGACATACGCAGCTCTGCTACATCAGAGACCACAAGGAAGAACAATTCGCATCCTCTCCCTGCAGTCTCTTATCACTGAATGACTGAGCTGAGACCTGCGGCATGGTAAGTGGTGAGGTCACCCGAGGATACCGTTGCTATAGTAACCACTAGCTAGTGATCTAATAGTGGGTCTAATATTGGCCCAACATTGAGAATCTCAATATTCTCATTAATGATCTCACACTTATTACCCAGTGTGCCACTGCCACCAAGGCCGCTGGAAGAGCCTGGTGATGGCGCTAACATGAATGCACCATTTTCAGGGGTGGCTGCGGGCTGCTATTCTTTAGCATAGGGGGGCCTTAAAAGAATGAGCCCTCACCCTGCTGAGAATACCAGCCATTAGCTTCCTAGTTTTACCTTGTCTGGCAATTAAAAATGGGTTGGAGCCCTACGCATTTTTTTTTTTGCCAGCCATGGTAAACTTAGGCAGCTGAGGGTGGCAGCTCACAGCTGTCCATTTTATCTGAGCTACACTGAAAGGAACCATGAAGTCCTATGCATTTTTTTATTATTATTTATTTATTTAATACTATGATGGCAGGTTGGTTGCCATACACTAATAAAGGAAAGAAATTGCTTTTGAAATCCTGCCTTCCATGTGAGTGTCTTCTTTGGATATAGTAGTGCAGACCATGATACACCTCTTCAATCCCATTTTTTTCTGGATGTTTCGACGTGCGAGTTGTCTGTGGAGGTCCTGCAGCAGCTTACTTGTTGATGCCCTTCAAACCAGTTGTGGGTACCACAACTGAATTAGGTGAGTGGATCTACAGCACCACCTTCATATCTTAGTGTCACTAGTGATAGGGCACTATTGCGCCTCTTGTCCCCTACCCCTCTTGTATCTCACAATTTTGGACTTTTTAGAGCCTGTCAAATCTCTCTTCTGACCCCTTTTGCCTAAGGAAAGGCATTTGCCTAATAATTAAGCACACTTTAAATAGGGTATTGATGTCATTACACCACACCCCTCCTCATTATAGAGATGCACATCACCTGATTTACTTAATTGGTAGTTGGCTCTCAAGTCTATACAGCTTGGAGTAGGACAACATGTATAAAAAGTATCATGTGATCAAAATACTCATTTGCCTAATAATTCTGCACAGTGTATTTATCACTAGTTATAAGGCTAGGGTCACATTTGGGAGTGTGTATCTGTTTGACGGATGCATTTTTTCCCCTAGTGTTTTCATGCATTTTGTGCCAAAATATGATGCCGAAATCAACGCATACGTTAATGGATGGTAAATATATGTACCATGCATTAATGCATGTGTTAATTGACAGACTGGTGTTTTTTTTTGCATAATTTGGGTTTTTGGTTGGGTTTTTGGGAGCAACACCCCACAGCCAATAAAAGGGTCCGATTATTGGGGGATGTGGCCATCACCCATTTTGGTTGTTGTGTGTGGCTCTTCGTTCATTATAGATGACACAATCTACCTTGAACTACGCTACTTCTTGTTCCTTTGCCAGCAGAGGAGACATGCCAGATGAAGTGGATCCATAAGGTTAATGTGTTGCGACCCCAATATGGCTCCTTCCACGTCCTCTACCACCGATTGGGCCAGTTTCCTGTAAAATTTCAGAGCTCCTTGAGAATTTCTGTCTCCACATTTGACGTGCTCCTAGGCCTTGTCCAAGATAACATCTATCAGCAGGATACAAGATGTCAAGAAGCTATATCAACAGCGGAGAGATTGGTGGTGACCATGAGTTAAGTTATATTGTGTTCATTTACCTCTTTTCAAGCACACACACTGTCCACATGTTATGTTTCCATGCATGAAGAGTACAAAATTTCATGTGTGTGTGTTAAATGTAAACTTTGTGTCCATTATCATTGCAGGTACTTGGCGACCGGGGAAATCTATGTGTCTCTCCACTACCAATTCCGCATTGGGCGATGCACCATCTGCGGCATCGTGCCTGAGACATGTGAGGTCATCTGGGCAAAATTGCAGCCCCTGTTCTTGAAACCACCCACCACAGAAATGTGGTTGCAAAATGCGGTCGGGTTTGCACAGGTTTCAAATTTCCAGTATTGACGGCAATCACATACACATAAGGAAGCCCCCCAATAGTGGCACCAACTTCTACAACTACAAGAGTTTTTTTTCAATTGTGTTGATGGCCATTGCCGATGTGCAAGGTCGATTCGTAGCAGTGGACATTGGGGCGTATGGGCGCACGAACGACTCACGTGTGTTCAAAGAAAGCAATATGGGGAAAGCACTCTATAATAACTGCTTCCACATACCACCCTCATGCCCTTTACCCGGAACAACAGCGCCCAGTCTCCCATATGTTATTGTAGCAGATGAGGCTTTCCAGTTGTGCATGAATTTGATGAAGCCTTATGCCAGCCTCACACTAAGCACTACCCAGCATAAACTATGCGTTTCTGCTAGCTCCAAAAAAAACGTGGTCTGCAACGTTTTTTTGTGCTTTTGCAAAAACGCATGTTTTTTTTTAACATGGGAGTCCAGGGGCAACGCATGTGTAAACGCATGGTACCTGTATGTACCATGCAATAACGCATGCGTTAACGGAAGCATTAAAGGGATCCTGTCACCTCCAAAATGCCACCTAAGTTACCAAAACATATCCCTGCAGCATCCTATCACTAATCTCACACTCCTTTTGTCTCCTAAAAGCATCTTGTGAAAGTGCATAAAAACAATTTAATACTCCCTCATTGGGGATTATAATTATCAGGGGCTATATTCTTTAACCCTTAGGGCGTTTTATGTGCCCTGTTCGTCATAAGATCACACCCTAATGGGCGTGATCTTTTATTCATGTTCTATTCAGGCGCCCTCCCTGCTCTGCACGGCACTGGCTGGGCATTAATGACGCCATTCACGTCATTTCCGGTCAGGTGATGTCAGGTGATGTCAGTACACCCACGCCGCTGTGTTCTGCTTCAAGCACCACATGCGCAATGTGGTGCTTGAAGCCTAAAGAGCAACTTGGGTGTACTGACGTCACCTGATAGAATCGTGTCATTAATGCCCATCCAACGCCGTGCAGAGCAGGGAGGGTGCCTGAATAGTACATGAATAAAAGATCACGCCCCTAAAGAATATAGCCCTTGCTAATTATAATCCCTAATGAGGGAGTATTAAATCGTTTTATGCACTGTCACAGGATGCTTGTAGGAGACAAAAGGTGTGTGAGATTAGTGATAGGATGCTGCAAGGACATGTTTTGGTAGCTTAGGTGGCGTTTTGGAGGTGACAGGATCCCTTTAATGCATGGTACATTCATGTACCATGTGTTAACGCTTCCATTAATTTAGGCAACAAGTAGGATACATGCCATGAAAATGGCAAGGGAATAAAATGGAGACTTTACTGCATCCTGCAAACGGATTCAAGCTCCTAAGTGTGATCCTAGCCTAATACACAGTTAAGTCGGGCTAGGCAATATGTGGAGTATGCCTTCGGTATATTGTTATCCAAATGGCGTGTGCTACTCACATGTATCCAATTGCACCCCAAGAATATAGATAGTGTAGTGAAGGCGTGTGATTGTTTACACAATTTTGTATGCCGACATGACCCCCTCATTGTTGACCCCTATGAATTGGATTCAACACTCATCAGTCCCCAAGATGCGGCTGTTCAGGCTCCTCTTGCTGCCATGGAAGTGCGGAATCAATTCACCAATTACTTCCGTAGTGACATTTGTCAGATACCCATGGGTGCTGCGGCTATGTGATTTGTGATACCATTCAGTTTTGCTCATCAGCACATATCGTGTTTTATGATTATTCTAGACAGTGTTTGAGCTAGATCAACTGGTTATTGTTAATAAGCCAAGCCCCTTTTGGTACCTGGGGGTTATAGTGCTCACCTGGCGACTTTATAAAACAATAGCCCAGAAGCTCTCTTGTAGATACAATGAACTTTGCACTGAACGTTGATGAAAAATGATTACATGCAAGTGCAAGGTCAAGTACTCTAGATTACAACTCAACATTGATTGAGTACATATTTTATATTTTATAATATCTATTTCTTAATTAAAATACTTGATTGATAAATTAATATTAATTGTTCTTATCAGTGTTTTTTGGAGGGCCGGGAGGGCGTTGAAACGCGTTGGAGAAATAAAAGAGAGGTTTGATTTGGACATTGGCTACTTGCATTATTTACAAGCGGAAGATTCTGGCAGCGCGGACTGTGGCACACCTTCCTTTCCCAAAGCTTCAGATTTGTATTTTTATTGTAATTTATGATAAGTTGTGTATATGATTAATTGTGTTTCAACAGTAAGTGTGTTCAGGGTTTAATCCAGTAACATCTATTCTCTCCTCCCAGTGGAGTAATGGACATTTTATAGTAACCTCCTATCAGATGTCATTGCAATGTGGCTGATTGCAATTGGTTGTATTTGTTTATAAATGTATGAACCTATAACTTGCTGGTCATTATGCTGGTGTATCCCTGAGGAAGAGGTCGGGATGACCTTGAAAGGCGTAGGATAAAGAACACCGTTTTCAATACTACGTACGTGTGTCATATTATATACAGCAGCACGGATCAAATTATTGTCCTCTTGGTACTACATGACCATCGTTGGGGTGGTGGATCCTGAAGTAGCTGTTTTGAAGCGTAAATGCTGGTCGTGGGCTACACAACCTATCAAGGTGAGCAGTTTATGCACTGCATAAAATCCCTAATATTAAAGAGGACCTGTCACCCCCCCTGGTGCTATGCTAACTGAATGCAGCACTGAATGCGGCATGTCTACTGCAATCAGGGAAGGGGTCCCCCATGTCTCTAGCCCCCTTTAAGATGTTAAAAAGACTTTATAAAGTGTACAGATAAGGAGTCCGGAGGGACTTACTCATTAATAAGTTATCGCTGTTACTGGTGTTCTCTCTGCCTCCAGCCCTCTCTGTGCCACCTGCAGCCTTCTTTTGTTCATCCTCCTGTATGTGTCATCGCTGAGGGCTGGAGGTGGTACAGAGAGGCCTGGGGGCGGGGAGGACACCAGCAACAGCGATGACACATACAGGAGGCTGAACAAGAGAGGGTTGGAGGTGGGCCAAAGAGGGCTGGAGGCGGGGAGGACACCAGCAACAGCGATGACTCATTACTGAGTAAGTCCCTTCGGACGCCTTATCTGTACACTTCATAAAGTCTTTTTAACAACTTAAAGGGAGGCTAGAAACATGGGAGGCCCCTTTACTGAATGCAGCTGACACGTTGCATTCAGTGCTGCATTCAGTTAGCATAGCACCAGGGGGTGACAGGTCCTCTTTAAGCAGATAAGACCCATTGCGCACTTGTCTATCCTGTTTTTAGAGGTCTGTGGAGAGGATGAGGAGCGGTCTAGGATGGGATATTGTACTAGATTAATGTTTCCTCCCACTATCAGGTGATCGGGCCCAAGTCCTAGGAGAACCTGGAGGATCGATGTGTAGAAGACATGTTGTTCATGGTAAGGAGCATAGAGATTCACCAAGAAGTATATTTTTCCAGCTATTTCCACCCTCAGAATCAGGTATTTGCCTTGAGAGACTCTGAGAGAGTCTTGAATTGTGCATGGTAGGCCCTCCTTGATGAGAATGGCTACTCCGCATGATGATGAAGTGTGAGAAGCAGTGTAACAATCTCCTATTCAGGGAGCTAGCAATTTATCAGGCTTGTCGGCCCTTCAGTGTGTCTCCTGAAGGATGACCACATCTGGTGAGAATTGCTTAAGGTGATTCAAGACCTTTTTACCTTTAAGAGGGGTGTTAAGGCCCGCCACATTCCATGACAAGAACCGCAGGTGTGGTGAGGTGTAAGTGGTGCCAGGGTCTGGTGTTTGAAGAGTACTTATCCTGGGTCAAAGGGCAGGGTCTGAGCAGCATACGGTGGTAAAGTGTGTTCATCCCTGTCGGTCCCAGCGAGCTGCAGGAGTGAACAGATGGTGAAGGTGTCATTAGTGGAGGGTCCTGCAAATCAATGGAGGCAGCTCGCTAACAACGCTCCGTGCGAGCCATGCCATCACAGGAAGAAGCATTACATTATGGAAGTGACAGTCTTCTTGTAGTAGAAGGTAGCGTGGATAACAGGTTTGTGGCTTATCCCACTATGGCATCTTTAGCAAAGCAAAATCTTCTCTCTGCCACCTCAGGGTCTTCTTAAATAATTGTACGGTTGCCCTCTTGGACCTTTAGCTTAGCTGGGTTGAGTAGTTGGAATCTAATGTTTTTTTCAATCAGTAGGCGACAGGTGGGCCTGAATGCTTGGTGTTTCTAAGCTATGGCTGGGGAGAAGTCCTGGAAGATTAGAATCTTGGAGCCACGGACAGTCAGTTCTCGTTGCTGTCGGTACACTCTCAAGACCTTTTCTTTCATCATCCAGTCATGGCAAAGTACCACAACTGCTTCTGCTGCCTCGGTTGGGCCCTGGGGGGCATAGTCTGTGCACTCGCTCTGTGGTAATTTGGTCTTTGCCAAGATCCGTCCGAAGGGCAGCTGGGAGATCTTTAGTGGGATATTCCATGAGATGTACCACTCACTGACTCAGGGATTCCCACAAAATGTAGGTTGTTACAGTGATCTCTGTTCTCCAAGTTCTAGGGTTTGCCATGTATTTCTCGCTCTGAGGCCAGACTCTGTTGGAGAGAGACCCTTAGTTCCGCGATCTCCTTTTCGTTGGACTGGATTCTGCTTTACAGCTCTGTGATCTTTTGGGAGTTGGTGGTGATTAGGGTCATGGCTATGGCGAGGGCAGCATGGAGAGTTTCAAGCCGCTGGTCAAGTTGGGGCATCAAGAATTTTGAGACTTATTGAGCTAACACAAATACTTGTGTAGGGTCTTGCTCGGCGGCGGGATCAAAATATCGTGGTAGAGGGATAAGCTGCTGTGGGGATGGACTGGCATCTGTTTGTGATAAAGGCGGAGGATCCCCTCATGGAGAAGCGGGTTGGCGACATGGGTTCTTAGCAAGTTGTTTAGGTTGTTTTGGAGAGGTCATGCCTTTGTGCATTGTGGATGGTGATTGTGTGCTGGGTGGTAGGAGCTGTTGTAGGGTGGTGGGATTCTTTGTTTGGGTTTGGGCAGCAGATGGGGTTAGCAGATTGCTTAGTTACTGGTCACAGTGAGATAGGGGGTAGGAAGGCTGTCATAATCTGACTACTGTATCATGCTCTTGGTTGGTGGGAGCAGGGTGGGTGGGAAGTTCTGACGTGAACAGGCTGTGTGTTTGGAGATGGGGTTTGACCCCTTAATGACCAAAGACGGCTATATCCATCATGGCTTTGAACTATCACTGCGTGTAAATACTGTCTTTGGTCAGACAAATGTGCAGAGTATCATCCTAAATTTACCACTAACATGAAGTCCAATGTATTACATAAGAAAAAAAAAACGGTCTTGGAATCAAGGGCATGTGTTCAAGCGTTCCTTAAGGGGTTAATATGGGATCTATCGAAGCTTGTAGTGTGCAGCAAAGGTTAACAGATGGCGCCTGTGGGTTAATTGCTGTAGTTGGTCAATTCCGGCAACAGCCAGCAGATGTCACCTTTGCTCTATGGAGGGGTTATGCACTTGGATCTTTCTGAACCTGGTCCGAGCTGTTGCACCATGTGAGGGAGGAGGATGGGGGCCACGGCAGTCTACCCCACTGTTCTGCCTTACTCAGGGGAATTGAGCTTAGTGTTGCTAATGTGATCAGGGTTTGTGAGGCACCATATTCAATGTTAGGGTGTTGCTGTGCTGGTTTCTGACAGTTTGACTGTCTGTGGGCCTGGGCACTGCTGTGGGTGGCTCTGGTGGAGTTGTCGTCGCTTGCTGGGGTGGTCTGCTATCTTCCCTCTCCCCTGTCAGTTGTTTCAGGTCTGGTTTCCAAGGAGCTGGTGAGTGCCAGCAAGCGGGATGAGGTTGCACTCCTGATTAATGTGTATATTTTGCCTCCTGCTCTGTAGTGGGGTCACCTCCGGTCTATTTCCTCTGAGAGGTATGTGCCAGTAAGAGAAGCGTGTTTGTAGCGAGCTGGAGGAGTTGGGAAATCAGTAGTATAGCTAACCTGGGTCTTCAAAAAAGGTTCTGAGTGTAATGCTTGACATTCTATGTTATAGCCCCTGTTTGGGGTCAGGATTGGAGGCCTGCAGTTCTCAACAGTGGGACTCCTAAGACAAGATGGATCCCCAATGAAGAGTCTGCGGCCCCCTGGACCTCTTCCTTACTGCCTGCTGCTCCAGTTGTGAGAGGGTTAACAGACTCTCTCCAACTGGGGCAATCCCGTTCTCCTGAGGCCACTGCTGCATTATGCTGGTAATTGCAATCACAGTCAGCATAGAGCATCCTCCACGGTGTGGTCTCCCCCGCTATGCTCGCTCCAAAGTCTGTGCCTAACCAACTATCGCAATCAGTGGTTCACATATGTCGGGAAGGCGGATCCAGCCTGCCACTGTACGATCACCATGGCTGCAATTGCGATGCCCAGAAATCCAGCCGGGGGCCTGGGTCAGGAGAAAGCTGCAGCAGCTCTGCCTCCAGGTTCTCCTCACCTCTCTGCCGCTACGTCCCAGATCTCCGGCTATCTCTTCAGCGGTTTTCTGGGCAACTGGATGGCAGGTGGGTTCTGGTGCTCCTGATGCACCCCAGGGCCGGGGTACTCGGATCCTGGGCGTAGTTTTAAGGGACTGTCATTGGTGGCCGGTGCTGGGATCCATGGCCCTGGTGGTCACGAAAAAGGGGTTTAGTAAAAATAAAATAAGTCGTAGTAGTTTTCATACCTTTTACTGATGTTAAGCAGGTATAGTCTAATGTACACTCCAGGTAGTTGGGTATCACTTCGAGATTTCCACACCAAGTGGTTTGTAAGGCCCTCTGGTCCCGGTTTCCTTCCTGTTGAAGCTCTGACCTGTATGAAACTTAGTCTGGCCTCCGCTGTGTCTCTCACCCTTATTAACTACACTCAGAACCCTTTACTGGATGCCGCCTTTTTCCTCTCTGCAGCTCCTAGCTCTCAAGTTGGAGTTGCTGCGGGTGTCCGGGACACTGAAGTCTCCTCGGTGTACCAGTATTTTCTGCTGGGCTAAACTCCCCTAGGCAGACTCGGACTCCGGTATCCAGGTATTTTGTGGGATGAGCCGGTATGGCTCCTCTGCTCCCTATTTATCTGCTTTTCGCTTTGCCTTAATCCCCTACTCCTGGACCCTCACACTGGTTCAGGCTGTTCTCTGGTACGGGCCTAGCATGGCTCTGTTTACCAGGTCCTTCACAGTGCTGCCCGCACTGCACAGACTCTCTGACTCTCTCCTCTACTGACTAACTGTCTGACTAGCTCCGCCCCCTGCACCTGTACTTTTGGGGGAATTCAACTGACATCAGTAGTTCACCTGACGGCAGCTGTTAGAGCTCCCCCTACAGGCCAGGAGTGGCAGGTGTTGCATGTGTGAGGTGTATCCGATGTGGAAATCCCTACATGCACTAGGGTTCCTGTGGCTACCTGAACAACAGGGCGCCTCACTTCAGGGGTGCTGAAAGGCCTGATGGTGAGGGTCACCTCTCTGGGCCTTGCCTGATGGCAGGCTCCTGACCCAAAAAGCTGCCAAGTACCCTGCCCTGAGTGCAGTTTTGCGGTGGCTACAGATGGTCCAGCTAATGGAACTTATGAGGATGGGCATGATTTAGTTTGGATTGCAGGGAGAGCACTGCTCGGCGGCCATCTTCCGATTTCTACATTTAAGGAAATTGTATAGGAGAACTGCCCCTACACCAGATAGAGCCAGGCACTTCAAGGAAGAAGTCTCTTGACATCAGGATGGTTTAGAAAAAGAGCACTAGAGAGCTTATCAAGGTTGAGGATTATATACCAAGATGGGGGCATTATCCAGAAAGGGGGGCTAGATGCCATGATGGGGAGCTATATATCAGAATTGGGACTATATACCATGATGGGGGCCATGATTAAGATGGGGATTGGCACAGGACCCGTAGAAGCGCTACCAGCGTGAAATGGTTTGCTGTTGTCCTAGTCTGCACGCCATCCCTCCCTGCACCTCTACCCTACAATAATGGAATAAATTCCTGAAATGAGTCAGGAACTCCAGTGAGTGCTACAGCTTCCTTATTACTACATTGATTGCATACTCGTGTTATCTGCAGAGCAACGCTGGAAAGACCACTGTTTTCAGCTTTGGGTGGATGAGTAAATCTTTTGTGAGTGCCTAGTGCCCGGATTCCTTCTTCAGTGCAAAGTTTAGGATGGGGATTATATACCAGGATGGAGGGCCATATCAAGGATATATTATCTGTAATGGCCCCTTTACACGCAGCTACAGGTAACAGGTTTTCCACAGGTAACTTACTGGCTGCAGTGAAATCATGGAGACATAGTTCCATTTGTACACAGCAACAAGATAGAACCATGTCTCCATGATTTCACTGCAGCCAGTAAGTTACCTGTGGAAAACCTGTTACCTGTAGCTGCGTGTAAAGGGGCCATAAGGGTTCCAAAATGGGGACTTTAACCCCATTAGTGTCAGCAGCTGATCCCCCATAACAGTGCATTACAACCACATTTTTTGCTTGATTGTTTATTTTCCCTATTTTACATCTTTAAAAGCTAGGTGTGTCTTATTATCTAGTGTGTCTTATAGTCCGAAAAATACAGTAAATAAAACCTCCCAAAATATAGCAGAATTGTGTACAGAAGCAGAAAATCACCATGGCCAAATGGTGTTAATGCCACCCATAATCTGTACAATTTAAATGATAAACTTAAATCTTTTTGGGTGAAGAAAGTAAAATAATGCGTAATAATGTTTGCATATGTATGCTCACCTTCAAACTAATACTTTGTTGCAGTACTCTTTTTATTTTATGGCAGCATTCAGTCAGTTTGGCTGGAATCTATCAGCATTAAAAATGTACTGTAGAATTGGCAATCTTTGCCCATGCCTTTCTTCCTTGCAGTAGGGCTTTAAAATCTGACAGATAGCAAGGTTATGTCCTATGTTCAGCACTTTTCAGGTCAACCCATGAATTTTCAGTTGGATTCTGGTCTAGGGTTTTGGCTACGGAATTCCAGAACTCTGATCTTCTGGTGAAGTCATTCTTTGTCAATTTGGAGGTATGCCTAGGGTCATTGTCATGCCCTCAGTGAAATTCCTCATTATTTTCAGATTTTCAGCAGAGGCCTAAAAAGTTTGATGCTAAATTGATTGAAATTTTAAACTGTTGATAATTCCCTCCATTTCAACTAACCTCCCTTATTCTAGCTACCAAAAAAACAGGTAAACTAACAGCTCAGCATTTTGTTGATATGGTTGAAGAACCAGTTGTACTGCAATTTTTCAGAAAATTAAAAAAGCTCTGAAACTTTTAAGGCAAGGGCAAATATAGCCACCCCCACCATCATCCAGCCTGGCATCTGATTTAATGGTATATGCATCATCAGGATAAATATAAAGTTTAATATAATGGTGTATCAGAGAGCCAACGACTCTCTACTTTACCATTAAACATGTGTGCAGTGCCTTGTGAAAGCAATTGACCCCCTTGTACTTATCAACCTTTTGCCACATTTCAGGCTTCAAACAGAAAGATATAAATTCTAATTTTTCTTTGTGAAGAATCAACAAGTGGGACACAATCTTGAAGTGGAACAAAATTTTTTGGATATTTTAAACTTTTTTAACAAATAGAAAACTGAAAAGTGGGACGTGCAATGTTATTCAGCCCCTTTACTTTCAGTGCAGCAAACTCACTCCAGAAGTTCAGTGAGGATCTCTGAATGATCCAATGTTGTCCTAAATGACTGGTAATGATAAATAGAATCCACCTGTGTGTAATCAAGTCTCCGTATAAATGCACTTGCTCTGTGATAGTCTCAGGGTTCTGTTTCAAGTGCAGAGAGCATCATGAAGACCAAGGAACACACCAGGCAGGTCCGAAATACTTTTGTGGTGAAGTTTAAAGCTGGATTTGGATACAAAAAGATTTCCCAAGTTTTAAACATCTCAAGGAGCACTGTGCAAGTGATCATATTGGAATGAAAGGAGAATCAGACCACTGCAAATCTACCACGACCCGGCCGTCCCTCTAAACTTTCACGACGAACAAGGAGAAGACTGATCAGAGATGCAGCCATAAGGCACATGATCATTCTGGATGAACTGCAGAGATCTACACCTGAGGTGGGAGAGTCTGTCCATAGGACAAAAATCAGTTGTACACTGCACAAATCTGTCCTTTATGGAAGAGTGGCAAGAAGAAAGCCATTTCTCAAAGATATCTATAAAAAATCTTGTTTGATGTTTGCCACAAGCCACCTGGGAGACACCAAACATGTGGAATAAGGTGCTCTGGTCAGATGAAACCAAAATCAAACTTTTTGGCCACAATTCAAAATGATATGTTTAATAAAACAGTCCAAAAAAAGAGGGCACTCACCCATTTGGTGCTTCTTAGGAATTTATTGCCTTTTCAGGGTTCCGTTCAGGATTCCATAAAGTACAATGGAGGAATGGGGGGATGTGGAGGGATGCTGGACAACGGCCCGTTTGGTGCCCTGAATGGCAATTCTGCTGGTCTGAGTGAGCATACCCAGGTGCATTGCTGCCTCATCTAAGACGACTGATACACGGGGATACTCCCAACACAAAATCCCAGTAGTGCCCGGTCTTTACAATTTGGTTTTCAAAATTATATGTTTGGCGTAAAAGAAACACAGCTCATCACCCTCAAAACACCATGCCCACTGTCAAACATGGTGGTGGCAGCATCATGGTTTGGAGCTGCTTTTCTTCAGCAGGGACAGGGAAGATGGTTAAAATTGATGGGAAGATGGACGGAGCCAAATACAGGACCATTCTGGAAGAAAACCTGTTGGAGTCTGCAAAAGACCTGAGACTGGGACAGAGATTTATCTTCCAACAAGACAATGATCCCAAACATAAAGCAAAATCTACAATGGAATGGTTCAAAAATAAATGTATCCAGGTGTTAGAATGGCCAAGTCAAAGTCCAGACCTTAATCCAATCGGGAATCTGTGGAAAGAGCTGAAAACTGCTGTTCACAAACACTCTCCATCCAACCTCACTGAGCTCCAGCTGTTTTGCAAGAAAGAATGGGCAAGAATTTCAGTCTCTCGATGTGCAAAACTGATAGAGACAACATACAACAAATTGTGGGGTATTGGTTTGTCTTTTGGTCCAAAACATGTAAGCTTGTGAGCCACTACACGGCTCCCCACATCTCACAAGTCCTAGCCACTAAATTCATATCTAAAGTGAGCAAAGGACAATTATTTTTCTTACCACAGCAGATTCAGGTCTGGAGACCATTACACTCAGTGCTGTGTGCAGCTTTGCCCAGGTTATAAATGAAGGCATCATGAATGCAGGACACCAGCCCCAATCACTAGCAACCTCTTTTCTCACAGAAAGGAGGTTGCTAGTGATTGGGGCTCGTGTCCTGCATTCATGATGCCTTCATTTATAACCTGGGCAAAGCTGCACACAGCACTGAGTGTAATGGTCTCCAGACCTGAATCTGCTTGGTAAGAAAACTGATAGAGCCATACCCCAAGCGACTTGCAGCTGTAATTGCAGCAAAAGGGGGAGCTACAAAGTATTAACTCTAGGGTGCCGAATTATATTGTACACCCCACTTTTCAGTTTTTTATTTGTTAAAAAAGGTCAAAATATCCAATAAATTTCGTTCCACCTCATGATTGTGTCCCACTTGTTGTTGATTCATCACAAAAAAATTAGAATTTATATCTTTATGTTTGAAGCCTGAAATGTGGAAAAGGTTGATAAGTTCAAGGGGGCCAAATACTTTCACAAGGCACTGTATCCGAGGTTTGACACAGGATGCATGATAATGTTAATTATTTTGTCAGTCAGTACATGCAAGCTATTGGGGCCGCATAATATGTATAGATATTATATTGTGTACTAGGTGTAGAGCCCTGCATAGTAATTAACTGTTCTTAGGGTGCTTTCACATCTGAATTTTTGCAAATCCAGAAGAAATCCGCCGTTTTTGCAAAAACGCAATGCGGTACACTTGCGCCAAGTTGCGCTTGTGCTAATGCATTGTAAAGGGACCTCTGGGCAAGTGCGGAGGCTTGCGGTTTAGACAGTTATCAGGCGGCAGTTGAAAACTGCTGCAAGCAGTGGTTTTCTTAATGCGCCAGAAGTGTGGAATCGTGGCGTAAAAGTCAGTCTCCACACATGTATGGAGGTCCCTTTACAATGCATTAAGCACAAGCACAACCTTGCCGCAAGTGGTGTGCATCTGCTTTTTGCAAAAAGGTGAAATTCCACCAATTTTGCAAAATGGCAGATCAGACAAACCTGCAGTTCAAAAGTTCAGGATTGCCTGATCTGCCGAAATTGTAAATAATGCAGATGTGAAAGCATACTTAGTTATAACAAAAAAGAATGATTATTTTATACATAAAAGCCACAACGTAAATGGACAGAAAGTACAACTAGTATATTGCCACCTCAGTTGATAGTAATATTGGGAAGTAATATATTATATTTTTATCCTTACTATTATTAGTAATATTGGGAAGTAATATATTATATTTTTATCCTTACTATTATTAGTAATATTGGGAGGTAATATATTATATTTTTATCCTTTGTTGATTCAGTAAACATCATAGACTATGTTTTGAAGGGAATTAGGAACAATTCCATACAACTCATAATACATTGGTAGTGAGTGTTACCTCACATATGTTTTGAAGGGAGATTTTAACCCCACAGACTTTACAGTCTGTTGCCAAAAAAAATGTCTATTCACTGTTTGTATTAGTGAGGAAATAGATACTGTTTTGACAGGTAGCCTGCATATTTATCAGGTGACCTATAACTTACCATATTTGGCACTATGAAGTGACCAGGCATAGTAACTAACTGTTAATAGTTATAACAAAATAAAATTATTATTTTGTACATAAAAGTGACAAAGTGAAAAGACAAAAAGTACAGCTAGAATAATATAATGCAGCCTCCATATATATATGTGCATGTATGTATGTATGTATGTATGTATGTCCTCACACAGCTCTGCCCCCTTCATTGGTCTTCTCCCTCCACACAGCCCCACCTCCTTAATAGCTCCACCCTCTCCATTGGTGCATATGACTCCACCCCCTTTGGTTAGCCAAACACCCTATAGGGGCAGGACAATGTGGAGGGGCAGAGCTATGAAGGGGTGGGGCTTTGTGGAAGGGCAGAGTTATGAAGAGATGGAGGAGCAGCTATGAAGGAGATGGGGCTATCTTGTGGGGCAAAGCTATGAATGGGGCGGGGCAATTTGTGGACATACATAAATACACACATACATACACTCAGCTTTGTATATTAGAATAGAGTGGCTATGGAGCCACCATGAAGTGTATAGGGGCTATAGGGCTGTTATTCTGTGTATGGGGCCTATGGAATCATCTTACTGTGTATTGAATGGCAATATGATCATCCTACTGAGTATATGGGAGCTGTGGAGCATAATACTATATGTAGCAGGGCTATAGGACCCATCCATACTGCGCATAGATGGACTGTGGGGCCATCATACTGGATAAAGGATATGAGGGCATTATAGGTTTCGAAGGCTCTGTGGGAGCAACATATTGCATTATACTGTGAGGTGAAAGGGCTGTTTTGACCATTACAATTTAGAGGTGGCCTGTGTAGAGATCATGCTGTTTTGAGGAGGTCATGGTGGGGACATTATACTGTAGGGGAGGGATACTGTCGAGACAGAATACTGTTTTGGAGATCCACACTTGGGACACAATACTTTGATTATGGTGAGTACTTTAAGGGTATATTGTGTGGTTGAAATCATACAACATGTGGTGGGCGGGCATTTTTGGGGCATCATACTTGGTAAGGACCATGTGTGAAGTCTTCATATAACATGTGGGAGGTGGGCATTTTGGGGGGCATCATACTCTGTGGGGAAGATGACAGAGGTATGGCAGTGGGTGAAGACACTAACTGACTTTTGTATGGGCACATTTGCTATGTACATGCTGCAGTACAAGTACTAGAGGTGGGAATATGCCCTTCTTTGACTGCGTGTATGTTGCAATGGCTCTGACTATATTTTTTTAGGGGGGAGCGGGGCCCAAATAAAGCTTTTGCTATTGAGCCCCATAATTTTTATATACTCTTCTGCCTAATGGTTAACAATGTTTAGGCCTTTACAATTGTTTGTAGTTCCATCACTGCACGTAATGTGAATTGTTACAACTATCAATGATTCTTGTCTGCTTTTCTTCTTTTCTTCAATTTCCATTGTGAAGTGTGAAGATTGATAATTTGGCATAGTTGCTTTTCATCACATAGATTCATTTTTTTGGTACTCCTTCCTACTCTTAAATAAAGAGCGGCAGCATTTTGTCCAGTGTTCACAGCGGTGTACAGATATGTTTGTAAAAGTGTAACATTATAAAACGCCTTTTCTTCTACCAGTGCCATTGTATAATTTGTTGAGTGTTCATGTGGAGGAGGTAGAAACATGTTAGGGATAAAGTGACATACAGTAATGGGGTGTGTGGATCTATGATGCAAAAACCTACTGGAGACTGCTCCAGTAAATGAAGGCGCTTTTATTCTACATACAAGGCAAAGTAAGAGATGGCACAGGAGGGAGTTTCATCAGAATCCCCTGTTAAAAGCAGCAATACAGAATAAAAAGGACTTTAAACCAAAGTGAAATGTTCCTGCTATATTATACTCAATACATACTGTATTTAGAAAGGTACTTTGAATTTTTAAAATATGGTTATTTTAACTACTCAAAAAACATCACCATCATTAGAACTGAAGCTTTACCATTTTAAATAGCTATTTTATACACTTTTTTTTAAATTAAAGTTATATCATTTTAATTCAAACAATGAACAAAAAGAACACAAATAGTATGAATTTTTTAATCTGGACTGAGAGTTATTATCTAGAAACAGAGTTACAAAACAGTTAAGCTCAATCGGGCTACCTTGTTTGCTAAACTACCATTAAAATGAATGGGAATTACCAAAACAACCAGCTATGCTGTTGACATGTTTCCCAATTGGTGGAAATGACTTATCCTGATATGGCAGGGATAAGAGGAATTGTAGTAGGGGCATTTGCCCTAGGCACAGATGGCAGAGAGTTGCTGTTGGACTGCCTAATGCGGGGACTCATTATGGAAAGGAGAGGACAGTGTGGCAGCAATATATCATCAGAGGTAAAGTGTGGGAGTCATATTTTGTGCAGGGAACATGTTCAGATGAAATTATTCAAGGGTACAGTGTAGTACAGATATTTTTATATTTAGGAGCATTATTTTGACACTACTATTCTTAACCCCTTATTGATGGAGCCAATTTTTACTTTAATGACCGGGCCATTTTTTGCAATTCTGACCAGTGTCATTTTATGGGGTTACAACTCTGGAACGCTTCAACAGATCCCAGTGATTCTGAGAATGTTTTTTCTTGACAAATTGTTTTTCATGTTGGTGGTAAATTTAGTGCAGTATTTCTTTGCATTTATTTGTAAAAAATCAGAAAGTTGGCAAAAATTTCCCACATGTCTACTTTACATCAGCACAATTTTGAAACATTTCTTTTTCTTAGGAAGTTAGAAGGGTTCAAAGTTTATCAGCAATCTCTCATTTTTACATCTAGATTAACAAAACCATTTTTTAAGGGACCACAGCACACTTGAAGTGACTTTGAGAGGCCTATGTGACAGAAAATCCCCAAAAGTGGCAACATTATAAAAACTGCACCCCTCAGACTGCTCATAACTAAAGATGAGCGAACGTTCCACAAACATGTTCACCAATTTGAAATTCGGCACGAACATTGACAATTCGATTCGTGATCAGAAAACCCAACCAATTTACTAAAATATCGGTGAATGCGGCTTTGTTCAGGGAAAGAGTTCAAAATTTTAAAATTGGTCCTAAAATTTTCCTTTAAGGCTTGGGGCAAAAATGCTTGCCAGAAGACCCAGTGGCTGTAAACTCCCCTAACCTTCGGTTTGTGGAGTTCTCAGCCACCAGGTCTTCTGGCGGTTTTCTCTCAACCTGGTGAATTTAAGGGAACTTTGAAAGAAAGTTGTTAAGCATTCTTGAGTTCCCAGGTGTTGAGATATTTGCAGGCTGTGAATTTTTGGGACAGTGCCAGATGTGGCAGCTGTGTAATTCATGAACCTTAAAATCTCCTTTGTGCGCATGCGCAGTGCGCGTTTTGAAGCTAACAAAGCGGCGCGGGTGTACTACGTCACCCGGCGCCGGAAATGACGCGATTCGCGTCACCCAGCCCCACTACAGGCCGGCCGATACAGCACAGAGCGGCGGGGAGGCGCGCATTTTAATCTGATTAGAAGATCACGCCTATGGAGGCGTGATATCATGAAGTGGGAGAGCCTGCCAGGGTGACTATGAATAGCATAGTCACTCATTATCATCCCTAATGAGGTACTGTAATAACATTTATCTTCAATTTCATTTGGTGCATTTAGGAGCTAAAAGGAGTGTAGGGTAAGTGTTACTATGCTTTAGGGACAGCTTTTAATAGCTTTAGAGGTGTTTTGGGGGTGACAGGATCCCTTTAAATATCCCTTTAACCCATTTCTGCCAAAATAGTAATTTTGCAACCTCGAAAATAGGTGTTTGAAAGCTCTCTGTGTGTAAGAATAATTAAAAATGACAATGACATGATTTCCTGTTTTGAAAACATTCATTTTACAAACAAAACACAAAAAACTGGACCTAATTATAAAATCTTAGTTGCTAGAAGCAAAAGATTAAGCGTCCCAAAAAAGGATATTGGAAGATAAAGGGTTAAGAGAGCTTTTAGATTTTTTTCGTTTTCATTTTATGCATTATTTTTTTTAGAGAGCAAACCTTTATTATTGCAGAGGGTCAGCAGCAGGCAAGGCCCCTTCTTCACACTTTTCTGCTAGCAATTGAGATAATATAGCATATGTCCATGATATGCTTAACATACATGGCCTTATAGGTCTGTTCACTCTCATAAAACACTATACTATGGATATTCATTCTTGAAAATAAGCAATCCCTTTTTTTCCTTTCCTTCCGTATGTTTAGAATACAGATTTTAGCATTGCCCACTAGCCTTATTAAACATTCCAGATAAATTGGTGGTAAGCTGAAAAAAACTATTTTCTTATTCATTCTCCAGATATGTCAGGATTCAATATTCACTCACTCTCCTCAACTGCAAGCCCAGGTTCTACCTGTAACTTGGAGAATGAGATTTGTAAGTCAGGTGCCTTCTGCAGCCCACCTCATGCAGGGATTAATGAGGAACCAGGGAGCAAGATTGGGCAAACAATAATATCCCATAAGTGATTGGGTCCTGGTGCTGGGAGAGGCGGGACCCTAGGCAAAGACGAGATGCCTGACTGCGGAGACCGATGCCACCTTCGGATTGCCATACAATGCAGCAAGACCGTGTACCATGTGCCTGCAGTCTGCACTTTAAAGGCTTGATGGATCCACCCCAAGAGATGCCTGCTCTTGAGGAGCTGATTTTTCTCGCCATTCCAGGGGCTTCACCATAATCAGAGCGGCCCACAGAGGAGATACCCACATATTTGATCTAGAGTACAATCCGACTCCCCATGTTGGGGCTGAGAAGCACTGAGGTTAGGATCCCGCATGCCTGAAGATGTCCCACCCGAATGAAGATCAGAATAAAGAGGTGAGCTGTTCTGTATGCCAGCCAGGACTACAACAGGTCAGAGGCAAGATCCTGCAGAATGCCTTGCCTTAGTCTGGCTGCAATTGGTGGATCTGAAAAATCGAGGAGGATGATGATGAGGAGGTAGTAGCGGCAAAGGCCCAAGTTTGCCTGACTTCTATAGCACCCTCACCAGATGCCTTTGACTGTAAGAATGCAATACCCCCTCCCAGCAAGTATCCTTATAGGTATGAACCACCGTAGCCCTTGTTATATCTGGAAGAAATTAGGCTTTCAGATGCCCTTGTCTGAGAGTGGTTGCAGGGGCCAAAATGTAGTGACTTTTAGGAGCAATGTACTCAGGGCTGGGTGGTGAATTTCATCCAGAAGAGAAGGTTTTGGTTTCTAGCCGAAGACAGGACTGGTGAGAGGTGCTATGTCAACCGGTCCATCCTGTTGCATGATCATCTGCCTTCACAAACCCGCACCTTCTATGTTGGGGAGGTGGTCACCTTCCTGTAGGTAAAAGGCAGCAATAGGTGGAACACAGTATGAGTGAGTAAGGTCACAATCGCAGAGGATTTCCAAGAGTGGCAGCAGGAGAGGATAGAGCGTCAGCTGCTGGCCAGACCTGACAATGTTAGCCAGTCAGCTGCAATGAAATCCAAATGGGTCAGAGAGGCCTATCAGGGTACCCCGAGTTCCTCCGGTGAGTATTGGATGAGGTGTTGTTCCCCTAGTCACTCCATCCACTTCTCTAGCTGTGGCCATGATGGGGTATGCAGGGGGACAGGTGGCAGTGGAGAATGCCCTGGTGGAGTAGCCCCTGAAATCCCCTGAGACAGACCGGGAGTGGCCTACACTATGAAACCGGCATGTTCATCCTGTTCATCGGTGAAAGAGATGTGGCAACAGTGGGCTTCACAAAAGAATGCTGATTAAAGAATGATGCCCAAGAAAAAATCTGTTGTAGGTTCGCTGACCGTTTGGAAGAAATGCTCCTGCTGTGACCCTGCATCATGCAAGTTGCCGGCTGATAGCCTCGCCGTTAGTACTGTAGCCCTGTTGGCCGGAGAAGGACTTGTTTTGAATTCTGACAAGAGCAAGGCTTGTCCTTTTGTTAATTTTATTTTTCTCCTTCTTAAGTTTAGTGCTGGTTGTGCTTCCCCCTGCGGATTAGCGGGACTATAGCCTTCAGGCTACACCTCAAAGCCCTAAATGGACTGTACTCTTAATGGACTGTGCCCTTAATGGACTGTGTCCCATTATCTTGATGGCCTGTACCTCATTTTAATGAACTCTGCTGATCGTTGTGGGACTTATGTACTGTATATATCTAAATATGCGTGTATTTCATGAATATTCAGTGTTTGTGTAACATAAATCTGAAAAATTGGATCATTTACCAACATGTGTTATTTTTAAAATTTGCAACAGTAAAGCTTTAACTTTACTTCATGTGTGTTTGACTGTTTGTGTAAAATAAGAGGTGTTTTGATACACCCATACAGATGCTGGAGAACATGTTGCAGGTCTTTGACTGCAGGTCCAGTAGAAAAGGGCTGGGCAACTCTAGTCCTCAATGGCCACAAACATTGCATGTTTTCAGGATTTCCTTAAGCATTGCACAAGTTGTTGGAATCAACACCTGGGCAGGTGATTACATTTCCATTTCCATCTGTGTAATGCTAAGGAATCACTTACAGGATATTACTGTTTGCACAATCTTGTTGCCTAACCATTCCATGGGGTGGGCTGCAGAAGGCATCGGATTTACATTACAAATCCCATTCCCCATACCACAGGTAACACCTGAGCTTGCAGTTGGGTGGAGTGATTATAGAAGCCTGACATATTTGGAGGAGAGAAAAGGTAAACAAATACGTTTATTGAGCTCACCCTCAATTCATCTGGAATGTTGAATAAGGCAAGTGGGCAGCAATGTCAACATTTTGTAATCTAAACGTATGGAATGAAATTAGATAAAGCGATTGCACAATTTCAAGAAGCAATATCCATAGTATAGTGTTTCAAAAGTGTGAACAAACCTATAAGACCCTGTATGTGAAGTATATATTGGCAATATGCTATTTTATATGAATTGCTATCACAGAGGTGCAGATAGCATGCTGCTGACCCTCTGCAATAATAAAGGTTTGCACTTTCCACCCCAAAATAATAATAATTTTAAAAAAGTAATAATTAAAATATAACAAAAATAAAAAAAAATCCCTTTTTTTTTTATATTAAGCTCTCTTAAATGGATTTTTTAAGAACATTGTAAGCTTTCTGGACTTCACAGCTACTGCCACATTTCACACTGTTTCCAAACTTCACACCCTGCAGTTGTCAAAAATATCTGAAAACTCCAGGAAACTTAAAAAAATATTTTAAACCTCCAAAAAATTCTATGGATTGACAGAAAACAGTAGACCCCATAACTGGGAACACTCCTAACCATATGGTTAGGTGTTGTCTCCAGCCAGAGGGCCTTCCGGCGAGCATTTTGGCCCCAAACAATAAGGAACAGTTTTAGGGCCATCTTAAGTATCAAAATTTTTGTCCCAAACAAAGCCACATTCTGCAATATTTTAGTAAATTGCTCGGGTTTCCAATTGCGAACAGAATCGCCAATGTTAGTGATGAATTTGAAATTGGCAAACACGTTCAGGGAAAGTTTGCTCATCTCTAGTCATGGCCATGAAAGGCAGACAAAAGATTACAATATTAATTATTAATTTATGTTAATATTATTTGTATCACTTAATGTTGAGCAGAATTAAGTATGTTGACACCCCCTATATACACAATGAGCCTACACACAGCCCCCTATATACAGCATGAGCCTCTGCATAGATCCCTACATACAGGATGAGCCCTCACATAGCCCTTCTATACAGTGTGAGGGGTAAAGCCCCCTATATACAGCCTAGCCATTACATTGTCCGTCTATCCAGTGTGAGCCTCCATATACTCCCTTGTATATATTATAAGTTAGCACATAGCCCCTAGATACATGCTGAGCCCCTGCATAGCCTCCTATTTACAAGTGAGTTCCCACATAACCTCCTATAGACACTGATGAGCACAAGGGTTAGAATGTGTTGAATTTTTGACTTAGAGGCTCTATATCTCACCATCCACTACAGCTTTGAGCATGAAACTACATTCATTTTATTGTCAGTCGTCTTGACTAGTATACATATATACATTTTACTTGTAAATATTTAACATATCATTAGTTATGCAGATTATTTTCATGTCACTCCATTGTTATTGCTTTGCTTACTTGTGTTTGAAGCATCTTTTTCTTCCTGTAAACTAATTATAACCTATTCTCACATACCCTAATATCTCAGTGTGTTAAAAGGTTGATCCCAAGTGAAAGGACACTGGTCTGTATTGAGAAGAGGCTTTAAAGAAGATTTACCAGGAAAAGAGAAACAGCATCATCCAGCTCATCAATAGTGGTCTCTTGGCCAAGAAAACTGCTAAACTACATCATCTGAGGGCCACGACAGTAGAAGAATACAAAATGAAATCCATCCATTCATTGAAAAGCCAGGAAGTGGATGTCCAGGTAAAATATTGGAGTCAACAAGGCGACTCATCACAAGGTCTATTGGTTCTGGTAAAAAAAAAAACAGCAGTTGTTGTGGCTCATATGCTTTGTAGTAGTGAGATCACAGGCATTCATGCAATCACAATGCAACACACATTACACAATTCTGGAATGATGGACCAAAAAAGGTGAAGAATCCTCCACTTCAATATAATTTGTAAGGTGGTCAATGCCAACAAAAAGAAGAGAGATATGTATCACTGTAATTATTAACCTCAGTGATGTAGACTCAAATATTTTCTCCAGTGCTAGGTACTGAGAGGGTTAAACAGCTTTAACAGTGAAACATTTTGACAACAGCTAAAGAGATGGGTGGGACGGTTATTCATCAGATCTCCTCGTTAGGGTATGGCACAGCAGGTAAAATGAAGACCTATGGATTCATTTAGGGTTTTGTATGTTGTGGAGGTAGTAGGCCACCACAGTCTTGCTTTGAGTGAACAGAGCTGAACCTCAATTTCTATTCGAGTCAACTCCGCCATTACACGGACTGATTTTGAATGTTGTTTTGTTTTCTTTATGCCAGAAAGGCTGTTCATTTTATTTTTATTAAACATACTGATTTAGGTTATGGAAAGTTTTTGACCCAATGATTTAGAGCACAAGTTTTACTGCTTTTCATAAAGATGCTTTTATTAATTCATCAAGGAGATTTAAAAATTGCAGGTACAAAAGTGCTTAGAAAGTGTAAAATATAAGTTATACATGGATCTGGATTATAGAGGACACTAGGGGGTTAGGGTCTTCTTGTCTCCCACTCCAGGACACATTCATGGTAGCAATTCTAACAAATACCAATGTGCAGACCTAGTATATTTGTGGCTAAGAGCTCCAGCTTGTATGTATAGAGGGTTCATACCCTGTCCCCTATTAATACAGCCAACTGACTAATAACTCCAACCCATTATACATCATAAATATCAACATGGAATTTGTGCCCAAGCTTACCCATATCAGTGCCAGGATGCGGAGATGACCACAGAAGACGCCCCAACTCCATGTTGGTTTATGAAGCTTTTTTTAAAAACTTGCTGAAGATTTAAAATGACGAGCATTTTAAGGATTTAAAGGGAAACTGTAAGGTACTCTGTGGGCACATATCCAACATTTCTGTCTAGCAGTCCCTTCATGTATTTGCACACAAACAGATCTTTAGAAAAACTATTACTAAAAACCGTTTATGAGATGCGAAGTAGAACTTTGACTAGTCAAGGGGGTGTTAGTTCCTTGCGGGCATTATAACATGCTTTAAAGGGAACTTGTAACCCCTTTGGACATTTTAAACTATGCTCACCAGCTTACATATAATGTTAATGGGGTTCTTATAACCCCTCTATGTGCCCAGATTGGCCCCTCATACCTGAGATATGAGTGTCCAGCATTGGCCTCCTATTGAGTTCGGGAGGCTGCTATTTAGTCCAGATGTATAAAGTCCTTGCCAGCCCCCTGGCTGCAAAGCCCACCCTGCAATTTGAAAATTCCCGCCCTTCCTCTGGCCGTCGCAGTGAGTGACAGGAGCACTCACGTCTGCGCAGTGGAGCCACTGGAGCAGGTGACTGCGCTCATTCATTGAAGCTAGTGGCGACGTCTTGCAAGATTTGCGGAGTCTCACGAGACTTTGTTGCGAGACGTCCGCGCATCAATGGATGAGCGCCGTCACCTGCTCCAGCGGCTCCACTGCGCTGGTTACCTTTAATCTCTCCATCTCCCCATTGCCAGTCTCGGTATAAATTGAACAGCACTTGTATGTACAAGTAATCCGAGACGTGCAGACAGTTACAGCATGCTGCCATCTTTTTCTTAGTCCGTTCTGAGCTGCCTCATTGCCTGACATTAGGCCGAGCGCATTGCAGAGTGTTCACACATTGCACTTGTGCGAGTCACATGCCAGTGTGAATCCAGCCTTATGCAAAATAACAGACAAGCAATAAAATAAACCTTAACTTCATTACATTTTTAAACAATTCCACAGTTACTCACATGTTACAAGTCTTCATCCTGACAAGCGGACAAGACAGCTGAGCAGCTTTCAAAATGCTTTGACTTTGAAAAAGAACATAAAAGTCAGTAAAAGATTATTAGAAGCTTTGATCAACCATAAACCTATTGGTCTTCTAAATATTCGGAAAACTGTGTTCACATTCACATCCAATTAATGCAGCTCTTACTACAGTTTAAATTGTGATTTACATTCTCTGAGTGAAAATCATTACTTCAATAATAAATGGCTGCTGCATGTCTGAATACCATTTTGATTTTTACAGCTATTTTACATCTATCTAGAGATAAAGGGCTGTGTAATGTTGAAGCTTGTTTTCTGGCTATCAATGAGGGATATTTAAACCCTTCGTGACCAAGCCTGTTTTCCCCTTAAGGGAAATGAATCACCGGGATTTAACCCCATTTAAATCAGCACAGCAGGTGACTGACATGTGCAGCGAGACATCACTATATGGGTTTTTTTTTATTCCTCCCCTTTGGGCTTGCCTTTCTGCTGTAAGCCGAACTCCCCTAGATGAATCTGGATGAATAGAAGGGTGGTTCGGCTTACAGCATACAGGTAAGCCCACAGGGGAGGAACAAAAAAACCCAAACAGTGTTGTCATGCTGCACACATCAATCACCTCCTGCACTGATTTACAGGTGGTTAAATCCTGGTGGTTGGCTCCCTTTAATGACCAGGCCATTTTTTTTCACTTCTGACGAGTGTCTTTATATGAGGTAATAATGACTCTGGAACGCTTCAATGGATCCCAGTGATCCTGAGATCATTTTTTCCTGACATATTGTATGTTAGTGGTAAAGTTAGGATGATATTTTATGCGAAATTGTGAAAATATCAAAAATTTGACAAAAATGTAGCAATTTAAATATTTTCAATGTTTATACCTACAAAATAGTTACTAAATAATAGTGTATATCAATGAATTAGAATATTATCAAAAAGTTAATTTATTTCAGTAATTCCATACAAAAAGTGAAACACATACAGGGATTGGACAAAATAATGGAAACACCTGGAAAAATCAACAAAAGTTAGTTTAATATGGTGTAGGTCCACCTTTTGCAGCGATTACAGTCTCTATTCTCCGAGGTATGGATTCATACAAGGTGATATCATTGGCCCGGCGGATCTCCACGAAATAGCACCCCAGATCATCACAGAACCTCCGCCATGTTTTACGGTTGGGAGAAGGCAGTCTGGATGGAATGTTTGGCACCCCACCTGGTCAGGCGTCACAGTTGGGGTACTGCACCCATAAATGAGTGTGCGGTTACCGCTGTTACAACGGAGGAGGGAGGACACACAGTGAGATTCAGTCAGCACTGAGGGAAGACGGAAAACAGGGATCCTCCGAGTGAGTAAAGGAGGAATCCCAAGGAGGGGGCCCGTAGAGAGCGAAGCGGACAGCCCAGATGGAAGGAGGGACCCCCCAAGCACCCATACTCAGGAGGAAACCCTGGTCTGTTTTACCGGAGCACCGGTTACGAAGACGGTGAGGGAGTTCAGCCCCTCACCGAGAACACTGGAGGTCGCGGACCGTTTACTGGCCCCGACACCATGTCCAGAAGAATTGTCACACCAGGATTCCCATCTACAACGGCAGGATCCATTGAACGCAAATGTGAAAGTAGCCTTAGAGAACCATGTATAATTTCATTTAAACTTCACAAATACTTGCACCTTATTGATATATCACATAAAAGCCCAATAAAAGACATTGAACTTTGTGGGTATAAAATGAAAAAAATGTGAAAAAGTTCACGGCATGTTAATACCTTTCAAGGCACTGCATGTGACAATAAAAAGGATATGAGCTAGCACATAACATAGGAGGATGGCATCACTAAAGATGCAGAAACACTTTAGATTTCCAGATATTTCTATATGAGCAGAAATGGAACAAATCTACGTTCCAGTAGAAATAGAATTTATGAAATATTGTCTCTTTCCTCTGCATTACATTTAGTGAATACCCGTATATTGTCTGGCCAGTCTAAAAGCTTTTCAAGATGAAAACTTTTTATCTTTACTTATAAACATTGAAGCAGGGTCGTTTTGACTGATTTATCCTAAAATAACAAGGAATAAAAAGAAGCTGAGATTTCCATTTAGAATATTTCAGACAATGATGTTGGAGGGAAGCATTTTAAGATCAGAAAAAAATTAATTTGTACAGAAATACCAACATTTATAAATGATACACTCATGCACTCCAAATGCCCTCATTCTATCAGTATCATTCCATTTCCATGAGCTTATTTTTTATTTATGTGTTTAAAGCACTAAAAGTGTTCCTAAGATGAATATCGTCATTGCCGACAAAGTAAAAAAAAAATACATTTTCTGTGTTCTGTGTTAGAGAATTGAGAGAAGTTGAAAAGCTAATACAGGTTTAGAGGACCATTTTCTAAGAATTACAATGCAATCTGCTAGGTAGCTCTGGTCGCCAGTCATGGCTAAATGCATTGCTTATCACAACTTATCATTTTATTGTGCATTTTCACAAAGTTTACCTGGATACTCATACATCAGATTTGTATTTCTGGAAGAGCGACTACATTATTGTACAATTAAAGTGTTATTGTCATCATTTAGTTTCAGGAGCATGAGGTTCCCCAGCCTCCTAGTTTGCTGCTCTTTGGTGGGTGACGCAATTTTTCCCGAACTGAGCAAAATCTCCAATGCTACTAGATTAAGCAGGTTTGCCTCCGTAGCATAATAGGAGCTCAGTGACACTGAAGTTACCGAGATCAGGAGCTATCAGTGTGTTCCAGCAATTAGGCCAGCGTAAGGACAGTGCTTTCAAGCTCTATTGGAAAAATGTGTAAACTGTGACCTAGTCACCACTTATGGTTAATCCAGAAGGAACAGTTAACACATAAGCCTAGGTCAGGTACCAGGAGGACTCATAGTGGATTCCAGGAGTTTACAGAGGCGTGGGTTTCCAGGAAGACCCATACTGAATAAAGGGAGTCAACTAAGATGTGGTCAGGTAACTGTGTGAGGTTGAAATACCTGGGGATCACGTCAAACTCAGAAAGTAAGCAGAGGGGTAGCCAAAAAACAGACCAGGGTCAGTAAGCAATAATCAGTACAGACACAGGTTTGTGGCCAACAGCAGAGCTCACATAGAATGCATGACTGGTACAATTCTGGGAGAAGTTGCTCTGTAAAGTAGTAGAGCAATCACTGGAAATGTGGAACATCTGAGCAACCAAGCACCTACCAAATCTAATATGAAGGACTTTGCTAATAATCAGCATACTGACAGCCCAGTACACCAAGGTACCATTTGCAGCATATTCTCTATAGCATCCTAGATGTACCACGTGGAGAGATGGTGTCATAAGCACTTTACATGTTTAACCATTGCTGCTAGATATCTATGAATAATAAAGATTCTATTTAGGGCTAATAAGCCAGAGTACTGGTGTAAAATACTTTGAATTGTCACAATTTCTTTGCACAACAGGAATTTGAACAAACGTTATTGACAATAACAGAGCTGGCAGCACTCACCGGACTTGGGATAATAAACACCTTTATTATTCGATAATGTGGCGAAACAGGTGGCTGTGCATAGGGGATAGTGGAGGGAGGATGGGGGGTCGTCTTCCCGGTGCTTCTACGGGTTGCAGTGAATGTGGGCGTTACTTCCTGTTATTTAAACCCACCCAACTGTTAACTATACAGGTGCTGGATCAGTGCTTATAATAGGCTACATGCCATACGAAAAATATAAAAATACAGCCTGGAAAACGCACCTCTATAAACATTTTGAGATGCAGCCTGAAATAAAAATGGGTTATGAGAACAATAAAAAAAAACACCAAGTTGGACCATTGGATTTTAACCCCCTTTGCTCCAATTTATTGGAAGTGAAGGATGATACGAATAGTCTCTTGAGCATGACAAACAATCATGTGGATTCCATTTTATCTGGTGAGAAATTCATTAAATGAACCTCATTAATAATGGTATTTGAAACTCCATTCTTAAAGAATCAGGGCTATATCTTTTCATTTGAAAGCACTTGCCAGTTATATTGTTTTGCTGCTAGACTATAGATGTGGCCGGTACCCTAAGTTACAAACAATTAGAAAATATATATAGATAGTTTGATGCCAAAGCAAAATTTTTCTAATGAGTAAATTGCAAAGTTGCTCGTTTTTACAACCACTTTGCAATTTTACCCATCTAAGAAGATGCGAATTTAACACTGTGTATAAAAAAGCCCTATTATAAAAGTCTATTTTTATTAATTCTAAATAAAACTTTTTTCCTTTTATAGTGAACCTGTTAGCTCATCTAACATGTCTGGTTTAATAAGTCATTGTAATCTTAATTATATAACATTTCTGTAGCATTTTTTCTTTGAGTTCTTTATTGTATCATTCCTCTGGTATTCTTCCTTGGAAATGGGTGTTATCAGGTTTTCCTGCTCATTGTTCAGTTGTTGCTGATAATATCATACTACATATGGGCACATCCCTAAGTGTACCATCACACTTGGCGACACACCAGCGATCCCGACAACGATACGACCTGGTAGGGATCCCTGGTGCCTCGCTGTGTGGTCGCTGGTGAGATGTCATACAATCAGATCTCACCAGCGACGCAGCAACGATCAGGAATGATACGGAAGTCGTTGGGACCCTGTTTCTCAGACCTGTAGTATTGAGGTCATTGGTCGTTGTCCCTGTCAAACACACCGATGCATGCTGCCCAGCAGGACCCCAATGATCAAAAAATGGTCCAGGCGACTCTGACACAACCAGCGATCTCACAGCAGGGGCCTGGTCGCTGCTAAGTGTCAAACATAGCGAGATCGCTGGAGAGGTCCCTGTTGCTTCACCAAACTTGTGACTCAGCAGCGATCTGTCAAGCAATCTCGCGTAGTGTGACGGGGGCTTTAGATAAAGGGAAAGGCAATGCCAGTTTCCCAAGTCATTCACAAACTTCTAGGGGAAATAGATAAAGGGAGCCAGTCAGGAAAAAAGTACATGTATATTTAATTGATGTGCTGAAAAAGTCAGGGTATGTGCACATCTGACGTTTCTGCATCTTTGCAGACCGTCCTAAAACCGGTGTAAAATTGCAGAAACTGAGTCTTCTGACCTCAGCAGTGTCCATCGTTTTTTGAGCGGTTTTATAGCGTTTATACAGCGTTTTGTTGGCGGTTTTCTGGCGGTTTTTCTTGCCGTTTTTAAGACTGTTTTTTGTGCACTTGTAAGCTAGAACCGCTGGAAAAACGCTCAAAAGAAGTCACTTGCTCTATCTTTGAAAACCGGTGGAAAACCGGTGAAGAAAGTGGAAAGGAGACAAAAAAAAACCGTTCTAATGTAAACAGCGTTTTCTAAAATCCATTGACTAGCATGTTAATCCAACCGGTGGTTAGGATTAACATAAATTAACATAAAACTCAGCGGAAACCGCTGACGGAAAACGCTAAAAAACAGCCCACAAAACGACTGATGTGCACATACCCTCATAATCTAAATGTTATTACATACCTGTCCCAGACTGAGGTGATGCTTCCCTCACCCTAATCAGCTGAACTCTGTTGTGCTCCATGTTGGTCTTTGCAGGTGGCCCGGTGAGCTTTCTTGTGATTATCTGACTGAGTCTACATAAGGCCCACCAAGACACACACATGTGTCTAAGTATTAAGACTTTTAGTTTTCCTGTCTCCTCTCTGCTTGTGGCCTCCATTATTTTTTCTAGCTGCTTCCCGATGTCCTGTTTGCCTGCAGCCTTCAGTGCTTATGCTATCTGCTTTCTTGTCTCCTATCTGCTGCGGTTCTTCCTCCTGCTTCCTGACCTTGTCTATGTGAGGCCTTGAGTTCTGTTATCTGCCTCCTCCAGTCTACATACGGCCTTCAGTGCTTTCGATTCTCCAGTCTCCCTGCGGCCTCCAGTGGATCTACTATCCAATTCTCGAATGGCTTACCTGCATGCTGCACTGTTGCCTATGTGCTCAATCAGAAGTTGAACTTGGTGGATCCACCAGGTGAAGAGATACAGCCTTAAAGGGATTCTGTCACTAGATTTTTGTTACATCATCTAAGGGCCGCATAATGTTGAAAAAAAGACCCTGATTCTAACGATATATCATTAGGTTTACTGGGTACAGCAGTTGTTACACAGTCAGAGCTTTTATATGTAGCATGTACTGTAGATGAGCTCAGAAAGTAAATTCTATCCACACCACTGAGTCACAGCTTCTTGTGTACATTGTCAGTTAAAAGAGAGATACTTATCAGAGGAGGTAATAGGTAATGCATCCCATTATAATGTTTGTACCATTAGGTACTTTTTGGTTTTCTATTTAATGTTGTCTGTTCACTTAGGGTTGACCCAATTACCATGGGTAAATGTATCAACATCTGTACAGAGATTTGTGTAATGATCCATGTATTTATAATATTTCTCTGCACCTAGAGTTATGTGCACTGTAGGATAGTGGTATGGGAACTTGCTATCTACCTTATGGAGACAGCGAATTAGGTGAGGAGATTGTAGCCACTTCTTTAAGGAAGTGGAGAAACTCCAGTGCCGCATTTAAGCAGCTCCTCAAAGTCATAATCGCTTTCCAATAAGCTTTTAATATGACTAAGGGATTTGTGCCAGATCATATCTGAGAGGAGGGAAGTGGCTACAATCTCCTCACCTACTTCGATGTCTCCATAAGGTAGATAGAAAGTTCCCAGACCTTGTCTTAGCCCACTCACACAGCCAGATCAGAATATCCCACACACTACACTGATGAGGGGCAGGTACCCCGAAACACAGCGTCTGTAGTTTGGGGTTCTGATCTGGCACAAATCCCTTAGTCATATTAAAAGCTTGTTGGAAATCGATTATGACTTTGAGGAGCTGCTTAAATGCGGCACTGGAGTTTCTCCACTTCCTTAAAGAAGTGCAAATCTGTAGGATAGTGGAAGACAATGTTGATGATTGTTTTAATGGTTGATATATGAAAAGGAGAGATTATCGGGCACTACTGACCACACCTTTAAGCCTAATCTTTATGGTTACACTGACCACCGCTGTTTCCCAGCCATATGCAGTCCAACAATCTTCATATCCGAAGAAAAAGGCGGCACTCACCGGTTTATTTGTGCTCTTGCTTTTATTCACCTAACTCCAGGTAAACAACATATGCAGGGAGGGGGTGGAGGAGGTAGACAACGGCACCCTTTTGCGGGAGTTCCGCTTTCACAGATCTGTGCTCGGCGTGTGACATCAGATCCTTTGTAATATAGGGTGGATCTGCTCATCATCACCGCCCATATAAAGTGCAATTTAAAAACACATATCATTACAAAGACGGCAAACACGGAGATTATATTCAGCAACAAACTTAAGTCAACATTGACACTATAGCAGAGAAATTAAGTAACAGAAAAAGAAACAATTTAGCATATAAAGCGAAGCAGTGTATTCCATTTGTTGATTAAAGATTATATATATATATATATATAGACCAAACGTTTGGACACACCTTCTCATTCAAAGACTATGAAAATTGTAGATTCACACTGAAGGCATCAAAACTATGAATTAACACATGTGGAATTATATACTGAACACAAAAGTGTGAAACAACTGAAAATATGTCTTATATTCTAGGTTCTTCAAAGTAGCCACCTTTTGCTTTGATTACTGCTTTGCACACTCTTGGCATTCTCTTGATGAGCTTCAAAGCAGCAATGCACCCCCACACCATCACAGCTCCTTCTCCATGCTTCACGATGGGAACCAGGCATGTAGAGTCCATACGTTCACCTTTTCTGCGTCGCACAAACGCACGGTGGTTGGAACCAAAGATCTCAAATTTGGACTCATCGGACCAAAGCACAGATTTCCACTGGTCTAATGTCCATTCCTTGTGTTCTTTAGCCCAAACAAGTCTCATCTGCTTGTTGCCTGTCCTTAGCAGTGGTTTACTAGCAGCTATTTTACCATGAAGGCCTGCTGCACAAAGTCTGCTCTTAACAGTTGTTGTAGAGATGTGTCTGCTGCTAGAACTCTGTGTGGCATTGACCTGGTCTCTAATCTGAGCTGCTGTTAACCTGCGATTTCTGAGGCTGGTGAAACGGATGAACTTATCTTCTGCAGCAGAAGTGACTATTGGTATTCCTTTCCTGGGACTGTCCTCATGTGAGCCAGTTTCTTTGTAGCACTTGATGGTTTTTGCAACTGCACTTAAGGTACCGTCACACGAGGCGATGGTACCGCAGATTTATTAGGCGATGCAGGGGCGTGGCCTATCGGTGCCGATATTGCCCCTGCAACGCCTAATGTGAATGGGCAAGGGCGACGCCATTTACTGGTCGTCTGGTTTCAGAGCAGTGCTCTGAAACCAGGCGGCCGATCTGGGGCGATGTGCACACATCGCTCTATGTATACGGCCGCCGGCAATCTGACAGGCGATGGAAGCCATAGGCTCCCATTGTGCTGCATCGCCACTGGGGTTTTGAGACACCACAGCGGCGATGACACCTGTCAGATCGCCGGGGCGGCACTGGAGGTGTCGCCCCACGTAAATGGGGGACGGCGATGCTGGCGGGGCACCAAAAACATGCGCTGTCTCGCCAGTTGCCGCCGACATCTCCAGCACCATCGCCTCGTGTGACGGTACCTTTAGGGACACTTTCAAAGTTTTTCCAATTTTTCAGACTGACTGACCTTCATTTCTTAAAGTAATGATGGCTACTCATTTTTCTTTACTTAGCTGCTTTTTTTCTTGCCATAATACAAATTCTAACAATCTATTCAGTAGGACTATCAGCTGTGTATCCACCTGACTTATGCACAGCACAACTGATGGTCCCAACCCCATTTATGAGGCAAGAAATCCCATCTATTAGCCCTGACAGGGCACACCTGTGAAGTGAAAACCATTTCCGGTGACTACCTCTTGAAGCTCATCAAGAGAATGCCAAGAGTGTGCAAAGCAGTAATCAAAGCAAAAGGTGGCTACTTTGAAGAACCTAGAATATAAGACATATTTTAAGTTGTTTCACACTTTTTTGTTAAGTATGTAATTCCACATGTGTTAATTCACAGTTTTGATGCCTTCAGTGTGAATCTACAATTTTCATAGTCATGAAAATACAGAAGAATCTCAAAAATCCAAAAAGCGACTTCCAAAGGAAGAAATCACCAAATACTCCATAACAACCTGGAAAAAAATTTGAGACATCCTCTAGGAAAAACTTCAACTCGCAGCAAATAAAATGGATGAAGATTGAGACCTTATCTGCATTTTCACCTAGACTAAAATTTAAAATCTGGAAAGCATCAGGCATCAATAACATAGAGGATATCATGGATAAAGACAACCTTAAGCCCTTCCAGACCCTGGTAAACGAATTCAACCTACCAAAGACACAGAAAAAGACTTGGAAACTACTGGAAAGAATACTCTCGAAACAATCCCCACCACTTTCCCTCCCAAGCAATATTGCTAACCTCCTAAAGGACATTAATAACCATGGAGTACTTGGAAAACCAAAAATATTTATAGAATATTTAATGACGATGAAGACTTTAAGCCTTTCAAACAATTGGACTCATGGAAGAAAGAACTAAAAATCACAGAAACCCCAATAGAAATAAAGCTTCAAAAAGTAATGGCCTCCATCTATGAATACATACCTTGTGTATCATTGATTGAGACGTTTTATAAACTGCTTACCCGATGGTATTTCACCCCCCATAAATTAAACTTAATGAACCCAGAACTTACAAATGAATGTTGGAGACACTGTAAACAAACAGGAAATATAACACATATTCTGGGCATGTCCCAAAATCAGAGAATTCTGGAGAGACCTACATAAACTAATATCCTCAATCACTCATCTGAGCATTACTTTAAAACCGGAACTAACATTATTATTACTAAACATTGACACAATTACAAAACAATATAGACCCATAGTTATACATATTATTCTAATCGCAAACAAACTAATAGCTTCCAACTGGAAAAGCACCATCACTCCAAAAATCCAAGATTTTCTAGAAACCCTATCACTCCACAAAAATCTGGAATACCATTTCTCTATTAAAAACAACACCCAAGTAAAATTTCATCATAAATGGGATCCGTGGCAAGACTCCATCATCAACCATTTCATTTAATTTAATCTAGCCCTATTGACATTGAATTAACAGTAGCAGACTTTCAAATAAAACTACCGTATATACTCGTGTATAAGCCAAGTTTTTCAGCACAAAAATTGTGCTGAAAAGTGCCCCCCTCGGCTTATACACGAGTCAGTGATGGCTGACTGTGTGGGGCCAGTGTCCGGGGGCTGGAGGAGGTGGGGGAGGCTGTACAATGAGCGGGCAGTCACGTGCGCCCGCTCATTAGTGCAATGCAATATGCACTGCATCCCCCTGTCCATCAGCGGCATATTACATTGCTGTCAGCGCTCCTCCGCCCCCCTGTGGTAGTATACAGCAGTGCCCCCCTGTGGGTATACACAGCCCCCCGTTGCACCCGGCGTCCATCCACGTGACCGCGCACAAATAATGATGTCATTATTTGTGCGCGGTCATATGGATGGAGATCGGGTGCAAGGAGAGCGGAGGATGCGCGCGATGACAGCAGGAGGATAAGTATGAAAGCGCTTCTTTTTACAGGTGTGCGGCAGCAACGGGGGGGGGGCTGTGTATACCCACAGGGGGGGGCACTGCTGTATACTACCCCAGGGGGGGCTGCTGTATACTACCACAGGAGAGGGGCTGCTGTATATACCTCTGTGGCTGCTGTATACTACCACAGGGGAGGCTGCTGTATACTACCACAGGGGGAGACTGCTGTATACTACCACAGGGTAGGGGCTGCTGTATATACCTCTGTGGCTGCTGTATACTACCACAGGGGGAGACTGCATGTATACTACCACAGGAGGGGACTGCTGTATACTACCACAGGGGAGGCTGCTGTATACTACCACAGGGGGAGACTGCTGTATACTACCACTGGGGAGGCTGCTGTATACTACCACTGGGGCTGCTGTATATACCTCTGTGGCTGCTATATACTACCAAAGGGGGAGGCTGCTGTATACTACCACAGGGGGAGGCTGCTGTATACTACCACAGTGGGAGGCTGCTGTATACTACCACAGGGGGAAAACTGCTGTATACTACCACAGGGGGAGACTGCTGTATACTACCACAGGGGGAGACTGCTGTATACTACCACAGGGGGAGACTGCTGTATACTACCACAGGGGGAGACTGCTCTATACTACCACAGGGGGAGACTGCTGTATACTACCATAGGGGGAGACTGCTGTATACTACCACTGGGGAGGCTGCTGTATACTACCACTGGGGCTACTGTATATACCTCTGTGGCTGCTGTATACTACCACTGGGGAGGCTGCTGTATACCACTGGGGGGACTGTATACCTGTGCTGGGGTCCACCCTCGGCTTATGCACGAGTCAGTAGGTTTTCCCAGGTTTTGGGGGCAAAAGTAGGGGGTCGGCTTATACACGGGTCGGCTTATACACGAGTATATACGGTAAATACTTATTTGAGCAACCAAGCAGGGGACCTTGAACCTTTTAGATATACGCGCTATAAAATAAGACTCAAGCAACAAAAAGCTACAAAAGACTCCTTATTAGTAGAATGTTATTAGTAACATGAGCCGTAAGATGTTACTTGTTAGAATGTTTGTGTTATCACCTTATTCACTGTGTTCTGTGAACGAAGATTATTGATGATTATATCAAGCATACTTATCAACAATATAGAGTTATTAGTTAAAGAATGTGTACTTTGTACATTATACTACTTTAATTACACTAAAATGAATACTTAATGCTGTAACCCATTGTAATACACTGATTATCAAGAAAACTCAATAAACATTACTTGAAGTGAAAAATAAAAAAAATGAAAAAAAAAAAGAAAATACAGAAAAATATTTGAATGAGAAGGTGCGTCCAAACATTTGGTCTGCACTGTTTATATATATAAAATGTTTAAAAAAAACAATTGAATTATATATATGTACTTGTGTGTGTGTGTGTGCCCCTGTACAACATGCCTTGGCAACTAAGACATAGAGAAACAGATTGTAGGTCCTAACGGTATAGTTACAAATTTATTTAGTTCATTCATTTTTTTAAAACATTATATATATATATATAATCTTTAATCTACAAATGGAATACACTGCTTTGCTTTCAATGCTAAATGGTTTATTTTTCTGTTACTTTATTTCTCTGCTATAGTGTCAATGTTGACTTAAGTTTGTTGCTGAAAATAATCTCCGTGTTTGCCTTCTTTGTAATCATATGTGGTTTTAAATTGCATTTTATATGGGCGGTGACGATAAGCAGATCCACTCTATATTTCAAAGGATCTGACGTCACTTGCCTAGCACAGACCCATGGAAGCGGAACTCCCATGAAATGGTGCCGTCGTATACGTCCTCCTTCCCCTTCCTGCATATGTTGTTTACCAAAATTTAGGTGAATAAAACCAAGAGCACAAGAAAACCAGTGAGGGCCGCGTTTTTCTTCAGATATGATGGTTTTAATGGTTGATCTAAGGATTAAGTCCTATTCTATAACGGGATGATTTTTATCCCTGATAAAGGAAAATTTTCAATCGCCTAAAGGCCGGTTTACACGTGTTGACATTGTTAACGATGTGGCTGCAACTTGTGATGTTGCAGCGACCTCGTAGCAAAGTTGCTATGTGTGACATCCTGCAACGATCACCAATCATCTCACTGATAGCTGATTGTTGCGGAATGGCCAGGGCCGTTTTTCGATCGTTAGTCTCCCGCTGGGCGGCCAGTATCGGTGTGTGTGACAGCGGGAGACCAACAATCAACGACCTCCTGGGCGATGCCCAGCGCCGCATAGTACACTCTAGGACATGTTAACCAGGGTAAACATCGGGTAACTAAGCACAGCACTATGCTTAGTTACCCAATGTGTACCCTGGTTACCAGCGTTCTCGCTGGTCCCTGGTGAGTCTGCATGTGTGACAGCTCACAAATGATCATATAGCGAAGTCCCAGCGATCCCGATCGTTGCTCGGATCGCTGGGACATTGCAGCGTGTAACCCGGCCTTTAGGATTGTTTTATTTTTATCAGGATAAAACAAATTTACCGTCCAAGTAAACTATCCCCTAGTGAAATAATTGCCAATCACATTACACTGTGTTCCAAATTGTTATGCAAATTGGTTTTAAGTGTCATAGGGTTTGATTTTTTTTCTTTATCAATGAAACCCATTGATGATATTGTGTCTCAGGGTTCTTTGGATCATTGAAATCAATCTCAGATATCTGTGATAATTAGTTGGGCAGGTGAGCCCAATAAAAGGAAAACTGGGTGTTCCACAACATTACGCAGGCCACAGTTTTCAAGTAACATGGAAAAGAAAAAGGATGTCTCTGCTGCCAAAAAGCGACAAATAGTGCAATGCCTTGGACAAGGGATGAAAACATTTGATATTGCACGAATACTTAAGCGTGATCATCGTACTGTGAAGAGATTTGTGGCTGATTCTGAGCACAGACATGTTTGTGCAAATAAAAGCAGAATGAGGAAGGTTTCTGCCAGGCAAGTTCATCGGATTAAGAGAGCAGCTGCTAAAAAGGCCTTACAAACCAGCAAACAGATATTTGAAGCTGCTAGTGCATCTTGAATCCCTTGAACCTCAAGGTGTAGGATCCTTCAAAGGCTTGCTATGGTTCATAAACCTACTATTTGGCCACCCCTAAACAGTGCTCACAAGCAGAAACAGTTGCAGTGGGTCCAGACATACATGAAGACTAATTTCCAAGCAGTCTTGATTACTGATGAGTGCCAAGCAACCCTGGATGGTCCAGATGAATAGAGTAGTGGATGGTTGGTGGATGCCACCATGTCCCAACAAGGCTGCGACTTCAGCAAAGAGGTGGAGGAGTCATGTTTTGTACCGGAATCATTGAGAAACAGCTGGTAGGTCCCTTTAAGGTTCCTGAAGGTGAAAATAACCTCTGCAACGTATATAGAGTTTCCGACTGAGAATTTTCTTACATGGTACTAAAAGCAAAAACGTACCTTTAGGAGTAAAATCATCCTCATGCATGTCAATGCACCATCTCATGCTATAAAGAATACCTCTGTGCGATTGGCTGCTATGGGCGTAAAAGGAGATAAACTCATGGTGTGGCCACCATCTTCCCCTGACCTCAACTCTATAGAGAACCTTTGGAGTATAATCAAGCAAAAGATATATGAGGGTGGGAGGCAGTTCACATCACAACAGCAGCTCTGGGAGGCTATTCTGACATCATGCAAAGAAATACAAGCAGAAACTCTCCAGAAACGCACAAGTTCACTGGATGCAAGAATTGTGAAGGTGATATCAAAGAAGGGTTCCTATGTTTACATGTAACTGTTTTTATTTCAGTGAATGTGACCTCCTAATGCTGCAAATTCAACAAATGAGCATTTTCAGTTCTCTCAAACATATCAAATGTTTAGAAACTCTGCTGTGCCTAATAATTAGGAACAGTGCATTTAGAGTTTTTTTTTAATTTTGAAGATTACACTGTTATCATTGGGAGGTTTCTTCAATAAAATGTGATGTATACTCTAAAGGGTGATGACTTTTATTACTCTGACTGTCATTTGCACCGACCATTTAGGAAAATCAGAAAAAAAGAACATTGGCATAATAATTTGGAACACAGTGTATATAATGGGAAATGCCTCCAGGCATGTTCTCCAGGAAAAAGGAAGGGTTCTCTCTCTTAGCTACCCCATCTCTAGTGTAATAGGCATTTTTCCAGGAGAACCTTTAACTTGATTTTTATTAACCTCAGATTCTTCGTAAGATGCGTTTTATTGAGGGTTCGCTCCAACTCAAAAATATTTCCAGAATCCGTCCCTTCCTCAGCTCTCAATCTGTTAAACTACTAGTGCATGCCCTAATCATCTCCCGCTTCGACTACTGCAACCTCCTCCTCTGTGGCCTCCCTGCTAACACTCTTGCACCTCTCCAATCTGTCCTTAACTCTGCTGTCTGACTAATCCACTTCTCTCCTCGCTGCTCCTCCACTTCTACCCTCTGCAAATCCCTCCACTGGCTCCCAATTCCCCAGCATATCGAATTCAAACTACTAACATTGACTTACAAAGCCGTCCACAATCTATCCCTCTCATATATCTCTGAACTAATCTCCCGATATCATCCAACTCGTAATCTTTGATCCTCCCAAGACCTCCTCCTTTCCTCCACACTTGTACATTCTTCATCTAACTGCCTGCAAGACTTCGCTCGAGCATCCCCCATCCTCTGAAATTCTGCACCTCAAATTGTCAGACTGTCCGCTACACTCGGAACCTTCAAGCGGAACCTGAAAACCCATCTCTTCAGAATAGCCTACAATGATCACTGTGCCACCTCACCACCACTGGACCCGGCGCTCCACCACCAAAGGACTTGGCGCTCCACTACCATTGGACCCGGCTCTCCAGCACCACCCGAGCAGACCCATCCTACTGTTCTCCTTCCCATTGGCCTGTAGAATGTAAGCTCGCAAAGGCAGGGTCCTCTCACCCCTCTGTACCAGTCTGTCACTGTTAGTTTGTTCATTGTATTTTTAACTTGTTTGTATGTAGCCCCATCTCATGTACTGCACCATGGAATGAATGGTGCTCTATAAATAAATAATAATAATAACATCTACGTATAACACATCACTCCAACTTTCATTCAAAAACATTGGACAAATTAAATCAGTCTGGTAATCCATATCCCATGCGAGTGCTATGTGAGTGTGCCATTATTTTCTCGTTTAGCATCTGTATGACATGTGTATACCATCAGTATGCAATGCATTTTTTTTCTCAACTGCTATTACTCAACAATCATTTATAAAACCCTATAGTGTTCTTTGCTATAGAATGATAATGTATCCATAAAAAACGGAGGGCATACAGATGTTCCTCGTGATGTCCATTTTTTTGTACACATAGATTTGCATTGGCGAGTTGCGACCATACGTTGCATGCTGCGATTCTTTCCTTGGCCCAAAAACAGCTGAAGAAAAAAATCACAGATCAGCACTGAGTTCTTGTGTGTGAGAGATTGCACTTTGCCTATATAAAGGTGCATCTCTATGAATTAGAATATAATCAAATAGTTAATTTATTTCTGTACTTCAATACATAAAGAGATACACATACAATATATAAAGTCATTACAAACAGAGTGATCTATTTCAAGTGTTTATTTCTGTTAATGTTGATGATTATGGCTTACAGCCAATGAAAACCCAAAGGTCATTACTTCAAAAAATTTAAGTAGGTAAGATGAAGGAGATAAAATAATACCCAAATAGGTATCAGAGGCTTCAGTTTGTGTGGTTGTGAGAGTCACAACCACTATAACAGCATATCACGGCTGCTGCAGTTCCCATTGCGATGCATATAGAGTAGGGAGGATGAAGGGTTAAAAAACGTGCTACTGTTTTCCGCAAGACATCAATGGGTGAATATAATTTTGATGTATTAGGCAACGTGTTTCAGGGCTCCTTGGCCCCTTCCTCAGTACAAATCAATATCATATTGCCATAATTCAGGAATGTTTCAGGGAGCCCTGAAAGGCGCTGACTAATAAATCAATATTATATTCACCCTTTGATGTTTTGTGGAATACGGCAGTGCGGTTTTTAACCCTTCATCCTCCCTACTTTAATTTTCTGAGATAATGGCACTTGGGTTTTCATTGGGGATGATTCATAATCATCAATATTAACAGAAAAAAAACCTTGAAATAGGTCACTCTGTATGTAATGACTCTGTAATGTCTGAAAATAAATATTTTTTTTGATGATATCCTAATTTATTGAGATGCACCTGTATATACACAGATAAAAGCGATCCCTAAGGCTAGAGTCACACTAGCGTATATAGATCGCACCGCACTGGCCGCGGCTCTCCCCCAAAGCCCCTTTAATCTTATGCATTTCTGTAAATTGTTACTTATCTCTTTGACTTTAGCAAAACAACAAATATATGTATCTGCTACATTATTATTACTGTTATTTACTGTATTATTTATTGCATGAAATAAATGTGGATTAAAGTTTCTCATTTTCTCTAGCGACAGTTTATTAAACGTACCTTACTGCATCGTAGCGAGATATTCTGCCCTCTGTATTCATTGTTGAAGCTTCCACAATAACCTGTCTTCTGTATGTTTTAATATACCATAAATGAAATCAGACTTATGCCCTAAAAAGAATAACATTAACACCAGTAAAAGCTTCAGCAGAATTACAAGGATTATATAATAATGAGCAGAAACGGCATAAAATGAATGTATTATTAATAAGGACGACTGAAGAAAAAGAGGTGAGTGGTAACAAATATAGAAGGAGGGTATTATAGAATATCATTAAAAGAGGGAATATATTAGCAGATGCAGAAAACAAGGAATAAATAAAAAGGGATATAATAACTGATTCTTCCATGAAAGGTAATTTTGGCAGACATTAAATCCCTGATGGATTTTAAGCTAACTCATCTAACAATGAAACATGCAGTGTCTGATCTGAGTATAAAATGAACATCAGGAACACTGACTATTTAAGAAATACAGATTGTAGCTTTACCACTTCAATTAGTTTTTCCGGGTGATCTCTAATATTTCCATTGCACAGGCATCGTCTGGGAAAACAAAATGATGCCACAGAAGACGGGGAATAATCTGATTGAACACAATAGAACAGAAATGGATGTATTCAGCTCGGGCATGTCAGGAGAATTTTTTTTTTCCCATTTGAAAGAATAACAAAAAAAAAAAGAACCCCTGATTCATCTTGACACCATGTGGCTCCATACAAAGCTGGACCCGAGACCTCTGCCACGCCGACATGCAACAGCGCAAGCTACAATTTTCTACTTGTAAAATGAATTCTAATTCACTCCCCACATCACAGATGCAAATACATTAAAGATGAAATCAGTTGTGGACACCCACATGCCCGGCATTGCAGAGGCCTTTGAAGGCGGCAGGGGTTCGGAAGGCATTTTGCTACTTTTTCTTTCTCTGTGAAGGTATCTGGTTGAAGCCTTGTGGTTCCATTTTCACATTACCACAAATATCTTTTCATCTGCTTTCCCCGAACAATTTTGCTTCCCAATATTTAAGCATATTCTCAGGTCAGGATACATATAGAAAGATATAAGTGACATACATTTGTTCAGTTATCAAATCATATAAGCCCAAGTGTTTGATCTGATTATTAATTTACAGTCTGGCATCAAATTAGACTTCACTTTATATATATATACATGTGTCTTACAGAAAAATAAATTTCAAAAATGATCTATACAGTATTGGTGAGGATTATTTATTTTATTCACTTATATGGTGCCATTAATTTCCACAGTGCTTTACAGACATTGTCGTCACTGGGGGATCAAAATCTATATCAATATTTCTTTGGAGAGTGTGAGGAAACCGGAGGGCACAAAGGAAACACAGCAAGCACAGCAAGAACATGTAAACTCCCTGGAGATGTCGTCATTTGTGAGATTTGAACCCGGGACTGCAAAACAATAGTGCTGACCACTGAGCCAGTCTGTTGCCCATATAAGCAAAAAAAATACATAAGGGTGTGTGCTCATGATTAGGAATTGCAACATTTTTGGTGCAGCGTATTGCTGCTGCATTGTAAAGTACCAACATAGCGGATGGGATTTAAAGAAATTCCATGCTCATTGTGCTTCTCCCGACCACAGCGTGTTTTCACCTGTGATCCAGATTGCCGGACTTCCGCAACTCCGTAGCATGTTAATTTCATGCTGTGGAGTCAGAAGAGATAACCATCGGGTGAATGCAGGGATCAACCGCTCTGCACCCAACACAGATCATGGGTACAGGATGGTTATGGTCACCCTGCGTTCACCTGCAGCTTCGAGCAGGTCTGGAGGCACTGAGTCCAACGTGCAGTTGAATAGCAACAGTGCTAAATCCTCCCATTGCCTAACATGTAAGGGGTGCAAAGAGGCTGAACAAGTTGCACCCTCTGATAATAAAGGGTATGGTGTGTCATCTGCTTCAGTTCCAAAGGTGCATCTTCTTCCAGAGGCTGAGATGTTCGGGGAGGGAGAAGTTAGGCCTAAAGCAGATGCCTCTTTGAGGGATGAGAGTTCACTTGATTCAGAGGATGGAAAAACTGAGGTGAGGAAGCTCAAGAAGATGGTGCCAATCCATCTGAAGCATGAAAAACTCCAGAGACAGGCTGCCAAGAACCGAATAGATGACCTGGAGGAAGAAGTTTCTGAGCTCAGAGGTTGCCTGGCAGAAAGCCAAAACACAGAATAAAATAATTATTGTGAATGGCTAGCACTCAACCAGGGGAGTTCACGGTGCTAATGAATCCTGTAAACAATAATTTCTTTATTCACTGCACACAGAAGTATTAGGTCTGCTTCAAGTGAATCTTTATTTATACAAGTGTAAGTTGAGTGACTGGCACAAGAGACGTTTTGGCCACTTTATGGCCTTGATCACATAGTTGCCAGTTAGATAAGCATCCTAGGTGAAACAGATTTATCCCAGAAGTGCCACTACCTGCTGACAAGGAATTGTCAGCATCTACCACAGTGCCACCAGCAATAGCGGAAGCTCCATACCACATAGGCAATTGTATAACTTTTGTGACCACCACCAGACAATCTTAAGTGAAAGATCTCAGCCATCACTACAGTGTGAACACCTCATTAATCCAGTGAGAGAATCAGAATATAGGCTGTTTCATTCTACACAGGATCCATTGAAATTTGGGAATATGATCCTATTACAAGACATCATCATCTTAACAAGCTATCCACCTCTACTAACACTAGAGATATTTACCACTTCCAGACAGAGAATAAGGCAGCCTTGGAGAAGATGAATTGGCAGGTGTCCATTCTGGTAAAATGCCGTGAAGAGGTGGAAGAGAGATCCAACTCGGGAAGCTGAGCAAGACAATCATCTTCTGACAGTAGAGAAGGGTGATGCTTCTCTGTTCAAATGCATGGTGAATGTACCAGAAGACTTGCAAGAAAAGTATGCCAGAAAGTCAGTGCATGAAGAATTTAGGAAAACTGTGAGAGCCTGTAAGGTGTACTGGACCCCAGAAGCCAAACAGCTGGTGGTCCTGTCCATAACCAAAACACCACTAAAGCAAGTGGCTTTCCTAAGTGACATGTGTGTGTTCGCACAAAGCGGTTGATCGGATTGAAGAGTGAAGAAGCCGCAAGACCACTGGAGCTCATGAGGAAAGCTCGAAGTCTACAGGAAGAAGTCATCCGAGTGCCTCATTCTCTAGTGAGGAAGCTCATTGGAAGAAATGGACAAGCCATACAAGAAATGGTGAAGAAGTTTGATGTGGTGAAATTAAGCATACCACGTGTAAACCAAGACAAGATACCTCATGAAGATAGCATGCTGTTGTTCTTCGCTATAGGAACAGAAAAAGTCTTGGCTACATACGGATGATGATTGAATAACGTGTGACCTACTTTGGAGATGTAGAGCAGTTGAATCTTGCAAGACTGCGAATTGAGAGAAAGCGTCGCCAGAGAAGCAGAAAATGGCAGCCATCTTTGAATCATGGTACCGACAAAGAAAGGGTCCTTCAAATAAGGGAGCGGCCATTGTGGAGGCTAGAGCTAGGATGTATCCTAAGAAAAGTGGACATAATAGGTTTAGAGGTAGTGAATCCTCTGGTAGATCTATTCTGAGCCCTCAAAATAGTAACCCCTGTAGGGTACGAGATAGCTCAGTGTCAGACCACACAGTTGATTCGACTGTAGTAATGTCTCACTACAGTACTAACCATGGTGGCCACAATGGAGAAAGAGGTCTGACAAGGAAACATACCCAAGAGATATGCTAACTGAAAAGGGTCTGGTGATGGTTACAGATTATGCCTCAAGGGCTGAAGCCCAAGGCAAGTAAGTAGATATGGGTGCAAGGGAATTGCACCAGCATGCTGACCGCTGGGGGCAGGAAAAGGCCTCACAAAAATGTGACGTGACAGAGTCTGACAGGTCATTGTTCAGAAAAAGTTTGGTGACAAGGACTGATCATTGATTCCGACAAAGATGACCCCCAGGGATGGTAAAGTTTGGTGCCAAGCCCCACAGCTTTAGGCACAAATTACATTGTCTCCCATCACATTCATAGGTCCCCTTGTGTGTTAACCACACTATTTTTTTGTGGATTTTGCTGATAAATAAACTGAGGGATACATGACACCCCAATTCCCTTGATTTTTTTGCAACAACCCTAACCTTTGTTTAAGAATATTGCTGAGCGTTTCACCTTGAAAAACATTACTTAGCCCCCCTCGTTCGAAGACCTGACCACCATGTTGATATTTGCACTTAACTCCTTTATAGCTTGATCTGCTGGTGTCAAGTTATCCATATATGGTTTCTCTGCATTTAATATAGCTTTGATTTCTACTACGAGCACAGTTTGGAAAGTATCCATTGCCGAAGCTCTAGATGCTACAGGAGAATAGGACGGATTGGAATTCACAAAAGTGTTTGAAAATCCTTCTGGTCCCCTCCTTTTCCCGCCATTAATGTCATGAAGCTCTTTAATTGCAATATGTTCTTAATTCTAAACATAGTACAAGCACATCAAAAGCATTTGATACAATATTATCAATCAAAGATGTTTTTGCAGGTACCTCACGAAAAAAATGTCTCTTGACTGTCAGAGTATTGGTGAAATGATTAATATCTTTCATGTTCTGAAATAAGTTCCCTCTGCACACAGGGATAAAGTTCAGTCCATTACTGAGTACCTCACACTAGGGACCAGATAGAATGTTTGCAGATTCAGTGGGTACGGAAAGTATTCAGACCCCTTTAAATTTTTCATTCTTTGTTTCATCGCAGCCATTTGGTAAATTCAAAAAAGTTCATTCTATTTCTCATTAATGTACACTCTGCATCTCAATTTGACTGAAAAAAAACAGAAATGTAGAAATGTTTGTGTGGTGCCCCTGCGATCAGGGTGGCCACATAGGGAACTGCAGCCAAGCAGAGAGATAGACCGTTTGTACAACAAACACCCTCACGGACACACTCACCCATAGAGGTGGCTCCCAACCCGGAGGCTGGAACTCTAGGCGGGCAAGGGGTTTAGAGGAAAGTGGGTGGGAAGAATGTAGATTAGGTGACAGAGAGTTCAAATAGAGGAAAAGAGGAGGAAGGAGTTAGTAGGCCAGAGTGAGCCGAGCAGCAAAGACTCCAGAAATACAGAGACACGTCCCGGTGGGATTGGGCTCCCTGGAGACGCAGAATCCACAGAGTCATAGAAACCATGGAGAGAAAGCTCGTCCATAGCCAGCATCCCAGGGGAGTGTGAAGAAAGAGATCGGACTGGCATCACCGGGTCCGAGGAACACGGCAACACCGACCAACTACCGGCGGAGTAGTTTTCCCTAATTTGGGCTGAAATCACACGGGTTAGATGGAGCCTGGTAATGCCTTGTATGATAGGGTTACTGCAGGCTAGGCAACACCAGAGTGTCGGCTCTGAGGGGAACTGAAGCAATATTCCGGCTTCCCAGACAAACCGACGGGGAGCTTCAATTCCAAGTTGGAGTACCTAACACAAGGGTTGGAAGCACAGCAGCAACCACAAGGACCCACAAGGGTCTGAGCTGCCGCTATACAATCTGGAGAAAGAACAAGAGAGAGAACAGCCTGAAAGGACACTTAGAAGGACTGAGGGGTCTCAGAGTGATAGCCTGGCAGCAGAGGGCTCAGTGTTACCGGAGTTAATTGAACTGTAACTTGTGTTGAGAACTGTACTGAGAATTGCTGTGAACTGTTTTGAAGAGCTGACAAGTAAACCCGGTGAACCCTGCCTGAGTGTCCGTGTCTGATTACAGGTATACAGAACTGTTATCATACCTTCTATCCTGTCAGGAGCAGCCCGATCTGGCTGCAGCCCCATCATCCATCCATCCTCCTGGCAGAGCAGCGCTGCAGCGGTGGTCCCATTGCTGACCACAACCCGTGGGTGGCGACACGACAAACATTATCCATTGTAAATACCCCTTTACTTGTGTGAACCCGGGACACGGTCCGAACCAGGACCTCTGTGACATCCCCAGCAGTACCCCGGTCCGGTACCGAGTACCCCGCCCCAGTGGGCTCCACATTTGCAAATTTATTAAAAAAGAAAAACTGAAATATCACATGGTATTCAGACTCTTTGCTCACACACTCATATTTAAGTCATACGCTGTACATTTCCTTGTGATCCTCCTTGGGATGGTTCTACTCCTTCATTAGAGTCCAGCTCTGTTTAACTAAACTGATAGGACTTGGTTTGGAAAGGCACATGTGGCACCCCAGCAGTCCATTTGCCACAGAGGTACTGCACCTAATCCATAGGTGTGGTACCCCACTCACAGGTAAGGAGGGGACACCAATCCGATACACAGACACCCACATCCAACACTTTCCTGACTCCAGACCAGGGGATCTGGGTAGACCCTTTTGAGGCAGGGCCCCATCCCAGGCTGGGGAAGGGAGTAGGTAGAGGGGATGGGATAAGAAATAAAAGAGAGAGAGGAGGAGAGTGTGGAGAGAGAAAGGAGAGCTCTAGAATAAAATAGAGCTCTAGGGGAGGCTCCTGCCAGGGAAGTGGGACCAGTACAAGAGGTCGCCACGAAGCCCTGGCCGGAGGGACCTTGTTCCAGAAACTGCTGGGAGGGCATTGCTGGAAGAGCTAGGCCGCAGTGGGGACCGGCCCTGATCTGGCCACAGTGCTGCAGCCTTGAACCAGTAAAACCAGAGGCTGATGCTTTTGCATGAGCAGTGGCCACTTGCTGTGGACAATCGCTGATATGGTGGCTAGAGCTAGGGTCAGAGGACGGGTCATCCGTTGCCTGACAGGACCAACAGCCATCTGCTTGGGACACTGTCCACAAGGCGCAGGGCAGGAGGGCGAGTAGCCAGGGCAGGAATTTGACCTGGAGAGGCTCATAGAAGGGTGTCTCAGTGAGGTGAACCCAAGCTACATGGGGGTTGAATGGACTGCTGACCTAGAGGACACAGCGCCCAGCTGGGTTGCTACAGCACAAACTGTGAGTAAAGCTTGAGAACTGCAATCCCTTGTGTCCTTCCATTATTTCCGGTGCCCTCCTGCACCTCAGCAACAGTTACTTTCCACCATAGACTGTTTGCACCATTTGCCCTGGGGCCCAGCTCCACCTGTGGAGAGCGATACCAGCTTCCATACCATCTTCCCCAATGGTTCAGCATCTGCAGGGTCGGCCACCCATGGCCGAGTACCACAGGTACCCTGTAAATAATCACCTTTTTCTGCACACGCAGGGCCACGGAGCCGGGTCACCACCACCGTGACCTCCCACTGAACCGACCAGCCCGGTTACCGATTACCCTTGCCCTAGCTGGTGTGTCACACAAACCTATCTATATAAGACCTCACAGCTCACAGTGCATGTCAAACCAAATGAGAATCATGAGGTCCAAGGAACTGCCCAAGACGCTCAGGGACAGATTGTGGCAAGGAACAGATATGACCAAGGTTACAAAAGAATTTCTGCAGTAATCAAGGTTCCTAAGAGCACAGTGGCCTCCACAACCCTTAAATGGAAGAAGTTTGGGACCACCAGAAGTCTTCTTAGACCTGATTGTCCAGTCAAACTAAGCAATCGTGGCAGAAGAGCCTTGGTGAGAGAGTTAAAGAAGAACCCAAAGATCACTGTGGCTGAGCTCCAGAGATGCAGTAGGGAGATGGATGAAAGTTCCACAAAGTCAACTATCACTGCAGCCCTCCACCAGTTGGGCCTTTATGGCAAAGTGGCAAAGGGGCCTGATGGAAGCCTCTCCTCAGTGCAAGACATATGAAAGCCCGCATAAAGTTTGCAAAAAAAACACATGAAGGACAATAAGAAATAGGATCCTCTGATCTGATGAGATGAAGACAGAACTTTTTCGTGATAATTCTAAGTGGTCTGTTTGGAGAAAACCAGGCACTGCTCATCAGTTGCACAATACAATCCCAACAGTGAAACAAGTTGGTGGCAGCATCATGCTATGGGGAGTTTTCAGCAGCAGGGACAGGACAACTGGTTGCAATTGAAGGAAATATGAATGTGGCGGGCTCCTCAAAGCCTCCTCCATCCCCTCCACGCAGACGATGCAATGGAGCGGCGATGAGTGTTCCCGCAGCATGTCGGCTCCTCACTGCCTCCTCCATCCCCTCAGCCACCCCATCCTCACAGCCTCCCCATCCTCACAGCCTCCTCCATCCCCTCAGCCTCCTCCATTCTCACAGCCTCCTCATGCTCACAGCCTCCCCATCCTCACAGCCTCCTCCATCCTCACAGCCTCCCTATCTCTTCAGCCTACCCCATCCTCACAGCCTCCTCCATCCTCACAGCTTCCTCCATCCCCTCAGCCTCCCCATCTTCACAGCCTCCTCCATCCCCTCAGCCTCCTCCATCCTCACAGCCTCCTCCATCCTCACAGCCTACTCCATCCCCTCAGCCTCCCCATCCTCACAGCCTCCTCCATCCCCTCAGCCTCCCCAACCTCACAGCCTCACCATTCTCACAACCTCCTCCATTCTCACAGCCTTCTCCATCCTCACAGCCTCCCCATCCTCACAGCCTCCCCATCATCACAGCCTCCTCAATCCTCACAGCCTCCCCATCCTCACAGCCTCCTCCATCCTCACAGCCTCCTCCATCCCCTCAGCCTCCTCCATCCTCACAGCCTCCTCCATCCCCTCAGCCTCCCCATCCTCACAGCCTCCCCATCCTCACAGCCTCCTTCATAACCTCAGCCTCCTTCATCCCCTCACCCTCCTCCATCCTCACAGCCTCCTTATCCCCACAGCCTCCTCCATGCTCACAGCCTCCTCCATCCCCTCAGCCTCCTTCATCCTCACAGCCTCCCCATCCTCACAGCCTCCTCTATCCCCTCAGCCTCCCCATCCTCACAGCCTCCCAATCCTCACAGCCTCCTCCATCCCCTCTAGGCAGACGACGGAATGGAGTGCCGGTGAGAGTCCTCGCAGTGTGCGGGCTCCTCACTGCCTCCTCAATCCCCTCAGCCTCCCCATCCTCACAGCCTCCCCATCCTCACATCCTCCTCCATCCTCACAGCCTCCCCATCCACACAGCCTCCCCATCCTCACAGCCTCCTCCATCCTCACAGCCTCCCCATCCTCACAGCCTCCCCATCCTCTCAGCCTCCTCCATACTCACAGCCTCCTCAATCCTCACAGCCTCCTCCAATACCTCAGCCTCCCCATCCTCACAGCCTTCTCCATCCTCTCAGCCTCCCCATCCTCACAGCCTCCCCATCCTTGCAACCTCCTCCATCCCCTCAGCCTCCTCCATCATCACAGCCTCCTCCATCCCCTCAGCCTCCCCATCCTCACATCCTCCTCCATCCTCACAGCCTACCCATCCTCACAGCCGCCCCATCCTCACAGCATCCTCCATCCTCACAGCCTCCCCATCCTCACAGCCTCCCCATCCTCTCAGCCTCCTCCATCCTCTCAGCCTCCCCATCCTCACAGCCTCCCCATCCTTGCAACCTCCTCCATCCCCTCAGCCTCCTCCATCATCACAGCCTCCTCCATCCCCTCAGCTTCCCCATCCTCACAGCCTCTTCCATCCTCACAGCCTCTTCATCCCCTCAGCCTCCTCCATCCTCAAAGCCTTCTCCATCCCCTCAGCCTCCCCATCCTCACAGCCTCCTCTATCCTCACAGCCTACTCCATCCTCACAGCCTACTCCATCCCCTCAGCCTCCCCATCCTCACAACCTCCTCCATCCTCACAGACTCCCCTTCCCCTCAGCCTCCTCCAACCCCTCAGCCTCCCCATCCTCACAGCCTCCTCCATCCCCTCAGCCTTCTCCATCCTCACAGCCTTCTCCAACCCCTCAGCCTCCCCATCCTCAAAGCCTCCCCATCTTCACAGCCTCCTCCATCCCCTCAGTCTCCTCCATCCTCACAGCCTCTTTATCCCAACAGCCTCCTCCATCCTCACAGCCTCCTCCATCCTCATAGCCTCCCCATCCCCTCAGCCTCCTCCATCCCCTCAGCCTCCTCCATCCTCACAGCGTCTTTATCCCAACAGCCTCCTCCATCCTCACATCCTCCCCATCCTCACAGCCTCCTCCATCCCCTCAGCCTCCCCATCCTCACAGCCTCCTCCATCCCCTCAGCCTCCCCAACCTCACAGCCTCCCCATTCTCACAACCTCCTCCATTCTCACAGCCTTCTCCATCCTCACAGCCTCCCCATCCTCACAGCCTCCCCATCATCACAGCCTCCTCAATCCTCACAGCCTCCCCATCCTCACAGCCTCCTCCATCCTCACAGCCTCCCCATCCTCACAGCCTCCTCCATCCCCTCAGCCTCCTCCATCCTCACAGCCTCCTCCATCCCCTCAGCCTCCACATCCTCACAGCCTCCTCCATTCTCACAGCCTCCTCCATCCTCACAGCCTCCTCTATCCTCACAGCCTCCCCATCCTCACAGCCTCCTTCATAACCTCAGCCCCTTCATCCCCTCACCCTCCTCCATCCTCACAGCCTGCTTATCCCCACAGCCTCCTCCATGCTCACAGCCTCCTCCATCCCCTCAGCCTCCTTCATCCTCACAGCCTCCCCATCCTCACAGCTCCTCTATCCCCTCAGCCTCCCCATCCTCACAGCCTCCCAATCCTCACAGCCTCCTCCATCCCCTCTAGGCAGACGACGGAATGGAGCGCCGGTGAGAGTCCTCGCAGTGTGCGGGCTCCTCACTGCCTCCTCAATCCCCTCAGCCTCCCCATCCTCACAGCCTCCCCATCCTCACATCCTCCTCCATCCTCACAGTCTCCCCATCCACACAGCCTCCCCATCCTCACAGCCTCCTCCATCCTCACAGCCTCCCCATCCTCACAGCCTCCCCATCCTCTCAGCCTCCTCAATCCTCACAGCCTCCTCCAATACCTCAGCCTCCCCATCCTCACAGCCTTCTCCATCCTCTCAGCCTCCCCATCCTCACAGCCTCCCCATCCTTGCAACCTCCTCCATCCCCTCAGCCTCATCCATCATCACAGCCTCCTCCATCCCCTCAGCCTCCCCATCCTCCTCCATCCTCACAGCCTACCCATCCTCACAGCATCCTCCATCCTCACAGCCTCCCCATCCTCACAGCCTTCTCCATCCTCTCAGCCTCCCCATCCTCACAGCCTCCCCATCCTTGCAACCTCCTCCATCCCCTCAGCCTCCTCCATCATCACAGCCTCCTCCATCCCCTTAGCTTCCCCATCCCCTCAGCCTCCCCATCCTCACAGCCTCATCCATCCCCTTCACCTCCTCCATCCTCACAGCCTCCTCCATCCCCTCAGCCTCCTCCATCTCCTCAGCCTCCTCCATCCTCGCAGCCTCCTCTATTCCCTCAGCCTCCCCATCCTCATAGCCTCCTACATCTTCAAAGCCTCCTATACCCTCTCCAGGAAGACAACAGAATGGAGCGGCGGTGAGTGTTCCCGCAGCGTGCAGTCTCCTCACTGCCTCCTCAATCCCCTCAGCCTCCCCATCCTCACAGCCTCCCCATCCTCACATCCTCCTCCATCCTCACAGCCTCCCCATCCACACAGCCTCCCCATCCTCACAGCCTCCTCCATCCTCACAGCCTCCCCATCCTCACAGCCTCCCCATCCTCTCAGCCTCCTCCATACTCACAGCCTCCTCAATCCTCACAGCCTCCTCCAATACCTCAGCCTCCCCATCCTCACAGCCTTCTCCATCCTCTCAGCCTCCCCATCCTCACAGCCTCCCCATCCTTGCAACCTCCTCCATCCCCTCAGCCTCCTCCATCATCACAGCCTCCTCCATCCCCTCAGCCTCCCCATCCTCACATCCTCCTCCATCCTCACAGCCTACCCATCCTCACAGCCTCCCCATCATCACAGCATCCTCCATCCTCACAGCCTCCCCATCCTCACAGCCTCCCCATCCTCTCAGCCTCCTCCATCCTCACAGCCTCCTCCATCCTCACAGCCTCCCCATCCTCACAGCCTTCTCCATCCTCTCAGCCTCCCCATCCTCACAGCCTCCCCATCCTTGCAACCTCCTCCATCCCCTCAGCCTCCTCCATCATCACAGCCTCCTCCATCCCCTCAGCTTCCCCATCCCCTCAGCCTCCCCATCCTCGCAGCCTCCTCCATCCCCTCAGCCTCCTCCATCTCCTCAGCCTTCTCCATCCTCGCAGCCTCCTCTATTCCGTCAGCCTCCCCATCCTCATAGCCTCCTACATCTTCAAAGCCTCCTATACCCTCTCCAGGAAGACAACAGAATGGAGCGGCGGTGAGTGTTCCCGCAGCGTGCAGTCTCCTCACTGCTTCCTCCATCCCTTCAGCCTCCTCCATCTTCACAGCCTCCTCCATCCTCACAGCCTCCTCCATCCTCACAGCCTCCTCCATCCTCACAACCTCCCCATCCCCACAGCCTCCCCATCCCCACAGCCTCCTCCATCCCCACAGCCTCCTCCATCCGCTCAGCCTCCTCCATCCCCTCAGCCTCCTCCATCCTCACAGCCTCCTTATCCCCACAGCCTCCTCCATCCTCACAGCCTCCTCCATCCTCACAGCCTCCTCCATCCTCACTGCCTCCTCCATCCCCTCAGCCTCCTCCATCCTTGCAGCCTCTCCTATCCTCACATCCTCTCCCATTTTCACAGCATCCTCACAGCGTCCCCATCCTCACAGTCTCCTCCATCCTCACAGCCTCCTTTATCCTCACAGCCTCCCCATCCTCACAGCCTCCTCATCCTCACTTCTTACTCCTGTCTATAAGGTCTGTCAGTCAGTGTGATGCAGTTTACTCCTGTCTACAAAGTCTGTCAGCCTGTTTACAAGGTATTGTAGAATACCAGATGCGTTAGAATCTGGCCACCATCTAGTAACTGTATAACTGTATAATTGTTCCCTACATTACTCACTTGCAGTTGCGGCCCGATTGATTGTAGTACCGGCCTCTTGTTTCTACTAGCCTTCTGGTTCTTAATGCTTCCCCATTTTTTGAGGCAAACTGACTCGTGTTGTACAGTCTTTGTGGCATGCTTTTTCCTGGTGGACTAGTGGAATGGACAAGTTTTTTCTTTAAAAATGTAAAAAGAAAAAACATAGATAATAAAACATCAGCACAAAATAGTGTTTAAAGTTAGAAATGCATTTATTATGGTGATTTTCTATTACGGTATATTGATTGCATGTAAGTGGATGAGAAAACAATAATATGAATTAAAATTAAACTGAAATGAACGCAGAATATGTTTGTAGAGTTGTATTTATACATTTCTATATGTGATGAACAGGAAACATGCAATAATAATATAACTTCCAAAATATTATTATTATTACAGGACAGGATAAAATACAAAGTAAAAAATGTAAAGTGAATGAATATGAGTTTTTACATTTATTTATCCTAGTCTAGTTCACAATAAATACACCAATTTTTTTTCTACGAGAAATAATGTTTTCAATCTTATCTTTTTCAGAGTTAATATTATATAAACCAAATTGTAAAGAACAGGCACTACTGGGATTTTGTGTTGGGAGTTTCCCCACGTGTATCAGTCGTCTTAGATGAGGCCGCTATGCACCTGGGTGTGCTCACTCAAGTGTATGTTAACTAATACAATCCAGAAAAAAGAGGGCACTCATCCATTTGGTGCTTCTTAGGAATTTATTCCCTTTTCAGGGTTCTGTTCAGGACTCCATACAGTACAATGGAGGGAGGGGGGGACGTGGAGGGATGCCGGACAACGGCCCGTTTCGTGCCCTAAATGGCATTTCTGCTGGTCCGATCGTGATAGACTCTTTTTGTAAAAACTCTTCAATATTTAATGAATCAACATGTTACACGTGTATCAAAAAAAAAGACAGCTTGATAAAGCCATCCACCGAAATGCATATTTTTTAGGGGGGTATGGCATGGATTTCTTTTTGATACATGTGTAACGTGGATTCGTTAAATATTGAAGAGTTTTTGCAAAAAAACATCTATCACTGTCCCTTCAACGCTCGCTGGAAACTACCTTTTCTCCTTTACTTGGATATAGCTGGGGTTAGCCTGGACGGGGCAACATCCATGCTGGAGCGTGTGAAACAGCCGTCAAGGTGGTGAGCTGAAATTTTTTCTTTATTCAACAATAACATAACACATGTTATATTAAAAAATCCAGGTTCCAATAGGGAGTACCACTGTACTTTTTCTAACCTTATACAGGTACAAAAATTGCACAAATATTGCACATAGCCATCCAAAATGTATAACAGGAAGCAGGGGCTGGCTGGGGCCTCTGGACCCGGGTGGCAGTTTCGCACTGCCAGCCCTTAGTTGAGAAGCGCGGGGGAAAGGTGCTATCAAGAATTTTTGAGGATGGGGGTGGGTGGGGGGGGGGCCGCTATCGGAATTTTTTGAGGACGGGGGGGTGCTATCAGAAATTTTTAAAGACGGGGGATGGGGCTCTTATACCAGCTCCGACGCCATATGCTGCGGCAAAGCGACGCCCGCAGCCGGCCCATTTCTGTAGAGGGGCGGCCCTAGATGTGGACTACACCACCAGCCCAGGGGGCACTTGCCCCCCTGCCACCTGGGCCAGTCCGCCCCTGACAGGAAGAGAGTCAGAGTCTCAAAAGATTATTATTATAGTTCTTATGTGTTTCAATTAGTTCACTGCCTATATAATAAAGGTGGACTCAACCCAGGATACAGTAGCAATAGACAAGCAATGGGGATTATAATATGTAATTAGGTGGAAAGGAGGATCCCCCCAAACAAAAACCACAAACGTCAGCAACTGTAATCAAATATGTTGATTTTTACCACTGAAATAGCCCTAGATGAGAGTAATCATAATCTTGTACCCATTGATTATATATCAAGCCTTCTGAATAAAAGTATGCTCACTATAACCTTATAATACATAAGGGAGTTCCAACATGTAACCTTTCATAGGAATGATTCCCAAATAACCACCTATAAAGTGCATTCTAATTCCATATAGTCTGATATACTAATAACTGGTACACTGATTGTGTGATCAGGTGTTCATTTTACTCTATAGTGCCCCAGGTACCATGATTATCATCAGGAGGACCTACAACCTGTGAGCCCTTGCCAGTGGGCTTGTGCCACATTAAGCATGGATAATAGAAAGGGAAGTACAGATCTGTCTGAGGACTTGAGAATCAAAACTGTTGAAAAATGCAATGGTTACAAGTCCATCTCATGAGATCTTGGTGTTCCATTTGTCCAAGTGCACAATTTAATCAAGACGTTTAAAAACCCATGGCTCCATCTCCCTGAATGTGCTCGCCAGAGAAAAATTGATGAAAGGTTGCAATGCAGGATAGTCTGGACTGTGGATAAGCTGGCCCAATCAAGTTTCAAAGAAATTCAAGTTGTCCTGCAGTTTCAGGGTGCGTAAGTGTCAGCGCTAACTATCTGTCGACATTTTAATGAAATTAAATGTTATGGCAAGAGACCCAAGAGGACTCCAATACTGACACAGATACATAAAAAAGCTAGACTGAAGTTAACCAAAATGTACATGAGTAAGCCAACATTCCTTTGGGATGAGACCAGGATACAATCTTTTAGTAAAGCACATCTTTCTAATGTGTACCAAAAAACAGAATGAGGCTGGGGTTCCACATAAGCCCTCAGTCCGTTTTTGGCTTCAGTTTTCTCATTTTTTTTTCTAAGTCCAAAAACTGACAGAAAAACGGATTGGGTGTAATAAACACCCTGTCCGTTTTTCTATGGAGCTCCAAACATTGCCCTGTCCGTTTTTGAGTCAAAAACGTTGCATGCAACGTTTTTGGCGTCAGTTAAAAAACGCATGCGTTTTCATGCTTTTTTTTAACATGGGGCCCTATGGGAAACGCATGCGCGAACGCATGCAAACGCGCACTTGCGTTTGCGCATGCGTTCGCGCATGCGTTTTTTTAATGAAAATTCCAAAAACGTTCAGGAGTGCAGGAGGCTCAAAAAGCACCCAGAAAAAAACGGATTGGTGATGAAAATCACTTCCAAAAACGGATTTCTATGTGTGACCACAGCCTGAGGCCTTCAGAGAAAAGAATGAAGTACCTACAGTCAAACATGTCGGAGGTTCAATGCTTTAAGAATGTTTTGCTGTCTCTTCTACTGGGAACCTTTACTGTATGGAAGGCATCATGAAATCTGAGTATTACCAAAGGACTTTAGGTTACAATGTAGTGCATAGTGTCAGAAATCTAGGCGTGCATCCTAGGTCAGCAGGACAATGACCCCAAACATACTTCAAGGAGCACCCAGAAATGGTTGGAAACAAAGTGCTGGAGAGTTCTGAAGTGACAGCAATGAGTCCAGATCTAAATCCCATGCAACACTTATGGAGAGATCTTGAAACTGCTGTTGGAGAAGGCGCCTTCAAATATGAGAGACCTGGAGCAATTTGCAAGAGAAGAGTGGTCCAAAATTCCAGGGAAGAGATGTAAGAAGCTTGTTGATGGTTATAGGAAGTGACTGATTGCATGTATTTATTCCAAAAGGTGTGGAAATAAATAATATTACGTTTAGGGTGCCAAAAGTTTTGTCTGGCCCATTTTGGAGGTTTTGTGTAAAATTATGTCCAATTTTGCTTTTCTTCTGTTGTTATGTCGTGTTGTTCCAATGCACACAAAGGAAAAAAAACATGTCTATAACAAAACAAGTGTAATTGCAATATTTTTCTGGGAGAAACATTTAATTTTCTGAAACAATTTCAAGGGTGCCAACACTTTTGGCCATGACTATTTATGTAAGTTTATTGCACATAAAGGAGTAATGTAATTTCGCAGTAGGCTTATATAAAGTTAGGGTAGTGGTTTAGGAGGGCGCTATCAGGCTCACTTTATACATGCTATATGATTGCAAAGATGATTATTATATCACTCCAAAAATGTTAAGTAATATTTGTTAAACATACTAAGAATACAATACATGAAAGAATATTAAAACAAGTACTGTAATATTATAGCTATGATTTAACAATTAAATGTGTATTTTGTTCATTTGTGGCATATCCTCTAGATATGTGATGAATGCATGAGAGGGGAATAACTCCCTTAATAACTGCATGGTTAGTGCGTACTGTATAGTCAACCCCTAGAATTTAGTGAACGGATGAAAAGAAAATGGATAATATACTAGAGAACGTGTACAAAAGATGTCAACATCACCAAACATGAAATGAAGGTTTATCAGTAGAGTGAAGGCCTCACAAACAGAAGAGAACTCAAACATCTAATGTAACCTGTAGCTCCATCATTAACCATGTACTTATGGCTGTTTTGTATCTTTTTTATCACTGGAGGGTAATTTGTGTGTCTTTCTATTTGGGCAAAGAGAATAAAGGTTTTTATTGTTGAAAGGTATGTTTATATTGTTTTATGTACAGAGGTAAGTCAAGGGTTACTTATGGAAGTCACATGAGCACAAAATGATGCAAGAAAATATGCAAAGATAATGTTTGTATGTAGTTGATAAGTTTTCGATACTATTGTGTATCATTTGATGATTCTGATTCTAATATGTCATTTATTTGAAGTACTTTTATAATACAATAAGAGGTCCCAAACCACTGTAAGAAGCTGATTGTCTCTGTTACACTGTTCAGAGATGAATACATCGGTGTACACTGATATAACACTGGTAAATTTTACTTGCCTGCTCTGACTATAATTCTGCTTTGCTGTTTTGATTAGATGTTTTAGTGTTTTTTAAAACAAGATATTTACTGTTATTTATTTTGCACTTATCAAGAGCACTTACAATCAAGATAATTACTTAACTCGCCAAGAAAATAAAAATTCTTATTTAGAAATGTGGCATCCTACAAATTACAGTTAGTTTATTACGAAACAACATGTTCAACATCACAAATAACACCTCTAACTGATAAGGTGCTACTGCTAGCTTGGGAAAACATTTTTTTGTAACAGTGTTAAAATAACTTCAAAAACCTTAAAGAAATAAATTTCTTGGTGTCTAAAAGGCCATGTTCATAGTAAGGTCTATGTTGGCTGTATATGCAGTTCCATTTTCTGAACTTATAAATCAAATGTGTTCATAGCCTGTAGTTGGCCTGACATAAGCCAACAGTGCGTTATGCATACTTTATTACTATAGTGAAAAGTGTTTTCTTTAAAAAAAAAAGTAATAGTAAGTGTTATACATCTATTGTTTTGCTTCTCTTTTGTTGGTCAACTGCACAGCATTTGGTCAAGGCTATAAATGAAAGAAAACCCAAGCAGTGGGCAGCATGAAATGCTCCAGCATTTAGGAGAAAATATACTTTGAAGATATAGCAAGAAACCATAGCCGAAAACCTGACTAGTCCAACGTGCCCCCTATTGGCACTTTCCAGCACTGCTCCAGGTGATGCACCAGTCTTTCCACATGTACACGAGAGAGACACCTGTCAATCATCTGCAGCAGCTATGGGAGGAGGCGGCTATCTAATTGTTCATCTATCTATAAATCTAACTATACTTTCCATCCACCTATCTATCTATCTATCTATCTATCTATCTATCTATCTATCTATCTATCTAATCTACTCTATCTATGTATCTATCATCCATCCATCCAATCATCCATCCTTCCATTTATCCATCCATGTGAACAGCTGAAAGCTTGAGAAATCTTAAAAATTTTAAAATCTTAAAAAAAAATCTAGCAGACCACAGCTATCCCAGGAGTGGCGCCTCCACTAGTTGCACCACTCCTGGCGTTTCGCCCCTGCTCTCTCGCTGCCCTGCTGTTTTGGTTACCAGGATAATAGTATTTGGAGTTGATGCCAGCTAGGTAATGTCAGCTGACATCAAGCCCAGAGGTCAATTATGTTGAGGTGTCAATCAGATTCCCGACATTACTAACCAAGTCAATAAGGACACAAATAACCACACCAATAAATATTTGATTTGAAAATAAAGTCCCCAATACATTTGTTATCGTAAAAATTCATTTTTTAAAAGTCTCCTATTTCAATAAGCAACAAAAAAAGCACATAAAAATTTTTGGGAAAAACAAAAAACAAAACAAACCAAATCCCAAGTAAATCCTGAACTAGTCCCAGTATATGGAGGACATGATCAGTGACTGCAGCCCCCATATAGTGGGACAACTGGCATTGCACAGCTCCCGGCAGTGTGTTGGGACTTCATTGAGGTTGTCTCAGGTTACACAGAAGGTGACCTGATATAACCTCAGTGGTGTCAGCTCTCAAAACACTTGCTGTCTCGCAAGAGCTGCGATATCATGAGAAATATAGTGTGTATGTCTCGCTGGTATTGTCTACCGGCTAAAAACACGTTTCCTCCAGCGCTGTTCAATGTGTGCTGAGCGTCTGTGGAGAAAATCACTTTCAGCAGCAGACTTCCTTCACTAGAAATTCATGCTCAAAATGTAAAATTCTTCTCTCCATCTGGCCAAAGAAGCATATTTTACCACCCTAATCACATCACTAGCTAACAACCAAAAAGGACTCTACAAAATCTTCCACTCCTTCCTGAACTCTACAGTACAGGTCCCAGTCACCAACCTCAGCGCAGATGATCTGGCCACTTTTTTCTTACAAAAAATAAGGCACATCCAGACGGATATTTCTGCACAATCCCCTCAGAGGATCGCCCACTTTCCTGCACCTCAAGTTAATTTTCCATTTTGAGCCAGCTACAGAAGAAGATACCTGGCTCCTTGTTCCTTCCAAGTCTACAACCTGCTCTAGTGACCCTATTACCTCACATTACCTTCAGTCCCTCTCCTCAGCTATCACTCTCTATCTAACTAAAATATTTTACCTCTCTTTTTCATCCAGTATCTTTCCCTTTTCATTCAAACACTCCATCATGGTCCCACTACTCAAAAAAATCCCTCAACTAGAACTACACTGCTAACTTCTGACCTGTCTCTAATCTTCCCTTTATCTCTAAATTCCTAGAATGCTTGGTCTACTCCAGCATGATCCACTATGTCTCTGATCATGGTCTCCTTGATCCTTTGCAATCTGGATTCTGCTCTCTACACCCCACTGAAACTTCCCTTACTAAAATCTTCAATGGCTTATTAATGACAAAATCCAATGGCCACTACTACCTGTTGTTTCCTGTAGATCTTTCTGCTGCCTTAGATACTGTGGATCACCATATCCTCCTTACCATGCTCCTCTCATAGGACACTGCTCTCTCCTGGTTCTCCTCCTACCTCTCTAACGATTCCTTCAAAGTATATATCGCTGGTTCTTCTTCCTCAGGGTTCAGTTCTAGGCCCCCTCCTCTTCTCTCTATACACTGCCCCTATCGGTTAAATCATCAGCAGATTCGGCTTTCAATATAATTTCTACACTAATAACACCCAATTATACAATATATGCCCTGACATCACCCCCACATTAATACAAACTACCAATGACTGTCTGTCTTCTATGTCTCACACCATGTGCTCCCTCTTTCTGAAACTGAATCTCCCCAAAGCTGAATTTCTCATCTTTGCACCCTATACTGGCTACACGATACCCGCCTTCTTAATGACGTGTGATGGGTCAGCCATAACTCCCAAGCAGCAGGCTCATTGCCTTGGAATCATATTTTACACTGAGCTATCCTTTATCCCGTAAATCCTCTCACTTACTAGCTCATGTTACTTGCACCTAATAAACATATCTCAAATTAGACCATTTCTCACCCTTGAAACTACAAAAGCACTTGCTGTCACTCTCATTCATTCTTGTCTGGACTACTGCAACTCATAAGTGATTGGTCTCCTTCTAACCAAACTTTTTCCTCTACAGTCCATCCTTAACACAGCAACCAGGGTCATTTTCCGGTCCAGCCACTTCATCGATGCCTTTGCCTTATGCTAATCGTTATACTGCTTACCCATCCACTACAGAATACAGTGCAAACTTATCCCTACAAAGACCTCCACAATTTGGCAACCCCCTATATCTCATACTTCATCTCTGTCTATCACCCTACCTGTGCCCTCTGTTCCGCAACTGATATCAGATTAATATCACCCATAATTTAAAGCAGAGGTCCCCAACTCCAGGCCTCAAGGGCCCGCCAACAGTGCAGGTTTTCAGGATTTCCTTAGTATTGCACAGGTGCTAATGTGATCATCTGCACAGACCCTGTGCAATACTAAGGAGATCCTGAAAACCTGCACTGTTGGTGGGCCTTGAGGCCTGGAGTTGGGGACCTCTGATTTAAAGCACAAACCTCCATTTCCAAGATTTCTCTCATGCCTGTGCTCTGGAATCCCCTACCCCAAACTTTGCGAATAATGTGATCAATTTCTAGCACCCATGTTCTTAAGCATGCCTTATCTGTTTAGACAGGTCTATCACCTCAACTCCCTAACCTAACTTTTCCCTCTTCCCTGACCAATCCTTCTAAATGTTAAACACAACCTGCTCCTCCTACTCATCTGTCTTCACAGCTTCCCTAAAACTAATAGCATGTAAGTGCATATAGACATAACTGGCTGATGACCAGAGCATGTGACCTCATATGAAAAGCACAAATTTATCATAATGATGGTTGACCCTTCAATGATGATGGCACATCCTACCTACTGTGTTTTCCTATGTCCTTATAGATTGTAAGCTTTAGAGCAGGGCCCTCATCCCTGCTGTAACTGGTGATCTATACATTGCTTTGTATTATTGTTATTGTCTGTACATTGCCCCCACTTATTTGTAAAGTGCTGCGGAATATGTTGGCGCTATATAAACAAAATGTATTAATATTTATCGTGACATAGCGTGTGTGAGGAGAGGCCTTACAACAATTTGGTGCGGTCACACTCATAGAAAGTATCCCCAAACATTACTTCAGTTCAGACTCGATGGGTCGCACAGGGGCTATTCTGTAAGTTTGAACTGCGCTGCACTGCCTGTCGTCACCATTCCTCATATGCGCTGTCTCACAATACCGGCGAGATATATCTGCTACATCTCGCACAATATTGGGGCTCTCAGGAGACAGCTATTGTCACAAGTGCTGACACCACTAAGGGTATCTCAGGTCACACAGCGGGATTCCCTGCTATGTAATAGCCACTGTGTGAGTGGTGGCAGCTTTTGGGTCCCATTTAAGTTGTTTTAGGCCCTTGATTTTGCCTTTCATTGAGTTAAAAGGGGTTCAGAACTTTGGAGAACTGTTTGACAATCTATTCGGCAAACATGCATATTCAGTGAACTGAACCGAATCCGAACTTCAAAAAGTTCGCTCATCTCTAGTCCTCCAGGGCTGCAAACAGTGCATGGTAGTAATTTAATCACCTGCACATGTGATGATTCCAAACGGAATGCAATGATAAGTGAATCCTGCAAACATGCATGATTTGCTGCTCTTGAGGACTGCTCTTTTTGCAACAGTATTTAAACAAGAATATCCCATGACAGACAACATGATCAGTGATAACAAAAACTCTCCATTAAATGTAACCTGCTTAACCCAACAGGAAGTATGGCACCGTCTAAAAATCACTAAAGTTAACAAATCCCCAGGCCCGAATGGGATACAGCCCAGAGTACTGCAGGAATTAAGTACCGTCATAGATAAACCATTATTTTTAATCTTTAAAGATTCCATAATAACAGGGTCTGTACCACTGGACTGGCATATAGCAAATGTGGTGCCAATATTCAAAAAGGGGACAAAAACTGAACTTGGAAATTATAGGCCAGTTAGCTTAACCTCTACTGTGGGTAAAATCCTAGAGGGTTTTCTAGGAGATGCAATACTGGAGTATCTGAATAAAAATAACCTCATGACCTAATATCAACATGGGTTTATGAAGGACCGTTCCTGTCAAACTAATCTGATAAGCTTCTATGAAGAGGTAAGTTCTGGACTGGACCAAAGAAATACAGTGGATGTGGTGAATATGGACGTTTTAAAAGCTTTTGATATGGTGCCACGCAAAAAGTTGATACATAAAATGAGAGCAATGGGGATAGGGGAAAATATTTGTAAATGGGTTAAGAACTGGCTCAGTGATAGGAAACAAAGGGTGGTTATTAATGGAACACACTCAGAATGGGTCACAGTTAACAGTGGGGTACCACAGGGGTCAGTATTGGGCCCACTTCTTTTTAACATATTTATTAATGACCTTGTGGGGGCATACAGAGTAAAATCTCAATATTTGCAGATGACACTAAACTCTGCAGGGTTATCAATACAGAGGAGGACAATTTTATATTACAGGAGGATTTATGTAAACTAGAAGCTTGGGCTGATAAATGGCAAATGAGCTTTAATGGGGATAAATGTAAGGTCAAGGCCTTGGGTAGAGGAAATAAAATGTATAATTATGTGCTTAATTGTAAAACACTGGGCAAAACTACCACTGAAAAAGACCTGGGTGTATGATAAACTCACATTTAGTGTCCAGTGTCATGCAGCTGCTGCAAAGGCAAATAAAATAATGGGATGCATTAAAAGAGGCATAGATGCTCTTGAGGAGAACATAATTTACCTCTACTCAGGTAACTAGTGCGATCACACTTAGAATACTGTGTACAATTCTGGACTCTGGTGTATAAGAAAGACATAGCTGAACTAGAGTGGGTGCAGAGAAGAGCGACCAAGGTTATTAGACGACTGAGGGGTATGCAATACCAAGACAGATTATTAAACTTGGGGTTATTTAGTTTGGAAAAATTAAAGCTTAGGGATGATCTTATAATAATGTATAAATATATGAGGGGACAGTACAGAGACATTTTAATGATCTTTTTACTCTTAGGCCTGAGACGGGGACAAGGGGACATCCTGTACGTCTGGAGGAAAGAAGGTTTAATCATAATTGCAGAAGTGGATTTTTTACTGTAAGAGCAGTTAGACTATGGAACTCTCTGCCACATGATGTTGTAATGAGTGAGTCACTACTAACATTTAAGAGTGGCCTGGATGCCTTTCTTGAAAAATATAATATTACCAGTTATATATACTAGATTCTTTGATAGGACGTTGATCCAGGGAACTAGTCTGATTGCCGTATGTGGAGTTAGGAAGGAATTTTTTTCCCCAATGTGGAGCTTAGTGTTGCCATATGTTTTTTTTTTGCCTTCCTCTGGATCAACATGTTAGGCTATGGGTTGAACTAGATGGATTTAAGGTCTTCCTTCAACCCTAAATACTATGTTACTATGTATGTTACTATGTTACTGGAGTTGCCCAGTCCTGGTCTACAGGAGTGTGTGTAGTGTCTTGCATTTCCATAGCTGACACCTGTAGGGGAGTATCAAAGCACCTCTTGCTTTGCACAAACAGTCCCGCACACAAGTAGAGAAGTTAAAAAGCTTTACTGATGCAGAGTTTAAAAAGAAATCACATGCTTCTAGACAACGTAATTTTTCATATATATGTTACACAAATAATGATCATTTTCAAATAGGCACTTAGCACAGACTATTAAAAATGAGTCTAAAAGGCACACATAAATAAATATACACAGTAACATTTATGTCTTCAAGGCAGCAAAGACTTCATAGGGGCACTGGAAATCCCTCCCATTTTAAACCATGGCTGTCCTCAGTCATAGTGGACACCTGGAAGACATGATGTATACAACCGCACATAAAACACTGGTAAAACATTATAAAAAGCCTTTTCCTTCTTTCTTTGGGTAGTGTAGACCCCAATCTAACCAGTTGAGATGACTGAACTATAGAGCTCAAGTCCATTTTTCCCTAAAACAGGCCAACTGGCGCACAAAGTCCACATAAGCTCGCATAGGCATAGGACTGCACTTGCATTGTGGCAGTATCACAACACAGGAAGAATCAGTATATGAGTGAGTCCTTCACAGTTCTTGAATGAGTACTTTTTCCTATCACTGCCATCCAATTTTTAAGTCTCCCACAATAAAGAGCTTAATATTTACTGTTTGGTACTCTTAGATTTTTTGAGTATGCCTTGCTATTGCACCATCCATTGGACGATTGGTCCGTGAGGTCGGTTGCATATTAAACATGATGCCATTACAGGTTTTGCTAACCAAATAAGTGAAATGCCTGGCACATCGGGTCTCTGATTTTTCCCCTTTTCACACAACAGTCCATTAGGCACAGAAAGTCCCACAAGGATCAGCAGAGTTCATTAAAATGTGGTACAGGCCTTCAACATAATGGAGTACAGTCTATAAAGAACACAGTCTATTTAGGACACAGTCCATTTAACGCACAATCAATTAAGGGCACAGTCCATATAGGGCTTTGAGGTGTAGTCCAGCTAATCCAGCAGGAGAAAGCGTAATCAGCATTAAATGTGGGAAAGTGAAAGATAAAATTAAGCCTACCTGGCCACCAAGGCCACGGTGTTGCTGCAGTGTATGACAATCCCAAGATGGTGCTGGCCTCCACGGGGAAACATCTTTCCTTTTCCCAAGGGCTCGACTCTTCCAGTGCCAGTACCCTATCATTTATGGGATATTATTGCTTGCCCAATCTTGTTGCCTAGCTCCTCACTGAGCCCTTTATGGGCTAGACTGCAGAAGGCACCTGACTTACAAATACCATTCCCCATGCCACAAGATAACACCTGGGATAGTGGTTGGGGGTATTGGTTATTAAAGCCTGACATATTTGGAGGAGAAATAAAAAAAATAAAATTGTTTTTTCAGCTCATTATGATTTCATCTGCAATGCTGAATAAGGCTACTGGGCAATGCACGGACTTGTCCAAGATTAATGCTTTAACACACTTGTGCACATGCCAAAAATCTGCATTCTAAATATATGGAAGGAAAGAAAATAAAGGGATTGTACATTGCAAGAAGCAATATCCATATAATACTCAGTTTCTTCCTGAAAATGATTGCAATCACAAATTCTTTGGTATTATTATCTTCATTTAATTTGTCTTCAATGAAAAAACACAAAAAGAATCGTCCTAAAGCCAAATTGGATATAATTCCACACCAAACATATAAAAGGGTGTGGGCAAAAGTATTGGCACTGTTAGAAAAATCATGTGATGCTTCTCTAATTTGTGTAATTAACAGCACCTGTAACTTATCTGTGGAACCTAACAGGTGTTGGCAATAACTAAATCACACTTGCAGCCAGTTGATACGGATTAAAGTTGACTCAACCTCTGTCCTGTGTCCTTGTGTGTACCACATTGAGCATGGAGAAAAGAAAGAAGACCAAAGAACTGTCTGAGGACTTGAAAAACCAAATTGTGAGGAAGCATGAGCAATCTCAAGGCTACAAGTCCATCTCCAAAGACCTGAATGTTCTGTGTCTACCGTGCGCAGTGTCATCAAGAAGTTTAAAGCCCATGGCACTGTGGCTAACATCCCTAGATGTGGACGGAAAAGAAAAATTGACAAAAGATTTCAACACAAGATTGTGCGGATGGTGTATAAGGAACCTTGACTAACATTCAAACAAGTTCAAGCTGCCCTGCAGTCCGAAGGTACAACAGTGTCAACCCGTACTATCCGTCGGCGTCTGAATGAAAAGGAACTGTATGGTAGGATACTCAGGAAGACCCCATTTCTTAGCCCGAGACATAAAAAAGCCAGGCTGGAGTTTGCCAAAACTTACCTGAGAAAGCCTAAAATGTTTTGGAAGAATGTTCTCTTGTCAGATGAGACAAAAGTAGAGCTTTTTGGGCAAAGCCTTCAACATAGAGTTTACAGGAGAAAAAAAGAGGCATTCAAAGAAAAGAAAACGGTCCCTACAGTCAAATATGGCGGAGGTTCCCTGATGTTTTGGGGTTGCTTTGCTGCCTCTGGCACTGGACTGCTTGACCGTGTGCATGGCTTATGAAGACTGAAGACTACCAACAAATTTTGTAGCATAATGTAGGGCCCAGTGTGAGAAAGCTGAGTCTCCCTCAGAGGTCATGGGTCTTCCAGCAGGACAATGACCCAAAAACACTTCAAAAAGCACTAGAAAATAGTTTAAGAGAAAGCACTGGAGACTTCTAAGGTGGCCAGCAATGAGTCCAGACCTGAATCCCATAGAACACCTGTGGAGAGATCTAAAAATGGCAGTTTGGAGAAGGCACCCTTCAAATATCAGGGGCCTGGAGCAGTTTGCCAAAGAAGAATGGTCTAAAATTCCAGCAGAGCATTGTAAGAAACTCATTAATGGTTACCAGTAGCAGTTGATCGCAGTTATTTTGGCTAAAGGTTGTGCAACCAAGTATTAGGCTGAGGGTGCCAATACTTTTGTCTGCCCTATTTTGGGAGTTTTGTGTGAAATGATCAATGTTTTGCTTTTTGCTTCATTCTCTTTTTTGTTTTTTCATTGAAGACAAATTAAATAAAGTTAATAATACCAAAGTATGAGTATTATCTGACAGAATTGCAGGGGTGTCAATACTTTTGGCCAGAACTGTAAATAAAAATGAAAAATATAATAAAAAAAAATTAAAAAAAATTAAAAGCTCTCTTAAGGGGATGTTTAAAGGAGATTTTAAGGTTCCTGGATTTCACAGCTGCTGGCACATCTGACACTCTTCCAAAAATTCACAGCCTTCCTGCGTCCCAACAATTGGAAATTCAAGGAAGCTTAAAAACTTCCTTTTAAAGTTCTCTTAAATTCACAATGTTGAAAGAAACTGATAGACCCGACAGCTGTGGTCGCCACTAAACTTAAGTTTCAGCCACCAGGTCTTCCGGCAAGCATTTTGGCCCCAAACCTTCAAGCAAAGTTTTAGGACCATTTTAAAATTTCAAACTTTTCCCTCAAACACAGCCACGTTCGCCGATTTTTTACTAAATTGCTCTGGATTTCCAATCACGAACCCCAATCGTCAATGTTTGTGCCGAATTTGAAATTGATGAACCTCATTCAGAAACATTCGGTCATCTCTAATCCTTCACCTTTTTTTTTACATGTCTAAGTTTGTATTACAATTTTCAGTTAACAGCTATCTAAACCTCTGAGTTTCATTACCTAGGTTTGGGAATTTACTTCACTTTATTCTATTTTTCTTCTATCAAGGACATCTTCCAATATAGAACATGAGTGGTGGGGAATTGTGCTCTTTTCAGTTCTCCGCTAATGATGACAACAGTTCATTTTAATGTTTTGCTGAAAAAAAACTGGTGTTAATGATGTTCAAGTCTACAAGTGCATAGTTATACTGTCAAATGTAAAGGAAAGAGGACCCCAACTGTGTCATATAAATATACTGCATTCTCCTCAGCAAGCGCCTCTTCAAAAATCAATTCATTACCATCTACAACACACAATGAATGCCACTTCAACAGAACATTATGACATAACACAAGAAATCTTATAGGTCACTATATTAAAGTAAATTAGATTTAGTCCCTTTCACTGACGGCAGTAACTAGCATAATAAACACCTCTTTGGAAGTGACAGATCTGAACTGTAAAATAATTTCTATAAAGTCAAACTCCGATTCTGTCTGCAAGGGCATCATGTGAGTTTTGTTTTAGCACTGCTGGAATCCAATTTGATTTACGTGACTTCAACTCAGACTAACTGCCTGAAAGTTTGCTAAATCTTTTTGTTGCCTGGAAAAAACAGAGATGTGCCAATTATTTTTTGTCATATGATTGGGTTGTGAAAAAGGTGTCATGCAATCTGTCATTTTTTAAAAGACTTTAGTTGGTGTGAAAAAATAAAATTTAACCCATGATTAGTGATAAGCGAATATACTTGTTACTATTCATTACTTGCACGTATAGTACAGTATTCGCGAAACTCATTACTTGGGGTGTAACGTTGGTGCTCGAGAGTAATGTGCCAATCTTGAGCAATCTGACACAAATTGCCAGCTCCCTTGAGTACACAAAGGAAGCTGGCATCCCAGTGAGAGCAGATTGAATTTCTGGGTCTGACTAGGGGTACAGCAAGGCGTTGTGTGCAGTAAAAACCTCTAAAAAGCCCACCCTCCCACCTTGTCCTGGAAATGCTTGTTTTATGGCTAGATGTGTGCGGGAGGAACCTATCACTAATTAACTAACATTGGACTCGCTATTCAGACTAATACGTGAGTATTAAAAACTGCTCGCTACAAATCTCTCGAAACTCAGTATTTCACTACTCACTCATCCCTACACATGATGTCTTGCCATATGATATCCAAAAAAAATCACTGAAAAAAATGTTATAATTATCAATATCAAGTCACTATATAAATATATTAGTGGAGGTAAATTAGACAGAAAACCTATCTGATCTCATAATATGTGCGTCATTAATAGACTTTAAGCTAGCAAGGTTCATCCTGACTCTGTAGCCAACAGCTTATATAAGCTTTACCTGTGTGCATCTTTAATACCAAACAACCACTCGCCTTATGGATAATAGATGTGTCAGCATTTAGCACATGTCATATCAGTAACATGACTATTCATTCTGTGATTCCAATAATTTCCTTCTTGTTGATGTAATTTAAATATTGAAGAGTGTAAATAACCTAAATGTACATACTAGTGACTGATATGGTGGGTTTAAACATTTGCTATTGCATGTGATCTGGACTGCAAAGAGTTTATGCACCTTTTTGTTAATGCCTCATCTTTATAGAAATGTTGTAAATACTGTGATATTTCACTAAACTTTACTTGCTTCATGAGGTAACTACAGAAACACTTTACATTCAAAATCCAGATGGTTTATTGAGTTCAGATAATCGCATTCCTGGTAACAAAACATGATCCTTTCTTCGAGTTTACAGGAAGCAAAAACTCTCGGTTACACCAACATTGCTTCCTCAGCAAGGTAATCAAGTTTCTTTGCACCTTCAGAGCCGGGACGAAGATCCAACTTATGTACAGAAGCGCATGACTTTATATCATCCTTATTCAGATTCTCAAAGGGTGCAATTTCTCCAGCTTTCTGCGCCCCTTGAAATTCTGGCAACGGGAGAAGGATTTGTCCTCTTTGCTCAGATCTTCTTTACTGTACTCTCTTTTTACTTAGAGGCACAGTCTACATTGGAGTCATCGTACTCACCATGGTACACTAGAACAACACGTCCCCACCCAACAAGGTATCGGCCTCCTTTCCTGAATTTACCCCTTTATCACTGCACACACTATTGTTTAAACATCAAGCGTTAAATTTGCAGACCACCATTTTCTATGGTGACCCCTAATTCAGGAATGTCTACGTAGGAGGCGCCAGCTCTTCAGTATTGCAGGACTACATGCCAAACAGAACTCCTTTAACCTCTCAATAAAGTGGGTCTTCCTTATATCCGGTCCATCTTTTACTTAAGCAACAGAGCACTTCCCTCTTCTCCCACTAGTCCAAAAAGAATACTAAGCCCCACCCCATTATTGTTGGACGTAGTAAATCCGGAACTACACCAACATCAGGGTATTCCAAACCATTGGTAGTCTCATGCATCTGCCATCAGATACTCTTTAACATTCCCATAAATACAACTGACTTAGATTATGTTTCTGTGAATTAGATAGACATTGGATGTGACCCTCACTAGGTCTCAAAGCTCCCTGAGTCTAACTGTGGCACCCTGTACCAGGCAACCACAGACTTCCTTGGGATACTGAAGGATTTCTCACAGCGAGTAACCCACTTACACACAACACCTTCCACTCCAGGCCTGTAGGGGGAGCTCCACTGGTTGCCTTAAGCCAGTTCCCCCTGTAAATACAGGTTATGGAGGGAAATCAGCAGAGTGTGCAGTCACTACAGAACTGTGAAGAGCTAGTGAGCTGAGCTGGTACTGGAACCGCGCTAGGCCCATACCGGTTTTCACCAGAGACAGTGGTAGACCCGCAGAGTAGAGGTCGGAGGCAAGAGGAGAGAAACGTGCTACAAAGGGGACAGAGGGGACATACTGACTCACCCCACCAGAGTTCCGGTCACTGGGTCCGAGTCTGCAGGGACAAGAAGGATAGACCCCGCAGAGAATCCAGCACCACGAGGAGGCTTAGCTTCCCGGACACCCGCAGCACCAACATTTGAGAGCCAGGGACCCCAGCGGGATCCCAAGAGAGAGCCCTCAGTGCAACAACCCGGGTGTGGAGAGAGAGAAAGAGAGAAGTACCGGTCCGGTCAGGTTCCATGCCTGCCGGACTTCCAAACAGGAAAGTTGAATAAGGAGGCCTACAACCCTACTCGCTGTTGAGATCCCAAAGTGTTTCCCTCATTCCGGACGAGTGTACCTGTAACCAAACAACAGTAAAGGTACCAAAAGACTTTTATGTGTGCGTGTCCCTCCTTCCACCTGCACCACACTGACCTCGCTCCCCTACTCCAGCCTTGCACAGAAACGACTGTGCTACCCTATTCCACTATTACAACTCACAGCCCCGGGGACCCCACTTCTCCTGTAGGGAGCCACTCCATCTTGATGCCGCCCATCACCCCGGAGGCCCAAGCAGCGCCGGTGCCATCACCGGAACCTACAGGTGGCGTCACAGCTTGACATTTTTATTATTTTCCCTTTCCCCATTTTTCGCTGCTTCCCCCAGGCCCACGGCCTCAGGCACCGCTACCCGTGACTTCCCCCAGACCGCGCCTGAGAGATCCGAGTCTTCCCCGGGCCTGGGCTGGACATAACAATCCAATCACACTCTCTCCATCCCTCTTTATGGAACACACTTGTGGGCACACGTTGGATGGACAGGTGATACCACAGGTTAGACATGTGTGGAACAAACACCATTGTTCCTGGCTACAATTCATTTGTTCAATAATCAAGAAACATTGCTCTGCTATATGTCCTGAGCCCTGGCATTTCCCGCAGATTATGTTCTCAAATGAGTCCACTGGCAGCACTGCCACCACCCCTGTGGTCTTGGGATGTTATACTCCCTTGTGGATATTCAGCCACTTCTGGACAACCACCCCCTTTTGGGTATCCACCCATTTTGGGAAACTAACCGCTTTTGGGTATCCATCCCGTTTTGGGCAAACCAAGGGGTACGTTCCAAGGTTTCCCTGAGAATTCTCAGGCACGAGTCTGCACAGTTTATCGGTACTTCAGAGATTTCCTTGGGTCTGCCCAGGGTCCAAAAGTGGTTGCACAAATTGACCCATTAATGTCTCCTCGAGATGCTTTAATAGCACGAATATTGGAATGGAAAAAAACCCACACAGAATAGGGTCATATTGGTTTAAATGGAATGAATAATACTATTAGAAGGTTCACCTCAGGGAGTTGTGCCAGTCAAAGCCCCTGTATTCGCATATGAGCCTCACAAATGCACGAGGCAAGTGATATCAGCATATATAGAAAGGATGAGAGCTGCCCTGCCATCTCCACAGTACATGGGATGTACATGAATATAGTGAATTAGAATGATTTATTGGGTCCCCCTCCTTCCAAGGACATAATCATATGATTGTGTCCTGAGGAAGGAGGGAGACACTCCGAAACACGTAGACCCAATAAAACATTCTAATTTACTATATAATCGTATATGTTTTGTGTTCTGTAGAGACAGCAGTGCAGTACTCATCCTTTCACTTTAAGTTGATATCCTTGTTACGCTTTTACAGCTCCTGATGTTGCTGCCCCAGTCCCTATGCTGTCACTGGCGTTTCTCAATCGCCTGCTTCTGTCACTGCTGCTCCTTTAATAGCTTATTCATTTTCTGCTGGGCTAGTTTTTGCTGCACCTGATCCTGCACTAGGTACTTTAACCACTCCTCCATTTCATCCGAATGAGCTGCGCTACCCATGGCCAGTCAGCTGTACAGATCTGTACAGCTCTATCCAAATCTTCATGGACCACCTGATCCACTGCAAACCACTTGCTGCAATCCTCACATGTGCTTCTTGGAATACTGATTGCATTCTCCTCCAACTGTGATATTTCACACATTTTGCTTGCTTCATAAGGTAACTACAGGAACACTTTACATTTCAAAGTCCAAATAGTTTATTCAAGTCACATACATCATACTCCTAGTAACAAAACATGAACCTTCCTTCAGCTTTTCAGGAAACAAAAGCACATGGTTTAATTTGCAGGTAAACATGCACAGGCTCAAATACACTTCTCCACAGAAAAATCCCCAGAAAAGGTATCTCAGCCTCCACTCACTGAGATCAGTACATAACAATCCCTTTTACTGAGGCTTCTTCAGGAGACATGGCAGCTTTCACACACACTTACTGACTGATGACCATTTGTCAAACAGACACCATTATAACATAAGAGATAAACCCATGGAAGGAAGTATGTGAATAGCTAGACACGCCCATCTCTCTAGCTATCTCTAAACCTGTCCAACCTTAACAAATCTCATGAGACTAAAAGTACTAGAGTATACATGCAGGTTTATGAGTCGGTCGACATGGTAGGGGGTCTCGGATACCAGGACAGATGGTCACTTTGATGAGGGATCACGGCTGGTTAGTTCCCGGTTCCGTGCCCTGGACCCTCAATGGCGGGGATGATGGGGATGATGATGATGGATGGGGGAATGGTAACATGATGCCACCTGTGATACCTGGTAACGTGGATACCAGCGCTGCAGCCGGCCGCTGAGTTGATGGAGGTGCAGCTCAGAGTAGTACAGCTCCCCACAGGTGGAGCTTTACTTCAGAGCAGCGGGGTTGGATGAAGGGAGTCGTTGTAGCGTCTCTGCAGTGAACACTGCGGGCAGCGGCGGTGAAGCAAGCACTCACACACACAATATTCTCTGTTTCGGTACCTTCTTACTGATGTCTGGTAACAGGTACAGTCCAGGAGAGTAACCAGGTTCTCGTGCAATTTGCGATGTTCACCTTGGAAAGTTGTGAGGCCACCTCTGTTATTGTGTGCAGTGATTGGGGTAAGTCCTGCCTGAAACTGAACTTGCAGCTCCTTCTCCCTCTCAGGGTACTACTCCATAACTGACAATGAGGACCTTTCTGTGGGGTCCCTATTCTCTGCTAAGGTCCCTGGTCCTATACTTGGTCAGGTTTGAGTGTCTTTTATTCTTTCCCTTAGGGGGATTAGATCCTCCTGGTCTTTCCGGGCTTTCTCTGCCACACTTTAGATTAATAGCAGAATCGAACTCCGGTGTCCTAGTGGGCCAAAGGGAAACCAGGTCTGTTCCCTTCTTCTTTTCTCCTACTTCCTCCACTGGCCTCTAACCCTCTCCCTAGGGCGCAGCACAGCTGGGTCAGTGTTCCCTGGTCCTGGGCCTGACTTGATACCAGCGACCAACTCCTTCCAGTACCTTCCTCTTTGGCTGTCTGACTGGAACTGCCTGCTCTCATCACTGCTCAGAGCAGATTAACTGACTCTTCCCCTCAGGCCAAGATCCTTATAGGGGAACTTGATTAAGGCAGCAAGTAGAGCTCCCCCTCCAGGTCTGGAGTGAAAGGTGTTGTGTGCTGTGTGTACCAAGGTGTATGCCTCTCCTTGCACTGGTGAGTCCTGTGGCAATCCCCAGCAGGGGTGCCACATTTAAATCACAGAGGACAACCACCTCTGCAATACATACTGTCCATTCACAGTTGCTATTTTACAGGTTTTTCGGGGCTTACAGCTGTAAGCTATTTTACAGATTTTTGGCTGACAAATCCATGTAAAACTTAGAATTCTGCAGCCTGAGTGCATAGTGTTAATGTGTATAAATAACACTGTGCTCAGGCTGCCTATACATCTTTATGGTTACCAGTGTTCCAGTGCAGCCGGCCCCTTGACACAGAAAGACCGAATATGCGCTATTCCTGAGCGCACAGAGAAACACTGCAAACTGCCTTACTGGTGGTGGCTGCAGCTTATATGCAAACTTCTAAAAGGTTCACTTTAAATTTGTAAGTTTTAAAAAAACAACTTGAAGAGCTGAAAAGCTAAACAAGTGTCCACCAGAGTTATTGGATACTCATACATTTCATATCCTTGAAAACATTTTCAGGATTCACATTTGGTGATAAACTTTGAAAGCAGTATCAGATCAAATTGAGTCTTACCTTAAAAACTAAAGCCCATGGGTAGTGAATTTAAAGCAGATCTGTCACCAAATTTCACAATACAACCAACATACATTTTTAGACACAGCTATAAAAATGCATTTTAAAACTACAAGCTCAATTTCTGCTCAAATAGCTGGATTTTCTCAGTTCTTTAGTGCCTCTCCTCCTGCTAAGATCTCACACTGCACAATACAACCTGCATCTTTCAATCTAGGAGGGTGGGTGGAGACTCATTAAAGTTGGACTAATTAGCTCTCTGTCTCTTTAGCTGTAGCATTCTAAAATTCATTTTTAAAGTAAGAACACCAGAATGACCAGGTCTATTTAACAATGTATATAGTTTGTGTTGTCAAACCTAGTGACAGACTCGATTGAAAAACTGATCCTATATAATAATGAGTTTGCTACCAATAATACAAAGAGCACACATTGTCACTCACACTACTTGCATAATTTTGGGAGAAATTTTGCTTCACAGTTCAACATGCATGTTTCATGGTTATTAAATCACTATGGTCATCCTTTCCCATTGTCTTATATATAAAACCCGAAGGCCACTTCCGGTCTATCCGCTCAACTTCCGTGACGGCCTGCGCCCTGTGACAAAGACCGGAAACGGAAGTAGCAGACCCACGAGCGGTGAGCGCGTAGCGCTCACCGCGAGCCGCTGTCAAAATGGCACAGCGCCTCGCAGTGGGCGCTAAAGCGCCACCACTCGCCGTTATCCCGTCACCGGCCCTGCACACAGCCCCCGCTGCCCCATCACCCCCTGCCTGTCACCATAGCCATCCTCCACTGCCTTCCCCCCGCTGCCCCATCAGCCCCCTGCCTGTCACCATAGCCGCCCTCCACTGTCCGGTCACCCCCAGCCTATCACCACTGCCCCTCCGCTCCCCGATCGCCCCCCTCCACTGTCCGGTCACCCCCCCCCCCCTTACCACAGCTCCCTCCAACCACACGCGATCTCTCTTCATCCTGCTTGAGGACCTTTGATGACGTCACGATGATGGGTGGAGTCACAGATCACATGACCGTGACGTCATCAAAGGTCCTGTCCCGATCTAACTTCCTCTGCCTATTCATCCCCCTGCGCTGCACACTGACCCACGATCTGCTCCCTCACCCCCACTCTGACCCTGCCCACTCACCCCCACTCTGACCACTGACCCTCACTCTGCCCACTCACCCCCCAACTCTGCCCACTCACCCCCACTCTGACCACTGACCCTCACTCTGCCCACTCACCCCCCAACTCTGCCCACTCACCCCCACTCTGACCACTGACCCTCACTCTGCCCACTCACCTCCCAACTCTGCCCACTCACCCCCCAACTCTGCCCCCCTCACCCCCTCTCTGCCCCCCTCACCCCCACTCTGCACACTGACCCCCACTCTGTCCCTGCTCTGCCCACTGACCCCTACTCTGACCACTGACCCTCACTCTGCCCACTCACCCCCCAACTCTGCCCACTCACCCCCACTCTGACCACTGACCCTCACTCTGCCCACTCACCCCCAAACTCTGCCCACTCACCCCCCTACTCTTCCCCCTGAACCCCTCTCTGCCCCCTCACCCCCACTCTGCACACTGACCCTCTCTCTGACCCTGCTCTGCCCACTCACCCCCACTCTGCCCACTCACCCCCAAACTCTGCCCACTCACCCCCAAACTCTGCCCACTCACCCCCTCTCTGCCCCCTCACCCACTCTGCCCACTCACCCTGCTCTGCCCACTCACCCCCACTCACCCCCGCTCTGCCCACTCACCCCCACTCTGACCACTGACCCACACTCTGACCCTGCCCACTCTGACCACTGACCCTCACTCTGCCCACTCACCCCCCAACTCTGCCCACTCACCCCCACTCTGACCACTGACCCTCACTCTGCCCACTCACCCCCCAACTCTGCCCACTCACCCCCCAACTCTGCCCCCCTCACCCCTCTCTGCCCCCCTCACCCCTACTCTGCACACTGACCCCCACTCTGTCCTTGCTCTGCCCACTGACCCCCACTCTGACCACTGACCCCCACTCTGACCACTGACCCCCACTCTGACCACTGACCCCCACTCTGACCACTACACCCCAAACTCTGCCCACTCACCCCCCTACTCTTCCCCCTGAACCCCTCTCTGCCCCCTCACCCCCACTCTGCACACTGACCCTCTCTCTGACCCTGCTCTGCCCACTCACCCCCACTCTGACCACTAACCCCCACTCTGCCCACTCACCCCCAAACTCTGCCCACTCACCCACTCTGCCCACTCACCCTGCTCTGCCCACTCACCCCCTCTCTGCCCACTCACCCCCCTATGCCCACTGACCATGCTCTGCCCACTCACCCTGCTCGGCCCATTGAACCCTCACACTGGCCACTCATCCTGCTCTGCCCACTCACCCCTCACTGCCCACTGACCCCTCACACTGACCCTGCTCTGCCCACTGACCATCCTCTCCCCACTGACCCCTCACTGACCCTGCTCTGCCCACTGACCATCCTCTCCCCACTGACCCCTCACTGACCCTGCTCTGCCCACTCGCCCTGCTCAGCCCACTGACCCCTCACACTGCCCACTGACCCTCCTCTGCACACTGAACATGCTCTGCCCACTGACCCCTCAATGCCCACTCACCCTACTCTGCCCACTGACCCTGCTCTGCTCACTGACCACTCACACTGCCCACTCACCCTGCTCTGCCCACTGACCCCTCACACGCCCCACTGACCCTGCTCTGCTCACTGACCACTCACACTGCCCACTCACCCTGCTCTGCCCACTGACCCCTCACATGCCCCACTGACCCTGCTCTGCCCTCTCACCCCTCACACTGACCCTGCTCTGCCCACTGACCCCTCACACTGCCCACTCACGCCTCACACTGCCCACTGAACATGCTATGCCCACTTACCCCTCACACTGCCCACTCACCCCCGCTCTGCCCACTCGCCCCTGCTTTTACCACTCACCCTGCCCACTGACCACCCTCTGTTCACTCACCCCCCGCTCTGCCCTTTCACCATGCCCACTGACCCCTGCTCTGCCAACTGACCGTGCCCACTCACCCATGCTCTAACCACTGACCCTTCTCTGCCCACTCACTCTGCCCACTGACCCCTGCTCTGCCCACTGACTGTGCCCAATAACCCTTGCTATGCCCACTAAACCCTGCTCTGCCCACTCACCCCCGCTCTGCCCGCTGACCCCTGCTCTGCTCACTGACTGTGCCCACTCACCCCTGCTCTGCCCACTGATTTTTCCCACTAACCCCTGCTGTGCCTACTGACTGTGCCCACTGACCCCTGCTCTGACCACTGACCCCCGCTATTACCCTGCTCTGACCACTGACGCCCCAATCCTGCTCACTGACCCTGCTCTGCCCATTCACCCACCACTCTGCCCACTCACCCCCGCTCTGCCCACTGACCCTGCTCTGCCTACTTACCCCCCCCCCCCCTCTGGCTACTGACCATGCCCACTGACCCCAGCTCTGCCCACAGACCCCAGCTCTGACTATTGACCCTGCTCTGACTACTGATTATGCCCACTCACCCCTGCTCTGCCCAATTACTCTGCCCACTAACCCCTGCTCTTCCCACTCATCCCCCACTCTGCCCACTGACCCCGCTTTGCCCACTCACCCCCAGCAGATCGGTTTCCCAGCCAACGACAGGTCCTGTCCTGCCACCTACAAGACGGGTGGAGCGAGCCGCCGCAGGGTAAGTATTTTTATTATCACCATGAAGGAGCGGGGCGGGGGGTGTGCAGCCCCAGAGGGAGGGGAGGAGGGGGGGGGGCCTCAGAGACTGGAGGCCCAGAGGGACGGGTGCCGCGCTGAGCGAAGGGGGTCAGGAGGAGCGCCTCCATCCTGCCCCCCCTATCCATCCTGCACCCCCTATCCATCCTGCACCCCCTATCCATCCTGCCCCCCTATCCATCCTGCCACCCCCTATCCATCCTGACACCCCCAACACCATCCTGCCACCCCCTATCCATCCTGACACCCCCAACACCATCCTGACACCCCCAACACCATCCTGCCCCCCCGACTCCATCCCGCACCCCCATCACCATTCTCACCCCCCGCCAACATCCTGCCCCGCCGCCTACATCCTACCCCTCCCCCACCACCATCCTGCCCTGCCGTCTCCATCCTGCCCTGCCGTCTCCATCCTGTCCCCCCTTCCCGCTACATCCTGACCCGCTCGCTCCATCCTGCCCCACTCGCTCCATTCTGCCCCTCCAACACAATCCTGCCCCCCCTCCCCTCCTTAGCTGATCGCTTGCCCAGGCAACTACAGGTCCTAAAGGCCTGTAGGACCTACAAGGCCGAGGTGGAGCGAGCCGCCGGACAGGTGAGTATCCTCACTGAGGATTTTTTTATTTTTACTGTGGACGACCGGGGGCCAGGAGGAGTGGGGGACCGCGGTCACCGCAGTATTACCATATACCATAGTGCTGCTATACATGTGCTATAATGTACAGCCATATACCATAGTGCTGCTATACATGTACTGTAATGTACCGCCATATACTATAGTGCTGCTATACATTTACTATAATCTACCGCCATATACTATAGTGCTGCTATACATGTACTGTAATGTACCGCCATATACCATAGTGCTGCTATACATGTGCTCTCATTACCACCATATACCATCGTACTGCTATATATATATCTTATATATATAAAACCCGAAGGCCACTTCCCGCCAATCCGCTCAACTTCCGTGATGGCTTGTGCCCTGTGTCAAAGACCGGAACCGGAAGTACCAGACTCACGAGCGGTGAGCGCATAGCACTCACCGTGAGCCGCTGTCAAAATGGCACAGCGCCTCGCGGTGGGCACTAAAGCGCCACCACTCCCCCTTATCCCGCCACAGTCCCTGCACAGAGCCCCGTCTGCGCCCACCCACATCCGGCCCACAGCCCTGCAGCTCACGGCCCACTCTCCATCAGGGACCGCCATCCCGCCACTGGCTCCGCACACAGCCTGGTGTGCGCCACCAACATGCGGGAACCGGCCCGGACCGGCCCACACTCCGGTGTGCGGCCTCCGCCGCCACCGCTCCCAGTCCTGCCGCTCTCTCCACACACCCGGTGACTCTCCTCCATCACAGAGCTAGCCCCGCCCGCACTCCGGGGCCGGCCTCCGGAACCGCCGACAGCCCAGTGAGTGTTCAGCCCTCCAGCCTCCGTTCTCCTCTGCCCCCCCAGCCTCCGCTCTCCTCTGCCCCCCAGCCTCCGCTCTCCTCTGCCCCCCAGCCTCCGCTCTCCTCTGCCCCCCAGCCTCCGCTCTCCTCTGCCCCCCAGCCTCCGCTCTCCTCTGCCCCCCAGCCTCCGCTCTCCTCTGCTCCCCAGCCTCCGCCCCCTCCCTCCTCTGACCCCTCCCTCCTCTGACCCCTCCCTCCTCTAATCCCTCCAGTTTCTGCCTCCTCCGTCCTCTGCCTCCTCCCTCCTCTGCCCCCTCCAGCCTCTGCCCCCTCCAGCCTGTGCTGCACTCACTGCTGACCACTGAGCCAACGCACTCTCTGCTGACCACTCAGCCACCGCACTCTCTGCTGACCACTGAGCCACCGCACTCTCTGCTGACCACTGAGCCACCGCACTCTCTGCTGACCACTGAGCCACCGCACTCACTGCTGACCACTGAGCCACCGCACTCACTGCTGACCACTGAGCCACCCCACTCACTGCTGACCACTGAGCCACCCCACTCACTGCTGACCACTGAGCCACCCCACTCACTGCTGACCACTGAGCCACCCCACTCACTGCTGACCACTGAGCCACCCCACTCACTGCTGACCACTGAGCCACCCCACTCACTGCTGACCACTGAGCCGCCGTATACTCTGCTAACCACTGAGCCGCCATATACAGTGCTAACCACTGAGCCACCATATACAGTGCTAACCACTGAGCCACCATATACAGTGCTAACCACTGAGCCACCATATACAGTGCTAACCACTGTGCCGCCATATACAGTGCTAACCACTGAGCCACCATATACAGTGCTAACCACTGAGCCACCATATACAGTCATACCACTGAGCCACCGTATACAGTGCCAACCACTGAGCCGCCTGTATACACACAATTAATTTCACAGCACTCCCCTATTACTAAATAAACTCTATATAGATTCTAGACTACCCGATTCTTTAGAATCGGGCCACCATCTAGTAAGGTATATTTTTCTTTCTTTCTTTTTTCTTTATGTAAAGGTAACAGTAGAACAGTTTTTACATGTACTATACATGTGTTTGTGTTCCTTCACATTAAACACATAATTCTGATCCTACTATCCCTTCACTCCGAGTCTTTTGTGACCGTAATGATCAAGCCACTTTTTGCAATTCTGACCAGTGTCTCTTTATGAGGTAATAATTCTGGAACGCTTCATTGGATTCCAGTGATTCTGCGATTGTGCTTTCGGGACATACCTGACTTCATAATAGTGGTAAACTTAGGCTGGGGTCACACACACAGATATCTGGGCAGATATTGTTCACAGATCTCTGGTTGCAGTGAAATCAAGGACAGATTGCTCCATTTGTACACAGCCACAAAATGGAACAATGTGTCCATGATTTCGCTGCAACCCGAGATCTGTGAACAATATCTGCACAAATATCTGTGTGTGTGACCCCAGCCTTAGGATGATACTTTTTGTGTTTATTTTTTAAAAAATTAAAATTTTGAAAATTTTGCAATTTTTAAATTTAAAAAAATGACCTAGAATCGTTAGCAGACAGCATGTCGTGTTTGGAGAAACCCTGATGTGTCTAAACAGTGGAGCGCCCCCACAGGTGACCCCCATTTTTTTTAAATTAGACCCCAAGGAACTTATCTTGATGCATGGTGAGCACTTTGAACCCCCAAGTGCTTCATACATTGAGCCATGAAAATGAAAAAGTACTTTTTTTCCACAAAAATGTTCTTTCAGCCTAATTTTTTTTAATTTTCACAAGGACAACAGGATAAAATGGATCCTAAAATTTGTTGGGCAATTTGTATACAAATACCTCATATCTGGTGGAAAACCACTGTTTGGGCGCACGACAGGGCCCAGAAGGAGAGTGAATTACATTTTGGAATGCAGATTTTGATGGAACAGTCTGTGGGTGGAATGTCACATTTGGAGAGCCCCTGATGTGCCTAAACTGTGGAAACCCTCCACAAGGATCCTATTTTGGAAACTAGACTAGCAAGGAATTTATTTAGATGTACGGTGAGCACTTTGAACCCTCAGGTGCTTCACAGATTTTTATAACGTTGAGCTGTGAAAGTGAAAATATAGAGGCTAAAAGAGCTGTTTTGTGAAAAAAGATGGAATTTTCATTTTTACACAGGCAACATGATAGAATGGACTCCAAAATACTCCTAAGTAGGATGATACTCCATATGTGGTTGGATAACAATTCTTGGGCACATGGCCAAGCTTGGAAGGGAAGGAGTGGCGTTTTTGAGTGGAGACCTGATGTGTGAATTTATGTGCCGACGCTGGAGATTACCCCATGTTTTTTCAGCACATTGATAATTCCGCAGTACAGCACCTTCTCTGCAAAGTGAATGGGAAATTAGAAGTGTTGTGCCCATGCAGGGGTTTTTTCCGTGACAGAAATGGGGCGTATTTTCCATAAGAAAAATCTGCAGCATGTCAATTCTTTCAGCGTATTTGCCCCAATTTTCAGCCATAGAACTCAATGTCAGCTCCAGAATACTTAGCAAATATAGAGCACTGTTCATACAGTGACTATTTGTTGTGTATTTAGCAGAGATTTTGCATTGATTATGTGGGGCTCTGCTGTATTTTTGGTCACCAGCACAAGTATAACAGGCAAGTACAGGCTGCCACCCAGGGCTCCAGTTTTTTGTGGGCCCCGGGCGAAAGAGTCTCAATGGGCCCCTTTTACACTCTTCCCCCTAGGTGATCTTGATCAGTGCAGAGCAGGAAGAGGAGCCACTGGGAGCAACAGGAGGCTGCAGAAGTTAAAGGAAAACTGCCAGGCCAAAATTCCATATGTAAGTGCTATCATTTTCTAATTCCTCGCTCTAATCTCTCTCTATTTATGTATTTCTATTATTTATTATCCCCTCCTATCCTCTGTAAGCTTCAAATAAAGAGATTCATTCCATCTGTCACTCACAGTGAGTGATTCACTTAGTTCTCTGCTGTCCACTCCCCATAGATGAATATGTATGTCACATATTCACATCACAACACAGGAGATCAGTGGGGTGCTGTATCCTCCTCTGTACTCTCTTTGCATCAAAACCAAGAGATCAGATAAATACAGGATCTCTCAGAGCCCAGCAGAGATTCCTTTTTACAGAAACAAATGGAGTCTGGATCAGATAAGACAAACCTGTAGCTTTTTCCCTCTGTGTCCTGAATAGAACAGTAGCTCCAGAAGTGAAACCCCACAGCACTGAGAGCAGAGGAAGGAGGGAGGAGAGAGCTGCTGAGAAGGAGTGCATAATCACATGACAGTTTATACAGCAGCAGGACTAATCTTCTCTGCTTATAATGGAGAGGACTAATGCACCAGCTCTCTGCAGGGTCTAACAATGCTGATTTCACGGGAACCACAAAGGGTATAATAATGATTTTACATGTTTTTAAAAGGTCTGCCCAGGCACTATTCAAGGGTAATATTAGTATCATACTGAAAAATGACCTGACAGTGTCCCTTTAAGCAGAAGCAGTTCCTTCCAGGACCTTGATTTCAGTCATGTGATCAGTCACATGACTGGAACTGGATGGTCCTTCAGCCTCTGTTCAGCTCCCAGTGCTTCCTCTCCTGCTGTGTACCGATCACATAGATCAGTGCAGAACAGAAGAGAAAGAGAGGGAGAGAGGGCAGCTGGTTGTTGGCGGAGATCCTCATTGCATCCGCTCACAGACATTGTGTGGGTCCTCTCACTTCTTCAGGGTCCCGACACCTGCTCGGGTATGCCGGGTGCTGGCGCTGGGCCTGCTGCCACCCACCCCCAGCTGCCTAGTTCTACCTGGCTAGCAACCAAAAATACGGCGAAGCACGACATTGTATTTTCTTTAATTATTTCTAAAAATAATCTAAAAAAAAATGCCATGGAGCACCACCATATTTTTTTTTTTTTAACCATTAATTCTTCATTGAAAATTTCAGATGTAATAAAGATACAAACAATTCAAAAGTAATGCAAGTTTAACAAGTTGCAGGCCACAAGAGGAGAACACATATGGAAATATCAGATGGATCATTTAAGGGGAGGGGAGGGGGAGGCAGGGGAGGACACATGAGAAAAGAGTGGAAGAGGAGGGATCCTCAGGAGTGTCTAGAAAATAGTCATAACATGAGATAAACAATAACACAGAGACAGAGGTATTGATAGTGCAAATTCAGAAGAGGCCCATAGATCCCATTGGTAGCCAATACGTTCTTTTTGTTTGAAAGAGGATGACAGAAACCGTTCATGCTGATAATGCGGATTAAGTCGACCAATTAGCTCCTGTTGAGTAGGCAGTGAATCTGATCTCCAGCACCTTGTCAGGCATTGCTGGGCCGCAGTTAGAACATGTGACAGGATCGGGGATAGCCCTTGAGGGATAGAGTCAAATCCATGTTCAACACTGCCAATGGGCCATCCAGAATGATGCTCACTCCAGATATCTTCTTAATAAAATCTCTAATCTGTGACCAAAAGCCTTACACTTTAGGACACACCCACCAGACATGAACCATGTTGCCCAATGTGTCGCCCCAGGGTGTGGGGTACTCGGGTGTCAGGCGGCAAAGGGGTTAATTGTGTCACGGGGAATGGCGGCCGCGGCTTATCCCGTATCCTGGGGACTATTCTCTTGAAAAGGGGGTATTTACAAGGAATTATGTACAAGTTTGTTGTGACACCACCTGCAGTACCTGGTGAGAAATCATCAGCCCCGCCACAGTCTTCTGGACGTCGGTGATACTACGGCCGAGGTGTTGTAGTCCTCCGCAGGCAGGACTGGGACCTCCAGGGCAGCAACGTATAAGGGGACAGCTTGGAGGGGAGCTGGAATAGTACAGGGAGTGCTGGAACAGTCTATGAAGGGCATCGACGGGTGACAGGGTTGCACAGTGAGTCCCCATAGCAAGTGGGTATAAGGCCTCTGCTCAGTAGTGATGGTTGAAGCACAGCCTGCTTGCAGCCAGACTTGCTTCCTCTCTCTTCCTGACTGTAATGTCTGTCTCCCTCCTGTGCGGTATCCGGGACACCCTCGATGAACACTGTGGTACAGTCTGCTGTATCTGGCTCCCTCTTTTGACTCTCAGGGGGGAACAAACCGGGTAGCCGAAGCCTCCACGGTGTGACGCGGTTCTCTGTGGTCCTAAAGTATCCCACAGGTGCGGATCCCCAGTATCCGGTGATTCTCTGGGTGCAACTCTTCTCCAAGTTCCTCGCTTCCCCTTAGCTCTCTCAGCTCCTCGCCTTCAGTCCCACTTAGGCTGGCCGGACGTAGAAGGGCCACTCCGGGTCACTGGCTCGGGCCTAATCGCAGCACCCACCACCAGGTCGTCCTTGCAGCTCTCGTAGCATCTGCACACTCTGACTAACTCCACCCCCAGCAGCAGTATATATAGGGGATCTTGCCTAAGGGCAGCAAGTTGAGCTCCCCTACTCTGCTGGGGTGGAAGGTGTTGTATGTAGTAGGTACCTGCTGTGGAAACCCAGCTGTGCATTAGAGAGATATGTGGTTACCTGCGTGAGCAGGGCACCACACCCAACGTACCACAACCTTCCCAACACAGCCCCAAGGAAGAGCCACCAAAATTAGAGAGTTTATGCGGTGTTAAATACCAATGCATATGAATCTTCTTCAACTGCTCCAGGTGGTTGATACACAAGGAAAATTTTTTGGTCACCCTAGCCGCCAACCACCAGTCCTCAGGGGTAGAGGTGAATGAGTGACTATTCTCCCATTGTGTCATATATGACACGAGAAGATTCAGGGAAGTTCAATGTTCTATAAAACATGGATGATTATTTTAAAATATTTTTGTAGTGGATCAAAAAGGTCCAACAACCACCACTTTGGGAAACTGCAAGATTGAATAAAAGGCAGATTTGCAAGTACTAAAAAAACAGGTTTTTTGGATCTGAAATCTCTGGGAAAGGTCTGCAAAAGACACAAATACGTGACCATCAAGCAGATCCCGCAGAGATACAACTCCCACTCTAACCCATCTGTCTAACGTCAAACCTGGGATATGTGCTTCGATTGCTGAAATTGATATATATCTATTTAAAGAATGTAAGAGATCTCTATCTATCTTATTCCAGTGCCAAAGTAACGATGACATTGAACTTAAGGGAAACATTTTTTTGAGGGTTTCAAAAGATCAATTTCCAGCAAAGCCTGAGAGAGTTTTGGGGGGCAAAGTTTGATTCTAGTTGAACCCACCTATGACAACCCTCATCATCCAATTTATTAACCCAATGTACCCTCCAACAATAATTCACAACGATGGTCCCAATCACTCAATCACCTCTGCTACATCCAGAGACTGCAGCAAGGGATCAAGAGTCCTCTTGCTGCAGTCTCTAGGGTCACACTGATTGCAGCTGCACTATATGGCAATAATCTATGCAGTGCAGCTGTCAGTGCTGCAGACTCCAAGTCCCAGAGATCACATGATCTCTGAGGCTTGGGTCAGATGACCAGATGTCGCCACGGCAACGTCAGGTCACCATGGCGATGATCAGCCCATCACAATTACATTATGATGAACCGATTAGCGCAGGGAGTGGAGAGTGAACATGCGCTCCCTCTTCTTGGACCCTAACTGCTGTGATTGTCATAGCAGTTAGGGGTGATATAGCCAGGGACAGTGATCACACAGTGATTGTGTTCCTGGCCGTCTCAAACTGCTCCTCCTCACCCTGATCTCCTCCAAGCAGTAGATTAGGCTATGGAGAAGTGGGCAGTGTGGGCACAGAGGGCTTGCACTACGCACATGCTGCTGATGGGAGTGATCACTGATGGGGATGATACTGCCCTTTAGAGCTCCAGGCTATGAGAGGGCTATTACAGCCCCAAATATGGCTGGAAAGTAATGATCAGCCTTACAATCACTGGGATTGGCTGTTCAGAAGCACCCAATCATAGCAATTGTGGATGCGGATGGGGAATCCACCACCTGGGAGGTTAAACTCCAGTACTATGTATATAGAATCACAGGATATCGGAGTGTGAGTCCCATTACTGCGGCCAGGGTGCTGCATTTGAGCCAGGATGAACTGGTTGGTCTTTGATCGTGAATGACCTGGCTTTCTGGATGAACCGGTTCGTACTTGGTTGGGAAGGGGTTAATACTACACATCAATTTTAAGTAACATATTGAGAATGAATCATTTAATTACTTAGCCTTAGAATTTCTCTGAAAAAATGTAATGTAAGGTTTAAAATACAATAGATTATTCCCTAGAATTTTATTTTTTGAAGAATGAGCTAATGACAATTTGATTTTAATAGTTTGTTTTCCTGGAAAACCTTATATTTGTTTGTGAGTATAACGTGCCCCCGGGCTGTGGGGTACTCGGAACCGGGCTTTGCCACTTCTTGGGGAGTCACAGGGTTGAGACACGGCTCCGTGACCCTAGGGATCAGTCCTTCTAAGGGAATCTCGGGGGTAGTGGTTTAGGGAAAAGGGTTGTTGTGACTCCACCTGTGGTATCCGGCTCTTGAGGCCAGTGCTGCAGTGTGGGACCTCCGAGGATGATGAATGGGCAGCTGTAGTGCTATCGCTCCCCACAGGTGGAGCGGTTACCCGGGACAACAGGTAAAGTCTAAGGCAGTGGTATGCCGTTGGGGTGCAGGACTCAGGGTGCCGAATAACCGACAGACGCACAGGTGTTGTTTCCTTTACCTTAACTGTAGCGGTAGGAACTGGGGTACAGTCCACAGGTGTTGTAGGGAATCCAGGTGGCCTGGAAGCAAGTTAAGGATCTCCTCACCCAGCGAGTTCTGAAGCATCCCTGCTGCGCTCCTCTCTGCTGCTCCTGGCTGCCTGTATCTAAGCTGTGACCCTTTTCTCCTGCTGGAAAGTCTATCACCAGTATGGCAGGCAGCTTGAGCCCTTTCCGGGTACCACTTCTCTGGCCACTGTCCCTGAGCTCTTCAATGCTGCTGTGTCTCAAGGTGCTTTGGTGCCCCGAGGGAGACAAGGCCATTGTGGAAACCGGACTCTGGGGTGCCACAAATATTTACCTGATGGTTGACTTGGTTGACTTGGCAGGTGTGCTTGAGATTATAGGAATTTTTTAAACAATTTTCTATTCCTTGTAGTAAACGTGCCGTCATTTTAATTTTGATTTCATAAATCAATAGTTCACATGAAAATAAGAAACTATGTAACATATCTTATCAGACAAATTGGCTTCTTTCTTTTATAACATTCTGTCCAGAAAAGAAAGGAGGGAAGAGAGGAAGTCGAGCTCTGCCTGTATGTCCTCTCTCTTCCTCTAGCTCCTCCCTCCTGCTCCCCTCTTCTACAATAGAATCATGTCGGTAGTAACCGTCATCTCCTGTCTAAGTAATATAATAACCTCTATACACTGAAAAAAGATTTGACCTGGGAATTGAGAATTTTGTGAAAGAAAGCTATATTACATGATTGCTTAATTTCATATGTACTATTGATTTATGAAATGAAATGAAAATTAAAATGACAGTTATGCTTTAAACTAGCTGAAGAACCTGGCATTGTCCAGGTTTCAATAATAAAGGGGTGGGGCTAACCAGAGAGGGAGGAGCCATATGCATCCAGGGGGTGGTGTTATGAAGGGAGCATTGTCCAAGTTACAATAATAAATGGGACGTAATAAATGGGATGAAGCTAACCAGAGGGGGAGGAGCCATATGCATTCAGCATGTTATGAAGGGGGTGGGTCTAACCAGAGGGGCAGAGCCAAATACATCCAGAACATTATGAAGGGGGTGAGACTAACTGGCAGGGGTGGAGCTATATGCATCCAGCAATTCATGAAGGGGGTGGGGCAAACCAGAGGGGTAGAGCCATATGCATCCTGCACATTATGAAGGGCCAGGGCTAACCGAAGGGGCAGAGTTACATGCATCCAACACATTGTGAAGGGGCAGGGCTAACTGTGGACATACATACAGACACACATACATTCAGCTTTATATATTAGATATTTTCCATAATAATTACCTCCTTCTTTCTGACACCTCTCACTACTGTATGGCCCCTTTCACATCAGTGGTGATCGCTGATCGCGGCAGTTGCAGTGAAAAAACGGTTCACCTGCGGCAAGCCCCATGCAATGTCTATGGGGCTTGTGGTAGGTGCGGCAAGTGCAGTATAGTTGCGGTCTCGGCACTTGCGGCAGATGCGGCCGCGAAAAAAACGTGGTCAGCCGCGGTTTTTTTGCAGCCGCATCTGCTGCAAGTGCCGCACCTGCCACACACTTACCGCAAGCCCCATAGATATTGCATGGGGCTTGCCGCAGGTGAACCGCAAGTGCGGCCGTCATGCGGTAATCGCGGCAGTTGCATTTTTTTCACCGCAACTGCCGCGATCAGCGTTTACCGCTGATGTGAAAGGGGCCTTAGAGATTATAAGTGCGGCCACATAAACATTTTTATTGATGGGTCCCATAATTTGTACATTTTACTCATTTTATCTAACTGTGGTCAAGTTAATGATATATGCTCATATATATATGCTCATATTTGTACCTACCATGAGATATTTTTCTGAAAAAGATTGTCACTGTCTGTTCAATACATAAATTTTTAATAGCTCACAAAAGACATTCACTTTGTTTTTAGTTTTTCTTTTATCATAGGACTGCTGTCAGATAGGAATAGTCATGATTAATGCATGTATTAGGTGAGCTAAATATTAATGCATATACAGTGCAGTATATTAATGTTCAGCATTCTCTACAGTGACATTATTTAATGTATATTTACGGTAGTTTTTTTAAGTAAATAGAAAAATATAAGATAATAAAATTAATCATCAAGCCTTAATTAATAATGAAAAAATAATTGTTCTAGTTAAGAAACAGAAAAATATGAAGTGTAATTGTTTGACCTCCATATCATGTAAATGTTACACAACGCTTAATGATTAATCAATGCAAAGAAATAAAACACTTGCAATCTGGGGCGTAACTACAACAGGTGCAGGGGTTGCAATCACACCCGGACCCTGGAGCCTAGGGGGCCCCCAAAGTCCTTTTGACCCATAAATGAAGACTAGATTTGCAATAATTGGCGGCCCTCATTGGAGGTTTCGCATCGGAGCCCATGAGCTTCAAGTTACGCCACTGCTTGCTTGTATTTTCCCAATACACTGCAACATGCCGACATTAAGCTGTCAAGAAACAATAAGGAAAATATGCAAAAGAAAGCATCAGTTTCTTTCAAACACTCTATGTAAAACCAAAGGTTTATTTTAATTGAAAATGTTGGTAATTAAATATTACTAGTGTACTTGACTTTAAACATCATGTAAATCAGAGGTGTATAAAGGTTTTCTAGAATGTAAGGCAAGAATTCAGATTGGCGCTCCCCCAAGCGGTCTGAGTAGTCGTCATGTGACCAATCATTCATATGTAATATTCACACTTACAGTCACTAGCCGATGAGTTTCTCTTCCTAAGGCTAGGGTCACATTTGCGGTCGGGTTTGCAGATCCTGATCCGGTATTGAGCATTAAAACTGCTCAAAACCAGATCAGGGTCCGCAGCCCATAAGCGCCCATTAAAAAACTTAATGCAATCCAGTTACTGCATTCCGGTTTTGCTGCCTGCGTGAAAAATCATGCAGGCAGCGTTTTTCAGAGAGGTTTGAAAACCGCAGCGGGCATGCTATAATGGGCAACTATGGGAGCCCATCCAGCTACCACAAGGCACATGTGAATGCCTGTCCACCCTTCCTAGAGACATGTTGGCCACATAGAAGGGCATGTGAGGGGTTAAATCTCTTCATTACAGTATTGCCGGCTTTGTCGGCTTTTACAGTTTTATCAATGACAGCCGGCGGCTCCTCGCTGTAAGAAGGTGATACAGTACGTAATGTGCGTACTGTACATGCCACTATCCATGGTCCTGAAAGCTTTAACATTAGCACAACAAAGCACTGCCATAGACCTAATGTTACAACTTTCAGGACCAAGGACAGGGGCTCATACAGTACGTACTGTACATTACGTACAGTATCTTATCTACAGTGAAGCGCCGTCGCATTCATTCATAAAACTGAAAAAGCCAACAATAGCCGGCAATACTATATTAACACATATTAACCCCTCACTTGCCCATCTGAGTGGATAGCATGTCTCTAGGGAGGGTGGGCACCCCCTAGAGACATGTTGCCCACATATATTATTAAGATTAACCCTTTGTTCATCCCTGCGGCAGCAGGGATGAACAAAGCATCCAGGCATTCACATTTGCCTTGTGGCAGCCGCATGGGCTCCCATAGGAACCCATTATAGTAATCTGCCTACGGTTTCCTAACCACTGCAAAAACTGCAGCCTGCATGATTTTTACCGCAGGCTGCAGATCCACAAGCGGTAACCGGATTGCATGTAGAGCAATCCAGTTTAAAATAATGGGCTCCTATGGGGAGCGATTCCTGATCTGGTTTTGAGCTTTTTTAACAGCTCAAAACTGGATCAGGTTCTGAAAATTTTAGCGCAAATGTGACCCTAACCCTAGTATTTGTGCCCGATCAGAACCCCAAACTGCTGTGTGTTGGGGTGACTGCCCCTCATCAGTGCAGTGTGTGGGTATTCTGATCTGGCTGCATGAGAGGCTAAGACGAGGTCTGGGGGAGTAGCTATTCTCCTTAAGGAGAGGAATCTGCCTGCCGGCATAAGGAGGCTGGTAAGGAGACTTATAGCCGCAATGCTCCTCTGGGAAATATGCAAATTGTCTCTTCTGTGGGGAAGTGGTTGAACTCTAGTGCCACCCAATAAAGGTAACTATCCTTAAAGTCATCATCGGCTCTTTAAGAAGCCTTTTAATATGATTTAGGATTTTAGCCAGATCATAACCCTAAACTGCAGACGCTGCATTTCGGGGTGACCGCCCCTCGTCAGTGCAGTGTGTGGGAATTCTGATCTGGCTGTATGAGAGGCTAAGACGAGGTCTGGGGGACTAGCTATTCTCCTTATGGAGAGGAATCTGCCTGCCTGCATAAGGAGACTGATAAAGAGACTTATAGCAGCAATGCTCCTCTGGGAAATATGAAAATTGTCACTTCAGTGAGGAAGTGGACGAAATCTAGTGCCACCCAATAAAAGTAGCAATACTCAAAGTCATAATCGACTCTTTATATAGAGTCATTACAATCAGAGTCATCTATTTCAAGTGTTTGTTTCTGTAAATGTTGATGATGATGGCTTACAGCCAGTGAAAACACAAAGGTTGTTATTACAGAAAATTAAGTAGGGAGGATGAAGGGTTAAAAACTGTTCCACGAGACATCAAAGGGCGAATATAATATTGATTTATTAGTCAACGTGTTTCAGGGCTACCTGAAATATGGCAATATTACATTGATGTTTGATGATATTCTAATTCATTGAGATGCACTAGTATGTAGCCTGAAGGATACATTAGGTACTAATTTACTTGAACACATCATTTCTTTTGAGTCACTATAGTATACTGTACACTTTTGACATTTGTTGTGCCAGAGCACTGTGAGGCATTACATTCTGTGCCAGTTTGGCAACACATTTTTTACTTGCTGTTGTAACTTTATTTATGTATAGTTAATTATTATTTTTGTTGTTATTAACATATCTGATTGTATTGACTCATTTGTCCATAGGTTTTCAGCTATTTTAAAAACACCATTTACTAAAACATATGTGGCACCCGAGGAGTCCGGTTGAAACAGTGGCATTGCCTCCCTCACAGAGGGTGATGTCATGCCTGGATGCAAGAAAGGGTCCCCTAATCAGGTAACAACAGCATCCAACACTTGTCCTGACTCAAGATCAGAAGGTCTTTGCACCCAGGTTCAGGGAAGCATCCCTATAAATTCTTCCCTGGGGGAGGGGTTAGCGAGAACATCGGAGGAGAAAGTCAGAGAAGGTTAGGGGGAGTGTGGAGTTGTACAGATGTCCTGGGGACTGGAGCGGGGAAGCTCGTCCCAGGACAGTGGAAGGCTAGTGAGACAGAGGAGTCGAGGAGAACCTGGGGAGTGGAGGCGTGACCGGGTTCGCTCCAGAGGAAAGCCCTAGAATCTGAACGCAGGAGTCCGTGGTTGTTCGGGTACTGAAGTGCCAGCAGCCAAATCCGGAAGCCAGAGGATTGCAAGTCCCCTGGCCCTGTTAAACACCCGATGGCACAGCAGCATAGCAGAGCCCAGAGTCACCACAGAGGAGCGACACCTTGAATAGGCTTGAGCTACCTGCCATATGGGTAAAGGACTAGACATGCAGGAAGAGGGCCACAGCAGAGCTTTAGACAGCGAAGTCCAAGTAGCACTGTGCAGAAGAAAGGTCTCTACAACCACCTGGCTAGGTGGCTCCCCTATTGCTTCCCGTCTGCGCAGATTTCCATTACCAACTGTTACCAGTGCCCCAGTCTGCCTCAACAACCAACAAGTAAAGGTAAAGGAAAATGTCATCGTTGTTTTCCTCCAGTCATTTATCGCGCCCTCAGCCCTCCTCCCCATCATATCCTATTCCCAGCATAGACTGTGTAAACTGCCCTGGGATCCTCCGCTCTACTCGTGGAGAGCAGAACCACCTCAGCTGCATTACCAACAGCCACAGAGGATCTATACTGCAGCATTGGCCATCCATCCCAATTGCCGAAACCCATGGGTGACATCAAAAATTCATTTCCCATAAAATATTCCCCCTTTATTGACACAACCAGTGCCACGGAACCGGGCCTCCCCAAAGAAACCCCGGCTCAGTCCCGAGTACACCACAGTCCTGGTGGGCGTGCCACATACACAGCCATATTTCAATTATTTATTAATTGCAAGCAGCCTAAAAAATAAAAGACCAAAACCCTTTAGCTTTAATAGTTCAAATTGTTATAAAATACATCTGGTTACCATGGAAAGGAAACGTGCAAACATTCAAGAGTACGTGAGAATTCGAGTCAAAGAAACGACCAGTAGACACGAACGAGAACTCATGAAGGATATAAAAAAATTACCACCTGTGCACCATTTTATACAGGTCATTATGGAGCCTAACTTATTTTTACAGTGTAGAAGAATAAGTTAAAAGCGTCCCATAAACATACAAAGATCATTGTGATTCAACCCTCTAGATGCCACTGACAATGGAAGCTGTGAAGGCATCTGGTTGATTAACAGAGAGAGTGTGCTCCATCTTTTACAGCATCGGCACCCATAGGATGCGATTGCAAAGTGCCATTGGTTCCTATTGCAAGCAAACACCAAACAATACCAACTACTATGATATGGACACCCAGATGGGTGTACTGACGTCAGGATCGCCGGATATGATGCGATTAGCGTCATAGCAGCTATACCGCCCATGTAGGAGGATGTGAAGGACCACTATGGCTTAGCACACCCATCGGGACGTGAATAATTGAAGTACAGATGGCGATGATAAGCCACAAGGAACTCCCTGTGTGACTTCTAAAGAAATGAGAAGCCGCAGTTCAATAGGTAATAAAAGCACTTTTGTAAACTTTATAAATACCCAATTTTAACACAAAGGGATGGCTAGAATACAATAATGATGGTGCAAGGACAGGTATTAATAGGCTGGGGGCTGATTTTTAGGGGTCAGGTTCCCTTTAATGAACTAGCCTCTAAAGGTGTTGTTTTATTATTATTATTATTATTATTATTATTATTATTATTACTAGCTGGGTGCCCGATGCACATGCATCGGGATTCTAGAAGAGCGAGTCTCTGACTCGCAATGGCCGCTTCGCGGCCAATGCTTCGCGCTGCTAAGGCGACTCGCCATGCCCGATGCGCGGGCATAGCGAGTCGCCTTAGAACTGCTCGCAATGGCCGCTGCGCGGCCAATGCTTCGGGCGTATCCACATGACCACGCCGACTCGCAGTGCGAGTGGACTCAGAAGGGGCAAAAAACCCATTCGCAATTATATAATAGATTATTATTATTATTATATTATATTATTATTATTTGGAGAAACCACCAGCATATTAGTTGTGTTGAAATGGAGTAATTTTTCTTGATAGCTTGTTTTTAAATTATACTTATAACCCCAGTTATTAATGTAGCGTGATTAACTTTTATTCCATCTAAATCTTTTATTAGTAAGCATGTGCCCTTCTCCAGATATTAACATCAGTCCCAGGTTCCAACAGCTCCACCTTTTGCTTGAGTTTGATACCGAAGAGTATTTCTTATGTTGCCACATGACTACTGCAGATAGCAAAGGGGGCTGGTTACATTTTTTATTTCAATGGCAAAGTCAGACCCTTTATCTGTGAATATGAGCGAGTTAGTGAGCCTCCTTCACATTTAACACTGCTTATTTACCAATAATGTTCTCTGGTGTGGAACACAAATGAGAAGTGGAGCAATGGAGGCTGATGCTAATATGAAGAGATAAGGGCTCTATGCTAATTAAAGCATACAAGTGACATATATACTCCTATTTTACACACCTTTGAGAATATTTTTTTGAAAAATGGACAACCGATCCAATTTAAAAGTAATGTTTTATATACTTTTAATAATATACCAATTAAATGATACCTTTACTCATTTAAATAAATGAATAAAATAAAACAAAGGTGGTCCGAAAGCCCCAGACACACAGGAAATTCACGGTTGAGCTAAACTTTGTATATGGAAATGATCTTGCTTTAGCAAGTATATTACATAAAGGAATGTATTTTTACATCAAACGCAATAATAGAATGTGCAGCAAGACTATGCTGCTCTTTGATTCCCAAGTTTACAGTGTGAATTAATCTAAGTTCATCCTTTGAACCCAGTAAAATATTGTATACAAATCGAAAAGGTGTAAAAGAATGAATGCACCGTTCAATACTATAAATGTTCTATTGAAGTTCTAAACAATTTAGACCAACAGATAGTATAAAAAGGATGACACTAAATGCCCAAAATAGCTTCTTCTTCTGTTTCAAAGTGCGCTACATTATGTTCTTTACAATTAAGAAAGATTCTTGAAAACGCAACAAAAAAAAAAATTGATTGGAACAATGAAGCATGTATATTGTAATATCCGTCAGTGGCAGATACAGACAGAAAATGGCCCCTGTGCAAGAACGGTTTATGGGCCCTTTACAGTACAATAGTCCTGTCTTTGACAAAAGCTGCTTGCAGCTTTGGAAGACGACATTGGCCCTCTTACCTCTTGGGTCCTTGTGCATCTACACAGGGTGCACCAATGCTCCCATCAAGAGTATTACATGAACTACACCTACATAAACAACCTAAAGGAAACTTTCCACCTCATTTTTTGGTCCCTAAACTACCACCATACCATAGTATATGACTTTACAATGTTTCTTGTATGCTAAGTACGATAAAGCCAAACTTTAGGACTCACTTTTCAAAATGATGTGTACTGTATGTAAATAAACATTGAAGGAAGAGTCATCGGGTGGTTCTGAGTTACACAGTCTTGGCTCCAAGTTCACCCTCTCTGGCACCCCTTCTACATTGGTTTTGCATGACTCTCTTAAATAAACACTGTTCATGCCAACAGAGGTGAACAGGACATACGTAAGATATGGCAATGGTGAAATTGCACTCTATTAGGTGCTGTGCGGGCCCAGCTTACAAACTTTGTATTCATAAACTTCTAAGCATCAACCTCAACTTTAAAGCAATATTTGGAAGTTTAAGTCAATGTACACTTTCACAATTGGTGGCTGACTAAGTATTTTATTTCCCCACTGTACCACATAGTGTACTAAACAAAGGGAAAATGGATACTGGAGTTTATGAGCGCTAAGGCACAAAACAATGGGAATGTATTAACAGATTCTCAAACCTTTTATTACCACAACGTATTTCAATAGCACGCAGGCTATCTTCATCAGGTGATTACCTGATGAAGATAGCCTTCGTGCTATTGAAACGCGTTATGGCCCATACAAGGAGCTAATAATAAAAGGTTTGAGAATCTGTTAATACGTTCCCTTTGCTTTGTGCCTTAGCGCTCATAAACTCCAGTATCCATGTTCCCTTTGTTTATGTTATAATCCCATTGTGGGATCACTGGTGGAGCTGCTCTGGGCCAGGGCGTTTTCTAAATCCTCCTCTTTGAGGACCTGGGAAGCATCTTCACTACAATAACAGCGGTAGGACCTGCGGTGATGTCACATCCAGCCTGGATCACCTGACCTCCGGATTCACAGTGGCTGAGGCAGGACTACAGGCCAGCTTATCGTGCAGCTTCCTAGTGGGGGCTCCTCAGCTTCCAGGCATATACAGGTGTTGTGCATGACTGCACAGCCCCCCCAGGTGAGTGGCCAATTGGCGTGCAATCTGTTAACCCTCGAGACTACCAGGTTTCACACATCGCGCTTCTGTACCTTTTGTTTTACATAGTGTACTAAGACATTCTTGGTCTTTTTTCATGTGATTTTTCGAATGTAAGAAGCAAAGATATTTAGTTCCTGGGTAACCTGTGATACATTTTGAGTGATATATGGTGATCATTTTATATTCTTATATTAGGCACTGTGGTTGGAGTTATCATAAATTCCACATATCACTTTAAATAACTAAAATGAGTAGTTATTTTATGTTCTTGGGGTATGTATAATAGCAGTAGACCAAGTCTGTGTTTGGACCATTTAACTTAGTCTATTGGCTAAAAAGAGAAATTAGTTTTATTTAACATAAAGGTAAAAATACATATTTTTATTCTCCATTTTCCACAATAATGCTTTTGAATCACCTGGAATCATTCTTATGACAATTAGGAGGTCTTCATTTTAATACTTGAAATGGCAATAACATGTATAGCACTTGTATTAATACAATTCAAATTATGATATAGATTGCCTTAGAGTGACATGGTAGATAATTTATACCCATCTGAATGAAGAATTTCAATATCTATATTTGCATTTGGTTTCAAAATGAATTTGCATCATGGTCAATCTGGGCTGTGAACACTGTACATTCTCCTGATTTCACAACACCTCAATTAAATTTTCTTGCAGCTTTCACTTAAAAATATATTCTGCAGCATGGTAATTGAATTTTTCTAAAACCCCACATGCATAAATCTGACAGATGTATTACTCCATCATCTCACTTTCCAGCAGAGTATCACCAAACAGTAATGAAATCCGATTTACAATGACTACAGATGTGTCAGGACTAATTTGTATCCAGTTTTTGTTGTAAAAATGCAAGAACATAGCCATGTTTTTTTTTACTTAAAATGCAGGTAGTACAGCAAGGATTGCTCTTGGTACCATTATTAGTGCTAAGCCCTTAAAGGGGTTCTCCACACCATAGGAATTTTTGATCAAGCACTGTAGCATGCGGATTCCTAACAGGAATAAGAGCATCCGCCTCAACTTGCAGGTACGAGCAGTTATCACATGATAGCAAAAATGCATACTGGTGATCACATGCTATCTTATCTTCCTGATTCTCCCCATATCTACTATATAATTGCCTAATCGTGTCTGTCTGTCGCCGAAATCGCGTGCCAGCGCTCATTGGCGGCAACTAACGAGCGCCGCATATGCAAAAGAGCCGCGCGGCGCGAAAATTCAAAATGTGTGCGCTGAGCGGCTCTCCTCACAGCCCCCCCGCTCCTCCTGGCACCCGCTCCCGCTGCCCTGCCCACGCTCCCCGCGGCCCCCCACTCCCCATGGCCCCCTCTCCTCTACGGTAAAAATTGAAAAATAAAAATAAAAAAAATCATCAGTGAGGATACTCACCCGTCCGCCGGCTCGCTCCACCTCTGATGCGTCTTCTAGCTCCTACAGGGCTTGAGGACCTATTGTTGCCTGGGAAACCGATCAGCTGATTGGTTACATGACCGCTAACTGCGGTCATGTGACAGATCATCTGATCAGTTTCCCAGGCAACGACAGGTCCTGCCATGGGAGATACAAGGCGGGTGAGTATACTCACTGCGGGGGGCGATGGAGGGGCCATGGCGGAGCCAGGAGGAGTGATGGAGGGGCCAGGAGGAGCAATGGAGGGGACAGTAGGAGCGATGGAGGGGACAGGAGGAGCGATGGAGGGGACAGGAGGAGCAATAGAGGGGCCAGGAGGAGCGATGGAGGGGCCAGGAGGAGCGATGGAGGGGACAGGAGGAGCCAGGAGGAGTGATGGTGGGGCCAGGAGGAGTGATGGTGGGGCCAGGAGGAGCGATGGAGGGGACAGGAGGAGCGATGGAGGGAACAGGAGGAGCGATGGAGGGGCCAGGAGGAGCGATGGAGGGGACAGGAGGAGCGATTTTGGGGACAGGAGGAGCAATGATGGGGACAGGAGGAGTGATGGAGGGGACAGGAGTAGCCAGGAGGAGCGATGGAGGGGCCAGGAGGAGCGATGGAGGGGACAGGAGTAGCGATGGAGGGGACAGGAGGAGCAATGGAGGGGACGAGAGGAGCGATGGAGGGGACAGGAGGAGCGATGGAGGGGCCAGGAGGAGTGATGCAGGGGACAGGGGGAGCAACGGAGGGGACAGGAGGAGCGATGGAGGGGCCAAGAGGAGCGATGGAGGGGACAGAAATAGTGATGGAGGGGACAGGAGGAGCAATGGAGGGGCAGGAGGAGCGATGGAGGGGCCAGGAGGAGCGATGGTGGGGACAGGAGGAGCAATGGAGGGGCAGGAAGAGCGATGGAGGGGACAGTAGGAGCGATGGAGGGGACAGGAGGAGCGGGGACAGGAAGTGAGATGGAGGAGCGGGGACAGGAGGAGAGACGGAGGAGAGGGGACATGAGGAGCGGTGACAGGAAGAGAGATGGAGGAGTGGGACAGGAGGAGAAACAGAGGAGTGGGGACAGGAGAAGCAGTGACAGGAAGAGTGGTGGCAGGAAGAGCGGTGACAGGAGGAGAGATGGGGGAGCAGGGACAGGAGGAGCGGTGACAGGAGGAGAAACAGAGGAGTGGGGACAGGAAGAGCAGTGACAGGAGGAGAGACGGAGGAGCGGGAACACGAGAAGCGGTGACAGGAAAAGCAGTGACAGGAGGAGAGATGGAGGAGTGGGGACAGGAGGATCAGTGACAGGAGGAGAGACAGAGTAACGGGGACATGAGGAGCAGTGACAGGAGGAGAGACGGAGCAGTGAGGATACAAGGATCGGTGACAGGAGGAGAGATGGAGGAGTGGTGACAGGAGGAGCGGGGACAAGAGGAATGGTGACTGGAGGAGCAGTGACAGGAGGAGCAGGGACAGGAGGAGCGACGGAGGAGCGGTGACAGGAGGAGAGACCGAGGAGCAGTGACAAAAGGAGAGACTGAGGAGCAGGGACAGGAGGAGAGACTGAGGAGCGGGGACAGGAGGAGAGACCGAGGAGCGGGGACAGGAGGAGAGACCGAGGAGTGGTGACAGGAGGAGAGACCGAGGAGCGGTGACAGGAGGAGAGACTGTGGAGCGGGGACAGGAGGAGAGACTGAGGAGCGGGGACAGGAGGAGAGACTGAGGAGCGGGGACATGAGGCACGGTGACAGGAGGAGAGACAGAGGAGCGGTGACAGGAGAAGTGGGGACAGGGGTAGAGACGGGGGAGCGGTGACAGGAGGAGCCGTGTAGTTCACTCACGTTGACTGAACAAGTTCTGTCAGTCACAGTATGTCAACTACATACATATTCTAGAAACCCGATGCGTTAGAATGGGGCCACCATCTAGTTTATAGATATGGAGATAAGGTGAAAGAGGAGCTAGGCAGCAAGTAACTGCATGTAACCTCATAAGTTTAGCACCCACAGCTTGAAAATTAAAGTCAATGTGATTTTCTAAAAGCTGTGCCACATGTGCATTTTTGGGTGTGGCGTTTTTAATGCAGAAATCAACAGCATTGTTTTTAGGTCCATACAATTACCATGCCGGTGTTTGGATGCGTTTTCCCCAGAGACTCCATTCTAACCCTGAGACAAAAGCACCACAATCGGATGGGTGTTCCCACAGTCCATTTGTAAGGCTTTTTTCCTGCAATTTTCAAAACAAAAATGTACTAATACTCCCCCTCCTCAGCGATCTCACGGCAACCCCCGGTCATCCCCACTAATTCTTACTTTGTGCACACCGGTAGGACCTGTGGGTATCATCCTATCAGAGCCAGAGCCTGTACACCATGTCACAGGTTGAGTCACATAATGCAAGGTCCTAGTAGGTAGATAAAGACATCTCCCACAGCTGCATGGAGGAAGAATCACCAGGGATCGCCGAGGGAGAGTGATGGCGGGTTTACACGTTGCGATATCGTAGTACAATTTCAGTGAAAAGTCACGTGGTTCAATCGTTGGAGCCGATATCGTTCCTGCGTTGTATGGTGTGAACGTCCAATACGATGCAGGAACGATGTCAATGCGATATCGGGGATTGAATGAGCGTGCTATTCAATGCCCCGATATTGAAGGGAGATTGGAGCCGGATCGTGCTGTGTAAACGCCCAACTACGATGCGATTTGAAACGTCACCCATTCACTCCCATGTTAAATGTTCGATCCTGGGTTGGGGGGCGTAGACATCGCACGGATGTTGTATTCCGATATCGCAGCGTGTAAACCTCCGATGCGATGCGGGAGAAACGTGCACTAAATGCGCGCTCCCGCGCCATTGAGTTGCGATATCGCAACGATATTGAAACGTATAAACCCACCATCAGAAATTGTCTGTGTGTCTGTCTGTCTGTCTGTCTGTATTTGTGTGTCCCCTTAATTGTGCTCCATTTGTATGTGCACAAACACAGCACAAATACAGCACAAACAATACGTTTGTGCTGCTTTTGTTGCATTTGTGCACATAGGGTAGGGTCACATTGGCGTTTTTTGTTTAAAATCCTGATCCGGTTTTGAGCTTTAAAAAAGCTCAAAACCGGACCAGGAAAGGCTCCTGATGGAAGCCTATGCAAAACACCGGATGGCTTCACAAGCCATCCGGTGGCCGGATCCGGCACTGCTGCCTGCGTTTAAAATCATGCAGGCAGCAGTTTTCGCAGCGTTTACCGGGCCGCACTGCGGTTACCGGATGGCTCAGGATGTGTAATCCTGAGCCATCCGGTAACTGCCGAGGTTGCGGATCCCGGCTATTGGCGGGATCTGCAACCTTAATAAAGAGTTAAAATGTTGATCTCAATGACTTTTTAAGGTCTGTAGGGGGGCTTAGACCCCCCTACAGACCGGCCGACCACTTATACAGTGTACTTGTACAATTTCTCAATGGGCACGGGCTCTTCGGAGCAAAGTGCCCCCCCCCCCCTTATCACTATACAGGGGTGCATACACCCCTGTATTACAATGATGCATTAATGATGTGTAGTCCAAAAAGGATTTGATCACTCGGCATGTAAGTTTATACTTACATGCTGTTGTAGGCAGAGTCCAGCGAAATCCATGGGCGGGGCTGTGTGCAGCAGCCTCCGCCCGCTCCATGTTGATGGCCGCCCCCTCTGGCCGTAATCCACTGTTGTGAGGGCGGATACGTCGTTAAAGGGGCATGGCTAACTATGTGCCGAGGTTAGCCACGCCCCTTTAACGACGTATCCGCCCTCACAACAGTGGATTACGGCCAGAGGGGGCGGCCATCAACATGGAGCGGGCGGAGGCTGCTGCACACAGCCCCGCCCATGGATTTCGCTGGACTCTGCCTACAACAGCATGTAAGTATAAACTTACATGCCGAGTGATCAAATCCTTTTTGGACTACACATCATTAATGCATCATTGTAATACAGGGGTGTATGCACCCCTGTATAGTGATACGGGGGGGGGGGCACTTTGCTCCGAAGAGCCCGTGCCCATTGAGAAATTGTACAAGTACACTGTATAAGTGGTCGGCCGGTCTGTAGGGGGGTCTAAGCCCCCCTACAGACCTTAAAAAGTCATTGAGATCAACAATTTAACTCTTTATTAAGGTTGCGGATCCCGCCAATAGCCGGGATCCGCAACCTCGGCAGTTACCGGATGGCTCAGGATTACACATCCTGAGCCATCCGGTAACCGCAGTGCGGGATTCAGCACACATTTTTGAAAAAAATGTGTGTGCCCGCCATTGCGTTCACCGCATCCGGATCCGGATGCGGTGAATGCAATTTAGGTTTTCAATGTGACCCTACCCATACAAACGCAGCACAAAAATGCAGCACAAAAAACAAGCAAAGCACAGTGGGCACATAGTCTTAAAATAACAAACAGATCCGAATCTTAATAGTGTACATATTACACACTATTAGAATTGGGCATGCTATGGTGCTTGTCAAAAATTTCCACCAGCACAGGAAACACTTTAAAATATAACACAAATGTCTTTTCATGTGTTAGGCTAGGGTCACACTTGCGTTTTTACAAGCGTTTTTGGAGACCTGCGTTTTCAAAAACGCATGTAAAAATGCACCCATAGGCCCCCATGTTAAAAAGCGCATGCCCTAATAGCAAAAATGCATGTGTGACAGTACCATGCGTTTTTGGTGCATTTCCAAAAACGCATGCATTTTTTAACATGGGGCCCTATGGGAAACGCATGCAAAAACGCATGTACAATTAGTACCATCCAAAAACGCATGCGTTTTCCATAGGAGCCCATGTTAAAAAAACGCATGCATTTTTTTAACATGGACTCCTATGGAAAACGCATGCGTTTTTGAATGGCACTAAATGGTACTAATTGTCCATGCGTTTTTGCATGCGTTTTCGATAGGGGCCCATGTTAAAAAATGCATGCGTTTTCTACAAAAACGCATGCGTTTTTAAAAACGCACCAAAAAATAGTGCATGCACTATTTTTTGGTGCGAATTTAAAAACGCAGCCAAAAACGCAGGGAGCCATCACACACCTTAAAAAACTCATGCTGACATGAAAAAAGCATGAAAAAACGCATGAGTTTTTTTAAGTCACTAAAAAAACTCATGCCAAGTGTGACCCCAGCCTTACAGATACATCAAGACTACATTTGTCAGTGAATATAAAGCAAGCTTGTCACTTGGAACGTGATATCACTATGTGTTCGATGTAGGTGTTTTTAGTGGTGCCTGTTATCTAAAGATCATTTTAAAGAACTAAGCATAAATTATATAGTTATGATTTTTCTTATTACATTTTATATAATGCAATGATTTTATAGTAATCTGTTTTGCACCAGATCCTGAAATTACTGATTCCAAGCTTTACTGGTTCTGCTTCTTCCCAGTCTTATGCCAGTCTCTTTATTTTCTCACAACGGATCATATGCCATCTAGCCACATGACAACTGTAGAGAAGCACAAATGTTTCACATGCCCTCTTGCCAAGTGACAGCTGTAACTTACCAATCATTGGCTGCATTGGTCACTAGGCTAGACTACACATGACCTAAGACTGGCCGAGGTAACAGAACTGGTGAGATGCGTATGATTTCCTTTTCATTTTAGCAAAGACAAAAATATTGGCTGTCATAACTGTTGGTATAAGTGGAATGTGCAGGTGTAAATTCACACTATGGTCATTAAAAGAAAAAGCCTAGGACAAAACCAATGAGCAAATACGGTACTTGCAATAAAAAACTAACTAAATAAATGACTAGCAGTAGAGCATATAAATAAGATAGTGTATTTAGTTGTTACTATTTTTATCAAAAAAACATAAAAGCCATCGTACCGCAGCAAGGTATATCCAATCAGGTTTGCTCTATTTCCAGTATCTCACTTTGCTATGTTCCAGCATGTCTTAAAATAAAGAGGGGCAGAGCTGTATCTAGACCTCACTTCTCCTCATATGTAATTTTCCTGAGGAAGGAGCCTGAGCACCCTGAAACGCGTAGAAATTAAAGTCACAATCATTATAATCCTCATTGCAAGTATTATTTATTTGGATGGTAACGCGGTTTAAGTTCCATTTCCCTCTTCATTAGACGTGTCAAAATAAAGAGGGGCAGAGCAGTATCTAGACCTGGCTGCTCATCATATGTGATTTTCATAAAGAAGGGGCCTGAGCACCCTGAAACGCGTAGAAATTAAAGTCACAATCATTATAATCCTCATTGCAAGTATTATTTATTTGGATGGTAACGCGGTTTAAGTTCCATTTCCCTCTTCATTAGACGTGTAAAAATAAAGAGGGGCAGAGCAGTATCTAGATATGGCTTCTCGTCAAGTGTGATTTTCATAAAGACGGGGCCTGAGCACCCTGAAACGCGTAGAAATTAAAGTCACAAACATTATAATCCTCATTATAAGTATTATTTAGTTGGATGGCAGCACGGTCGATGTTCCACTTCCTTCTTCATTAAACGTGTCAAAATAAAGATGGGCAGATCAGTATCTAGACCTGACTGCTCGTCACCTGCTCATGGAAACCCAGATGGACAAGATGCACTTGTCACAATGATCTAAATTAGGGGTCTCAAACTCCAAGCCTCAAGAACAGTACAAAGTGCATGGTTTCAGGATTTCTTTAGCATTTGACAGTTAGAATTATCACCTGTGCAGGAGATTAAATTGACAATTGTCAAATGCTAAGGAAATCCTGAAAACCTGGGTGCCACCTTCAAGACCTGGAGTTTGAGACCACTGAACTAAACCATGGCATAATAAACCTTAAATGTAAAAAAATAAACCTTTTACTCACCATACTTTTCACCTCTCTGGGCCCACTGCTTATCCCAGGCAGCCAAATGGTCCTCCTCGCATCTTCTGACTGCCATTGCTTGCACTGAACCCCCAGGACATCTGGTGCTAATGACCTCTGGGAAGGATCTACAAAAGCATGCGAGAGGTCACAACATTCTGACATCATGACATGCGCTGTGAATGTATATTCTTATAGATTAAACCCTTCTGAGCCTCATCAGACTTCTGTGAGAGTGGTGGTGATCAGATGTGAGGAGTGGAGTGGCCAGGGAGGTGAGCGGTGAGGTAAGTATAAGGATATTATTTATTTGTAAACCTTATGATAACTGTACACAGGTCAGAAAAATAATCGTCAGTGGACGCCAAGTTGCCAAATCTGCACAAAAGCAAGTAACATAAAATCTGCATATTGGTGAAAGTGAAATATTGAATATTTTTCATCATCTCTAATACAGTAACTACCATGTATTGTACATGGATGACCTAGGTAAACAAAAAAATTACCAAAGATTCAATGAACGCTAATGTGATAAGGCTGTTCTTAAATTACTTATATAATAAAGGCACAACATAGCTAAAGCCCCTGTCACACCAGGCGACGGGGCTGGGGATGTCGTCGGCGACTGGCCGGTGCGCGCACGTTTTTGGCGCCCCACCAGCGTTGCCGTCCCCCGTTTACATAGGGCGACACCTCCAGTCCCGCACCAGCGAGCTGTCAGGCGGCATCACCGCCGGGGTGTATGGAAACCCCAGTGCCGATGCAGGACAATGGGAGCCTATGGCTCCCATCACCTGACAGGTCGCCGGCGCCCGTTTACATGGGGCGATGTGTGCACATCGCCCCATGATGGTCGCCTGGTTTCAGAGCACTGGTCTAAAACCAGGCGACCGCCCGGCATCGCCGACATCGCCCCTTTACATGAGGTGATGTAGGGGCGATGTCGCCACCGATAGGACACGCCCCTACGTCGCCTATGTAATGGGTGGCGATGTCGCCCCGTGTGACGGGGGCTTAAGATATGTCACAATATATACAGTGAAAAGAGCTGACAATTAGATGGGGCATGTAAAGAAGCAGCTTGTTTTCGTGCAAAGACTAAAAGGGTGCACTACAAACAGACTATACATTTAATAGCTGTCAGATTTTCTAACTCTTTCCTCCAATTTCTACAGAATTTCTGATGTAAAGTATATCTAACACACTCTAATGTGAGTTTAAAATCATTATATTATGGTAGACATTTAAACAGCTGTAGAGGTTGCTATGTATTAACATGATTCATGGTCCCTGACAGCAGTGTCTCTGATGCTCCCACAGGAGTGGAAAATACAAAATTCCACACATGTTCGAATTTCACTGCCTGCAGCTAGAAGAAGGGGAAAAACATAAAACTGGTAAAAATGCTTTAAGTTTAAAAGCATTAAGGATTCTCTAGGGGTCAAATCGAAATTACTATGTTAGAGGAAATAGTTACCAACTATGGAGATTAATATGGCCATATTTGATTGTTGTGATAATGTAGAATAAATTTAAACTGACATTAGAAATTCTATACTAAATCCAGAGGCGCAGCTACAATTGGTGTTTGGGTTCAAATCGGACCCAAGTTTTGAAGCCTAGGGAGCCCAAAATTCCCTTTAGCCAATAAGAAAAGACTAATGCTAGTAAAGATTAACAATAATTGGTGACCTTATTTGAACTTTTGCATTGGTTCCAACTGCCCTATATATACAGCATGATCATGGTCCCCTAAAAAGAATATAATTGCCTCCAAGGCTCCCTATATACAGTATGAGACACCTCAGCTTGCTGTATACAGTAAAATGTCCCTAACAGCTCTCCATATAAAGTTAAGACCACCATAGCTTCCTATATACAATATAATGGCCCCCCAAAGGTCCCCTATTCCCCTATATACAATATTATGTCCCTTACAACTCTTTTTATACACTGTGTGGCCCCAACAGCTCCCTATACACAGAATGTTGACCCCCTTTTTCTTCATAAAATATGATGGCCGCAACAGCTCACTATATACTGTACAAGAAAGCTCCGTATATGGGATAATGTCCCCACAGGCCTCTTTATATGTCAGGATTCTGTTCTCCGGACTGACCACTAGTGGCTGCGATTACTCACGTTGATAAATTGTGCTGCAATTCCACTCCTTACCACTGGAGGCTGTTATTGTGTCCTGTTTAACCTGGGAAACCAATCTCATTTCCTGTTTGAGACTATTTATAGCCACATGGAAAATTCACTTATTGCTTCTGTATTATGTCTAGTTGCTGTCTAGTTCAAGTCTTCAGCTCCTGAGAACTGTCTTGCCCAAACTGTTCCCACCTATCTTAGATTGTTTCTCCTTCTTCCAATCCTTCATCCAAGGACTTCTACCACTTCCTGTTATTCCCTGCCCATGTCCCTCCAGCCATCGGTTTCCAGCTATTTCCACCACTATCGTAACAATAGTATTAACACTAGGGATGAGAGAGTACTCAAATACTTGGACACGCTATAATCGTGCTTAGTACATCGTAATACTCGGGTATTCGGTGCGAGTAGCGAATCCAACGTTAGTCAATGGGAAATGCAAGCAATTGTCTGCTGGACCCAAAAAAGCGGTTTGGGGGCTGAGGAAAAGGCTGAAATGGGTACCTGATTGCCATAAGAGCGAATTATGATGGAGGAGATCTTCTGACAGCTCAGTGTGTAAAAGATTTAAAGAGAGCAATCTGCCCTAGGGGCTGTGTGATGGTTAACGCAGGATGAAGCCACCCATCATCATCATCATCACAAGGGCTTCACAATTATAAAGTTTGGACTATTGGTGTTGTTGTTCCACTGCCACTACACAATGTGCAGGCATAGTGTTTCCAAAAATTAGCCCATGGAGCCGTCTCATGGTTGATAAAGGAAGCAGTCCTCAAGGGCCAAACAATTATGAAGCTAGGACTACTAGACTACTAGCATAGTTATTGCAGGGCCCAATGTCCAGGCATAGCCATAGTGCAGTGATGGCGAACTCCAGCCTCGAGTGCCGCACACAGTCCAGGTTTTCAGGATTTCCATTGCATTTGACAGTTGGCAATCAAATTACCAACTGTCAAACTCTAAGGAAATCCTGAAAACCTGCACTGTGTGTGGCACTCGAGGCCTGGAGTTCGCCATCACTGCCATAGTGTCTCCAAAAGGTAGCCCATGGAGCTGTCATGGTTGATGAAGGAAGCAAGCCTCAAGGGCAAAACAATTATGAAGCTAGGACTACTAGGACTGCTAGCATAGTTTTTGCAGTGCCCAATGTCCAGGCATAGCCATAGTGTCTCCATAGGGCCGCCATCCATTGTGAAGAGGGGTGAGAGGGGAATTATCAGGACCCTACCCTGGGCGACCTGGGGGACAAGACCAGGCCCCACAACATAGTCATTCACTCCTGATGAACCCATCTTTATATCTCTGATGGGGGAAACGCTTTGAGTGTCGCACTTCAGGATAAGATGAGTATATTTGTGATCTACAGATGACTGAAGTGTAACAAATGTCTTGCATGTCATGGGATCCTGTTGACTTAATGATTTAGGGAAGAGGGGCTACAAGTTTATCCTAGCTCCAGGCCATCCATCTGTTTAGGAATTGATTGAATTTTTTGTATGGTGAATAACTGTATGGGTAGAGGTGGGGATATATGTGGTGATACTACATGTACCAGGGTGAGAGGGGTATCCTTATACATTACCCGGGACCCAGTTATCCACCACACACAAAAAGCCTCCCCACAGGAATATATAGGATTTATAGGAAATATCACCATATTTTTGGTGGAGAATTCCTAAAGTGGTATTTTTCATCACCACTGAGTTTAAGGGATGGCACCCGCACTTGCTGGGATTAACCCTTTAAGCATGTTTTCATGGACCCACTACGTAAGTATATTGATTAACGGGGGAGTCCAGAAAGATTGATATGACCCACTCCTAATCACCATAAGGGACAGCAGGGATAGCCGTCGTGACACGGGGACACCTTTTAGGGGGTTTTTACGTGTTGAAAACTCCGTTGACAGGCAGGGCAAGCCAGGGAAGGAACAGGGTCATGTTTCCCCCTTTCCCCTTCGCTTGTATCTAATGCTCGACTGTATAAGTTGGACTGATCGTTCAATTATTTTTAGAAGAAACCATTAAAAGCTATATTTTAGAACTAATACCTTTGCTGAAAATTCTACTAGGACTACTAGCATAGTTTTTGCAGTGCCCAATGTCCAGGCATAGCCATAGTGTCTACAAAATGTAGCCCATGGGGCTGTATCATGGTTGATGAAGGAAGTAGACCTCAAGGGCCAAACAATTATGAAGCTATGACTAATGGCACAGTAGTTACATTGCCCAATGTCCAGGCACAGCCATAGTGTCTCCAAAAAGTAGCCCACAGGGCTTGTACCATGGTTGATGAAGGAAGCATGCCTCAAGGGCCAAACATTTATAAAGCTAAGACTCTTAGCACAGTAGTTGCAGTGCCCAATGTCCAGGCATAGCCATAATGTCTCCAAAAACTAGCCCAAGGGGATGTACCATGGTTGATGAAGGAAGCAGGCCTCAAGGGCAAAAGAATTATGCAGCTAGGACTACTAGGACTACTAGCATAGTTTTTGCAGTGCCCGATGTCCAGGCATAGCCATAGTGTCTCCAAAAAGTAGCCCAAGGGGCTGTATCATGGTTGATGAACAAAGTAGGCCTCAGGGGCCAAACAATTATGAAGCTAGGGCTACTGGCTTTGTTCGTGCAGTGCTCAATGTCCAGGCATAGCCATAGTGTCTCCAAAAAGTAGCCCACAGGGCTTGTACCATGGTTGATGAAGGAAGCAGGCCTCAAGGCCATAAAATTTATAAAGCTAAGACTCTTAGCCACAGTAGTTTGCAGTGCCCAATGTCCAGGCATAGCCATAATGTCTCCAAAAACTAGCCCAAGGGGATGTACCATGGTTGATGAAGGAAGCAGGCCTCAAGGGCAAAAGAATTATGCAGCTAGGACTACTAGGACTACTAGCATAGTTTTGCAGTTTCCCGAATGTCCAGGCATAGCCATAGTGTCTCCAAAAAGTAGCCCAAGGGGCTGTATCATGGTTGATGAACAAGTAGGCTCAGGGCCAAAAATTATGAAGCTAGGGCTACTGGCTTTGTTCGTGCAGTGCTCAATGTCCAGGCATAGCCATAGTGTCTCCAAAAAGTAGCCCACAGGGCTTGTACCATGGTTGATGAAGGAAGCAGGCCTCAAGGGCCAAACATTATATAAACTAGGACTCTTAGCACAGTAGTTGCAGTGCCCAATGTCCAGGCATAGCCATATGTCTCCAAAAACTAGCCCAAGGGATGTACCATGGTTGATGAAGGAAGCAGGCCTCCAGGGCAAAAAATTATGCAGCTTGGACTACTAGGGCTACTAGCATAGTTTTTGCAGTGCCCGATGTCCAGGCATAGCCATAGTGTCTCCAAAAAGTAGCCCAAGGGGCTGTATCATGGTTGATGAACAAGTAGGCCTCAGGGGCCAAACACTTATGAAGCTAGGGCTACTGGCTTTGTTCGTGCAGTGCTCAATGTCCAGGCATAGCCATAGTGTCTCCAAAAAGTATCCCAAGGGGCTGTATCATGTTTGATGAAGGAAGCAGGCCTCAGGAGCCAAACAATTATGAAGCTAGGGCTACTAGCATAGTTCTTGCAGTGTCCAATTTCCAGGCATAGCCATAGTGTTTCCAAAAAGTAGCCCAAGGGACTGTATCATGTTTGATGAAGGAAGCAGGCCTCAGGGGCCAAACAATTATGAAGCTAGGGCTACTAGCATAGTTTATTGCAGTGCCAATGTCCCAAGGGGCTGTATTATGGTTGGTGAAGGAAGCAGGCCTCAAGGGCCAAATAATTGTGAAGCTAGCCAAGGACTACTAGCACAGTAGTTGCAGTGCCCAATGTCCAGGCATAGCCATAGTGTCTCCAAAAAGTAGCCCAAGTAGTTTCCATGGATGATAGAGGAGGAGGTTCTCATCACAAGTGCCTCCAATGTGAAATATTAATTAACGGAACATTGTTTTTAGCTTATTGACCATGAGGTACATGTTGCAAGGCAGAAGTTTAAAGCATGTGTACAGAAGAAGAAAAGGGAGTTAGTATGGGAAGGAGGACATGGGTCGTGATCACCAGTTGCATAAATAATAACATCATTTTTTGGATGACTTTATTTTGGGATACTGTCATCATTCTCTGTAGTCCAGAGCCGTGTGGGGTGTATCTGTGATGATTGCCCCAGCGGCACTGAAAACACTTTCTGACATCACACTAGCAGTAAGGCAGGCCAGCTCCTCCAAGGCATATAATGAGAGGTCTGACCAACTATGCAGCTTGGATACACAGTAATTAAACGGAACACAAGCGTCAGGAAGGACGCAAATATGGTCACTTAGATAGTCGTTTACCATTTTGCAGTATTTTTTTGGTTATACACTGGAGCTAGTCAACAAGGGTGTAAAACTAGATATTCCAGCTAGAAGGCCGTGGGGGGATCACCGCGCTTAGTCCTCCCTAGGCGGTTGGTAAAATCTATAGTTTTAGAGACCCAGCGCACACAAACCCTTTATCAATGGCTTAATATATTCTCTCCACTATATCACTAAAATGAGTATAGATTGTGCTGGTTAACTGTTCACCAGATGTTTATTTAAAATATACAAGATTAAAATATTAAAAAAATAATAAATTAAAAAAGTAGACACATTTAAATGTGTAGGCATTCATTTTCCTATATAGAGCAGATTCTCTTTCTAGCTGTGTTCTATATTCAATCTTCTGTATTGGATCTTAGGGTACCTTCACACGCCGCAATATCGCCTGGCGATATGAGGCGATGTAACGTGCATGTGCCCGTTTTTTCATGCTCGCCTCAGATCGCCGATGGTGGCATTACACGCCACAATCTCGCCCTGAAAGTAAGGCGATTGGTCGCTCAGGAAATCGCTTCACCTACAGCGGAACCAATCTTGCCTCATTCCATCGCCGCTTCACACGCTGCAATTCAAAGGCAATGTGGGAGTACATGGTCAGCGTTGCGAGGAGATAGGCGTGCCACAGTGGTTGACACCGTGCCCCGTACGTGCTCATTGGACAATGCAACAGCGTTGCGATTGGTCAGCCTGCTCTGGAAGGCTGGCTAATACATGACTTAATTGAAGATGTGTGTATTGCTGAATGGACAGCTCTTCAAATAGGCGCCCTGTCAACTGACAGCCAATGGGAACACAGTAGCCAACACCAATCATCGCAAACAGGGCTACAGAACGGTTGAGGCACGCCTATGGGAAATTCTAGGCAATGCTGGTTCCATCACTATCACCCTATTACACGCCACAACACGGAAATATTGCCTTCATGGTTGCAGCTGATTTCTGAGCACTGTTCAGGAATCAGGCGACGGCCGAGAGGCGATTTATCGCCGCGAAATTCGCCAAACACACGCCGCAACTGTAAGACAATTTACGACGATTGCCCTGGGGCGACATATTGCCTTTAGGATTGCCAGGCGAGATTGCGGCGTGTGAAGGTACCCTCAGTCTTTAGTTAGTTGTTGTTCTTTTTATCCGTATCTGGTATCTCTAGGTATTCTTCTCACTAGAGGGTTTACTTGGTACTGTAAATTTCTACTTCTTTTCTTTAGCTGAATAAATTTGGTGAATATTCTGTTTCCATTTGAGATCTAGGATTTTCCTTGTTACCAGAGCTTTTACTAATTCCTGTAACTCCTCCTGTCAAATCCATGTAGTGCTTATAGTGCAGTTTTTCTTTGTCCTAGAAATTAGAGCCTTGGTCCTCCTTCTATGGCTACTGTGCTCGTGTCTAATCCCCTCCTTGCAGATCGGCATCTCCATCTCTGCCTCCACGCATATGTGCGGTACACTCCTCTGTCAGCTGAAGCTTCTGCTTTCTGGTACGTCACCCTAGTGGTCACGGTGATGTGTCATTTGGGCCAGGTATAATTAGACTGAGGTGGAGTTTCAGCGATTGCCATCGGGCATGACACAAAGTCTTTCAGTGGTGCAGATCTAAAGTGCTATCAACATTTATGCATTTCAAGGACAAGCGGTCCCCTTCTTCAGAGTGTATCTCCTTGACATTTTTACCGGTCCAGGTAGCCCTTGCTGATAAGCCAGTTTAATGAAGACGGCCCAGTTTGAGGACATTTTACCACCACCTCTTTTGGACCTGCTGGCCGTGTCTCTTTCCATTAATGCATGATGTTGCACAGAGCTGGTACTCTGGTACATCTGCTAGCAGCGGTGTCTGAGAGTGATGTTGCCATCAAATGATCAATAATGGCGCTCTTGAAGGATTCTATTGGGAAACCCCTTGGTGACTGTAACAGTAGCGAAGGAAATTTGTCCTTGTACCGTGGCTCTAGAAAGGTGGCCAACCAGTATAGGTTGCTGTTGAAAATGTGGATCATGTGAGAGTCTTGGCACAGACAGTTAGATATGAAATGTGTCATGTGTGCCAAACTGCAAAGAGGCAAATGTTCTATGACCCGAGATGGAGGGACAATACCCATGCTCATCCCACACTAAGTCTCCTCCTCCACCTCCTCCTCTCCAGCCCACCGATGCTGGACAGACATGAAGCTGGTTTGGGAATCCCCTGTGTAGCATGAGGGGTCCCCTCGGTACCACTGAAAAAGAAGTCCTCTCCCTCCTCATCTTCCTCATCATCTTCATCCCCCAATCTTGCCTGATGATATTGGCTGGGCTGGGTAGGATCACCTATTCTGAAATCTTGCTGCTTCGTACTCAAAGATTAAATTTTTAGGTTATGCAGCGATTATTTCAGCAAACATAGCATTGGGATGGTTATGCTAATAATAGCCACATCACTTCTCACAAGCTTGGTGCAGTATTCAAAGTTATCAAGCACCTCACAAATGTTAGCGATCCATACCCACTCGACAATTGTTATGTGTCTTGGCTGAGTCTCAGTCTGACAGGCATGTTTAAGCTAGTATTCCCCAAGTGCCCTCTGCTGCTCACTTATCCTTGCCAACATAAGATATGTTGAGTTCCACCATGTTGGCAGGTCACAAATGAGTCGGTAGTTTGGCAAATTAAATTGCTTTTGAAGCACTGCAAACCAGCAACAGTGATTGAGGAATGGCGGAAATGGGCCAAATACGGTGCACCTTCTCAAGTAGGCATGTTTTTATAAATTTCTGCACAACTAGGTTCAGCATGTGAGCCATGCATGGCATGTGTACCAGCTTCCCAAGCTTTAAAGCCGCCACCAGGTTATGCCCATTATCGCACAGACAACCAGACCGGGTTGGAGTTGCAGTGGGGAGAGCCACTATCGATCTTTGTTTTATTCCTTGTCACAGCTCTGCTGCAGTGTGTGGTGTTCACCTAAGCAGATGAGCTTCAGCAGAGTGTGTTGCAGCTTTGCCGATGCGCTGCTGCACAGCTCCCAACTTGGGAGTGATGTGGTGGGTAATTCAGCATAGGATGATGAAGTGGTGGAGGAGGGGGAGGAAGAAGGGAGACAGGAGGTATATGATGAGGCGGAAACCCTGAATGAGATTGGGCCCGCTATTCGTGGCATGCGTAGGATATGTGATGGTCCAGTTTGAGACTTTGTCCCACCCTCCACCAGGTTGAGCCAATGTGCCGTGACAGAGATGCATTGTCCCTGTCCACAAGTACTTTTCCACATGTCTGTTGTAAGGTGGATCTTCTAGGTTACGACGTTGGTGAGAGCATGCTTTAGATTGTTTAAGATGTGCTGGTGTAACACGGGACAGCACAACGGGAAAAATAGTGCCGGCTGGGAACCGAGTATTGTTGGGCACCCACAGCCAACAGATCACGGAAAGACTGTGTCCCCACAAGCCTTAACGGCAACATCTTCACGGCTACCAACTTGGCAATGTGCGCGTTCAGTATTTCTGCTTGTCGGTGTGTGGCTTGGTATTTACGCCTCCTTTCATATATCTAGAGCATGGACAACTGGATGCTTGGCTGGGACAAACAAGTGGATTAGCGTCTGTGCAACCACAGCTTGTGAGCAAGTGGTATGATCACCTGCTTCCTGCCCAGCAGATTGGGAAGGACGGATCACAGGTGACATGGCTGTGGTTTGACCCACAGTCACTGATTTGGTGCCCTGTTGTTCTGCCCACCGACTAGGGTGCTTAGCTGGCATGTGTTTAAGCATACTGGTGGAGCTTTGGTTGCCTTTGCCCCGGCCTCTGCTCAGCTTCGTATGGCAGATGCCGCTGATCACAACATTTGGTTCAGAAGGACAATCTGAAATAAATTTCCAGACAGCGGCTGAACGCACCCTTGCTTTGACTTGGGGCACCGAGGGATTGCTGTTTGCAACAATAGACACACTTCGCACTTTGCTCAAACCAGTAGTCCTTGGTGCCTTTGTTGGTGCTATGTATCCACTTTCTTCCTCTGTGCTGCTGTGCTGTCTATGTGTGCCAGCAGTCCAGGTCAGATCGGTGGTCTCATCATTGACCACCTCGTCGTCCATGTCATCCTCCTTCGTGTTGATATTGTCGGCTTGCCAGATGGCAACTGTGTGTCATCACCATCAGCCTCCACCTCTTCACCCGTATATCACAGGGATGAAAGTGGCTTTCTTCTGGTGTGGGTTTTCAAATATTTGGCCATGAACTGACGATACCTCCTCACGTTCCTCTTTAATGTCAGTGGTGAGAGGCCAGAAATAACGAAAGGATATGGACCAAACAGATCCTCGGAGTGGCCAAGGTTGGGGTGTAATGTTTCCTGTGACTCCTGACGGATTGATGAACTAGGAACAGGTTGAGAATAGGATGACCCAGTGTTCTCTGTATGGACAGGAGACTGTGTAATCGTGCCGATTGGGTGTTGCTACAAAATTTGTGGAGATGTTATCAGCCATCCAAGACAGTATCTGCCTTGCTCTTCTGGTTTCCAGACCCATTTACATTCCAGACGGGAAATTTTGCCTGGAGCAAAAATGCATCAACCTTCTTCTGTCTCCCAGACTCTGTGCCTTGTCGGGCACCACTGAAAACCCCACATCCACATCCACGTCTGTGGACAGGGCCCTTCACAACAGCCTTTCTAGGAATTTGTTTTTTTTCTGATATAGCTGCAAATGTTCAGATGCAGATATTGGAGAGCAAGGAGCAGTTAGTGCTTTGTGGAAGGTAGCACTACTGCCTAGTTCTGCTTTTTGATTTACACACAGCTCCGCAACGGCACCCAAAAAATTGCCCTGAGGTTTAAGGCTAAATATCACGCAAACCAGTCACCACACAAGTCAGCTGGCTGCATGTCACTTGTGCAGTACCGTGCGTGCTATTTGGTGTGAATGCAGCACTGCAATGGCACAAAAAAATTGACCTGAGGTTTAAGGCTAAATATTATGCAAAACCAGTCACCACACAGTGGTGCTGGCTGCATGTCACTTGTGCAGTACCATGCATGCTATTCGGTGTGAACACAGCACATTACCGTCATGGAAGCACTAAAAGCTAGCGTTTATTTCATATTGAAATTTTCAAAAATGCTAGCATTGACACTTTCATAGGCTCGCATGCAAAAAACGTATTGTCAAAGTACAATCTGTTTGACGCTATGCGTTTTTGCAAAAGCACCAAAAAACACGGTAAGCAGTGCTTTTGGGGGTGTTTACAAAAACGCATGTTTTTTTTTAACATGGGAGTTTATGGGAAACGCATGCATTAACGCATAATACATATATACCATGCGTTAACACATGCATTAACGCTAGCGCTAAAAATGAAAAAAACTGCCAAAAATGGCATGTGAAAAAACAGCATCCTTTCAAAAGGATGCAGGGTTCCAAATGTGACCCTAGCCTAAGTTTTAAGGCTAAATACTACGTGCGCCAGTCACCACTCAAGACAGTGGTACGGGCTATGTGTCACTTGTGCAGTACCGTGTGTGCTATTCATTGAGAACACAGCACTGCAACAGCACAAAAACATTGCTCTGAAGTTTAGAGCTAAATATTACGCAAAACCAGTCACCACACAAGACAGCAAGGTAAGGGGGGTTATGGGCGCACCACAATAGAATGGGTATGAGGGGTGCTCACCATGTCAGGTAAGGCAATAGTGCAGAAACAGAAAAGACATAGCACATAAGGGAGCAACACCACAACACTGAGTCGAAAAATGTATAAAAGGAAAAACTTTATTATGCACAATGCGGGGAAGAATAAAAACATTTAAAACCATGGGGTGCTCCCATGGTCATGGACTGCATATAGAACAATCACAGGAGTATGCACTATGGCAATATCATAATGGAGTACCTGACACGTGTAATTATAGGCATCCAGTATATAAAGTAGTCACATATGGACCAAGGGTTAATGGTCAATCGTTAATAACAGTATGGAACATATACACAGTGTGAACGAAAACCCGTATGTTAATGTTAGCAGGTGGCTGCCCGCATCAAATATTAGAATGGGTAATATGTCTAGATATGACAATTGTTCAAAGGACAGTTGGGTTTGGGTCAGCAGTTAGTAAGACGATAGTAACATAGTAACATAGTAACATAGTTTTTAAGGTTGAAGGAAGACTTTAAGTCCATCTAGTTCAACCCATAGCCTAACATGTTGATCCAGAGGAAGGCAAAAAAACCCATGTGGCAACACTAATCTCCACATTGGGGAAAAAATTCCTTCCTGACTTCAGATACGGCAATCAGACTAATTCCCTGGATCAACGCCCTATCAAAGAATCTAGTATATATAACTGGTAATATTATAGTTTTCAAGAAAGGCATTCAGGCCCTTCTTAAATGTTAGTAGTGACTCACTCATTACAACATCATGTGGCAGAGAGTTCCATAGTCTCACTGCTCTTACAGTAAAGAATCCGCGTCTGTGATTATGATTAAACCTTCTTCCCTCCAGACGTAGAGGATGCCCCCTTGTCCCAGTCTCAGGCCTAAGAGTAAAGAGATCATTAGAAAGGTCTCTGTACTGCCCCCTCATATATTTATACATTATTATAAGATCACCCTAAGCCTTCGTTTTTCCAAGCTAAATAACCCCAAGTTTAATAACCTGTCTTGGTATTGCAGACCCCTTAGTCCTCTAATAACTTTTGTCGCTCTTCTCTGGACCCGCTCTAGTTCAGCTATGTCTTTCTTATACACCGGAGACCAGAATTGTACACAGTATTCTAAGTGTGGTCGCACTAGTGACGTATATAGAGGTAAAATTATGTTCTTCTCATGAGCATCTATGCCTCTTTTAATACATCCCATTATTTTATTTGCCTTTGCAGCAGCTGCCTGACACTGGCCACTAAATGTGAGTTTGTCATCTACCCATACACCCAGGTCTTTTTCAGTGACAGTTTTGCCCAGTGTTTTACAATTAAGCACATAATTATACCTTTTGTTTCCTCTGCCCAAGTGCATGACTTTACATTTATCCCCATTAAAGCGCATTTGCCATTTAGCAGCCCAAGCTTCTAGTTTACATAAATCCTCCTGTAATATAAAATTGTCCTCCTCTGTATTGATTATCCTGCAGAGTTTAGTGTCATCTGCAAATATTGAGATTCTACTCTGTATGCCCCCTACAAGGTCATTAATAAATATATTAAATAGAAGCGGGCCCAACACTGACCCCTGTGGTACCCCACTGTTAACTGTGACCCATTCTGAGTGTGTTCCATTAATAACCACCCTTTGTTTCCTATCACTAAGCCAGTTCTTAACCCACTTACACATATTTTCCCGTATCCCCATTGCCCTCATTTTATGTATCAACCTTTTGTGTGGCACCGTATCAAAAGCTTTTGAAAAGTCCATATACACCACATCCACTGCATTTCCTTGGTCCAGTCCAGAACTTACTTCTTCATAGAAGCTTATTAGATTAGTTTGACAGGAACGGTCCCTCGTAAAACCATGTTGATAATGGGTCATGAGGTTATTTTTCTTCAGATACTCCAGTATAGCATCTCTTAGAAAACCCTCTAGGATTTTACCCACAGTAGAGGTTAAGCTTACTGGCCTATAATTTCCAAGTTCAGTTTTTGTCCCCTTTTTGAATATTGGCACCACATTTGCTATACGCCAGTCCTGTGGTACAGACCCTGTTATTATGGAATCTTTAAATATTAAAAATAATGGTCTATCTATGACAGTACTTAATTCCTGCAGCACTCTGGGGTGTATCCCATCTGGGCCCGGGGATTTGTCAATTTTAGTGATTTTTAGACGATGCCGTACTTCCTCTTGGGTTAAGCAGGTGACGTTTAATTGCGAATTTTTGTTATCACTGATCATATTGTCTGTCATGGGATTTTCTTGTGTAAATACTGTTGAAAAAAAGTCATTTAGCATATTTGCTTTTTCCTCATCCTCATCCACCATTTCACCCAGACTATTTTTAAAGGGGCCAACACCATTATTTTTTAGTTTCTTACTATTTATGTAGTTAAAAAATATTTTGGGATTCTTTTTACTTTCTCTGGCAATGAGTCTCTCTGTCTCAATCTTTGCTGCCTTGATTTGATTTTTACAAATGTTATTTAATTTTCTGTATTTATTTAATGCTTCATCACTAACTACTTGCTTTAATTCCCTAAATGCTTTCTTTTTGTCACATATTGCACTTCTTACCGCTTTATTTAGCCATAGTGGTTTCCTCCTATTTCTAGCATGCTTATTCCCATAGGGTATATATTGTGCACAGGTCCTATTCAGGATGCTAATAAACATCTCCCATTTGTGTTGTGTACTTTTATGTCTCAGGACATCGTCCCAGTTTATTGCACTAAGATCATCTCTCAACCGTTGGAAATTTGCCTTCCTGAAGTTTAGTGTCCTTGTGGCCCCTCTACTACACGTCTTAGTAAAGGATACTTGAAAGCTTATTAAGTTATGATCACTATTACCCAAGTGACCTCCGTATATTTGATATGCGGTCTGGCCTGTTGGTTAATATTAGGTCCAGCAGTGCCCCCCTTCTTGTTGGGAAAGGTAATTGTCTCTTATAGTTTTCAAAAACTTATTACCTTTGCTGGAACTGCAGGTTTCTGATCCCCAATGTATTTCAGGGTAGTTGAAGTCCCCCATAATAATGACTTCTCCCTGAGTCGCTGCTTCATCTATTTGCTTTATGAGGATATTCTCCTCCACTTCCGTTATTGTTGGGGACTTATAACAAACCCCTATCAGTAATTTATTATTTTTTCCCCCTCCCCTTATCTCCACCCACAGAGACGCTACATTTCCATTAGATTCACCTATATTATCACGCAGGATGGGTTTTAAGGATGATTTTACGTATAAACATACACCTCCTCCTCGCCTATTTGTACGGTCATTTCTGAACAGACAATAGCCCTGTAAATTAACAGCCCAGTCATGGCTCTCGTCCAGCCAAGTCTCCGAAATCCCCACCATGTCATAATTATTTTCCAATAAAATCAATTCTAATTCCTCCATTTTGTTGGTGAGGCTTCTGGCATTAGTGAACATGCACTTTATGCATCTCTCTTTACCTCTATTCCTTCCTACTAGATTGACTGTTCTAACCCCACCCCCCATGCCACCCCCAATTTTATTACTTGTGCCCAGGTTACTGTTTACACTATCTTCCCCTCCTATACAATGAATACCCTCCCCCCCAATCCCTAGTGTAAACACTCCTCCAACCTTCTAGCCATTTTCTCCCCCAGCACAGCTGCACCCTCCCCATTGAGGTGCAGCCCGTCCCTAGCATAGAACCTGTAGCCAACAGAGAAGTCGGCCCAGTTCTCCAGGAACCCAAACCCCTCCTTCCTACACCAATTCCTGAGCCACTTATTTATCTCCCTAATCTCCCGTTACCTCTCTGGTGTGGCACGTGGTACAGGCAGTATTTCAGAGAATACTACCTTGGAGGTCCTTGCCTTAAGCTTGCAGCCTAATTCCCTGAAATCATCTTTAAGGACCTTCCACCTACCTCTAACTTTGTCATTTGTGCCAATGTGCACTATGACCGCTGGGTCCTCACCAGCCCCTCCCAGTAATCTGTCAACCCGATCAGCGATGTGCCGGACTCGAGCGCCAGGTAGGCAGCACACACTGTTCGACGATCCCTGTCTTTGTGACAGATTGCCCTATCTATTCCCTAATAATTGAGTCCCCCACTACCAGCACCTGTCTGACCTGCCCTACTCTTCTGTTTTCCCCCTTACTGGAGCAGACACTCCTCTGGCTTTCAGAGGTCATGCCCTGCTGCAGCAGTGCTATCCCTGAACTCACACCCCCCTCATCTGCCAACATAGCAAATTTATTGGGGTGTGCCAGATCAGGGCTAGCCTCCCTGGCACCCTTCCCTCTACCCCGCCTTCTAACTGTCACCCAGCTAGCTACCTCATGGTCCTGAGGCTCCATAGTACCATCCTCCCCCACATCTATCCCATTGATCAGCTGTTCAGTGAGCAGCAGACTCCTTTCCATATTGTCTATGGATCTCAGCGTTGTCAGTCGTTCATTTAGATCCAGTATCTGGGCTTCCAAATGCACAACGTACTCACATCTCACACAGCAGTATGCACCCTCGGCCGGCTGGTCAAGGAATGCATACATGTGGCAAGATGTACACTGGATGGCATTGCCAATCATGGAGCTCATTTCCTAATGGGGATTGCACCAGACAGAAATGATAAGTAAAAAGAAATGCAAAGTATTAATAAAATACAACCAGCAATTCAGTAAGTCCTCCCTTCCAAACTCCCTTAATCCAAAGTCACTGAATCACAAGTCACACACTTACTTCTGTCGCACTTGCTCTGTCACCCAAAGCTCGCGGTCACACTCGCTAGAGAATCAGATATAAAGAGGTTTTTTTTTTTCTTTTTTTCCCTTAGCAGCAAATCAGCCTGTATCTCAGTGCACTTCCAAAAGGTGCCACTCAACTAGGACAACATCAGATGTATGTAAAGTATAATTATATCTGTAAAAGCAGAATAGTGGTACAGGGCATGGAGTGTCCGCTAACGGATGGTGCATCCGGAGAAGCACTCATACAACAGTTAGCAGGGTGGGGTATATACTGAACCCGCCCGGGTGCCAGATAGCCCAGACCCTGTACTCAGTGATGAGTCCCAGAGTGGCCGGAGCCCTCTAGTTTACCCAGATGTGAAAACAGCTGTTGGGGTTATATGGTGACCCCCGAACCCATATGGGGGAATCCGTTACAGTATGGCCTGTCAGATAGCAAATAGTATGAATTATGAGGTAATACAATACAAAAAATGGCACAGAGAAGTGTTCCAGTAGTACTGCTAGAGGAACATGCCTGTATTTATAAGTGCAACAGCCAGCTGGGGAACCAGGGGGTTGCTTTATTAGCCCACCAGGGGCAACAACATATATAAGCAACAACAAGATATGAACAACCAACAGTAGGGCAGTATGACCATACGTGAAATTCAGTATCAAATCTAGGCATAAATACAAGTATGAGTACCCATAGGCAACAGCTATATATGCCCAGACCACAGCTTATGAACACAATGCAAGTAGGCAGTATTATAGACACGTTGTAAGCGTGGTTAATGCAGGGGTTAATAAGGACCGATGTGGATACACATGTTGTGCATGAGCCCCCTACACCCTATCAGGTGTATTGGCCCAGGTGGGATGAGGAACAATCAATTGATTGACAGGTGTATAGTTACCCAGTTGCCCAGAGATTACCACATGGTCAGGGTTGCAAGGTTGCCAGAGCGAGGTAGGAGCAGTCAGACCAGGGAGCACGCAGGCCCCATGCATATCACTGCTGGGGCGCTGCTTCTTCTCCGCATTATGCATAATAAAGTTTTTCCTTTTGTACATTTTTTGACTCAGTGTTGTGGTGTTGCTCCCTTATGTACCACGTCTTTTCTGTTTCTGCACCACACAAGACAGCGGTGCTGGCTGCATGTCACTTGTGCAGTACCGTGCGTGCTATTCGGTGTAAACAGAGCACCGCAAAGGCACCCAAAAAAAAAATTGCCCTGAGGTTTAAAGCTAAGGCCCCTTTCACATCTCTGCGTTTGCTGCGTTTTGCTGCGTTTTGCTGCGTTTTGCTTCATTTGCGTTTTTTCCGCGTTTTTACCGCAAAAAACGCATGAAAACGCATGCGTTTTTGTCCCCATTGATTTTAATGGGAACGCATGAAAAACGCATGCAAAAACGCATGTCAAAACGCATGTGCGTTTGCAAAAACGCAAAACGCATGCGTTTTTGCAAGCGCAGCTCAAAACGTGGCAAACAACGTTTTGGGCTGCGTTTGCAAAAACGCATGCGTTATGCGTTTTTGCAAACGCACATGCGTTTTGACATGCGTTTTTGCATGCGTTTTTCATGCGTTCCCATTAAAATTAATGGGGACAAAAACGCATGCGTTTTCATGCGTTTTTTGCGGTAAAAACGCGGAAAAAAACGCAAATGAAGCAAAACGCAGCAAAACGCAGCAAACGCAGAGATGTGAAAGGGGCCTAAATGTTACGTGCACCAGTCACCACACAAGACAGTGGTGCTGACTGAATGTCACTTGTGCAGTACCGTGCATGCTATTCGGTATGAACATAGCACTGCAACGGCACACAAAAATTGCCCTGAGGTTTAAGGCTAAATATTATGCAAAACCAGTCACAACACAAGACAGCGGTGCTGGTTGCATGTCAGTTGTGTAGTACTGTGCATGCTATTCAGTGTGAACCCAGCACTGCAACAGCACCCAAAAATTGCCCTGAGGTTTAAGGCTAAATATTACTCAAAACCAGTCACAACACAAGACAGCTGTGCTGGCTGCGTGTCACCGTGCTATTCAGTGTGAACACAGCACTGCAACGGCAATAAAATTGGCCTGCAGGGGTAAATGTGACCCCAAAAATAGATGGGAAAACTGTCACTATTCCCTAACCTTATACTTTCAACTCTGAGAGCTGAAATATTGCTGACTGTAGTATGTGGTACTGTAACGCTCCTGCCTGTCTCCCTGCACTACAATCACCTAGTACTACAATACTGGTAGCTTTCACAAGAGTTTTTGGGTTTTAGGCTAGGGTCACACTTGGCATGCGTTTTTTAAGGTGCTTTTTGGCAGCCTGCGTTTTTGCTGATAGGTGTGGGTGACCTTCAAAAACTCATGTAAAAACGCATGCAAAAACGCATGTACTATTTAGTGCCATATAAAAATGCATGCATTTCCCATAGGGCCCCATGTTAATAAATTGCATGCGTTTTTGAAAAAGCACAAAAAAATACTGCATGCTGCGTTTTTGGGTGCTTTTTCCAAAATATCATGCATCATGCAGTATTGTTTGATGCTGAGCCAAAAACGCACCCAAAAAAACATGGTACATTCAGACATGCGTTTTTGCTATTGGGGCATACGTTTTTTACATGGGGGCCTATGGATGCATTTTTCCATGCATTTTTCACAACAGACATGTGTGAAAAATGCATGGAAAATCTGCAAGTGTGACCCTAGGCTAAGGGTAGGGTCACACTTGCAGATTTTCCATGCAGTTTTCACACTTGTCATTTTTGAAAAATGCACGGAAAAACGCATACATAGACCCCCATGTTAAAAATGTATGCCCCAATGCCAAAAAAGCATGTCTAAAAGGCCATGCGTTTTTTTGGATGCATTTTGGCTCAGCACCAAAAAATACTGCATGATGCATTTTTGGGTGCTTTTCCAAAAACGCATGCGTTTTCTAACATGGGACCCTAAGGGAAACGCATGCGTTTTTATATGGCAATAAATGGTACATGCATTTTGCATGCGTTTTTTAAGGGTGCCCCACACCTATCAGCAAAAACGCAGCCCAAAAAGAGTGGCTGCCAAAAAGCACCTTAAAAAACGCATGCCAAGTGGGACCCTAGCCTTAGTGCCATTTAAAAACGCATGCGTTTCCCATAGGGCCCCATGTTAACAAAACGCATGCGTTTTTGAAAAAGCACCAAAAAATACTGCATGCTGCGTTTTTGTGTGCTTTTTCCAAAAAATCATGCATCATGCAGTATTTTTTGGTGTTGAGCCAAAAACGCACCCCAAAACGCATGGTACATTCAGACATGCGTTTTTGCTATTGGGGCACGCGTTTTTTGCATGGGGGCCTATGGATGCGTTTTTCCATGCATTTTCCACAAATGACAAGTGTGAAAAATGCATGGAAAATATGCAAGTGTGACCCTAGCCTTAGAGAGGATTTCTGTATGATTTGCACAAGCACAACTCTCCCTAGCAGCTGCTCACACTCTCCCTACACTAACTGTGTTCTGCATGCAATGTGCAGAAAATGGCGGCGGCAGGGCTTATATAGAACCTATGAGTCATAGGCTATGACTCATGTATAACGCTGGGCGGTCAGCCAATCATAGTAATGCCACAACCAACAAGGCTGTGGCATTACTGTGATTGGCTAATGCCGGGTGTGAGATCCGAATTTTGCGAGACGAGTAGTGAAATACTCGCTATGTTTTGAGTACCGCGAGTACCGCATTAGTCGCCGAATACCTAATACTTGCGAATATGCTCGCTCATCCCTAACTAACACCCAATAATACAGTATGGTGCCGTCAAAGCCCAACTTGGTACCAAAATAATTAAAGGGCATCTGTCAACCCTTATAAGTTGCCTATATGGACATGTAAAGGGCCCATTACACGCTATGATATCGTTAACGATATCGTTTGTACATCATGGCTTTTAGGGTGGAGCAATGCGTCGTTGCGTGTGACAAGTAGAAACGATCAACGATAAGTCAGCTGATCACTGATCAGAGGTTTTTGAACTGGACCTAAAACCAGACAATGATAGTCTGTCCAACCTGCAGCATCGGTGTATGTGACACCTTAATAACGATGTCGTTAACGAACTCGCCTATTCAGAACTGAAGGATGTAGGCGATCAAACGAACGCAAGTATTATTCGCTTGTCGCGGAATCATTGCTGCATCATTAAAGATATCTGTAACATTTCACTAGTGATCACTGAACGATGTTCAAGCGATCTAGGTCAAGTCGGATCGTTGGTCGGCTCGTTTGACCATTGAAGCATGTAACGGGGTCTTTAGTCATAGAAAGGTGGATTAAATGATAACCTATATACTGAATTTGCAATCCAATAGCTTCTTCAAGAGAAATTCACATTTTTCATATAATTAAATCAGCTGTTAAAAACTATGGGCAGGAAACCGATTTGCATAAGGGTCTTCCCCCCAGAGCTTATTTTAAATGAAATGAGGTTTTACCAGTGTGATACACTAGTGTTCTAAATAAGAAGAAAATAATATAATATGCTACTGCGCAAATTGTTTGTACACAATACCAAGGAATACCAAACTGAGTTTACAAACCTATACCGTAGGGTTATCAACCCTTATTTTACAGAGGACATAAATCCCAAAAGGTTTTCAGATTTCCTAACTCAGGCCATGTTCACACACATGCGTTTTTTTGACCATCTCTGCGTTTTTGGGCTGTTTAAAAAAAACGCAGGTGCGTTAACGCAGGGTACATTTGAGTGTAGCTGCGTTTTTCAGCTCCATTTGCGTTTTTTACCCCTAGTCCAAAAAACGCTGCATGCAGCGTTTTTGGGTGCTGTAAAAAAACGCATGTGCTGTAAAAAAACGCATGTGCGTTTTTCCAAAAACGCATGCGTTTTTTTAACATGGGGCCCTATGGGAAACGCATGCAAAAACGCATGGTACATTAGTACCTTTTAGTGCCATTCAAAAACGCATGCGTTTCCCATAGGGGCCCATGTTAAAAAAAAGCATGCGTTTTTGAAAAAACGCACATGCGTTTTTTTAACATGGGGGCCCTATGGGAAACACATGCGTTTTTAAAAGGCACATTTATGCACCCTGCGTTAACGCTTGCGTTTTTGCCTGCGTTTTGGGTGAAAAAATGACTAAGTCCAAAAACGTGGCAAATCCTTTCAGACACACAAGGGACATTTTTTAGCACTCTTAAAAAAACGCAAGTGCTTTTAAGAGTGCTAAAAAAAACGCAAATTGTGTGTGAACAATGCCTCAGTCAGATCCTTATTCTCAAGGTTTCCACTACAGACATGTGCACTTATATGTGGATTTCACTTTTTCCACCATATGTATTATTTATCTATTAAAGCAGTAAATGAACTATCTATCTATAGATGGATTTGATATATTATTTTGTAATTTCCTCAAATACTCACTCTAAAGTTTACATGCACATGTATGTGTATTGCCTTAGATTACACAAGTAAAAATAAGATCCTTTCTCTGATTTCCAAATGATTCCTGTGCAAGTGCTGTTAAAGGCCACTTCACACACACAGATATCTGAGTCCAATATCTGAACAGATCTCTGGTTGCGGTGAAATCATGGATACATTGCTCCATGTTGTACACAGCCACAAAATGGAGCAATGTGTCCATGATTTCACCGCAACCAGAGATCTGTTCAGATATTGGACTCAGATATCTGTGTGTGTGAAGTGGCCTTAAAACGACACAAACATACGCACAGAAAGATCAGCACAGCTTTTCCATGCCTTTTTACATTACTTTTACCACAGCAAGGTTGTTATAGGCCAGGGTCACATTTCCGTTTTTGTTGCAAAATCCTGATCCGGTTTTGAGCTTTAAAAAAGCTCAAAACCGGACCAGGAAACGCTCCTCATAGGAGCCTATGCAAAACACCGGATGGCTTCACAAGCCATCCGGTGGCCGGATCCGGCACTGCTGCCTGCGTTTAAAATCATGCAGGCAGCAGTTTTCGCAGCGTTTGCCGGGACCGCACTGCGGTCACCGGATGGCTCAGGATGTGTAATCCTGAGCCATCCGGTAACTGCAGAGTGTGCGGTTCCCGATCTGCGAAGTTAATAAAGAGTTAACTAGCTGCCCTAAATGACTTGTTGAGGTCTGTAGGGGGGCTTAGACCCCCCTACAGACCGTCCGGCGACTTCTATAGTGTTCTGCAACAATGTGTTACTGTGCACGGGCGAGGAGCCCGTGCATGTCATCCAAAGGTGCCCCTAACCCCCCGTATCACTATACTGGGGTGCATAGACCCCTCTATTCCAAATAAGCTGTATTGGTGTATAGTACATGCTAAATGTGGCCATTCGCAATGTAAGTATATACTTACATTCTTTCGTAGGCAGAGATGAGGAAATCCATGGGCGGGGCTGTGTGCAGTAGCCTCCGCCCGCTCCTTCTTGATGCCCGCCCCCTCTGGTCGTAATCCAGTCTTGTGGGGGCGGGGACATTGTTAAAGGGGCGTGGCTAACTAATGTGCCGCGGTTAGCCACGCCCCTTTAACGACGTCCCCGCCCTCAAAACACTGGATTACGGCCAGAGGGGGCGGGCATCAAGAAGGAGCGGGCGGAGGCTACTGCACACAGCCCCGCCCATGGATTTCCTCATCTCTGCCTACGAAAGAATGTAAGTATATACTTACATTGCGAATGGCCACATTTAGCATGTACTATACACCAATACAGCTTATTTGGAATAGAGGGGTCTATGCACCCCAGTATAGTGATACGGGGGGTTAGGGGCACCTTTGGATGACATGCACGGGCTCCTCGCCCGTGCACAGTAACACATTGTTGCAGAACACTATAGAAGTCGCCGGACGGTCTGTAGGGGGGTCTAAGCCCCCCTACAGACCTCAACAAGTCATTTAGGGCAGCTAGTTAACTCTTTATTAACTTCGCAGATCGGGAACCGCACACTCTGCAGTTACCGGATGGCTCTGGATTACACATCCTGTGCCATCCGGTGACCGCAGTGCGGTATTATGCACACAGTTTTGACAAAAACTGTGTGTGCCCGGCATTGCGTTCACCGCATCCGGATCCGGATGCGGTGAATGCAATTTAGCTTTCCAATGTGACCCTACCCATAGCTGCACAATTAGAGCAGATTTGGACTCAGATGAGTCCCTTCCCCAGCCCAGGGATTAATCGTGGAAATCCAATTCCTAGGATTCTCTGGTCTCAGGGTTTTCTTATCGTGGGTTTACACACAAGCATATCGTTAACAATATTCTTAGAATTGCCACGATAGATGAAACGTTAGTACCCTGGCCCGCTCCCTATTCAGGAAGCTGTTTAGTAAATTTTCACGGCACACTGTCAAATGACAGGAGCCACCGGCTTTTACTGCAGGATTATAGCAGAGCCGACATAGTGCGGCTTCTGCAAAGTGGCTAGGTTAACCCCTGAGTTGCCAATGTTGTGGGCTACATGGCTCCAGGGGAGTGTGGCCTATCTCAGGGGCCATGTAGCTCAGTATTGATAACCCATTAAACACTGGTTTAATAACCGCCGTTTTTTAATGAATGAATCAAGCAGAGCCGACAGTGTGCGGCTTCTGCTAAATACATGATTTAACCCCTGCGCTGCCAATGTTTTGGGCTACATGGCTTCAGGGAGTGTGGGCAATCTCTGGGGCCATGTAGCTCAATAACATTAACCCCTTAAACACCGGCTTTATATACCCGCTACTGCAGCTCTGTGCCAACATGTAGCACAGAGCTGAAGGAGTGGATTTATATGTAAAATCACACACGGAAAATGTACTTTCTAAAATGACAGCGGCAGGAATAGGAGATTTTTGTACAACATCGTTCATAAAGGTGTCACACTGAATGATGCTGCTTCTTGAACCAACGTTAATTGGACGATGAACGATAGATTTGAGGTCAGGATCTCAAATCTTGGATGAACGATCCAACAATCTTTTCATCCTATATCGTTCATTTACATGCAAGGATGCACAAATGATATCTTTGGAATGATCACATATCTGTAACGTTTCAAGGATATCATTCAGGATATCCTAGCATGTAAACTCACCATTATGGTACATTCACACGCGGCCACAGGAAGGTAGGAACAGGCAGGCATCGGACACAATTGTGCCTGTTGCCTTGAAAAGACCACGATGTGGCTGCGTGTAATTCAGGACTTTCTTTCCTTCAGGGAAGACACAGGAAGGAAAGTCCTGATTTACATGCCTCCACATCGTGGTCTTTTCAAGGCAACAGGCACAATTTGTGTCCGATGCCTGCCTGTTCCTACCTTCCTGTGGCCGCGTGTAAATGTACCATTAGAGTTTTCCTCTCTCCGTTCCTCTCCTCCGTTTGCTGGAGAATATTAGGCACTTTGAGGTTATGCAGTGTGTTCTTAATAATACCAGTCCAATGTGACTAACCAGATTTTTCACTGTTTTTGGTATCTAATATATAAAGCTGAATGTGTGTATGTGTGTATGTGTGTATATCCGGGATTGGCATCTACACCGTCGCAACTATAGCCACAAAATTTTGCACAGTCACACGTCTCGACCCCGGGAGCATCATAGGCTATGTTGTGAGGCGAAATTTTAACCCTGCGCGTTCCACTTCACCAAACAATTTTGGCCCTATCTACATAATGGGGAAAAAGTGAATGGAAATATATTGGAGGAAAATCGACAGCTGTCAGCTATAGAGACAAAATTTTGCACAGTCACACGCCTGGACCCTGAGAGCATCATAGGCTATGTTGTGAGGCGAAATTTTAACCCCGCGCGTTCCAGTTCACCAAACAATTTTGGCCCTATCTACATAATGGGGAAAAAGGGAAAGGAAACGTGTGGGAGGAAAATCGACAGCTGCCAGCTACAGCTACAAAATTTTGCTCAGTCACACGTCTTGACCACGGGAGCGTCATAGTCTATGTTGTGAGGTGAAATTTTAACCCTGCGTGTTCCAGTTCACCAAAAAATTTTGCCCCTATCTACATAATGGGGACAAAGTGAATGGAAAAGAGTTGGAGGAAAATCGACAGATGTCAGCTATAGAGACAAAATTTTGCACAGTCCTACGTCTGGACCCCGGGAGCGTCACAGGCTATGTTGTGAGGCGACATTTTAACCCCGCGCATTCCAATTCACCAAACAATTTTGCCCCTATCTACATAATGGGGAAAAAGTGACAGTTACCAGTTGACAGTTGTGAATGAGAGGGGCTTAATGATAGCGCCAAAGACTAACAGCACATACCAGCATATAGTCACTAAGGTGGGGCCCCAACATGAGATATTCACCACGCACGGGGACATGTATACACAACACACGCACACAAAGAGAAACAGCAAGTGTATAGTCGCTAAGGTGCAGCCCCAACATTGGATACTCACCACGCACCCGATCAAACACACACACACACCACAAAGAGACACACACAACATAGAGACACACACACACCAAGGGGACACACACACTCTATAGCGACACATGCACTCACCCCACAGGGACACACACACACACCACAATGAGACACACATGACACAGACACACACACCACACAGACCCCCCCGCAGGGACACACACACATAGCCACCCTATAGGGACACATGCACTCACCCCACAGGGACACACACACCACAAAGAGACACACACCACACAGAGACACACACAACACAGAGACACACACACCCACACAGACACCCCCCCCCCCCACAGGGACACACACACATGCACACCCTATAGGGACACATGCACTCACCCCACCGGGACACACACCACAAAGAGACACACACAACACAGATACACACACACACCACACAGACCCCCCCACAGGGACACACACACATACACACTCTATAGGGACACATGCACTCACGCCACAGGGACACACACACACACATACCACAAAGAGACACACACAACAGAGACACACACCACATATACCCCCCCACAGGGACACACACATACACACCCCAGGGACACACACACCACACAGACAGACACAGATGTGCACAAATCACCTCACACAACTCGCCTCATACGTGTGCTATCTTTATTTTCCAAACATAAAACATCTGATTAAAAACAGCCAATGTGCAACACATGTGCCATATAGGGAATTAAGGCAGATATCAGTCACATGAGCTGTCTATTATGTGTATGTGTGAGGTAATATATACTGCCTGGCCAGGGGGTGGGTTTACTGTTGGCTGGAGATTTATTAGGCTGCCTATAGCAATCAATCACAGCTCAGCTTCTATTTTCCTACAGGTCATTAATATGACATATTCAAATTCTATTTTGTTATAGCTAACAGCAGTTATTTATTAACCCGGGCGTAGCCGGGTACTACAGCTAGTACATTATATTACCACATATCAAACAATTTACCAATTGGTGCTGTAGATTCTAAGAAAACCAACAGACCCAACTTTCATGATCTGCATGTTTTTGAGTCTGTGTATTTGAATAATTAATTGAAAGAGGGTGTGTTCAAAATAATAGCAGTGTGGAGTTCAATTAGTGAGGTCAATCAATCTGTAAAAAAACAGGTGTGAATCATGTAGCCCTCCTTTAACCCCTTCCTGACCCTTGATGTAATACAACGTCAAGGGTCGGGTCCTGGTGTTTGATGTGAGTTCTGGTGCAGCGCTCACATCATCACCCGACATCTCAGCTGATCTCATCAAATGAGATATCGGGCTTTCAGCACCGATCGGATCTGGGATCTAATTGGTGCTGTTAACCCCTTGGATCCCGTTGTCATTCACTAACAGTGGGATCTAAAACTGCTGAGGCGGGGAATGTGCTGTTCCCCGCCTGCACTGGCGATCCCTCCATAATATTGTGAGATCTCCGGTGCTCACATGATAGTCCGGGGTCCAGATAAGACTCCGGAAGCTATCACTGATCGCATCCTGTGAGTGGTTGGGAAGCGCTGCCAACCACTCTCTGTGCACATTTGTGACAGGTCCCGATGTGGTACAGCTCATCGGAACCTGTCACCAGCGATCAGAGTGTGCAGCAGTGTGCCTCCCTATGGGGGTGTGTAAAATAAAGAATGAATGAATAAATTAAGTTTTTACAAACATGAAAATAATAAAAAACATAAAAGCTCATATCCCCCCTGTTTTCCCCTATTCAAAATAGAAGTATTAAAAAAAGAAAAAAATGCACTTATTTGGTATCACCACGTTCAGAAATGCTTGATCTATCAAGATATAAAATCAATCAATGAGAGCCGTAAACTGAGTAATGGGAAAAAGATTCAAACGCCAAAATTACGTTTTTTTGGTCGCCGCAACATTTCTATAAAATGCAATAACGGGCGATCAGAACAGCGCATCCACCCAAAAATGGTATCATTAGAAACGTCATCTCACGACACAAACAATAAGCCATCACACAGCCCCAGGTCGCAGAACATGGCGCAAAAAGTGCAATTCTTTTTTTTTTCAAACTTCTTAATTTTTTTTCACCACTTAGATACCAGTAAAAGTATACATGTTTGGTATCTACGAACACATAGCAACCTGAGGCATCAAAGTGTCATGTCAGGTTTACCATATAGTGATTATGGTGACTAAAAAACCTAAAAAAACAAGCGTGTAATTGAACTTTTTTGCAATTTCACTGCACTTGGATTTTTTTTCCATTTCCCTGTACACTATATGGTAAAATAAATGATTGCATCTGAAAGTACAACTCGTCTCGCAAAAAACAAGCCGTCATATGTCTAAACTGACGTATAAATAAAAATGTTATGGCTCTTGGAAGCAGGGGAGCAAAAAACGAAAATGAGAAACGAAAAATCGCCGGGTGGTGAAGGGGTTAAGGGTGAAGCCAGCACATGTTGTACAAGCATTTCTCCTTGAAAACCCAAGAAATATGAGTCACTTAAGACAACGTTCAAAAGAACGGCATACTTTGATTAAAAAGCTGATTGGAAAGGAGAAGGGGATGAGCAGGAGGGACGGTAATAGGGCAAAAACGTACAGGGGTAGATGTGGACTGACCTTGTCAGGGCAGGAGCTTAATGATACATGGTTTATGGTTTGTTGTTTTCTATCAGGGCTTTATTAGGGTCAGTCCTTTAGGCGTCTGGATGGTGACCGCAGTTCCCTGATGACTATATCGTATACCCAACTCCTGCCTTGGTTTAAGTGAGATGAATCCATTTTCTAAATAATTGCTCTATATTTATCTATAGTGCCTGAGGAACATGGCTTCTGAAGTCATTTGTAGAAACGAGATATAAGCAATTTTTTGATTTATTACACTATGATTTATGTATCATAATTAGGTGACTGCTGTCACCTTAAACCAATAGAGGGACTACACACATATTTGTTTTCGGTATTTTTGGTTAGTTTTTCCTTAGTTTGTTTCTTTGACTTAGTGGCTGGTATCTTTGATACAGCTTATTGGGTCAGTGTGAGGATAATTCCTCATTAACAAAGATTTAGTTATGGTTGTTTTATCATTGCGCTTAACCTAAGTAAGAAGGGCTGAAAGTTTATAAGCAATTTCTCTTTATTCCAACAAAATTTAGAAAACCACTTTTTTTAGGGACCACATCACATATAAAGTGATTTTGAAGGGCCTCTATGACAGAAAACACCCAAAAGTGACACCATTCTAAAAGCTGCACTCCTCAAACTACTGAAAACAACATTCAAGAAGTTTATTAACCCTTCAGGTGCTTCATAGGAATTAAAGCAATGCGGGAGAAAAAAATTACTGTAACATTTTACTTCTTCCAACAAAAATGTTACTTTAGCTTGAAATATTGAATTTTCACAACCTCTTCTCTTCTCTGTCCGACTGTACGCGCGCACTCACTGCGTTCGGTGCGCATCGCGCCAGGTGACGTCAGCCTCAGCGCGACGTGCCCCAGGGGTGGGAACTGCTGCCAAGGGGCGGACCAGCAGGGGTTGTGCACGCGTGGCGCCGGCCGTGCACAATTTGCAGGGCGTAGCGGAGGAGATTAGGGCCGGTGCTGCAGTGCCGCCGCCGGACGCCTGATGATGGCGCTGGCGCCCCCTCTGAGTTGCGCAAAGGATCCGGCTGCACCCTCCTAGATACGCCACTGCTCGGAAGGGAAGGAACACCATTTGAAATTGGCTGAAATCATTAGTTACACCATGTCTTGTTTGGGGAGCCCCTGTTGTGCCTAAACAATGAAAATTCCCCATAAGTGACCACATTTTGTAAATTTCACTCCTCTGGGAGTGCAGCTATGGGTATAGTCACAATTGTATCTGAGGAAAAGACCCATGGATTCAAATGCAGCGAACATTGCATTATTAAAAATTACGGATAAGCCCTTGCAGTGCCTACTACATTGTTATACTCATACATTGCGCCCAGCTCATGCTTCTGGAGATACACACCCAGTAAATTAAGCGGGCTTCCTCACTACAACCATGGCAAACATGTGGATGTTAACTGTGGTTTAAATATTGTTGGGCTCAGAAAGGAGGGGGCATTTGGATTTGGGGGTGCAGGTTTTGCCAGTTATCTTTTTGGGGGGTGAGGAGCAATAGTGCTTTTTCAGAGCGTTTGTTCTATCAGTAATGTGGAAGCCCTCTATATTTATGTTAACAGTTGATGGACCTTGGTGGGGACTTGTTTCTTTGTGGGTTTATTTGAATGCTATTGGTGTCAATTTGGTTATAGAAGATTTTGGAGTTTCAGTTGACATTTACCCTCTGCTCTATGCTGAGCACTTGCATTGGAGTTTCCAGCTACATCTCTGAAATACATGATTCAGGTGAAGCCTCCCATGGATCCATTCACAAATGAGGCAGCAGGGCTACTCTGAACTCAGTTTGCCCTCTGTTCAGCTGTCTCCTTTTTTGGCAAGGTGCACAATACTGTGGTTGACTGCATTTTTGTGCACAGCTTCAAATACATGTTAAAAGATGGAAACAGGTCAGATAGGAGTTCAAAAGTACTCCCTCTGCCTCCTTACAGTGAATTTTCTGTTGCAAAATTTGTCGGGATCATGATTTTCAGAGATATACACATAATGGCCAATGTGAGCGCTCAGGGTAGAGCGCAGAATAAACGTGAGCTGATTCTTACTGTGATCTCAGGGAGGCAGAATATACAAATCAATAGCAGTTGAAGAATTTACTTCATTACTATTTTTACACCATTTAGCTTGAGGTATAAATAATTAGACTACTTAATTCGTGAGGTCAATAAGATCACAGCGATACCAGATTTATATAACTTATATTTTAGGTTTGGCTAATATCAAACTAAAAATGTTTTTTTTTTTTAAATAAATGATTTTTGCATCACTGTATTTTGAAGGCTATAGTTATTTTTATTTATCTACCGACTCATATAAGGGGTTGTTTTTTGCGGGATGAGTTGGAGTTTTATTACTATCATTTTGGGCCACATAATATTTTTTGATCGCTTTTCATTCTGCTTTTTGTGAGGCAGAATCAAGAAGAAACAGCAGTTCAGGAATTGATTTTTTTTTTCCGCCATTCATCGTATTCTAAAAGTGATAAGACAACTTTATTCTTGAGGTCAGTACGATTACAGTGATACTATTTATTAGTTTTTTGCACTTTACACTATAAATACTTTAGAAAATAATGGTGGTTTAACACACAATTTCTGTGTCCAATATCTGACAGATCTTGGTTGCAGTGAAATCTGGACACATATTCGATTTTGTGACTGTGTACAACATGAGCAATGTACCATGATTTCACTGCAACCAGAGATCTGTTCAGATATTGGACTCAGATATCTGTGTGTGTGAATGGCCTTTAAGTTTGTGTCATGCTCACTTCAGACTCTGTTCACACTGGGGAGTCTGATGTGCAGCCTTAAGGTGGCGTCACACGCTAGGATATCATTAACGATATCCTTGAAACGTTACGGATTTGTGAACGTTCTAACTATATCGTTAGTGTGTCCTTGCGTGTAAATTAACGATGTAGGATGGAAAAATCGTTGGAACGTTCATCCAAAAAATGAGATTCTGACATCAAATCTATTGTTCGTTGTCCAATTAACGCTGCTTGAAGAAGATACATCGTTCAGTGTGACAGCTTTTTGCACAATGTCGTTCAAAAATCTACTATTCCTGCCGCTTTAAAGATCGTTCAGTCCTTGCTATCCTATTTAACTGGTGCGTTGCCGAATGGTATATCATTAACGATATCCTTGTGTGTGACAATGCACCAACGATGTCGGAACGATCACTGTCACGTGATCGTTCTAAGGATATCGTTAACAATATCCTAGCGTGTAACACCACCTTTGGATTTCTTTGTTGCTCAGCCTGAGTTTGGGCGTCTGCGGTGATTTGTTCACTGATGTTCAGCTTTGCAGGAGTTAACTTTTTGATTACTGTCAATTGAAGGTTGAGGCTGCTGGAACGCCTTCTCCCTTTAAGTATGGCTCATAACATTCCTGGATGCCGACTATAGTATTTGCATTGCTCTTGCATACTGGTACTGTGTTGCTGTTGAAACTTAATCACTGCTTGGTGTCTAGTGAAGTATACCTTGTTGTTTTTCTATTCCCTGTTTGTATTTGAATTCTCCCTACACACATATGTATCTTCCTGATTGTTTTCTGTGTGGTTCTGTTTGCGTTATCCCTGTCTGTCTTTATCTGTGGTTTCCATAATGATTCACCTCCTGGGGTGATGGTTGAGGATTCAGCTCAGGGCTCGTCAGGAGATTGGGACAGGTCGGAGACTCCGGCCTCTCTACCATCAAGGATACCCCCTGAGTTAAGGAAAGTCAGGGTTTCCCTAGCCTGAGGGGCAGTTCAGGGGCCCAAGTTCAAGTCCTAATTTTCTCCCTAAAGGTACCGTCACACGCGGCAATTTTGCAAGCAATTTCACTGGCAATTTGCTGGTTGCAGTGAAATCATGGATACATGGTTCCATTTCTACACGGCAACAAAACAGAGCCATGTATCCATGATTTCACTGCAACCAGCAAATTGCGAGTGAAATTGCTTGCAAAATTGCCGTGTGTGACGGTACCTTAAGCTCCCTGTGATAGTTTGTGCATTTCTGTATTCTGAGAGCTATAGCTTTTCAATTTTTTTAATGATGGAGCGGTATGGTGGCTTATTTTTGATGGACAAGATGACATATTCAGTAGTACCATTTTTATGTATATATAACTTTTTTAATCAATTTTTATTTGACCTTCTTTGTCAGCTGTATGATGAAAATAGATAGTTTTTGCTATCATTTTTTTACAGAGTTCATTGAAGGTTTTAACTAATGACATTTTTATAGAGCAGGTTGTTATGGACGCAGCAATACCAAATATATGTAGTCTTTTTTTGTTTTGTTTTTACATAAATATAACTATTTATTGGAATTTTTTTGTTCTTTATTTTCTGCTCTTTTTCATGTTTTTAATTTGTTTTTTTCTTTTATTTTTTACTTAGTTCCTTTATATGACATCACCTTTTACAGCTCTGATCAGAACTGTACTGTATGCAATACTCGATCATTGCAATACAGTGCAGCTGCTAGAGCTGCACTGTCAGAAGCTTCAGGGATCATGCTGCAGGCATTATCCCTGAGGCTTCCCACAGCAAAGATGGGATCCTCAATGGCAATGATCGGGCCTTCTCAATTATATCATGGGGCACCGATCGAAGGGGTGAGGGAGCAGGATCCCTCTCCCAATCCCCAAAGTACTGCAATCTGTATTGGCATTTCGGGCATTAACAGGCAGACACAGCATGGGCTATGAGAGTCGTGTCTCGACTATGACATCAGCCAGAGACCCAGCGGCAATCATGCAGGCATAGTTGCTGTGCCCACAAAATCTTCATGACCTATCTATACATCATAGGTTGTTAAGTACTTGCAACCTAAGAAGTATAGATACAATAGATCATGAAGGGGTTAAAATGTTTCAAAAAAGTCCTGAGACTGATCCAAATGTATTTCATAGAATTATTGCAAGTAATGTAAAAAAGTCGAAAAAGTTTTTGTTATTAATTTATGATGATCAGTCTTAATTACATAAAAGCATTAAATGTATAGAGTGTACTGATAAATATAAAAGTATGAACTAAATGTGCAAATTTTATGGGCAAATGAGAGTAGCATATGTATCATTCATCATTTTCATATTGGCAAAGGAACACACAGTGAACTTTGAGAACTGATACATGTTAATGATGAATTATAATGCTAATTTAGAGTAGTTATGCAGGTGCTGTAAAATGAACATTTAGGCTTATGTGGTTTGGCAGTTGTCTCTTCGAAACAACAAGATGACGTGAATATACAAAAGTATTCTCCTTGGCTTAGAAACTGAGTGAGTCACACAATGCTATCATTGATGCACATTCCATGTGGTTCACTCACGGTATTTTTAAGACATTGTGGAGTTTCTGACTTTATGAAAAAAATGTTACAAAGAAAACTTACTGCAAATATAACTAATAATTTATAACTGCAGACATACTGTGCAGCCTATTTTAGGATATTGGTCGGGGAACATTTAGTTTTACTCTTGATTCCATTGTAAAGTACATTTCTTACTGCATGTACACTAGTCTCTTCAAAATAAGCAGAATTGGGACTGTATTTAATTATCCACTTTTATTCACATTGCTCATCATTTACCTGGTGTCACAGTCCAAGTAAAAAAAACTGAACATTATGTTTCCATGTCCCGAGTGAATGTAAAAAATATATTTGTCACAGCCCATTTTTTTTAAATTTCCACCATATATTTTCAGTTTGATTTTGCTGGATATGTAATTGAAATAATATACGGTACCTTTTCTGAATAAAAGCTTTAATATCCAACTCCATAACTGCTTTTCTTTAGTGTTCTGTAATCTCGTTTCGTATGTGTCAGACTGTGTGTACATGTTGCGGTTACCGCACTTGACATTTCAGATAATTAATAAAAGAAAATTATTGGACGCATTGACACCATGCTGAAAATAGGTAAAGCTCCTGAGCTGATTGCTTGTTTATACCTGAAGGATATATTTATACCAACATGCTGCATTCCTCATCCACTGCTTTTTATACCACTGGGTCTTTGCTCCCATAGGTTTTGCTAATTTCCCCACTTTATCTTTCTAGATCCCTAGATAGCCCAGCAGGGGCGTAACTCAACAAGTGCAGCTGTTGAGATCACACCCAAAAGTCCCTTTGGTCTATAGAAACTATTAGGGCCAGTTTACACACACCAACTTATCTGTCCAACTTCTGACCTACTTACTGGTTGCAGTGAAATCATGGACACATTGTTCTATTTGTACACAGCCACAAAATGGAGCAATGTGTCCATGATTTCACTGCAACCAGTAAGTTGGTCAGAAGTTGGACAGATAAGTTGGTGTGTGTAAAGTGGCCCTTACTATTAGGGCCGCTTTACACACACACAGATATCTGTGACCAACTTCTGAACAGATGTCTGGTTGCAGTGAAATCATGGACACATTGCTCCATTTTGTGGCTGTGTACAAATGTAACAATGTGTCCATGATTTCACTGCAACCAGTGAGTTGTTCAGAAGTTGGACAGATAAGTTGGTATGTGTGTAAAGTGGCCCTTAGAGATTTGCAATAATAGGGGGCCCTTTGGAGATTTGGCATCGGACCCCATCAGCTTCAAATTACACCACTGTAGCCCAGTTTTTGTTCAAGAAGGTCACTCCACAAACATCCCCTTCATATGGATCAACATCTATTAGTACCCTTTTGACTTTTTTATGATAACTCCCTAGATAGCTGAAAAAAAAAAATATACATATATTTATATATAACCAGAAAACATTCACTGCAGCACTCAGCTGCTACCAAAAATGCACACATGCTAACAAGCGGTCTGTATATGAGGAAAAAATTAAAAGCTTACGTTTTTTTCAAAAAACTCAATATTCTTATTTTTTTTATTTTCTGGGGTTCTTAGTACATATATTGGCTAATATCTGTTTGCTCATCAACCACGCCACGGTGACGACCCCAGGTCTGATGAGTCCTGCGCTGAGAACCCTGTCCGCTTTGTCCTCCCTGTCCCACTTCTAAGTGGGTGGACACCATCTCAACCTCAGACCACCTGGGGGCGATGAGGGTTCTAAGTGCAGCTATGTTTTTTTCAGTTTTTTTTTCTGTTTTATATTTATATATAGATATATATACTAGATGGTGGCCCGTTTCTAACGCATCGGGTATTCTAGAATAAGTATGTAGTTTATTTATGAAGATTTAAGAATAATGAAATGAGTGATCAGTAACATACCGTTACACTTGGTGACGCTCCAGCGATCCCGACAATAATACAACCTGGTAGGGATTGCTGGAGCGTCACTACGTGATCGCTGGTGAGATGTCAAACAGCCAGATCTCACCAGCGATGCAGTAAGGATACGGTGGTCGTTGGGACCCTGTCACTCTAGGGTGTAGTATTGAGGTTGTTGTCCCGTGAAACAAACCGATGCATGCTGCCCAGTGGGGTCCCAATGATCAAAAAATGATCCAGGCTGTTCTGACACGATCAGCGATCTCACAGCGGGGGTCTGGTCGCTGCTGCATGTCACACTGAGCAAGCGAGCTAGCACCGGTCGGGGTACTTCTGCTGCAAGCATTTGGGAGATGACCGTTACAGACAGACAGACAGACAGAGTTAGACGGTTATATACTGTGTATATATATAATGTCAAATATATTTAGATCTCTGCCTATACCAGCCTGACAAAGGTTCAATTATAAGAAACATTGTCATACTTCACTTTGCAGCATATTAACCTTTGGGTATATGAGGGAAGAATAATTAAGTCTGCTCTTCCTTTATATCCTATTAATTTTCTGAAACATTTATGCCAATTGTATTGTGCAGAACTGATTTTTCTGTTTATGACCAAGAAGAACTGTGCGATCCTTAATCTAACCGGATGATAAAAAATCTGGGAAATAGGTACATTTGTCTGATTCACAATTTTTTTGGATCAAAACAACTCATACAGGTCTAATGGCCACTTTACACACACCAACTTATCTGCACAACTTCTGACCAACTTACTGGTTGCAGTGAAATCATGGACACATTGTTCCATTTGTACACAGCCATAAATGGTACAATGTGTCCATGATTTCACTGCAACCAGTAAGTTGTTCAGGAGTTGGGCAGATAAGTTAGTGTGTGTAAAGTGGCCCTAAGGGTCCATGACAATCAGAGATAGTGCAAACATGACATCTGTAAGCAATCTGTGAACTATCCATTTTTAATATTGCAATGGGTAGGAGAAGCTTTGCTATCTTTTTTTCTATACGAGAAAATCACTGATATAGTAAATGCACTGATGATAAAACCTGACACACTGACCAAACAATGATGAATATCTGATCCTAAAGACTAGTGAAAATCAGTCCATTTTTTTATTTACAGATATGAAAAACTGATATCTGAATGAGGTCATAAGGTTGTTTTCTTGTCTGGCTTCTCTGTGAGAAAATCCTATTCAGCCGAGTTCATTTAATTCTATCAGAAATATCAACTCCTGTTTCTGCACATATGTTTCGTTGTGCATTTTCAATCTTTAAAGGCATAGCACTTTAAATTATCTATCTATGATATTTTCCTCAAACCCCTTACCTTGCCTGTACTGGAAGGTCCAAGGCCCTGTCTTTGATACTGCTTTTTTCCAGCAGATAATGGCTATGTTATTCAGTAAACTTCTGTCTCTATCGCAGCATTTAGACCTCCTGAGCCTGTGCCGGGTTTTCCTCACCGGTTGCTCCTCCAGGACAGTTCAGTGTCCTGATCCAGAGGGTCCTCTCCTCGAACACATTTCCTTTATGTTAACCTTTTCCTTAAATAAATATTTTTGGTTTACTGAAGTCACTCTCCAACCTCTTGCTGTATCAAATATTCAGCTACCACTACTCCACCAGTGGTCCAGTGAGATCACTTTACATCTCCATGCCTTTCGGGCGTAACACATTGCTTGAAAAAAATATCTCCTATAAACTCCTATAAACTGGTAGCAGATTTGGGAGTAGATTTTGAGTTAATCTTCAGCCCAAAATGGTACAACTAGCAAATCTTTAATAACATTAGTCAATATCAATACCCCACCTCCAACTTGCTGGGGTTTAACCCTACTGTTCTGTTCTGGTCTATTTGCACTTATAATGTTCCCTCTAAATTTTTACAGGACCTATTAAAGTCTTGATTTTCAGCTAATTTAAGTGACTTATTTGAGTACCTGTTGCATTATTATGTATGGGAGCATGGTTGTTCATAAACAAATGACAAATGAAATCAAAAAGTTCAAATTCGGTCATTTTTGACCAAACAGAAGGGTTAAGTTGAAGTGGAAGTCTGTGATGATCCATCTGGTTCATAAAGAACCAGTCTCATACTCTCATCTCATCAGTTCATTAAAGTTCTGTCTTCAGATATTTCTTGGCCCAATCTTGACTTTTAACTTATGTGTCTTGTTCAGTAGTGATTGGGTTTCAGCCTTCCTTACCTTGGCCATGTTTTTGAGCACTGAATACCTGAATTTGATAGTACTGGAGGATTCATGTTTGACAGTCCTAAAATCTTTGCCAGTTAATGTGAATTTTTTTCAACATGTTTGTGACTCTGTTGACTATTTGCAGCAAATCTTTTGATGATTTTGTGATCATGCCAGAATATTTTATAAATTTGAAGCGTGCTGTATCCAATTGTGTAGTGCTGAAACCATATAAAAGAAACCTGCATGGGCTGGTAACGTATTCTTTTGGAATAACCCATTTTCTAGAGTCTCTATAAGCAGATATGGCCTCTGTGTCAGGGCATATTATAAACTCTCCCTCTAGATGGTTTATTGCCTGGAAGCGGTATGGTGAAGTCAAATGATATAGAAGTGATATCTTGAACTTGGAAAAAACATCTATGAAATCCTTACAAGTGGAGGCAAGTTGGAGTACAGGGAGGCAGAACTAAGTACAATTTTGAAAGCCCTATAGTCCCCACCACCGAGTGATCTGTTCAAATGAAAAATCAATCACTGGAGCATGTAGCCTTAGCCATGTAAGTCCAAGAAGCACCAGGGAGTAGAGATTGGCAAAACAAAACATTGCAATATCCTCACTCTGACTTTTTTCAGTCGAAAAAATTGAACACCACTATCAAAAATGTCAGAGTCATTCATGGTAATTAGTTTCAGAGGTGTTCATAAAGAAACAAATCTGGTTAGAAAGATGCCAATAAGGTTTTCAGCAGCTCTAAAATCAATAAAGGTTTACGTTTGTAGCTTAATGGACATAAAAACAACAAGCTTGTAGTTAGTGTAGGGTAGAGTTAACCAGAAGGCGATCCCCCCCTTTGCTGCTTATCATCTGAAGTCTCCCATTTTGGCCCTCTGTTTAGGACTTTCTAGAAAAGTGTCATCCCTCTCACAACAATAGAGCCATAGTTCATCAGAAAGCTGATGAGGTATCTTGGTCAATGACAATTTCATTTTACCAACTTCCTTGAAATCATTTAGGGTCTATCTGGGAGGAGATATAGAAGATATTCTAAAATGGGATGGAGAACCTCTTTCTGTTGGGGGCCATTTGGAAATTTCTACCATCCATCGGGGGCCACACAAAATTATCAACTTGAAAATTACCCGCTATATTTGGTTAAACAATCAACTCACCCCTATGTTCATGGCTGGGGCTGCTTCCCTTTTGCGTGTCTGTGTTGTTAGCTGATATTGATCTTGTTGCTTCTCAAGTGCTTTTCCAGATTTACTAGAACCCTAGACATCACAGGAGAGGCTGGGAGCATATACATCACTGGGGAGACTGAAGCTGGGGCATAGAGATAACTGGGAAGCTGGATTTAAAGGACAGGCAGTCAGCAAAACATGTTGGCCAATCTCAGATCTGCGGTCCCCAGGAATCTGCCAGGGGCCGCAGAAAAGGTCATTGAGGGCCGAATGCTGCCCTGGGACCTGAGGTTCTCCACCCTGCTCTAGAATGTAGGACACAAGAATCTTGAGCTTTTTACCCTTGGCCTTACTTTAAAACATAAGTCAACAAGAAAATTCAGTTCATCAAGGATATATTGCAAAACTTTTTTTGCGAGTTGGTCTTTTATTCAGCTAGAGACTGATGTAGGAAATTGTCATTAATAAACCATTATTGTAGACCAATTCTGATGACAAAGTTAGGGCCGTAATCTAAAATCACATCTAATACAGGTTGTTGATAAGGTAACTATGTAGTGGTTATTTCTTGCCAGTAGGTGATGTGGAAACTAGAGGAGATGCTGTAAGTGCTGCCCCTGGATGTGAAGACACAGGTTCATACACACACACTGCTTTTCACAGTCCTCACTGTTCTGCTATCTAACCAGACTATACTGTGTATTAGTACTTATAACAACACCACACTGCACTGCATAAAATTACTTTATGAACACCCTGTATACATGCATTACAAATTCCCTATCCTTACCTAACTACACTTGCTATTGTATTTTTTCCCTACTTCCTATCTGACACTTCATTACAGAATCCCAGTGCAAGCTGAAATAGTCAAAGGAAGATAATCAGGGGGCAGAGGCTGCGGTCACTGTCACAGCCTCCGACTCCTCCCAACCACCTCTCCTCCCGAAACAAAGCATCATCAGTGATGCTTATTTCACAGGCTGGGCTAGTCCCTCTGTTGCTGGCTCAGATTAGTAGTAATGAGCCAGCAACAGAGCAGTATGCACTGTCAGCATGCCTGGCATGCAATTACCACACACTACTTTGTTACAGGCTCATTATTACTGATCTGAGCTGCTAACAGACAGGGCGCTGTCATAGTGCACATCGCACAGACTAGTCCAGCCCCTGAAATGAGGGTCACTAATGATACTTGCTTTCAGGGAGGGGGCAGAGGTTGTGGTCACTGCCACATGATCCACTGGGATTCTCGAACAAATATATAATATTACAAAAAAAATACCACAGCAGTTAAATAGTGTAGCTAGGGAAGGATAGGGAATTGTTAATGCACGTATATTAAAAATTAGTTTAGAATACGGCACTAAATAGATAAGGATTTAGATGACAACTACTTTGTCCTGTGCACCACCCCTTTAAGTAGATAGCCTTTTCCTTTTTCTATATCAAGACTTCATAGTTTTACTTAACAAACAAAAGAGAACATGTTTAAGCTGTATACATTTTTTTATTTTTACAAGAATTGATTGGATAATGGACACTATACATAACAAATGTTATGGTTATATCTGTGGGAAGATAACAAACCACTCTAAAGTTAGTTTTCGACTTGTAGCAAATGCATTCTAGTGCCACTAGAGGACTCTGCATCTTGTTAATAATACTTTTAAAAAATAAGGTTTTTTTTCTATACCATGTAATTTCTTTCTTTCTTGTTTGTTCTGTACCATGCAAACATAAAAGGATACACTTATTAAATCCGGCCACTAGTTTTAAACCGAAAATGTTTGGTCAAATGTGCCAAATCTTTTATAAGGGATGACTCTTATTAAATTGATCTATTTTTGAACTACTTAAAAGTAAGAAAATATCATCTACAGCTGCTGCTAAAAGTACGCATATACAGTATTTGTGACAAAAATGCAGCCTGTAAAGCCAGTTAAGTACGGTAACTGGACTTGATTATAGTGCAGGACAGTCAAATTGCTCAGTGCTGCCCAAATGACTAGAAAGGAGAGATATGTATCAAGGTAGGAATTTCAAAGCAGGAACCTGACTAAGGGATAAACCTTTGACTTTGGTTATAAGTGGTAAAGCGTTTTCTTTAAAGGAACCAACCAGAAGGATTTAGGCTATTAAGTGAAGCCCGTGCCTTACTGGCTCTGGAAGCTGAATGTAATCATACTTTTACTTGAATGATTCCAAGGAAAAGTGTCATAAAACTCCTGGAAAATAGGGCAGCAGATGATTAATGTGTGCAGCACTGTGTCACTATTTGGTTTGTTTTTTTTATTACTTCCCTGTGGGCATTCAAAATAAAAACAGGGCAGCAGATGATTGATGTGTGCAGCACAGCTTCACTATTTGTTTTTTTTTTATTACTCCTCTGTGGGCATGCCTTTCGGCTGTAAGCCAAACCTTCCCCACCTCCCTCTCATCTGAAAGTACTGAAACTGAAAGTCTAGATGAGAGGGAGGGGGAGGGTTTGGCTTACAGCTGAAAGGCATGCCCACAGAGAAGTAATAAAAAAAACCCAAATAATGAAGCAGTGCTGCACACATCAATCATCTGCTGCCTGTTTTCCAGGAGTTTTATGACACTTTTCCCTGCAATCAAATCATTGAAGTAAAGGTATGATTGCATTCATCATTCCAGTGCCTTAAAGGCACTGGCTTCACTTTATAGCTCTAAATCCTGCTGGTTGGTTCCCTTTAAGGAAAGAAGCACTGATGAGAGGCAAGAATCCTGTAACTGCTGCATAAAAATGGAAAGTCTAGTTTGGCTTTACATCAAAAGTTATGTCACACGGCACTTTAAAGGGTCAATATTGAATCACAGGATTGCTACTTCAAATAGGTGGCATTAGAGATCTAATTCTCTACTTCTGGAAAGAGACTACTTAGCAAAAGATAATAAGACATATGTACTGTGCTGGAATACTTAGCTAGGGAGTTTGCAATAACAGTTTTTCTTTACTATGTCTAAAGAGAAGCTGTCAGCAGTGTTTTAATAAGTAAAATATTAAACCTACATTTAAAGGAGTCATAGATTGACCAAGTTCATAAAAATATGTACAAATTTAATTTAAATATAAAGAACAAACAACACTAAGGCTGGTTTCACACTGGCGTTTGTCTGCATGCACATGGCATGCAGATGCAAATGCAGTGCAAACGCAGCCATACTGATGTGAACGCAGCGGAGAATTTCAGCATGCGTTCACATTAGTATGCAGCCCGCCAGCCAATCAGCTTTCTCGGGGGCGGCCGGGAGGAGGAGATCAGCGGCAGAGATTTGAAGAAACAGCTGATCTGACAGCTGTTAAATCTCCCACGCCGACACCAAATAGGGTGATATCGGTGCAGTAGATAAACAGCTGATCACTGCTTCAAATCTTCCGCTCCGACATCACCTATTCGGTGTCAGCGCGGAAGATTTAAACAGCTGTCAGATCAGCTGTCTCTTCAAATCTCCCGCGCTGACACTGGCGGGAGATCAGTGGCGGCTCTAGCTGAACCCCCGGTGGCCGCGGCTGATCAGCGGCGGCCACTGGGAGAGATTTCAATGTGATCTGCAGCGTTCTCCTGTGCTGTCATGCGGAGGACACTGCGGATACATTGACTTCAATACTAAGACCAGGGTCGCACATCCCAATCCGCTTTTTTAAGCCCTTAGAAAAACGGATTAATTTTTTTAAAGGGTGCCAATAGTGTCCGCTGAGGTCCTGGACGTTTTTTGGAATATTTTGGACTTAGTCATTTTCTCCCAAAAAACGCATGCAAAAATGCAAGCGTTAACGCATGGTGCCTATGTATACGTACCATGCGCATGCATTTCCCATAGGGCCCTATGTTTAAAAAACACGCACACACATGCGTTAACGCATATGCTTTTTTGAACTTTGAAAAAAAATGCCTAAAAAGATCCCAAAAAATGGATCTAAGGCAAAAACAGATGTTATATGAGACCCTGATCTATGGCTACGTTCACACGTAGCATATTCCTGCATTTACTCAGCGTTTTTTTTCTGCGTACCCCAGAATGATATTTTTATTTTAACATGGTTGAATACAGAATTGGAATCCTTTTAACCTCAGAAGAAAGTCTAACACGAGGAGACCAGCCATTGATCCTGTGCACCAACGGGTCCCAGGAAAGCGTGGTGAGCTTATTCTGTCCCCTTTCCCTATTATTGGTAAGTAAAACGCAGCAAGAAAAGTGTAGGCTATTCACACACTGAATGCTGCGTTCTGTGACGATGCATTATTGGTGCAGTTTTGCGTGGTGTCCCACCAGTCTGGATGCCACAAGGGGTACTGCACCCAATCCAGGGTGTGGTTCTCCAGTAATCAGGAGATGGGGGATGGTAGGTGTAAAGATCCACAACACACACACACACACTTAGAACCCGGGGAGAGGACATAGTGGGAAATCAGGGGTAGAGAAAGTGAGTGGAAGGAGAAGGAGCAGTTCAGTTAGAGTTTTGGAGTTGAACAGAGAACAGCTAGCATGTAGAGCTCAGAAAGCGGAGAGTCGGGTCGAGTGAGGAGGATAGAACAGCTAAACAGAAGAGAAGGGGACGTGAGTTGTGCTACCCCGGCCTGGGAAACCGAGAGGAAGGAACCCTAGGGGCACTGGCAAAGCTGAAGTGGCCCGTGCGTTCGAATCCGGGACTGGTGATACCAGACAGAGGGCTTGTGGTCTAGGAACAGGGACCGGACCTGAACATGGCACTGGTATTCATACCCAAACCATTGAACCGGAGGCTATGAGCTTCATAGGAGCTGAGGCTCACACACCTGGTGTACTCCCCAAGAAAGCAGCCAGACGGGTCCAGGGAGAAGGTACCAGTCATCCACTAATATTCGAGGCTACCGGATCATGGCTCTGTGCACAGAGGCGCTGTCAAGCACAGGCGCTGAGGAACAGGACCAGAAAGAAAGCCAAAGACATGCACACCATCAGGGATCTTATACTTGCCACAACAATCCCTTAAAGACTACCCAGGCTTAACTGAGAGACTGTAACATCTATGACCTATTGAAACCTTAATCTTGCTGTGAGTAAACCCCAATACAGAGTTGCAGAACTGTTTGAGACTGTGTTATTTGCGCGGCAACCAATTGTGAAGTCCACTGAGCAAGGTAACGAGGTCTTAAGTTAACCCCTGCCTGCTGGATACAGCCAATTCCTACAACCACTGCCCTGGGGCTCTGCTCCACCCGTGAGGAGCCACTCCATGCCAGCTGCCCATCCATTGTCCCCAGAGGTTCTGCAGCAGCTGCACATAGCTGGAAACCACGGATGGCTTAACGAACACTTCATCCCTTACACCACCCTATCCCTATAATCTCCCCAAGAATGCTTTAAACCTGAACCCAGGGTCATGGGGCCGGGTCTCGTCTCCTGTGACTCCCCAGAAGTACTAAGCCCAATTTTGAGTGCCCCACGACCCTGGGGTGCATCATTGGCAACATAAACGGATCCTCACAAAAACGCTGTGTGTGAACGTAGCATAAATAGCAATCATGAAGGCTATAATAAACCAGCTATAGGGAGGTTGAGTCTGACAGCTGGCTTTCTAAATCCTTATTCTAAAAAGTCAATGCAGCATTATTTTACGAACCATATGGATGTTTAACGTCTTTGTGGGGCCTTGAAGCATCTACTGAATATGAAGAACTTCTGAGGTCATTTATTTTTTTAACTTAAATGTATATATATTTTTAGACAAAAATTACTTTAGCTATTGGGTTTCATTAAAAATGTTCCACCCATAGCTCTTTATAAACCAAAGCAAACAGCCACCATTCAGGGAAACTCTAAACACAATTCCTAAAGTCCTACCCTTAGAAAGGGTAAGTGACAAAACCCCTCTACAGTCAAAGATGAATCATAATATATCAATTTTATTATGTAAAATTTTATTATGTGTTTTAGAAAACATATAGGAATAGAAAGGAGACATTTAAACTGCGCTGCCGAATGAATATGAGTCTTCAGATTTTAAATTGATCCAACGCGTTTCATAGTATTCTGCTACTTCTTCATAGTATTGTAGCGACCGGTGGTAAGGCCGCGGGTGTTGTGTATGATCTTTCTCAACAGAATCCCCATACTCAGGTTTAACCGATAATAACATTTCTTTACTGTAAAACATATTTATCTCACAGTCAACCGAACTATATGCGCACTTGTATATATTAGAGTCTCTGGATCTTCACTTCTTCCGGGTACGCAGCAAGAAAAGAAAACACAACAATGAAGGTATCTTTCCCTAACTTTCCCTAAAATCACGTACCAGTCTTATCACAGAAGAAGATGTCGCTCCACGTAGCAGGCCTGGGATCTCCTCACTCTTCTTCTTTGGTCTCCTTCTGCGGGTAACAGTCTGTCTCTCCCAGTCTCAGGGCACACAGAGGAGCAGAAGGAGATCACAGCAGCACAAATGGCTCCCTTATGTCGGTCACGGCCCCTGCACATGTAATCCGGGTGCTCGGCGGGCAAGGTTTTGCAGAGCGGCCAGAGTCACAGCACCAAAGTCCAGTGGCCCAGGATCAGTCACAGGGGCTTCTGCGGGGTGATTTCTCCGACAAGGTGTTGCAAAGTAGCCCTCTTTCAACAGACATCCACAGGTAGATGTTCTCTTGTTCAACTCTGTGTCTGTACTGATCTCCCGCCCTCTCTCCTCCTCAGCACATGGCTGTTGGGGGAGGGGAGCAGCAATCAAAGCTGTTTTTTTTTTTCTCTGCAGTCATTTCAGCAATTGTCCACAAGGGGGCAGTGGCGGACTGTGCACAGCTCATTTCACTGTCAATTTCGATAATACAATCTGAATTGTACACCTCATTACAGTATCGTTATAGTTACATAGACGACAACATTCAGGTTTATATCAGGGATGCAAAAGGCTTGAAGCATTTTGAAAAAAGCCTGCTAAAGTCCTGTGTGGTGAATATGGTCATAAAAGTACATAATTATGCAAATATATTACACATCAAATCCATAAAATCTTCAGTCTTTTATTATGAAATTTTAAAACATAATGAGTCTTGATGATACATTTGGGTAGGTATACACGGAGAGAAACATAGTACCAACAGAACAAGTAAAGGTGTACAAAAAATACTTCATTCAATTGGACAGCAAGTGCTGTATACAATGTACAACAATCACCAGGTACATCCAGTATCTAGTTTAAACACAGCAGGGGTATATAATTAAATACCAGAAATGAGTGCAACATAATTCTTGTAAGTGTACTAGATCCAATAGATTTATAGTGCAGTTCAATGATCCCCTGTATGCTGTTGTTAACTAAGAATAAGCTGATCACAAATGTGGTAATACTATTACGTGACTAACTACAGTAATAGGCTAAAAATGATTGGGTCAATGTGCAAAACAATGCACTATAGCCTCGTCAAATATACATTGGATATTACCCAAAGTTCTGTATATAGTACCGATACAAACACTCATTGAATTGTGCTATAAATCTATTGGCTGTATTGGATCTAGTACATTTACAGGGATTATGTTGCACTAATTGCTGGTATTTAATTATATACCCCTGCTGTGTTCAAACTAGACATTAGATATACCCGGTAACTGTTGTACATTGTATATAGCACTTGCTGTCCAATTATTTTTTGTACACCTTTACTTGTCCTGTAGGTAAAATATTTTTCTCAGTGTATACCTACCCGTAGGTATCATGATGACTCATTATGTTTTTTTATTATTATTAATATTTATTTATATAGCGCCATTATATTCCATGGCGCTTTACATGCTAAAAGGGGCAGATTAGGACAAGTAACATAGTAACCATACAAGTAACAAAAAATGTGGACAATTCGGTTGTACAGATACAAGAGGGGAGAAATCCTGTCCGCGAAGGCTCACAGTCTACGAGGGGCGGGTGGGGATACAGTGGGAAAGGAGGGGTTTTAAAATGACATAATAGAATTGATATTTTATGATTCATCTTTGACTACAGTGGGTTTCTGTCACCTATTTTTTCTTGGCGAGGACTTTAGGAATTATACCCTTGGCTCATTGTAGTGGGGGGGGAGGGGTAGGGCAGTGTCCCCTTCTCTTCTTCCAGCCGGTTGCAACTTAAAATGGCTGAGAGTCACGAATGCGGCTAGGTCTTCTCTTCCATCAAAGAATCAGGTAAAATTTAAGATGATCAACTCGAGGGAGGGCCCAATCCCTTCGGAAGCCAGTCAGGTCAACCCATCCTTTTCTTGTTCCATTTAGCCACCACTTGCCGTTGTCGCCGTGGTGTCATAGGTCTTGAGGGGCTGCCATCCCCCATAGTGTTCGAGCGTAGTCTATAGTGCCTAGCCGATTCAAGATCTTGGTCGGGGTAGGTGTGTGCTCATGATCATCCTCTGGTATTGTCTCTGAGCCCTTTGGGCTGCTAGTAGCAGAGGCATTGTTAGGGGGAGATCCAGCTCCCCTTGTCACTACCGACATCACTTCCTTAGGTTCAGTGAAAAAAAACATAGATCCATCTCGTGAGCGAAATCTCAAAGTGGCAGGATACGCCAGCTGAAAACGTATATTGCGTCTATGTAGAGTAGAGCAAACCTCGCTAAATGCTCTCCTGCGATTATTTACTTCTATAGAGTAGTCGGCAAAAACCAGAACCCTATGACCCAGGATCGTAAGAGGCTGACGTCTGGCTTTATATCCACGGAGTATCTCCTCCTTATCCCTATGGTTGAAGTATTTTGCTATAGCATGTTGTGGGTTATTAAGAGCCTTGTCTCTTGCAGAGCTGGTAGCCATGTTGGTGCGTGGTGGATCTCTGGGAGGGCCAATTCTATGTGTGCGTTCAGTCTTGCATCTATGTGTCAAACCCAGTGATTTTGGAAGTTCAATCTCAAAAATCTCTATCAGCTGGACCAGGGCAACAGACTCTGGAAGGCCCACTATTTTCAAGTTGTTTCTGCGCACTCTGCTTTCTATGTCATCCAGTTTATTAAGCGCATAAGTGGAGCATTTTTGTAAGTCTTGTAGTTGGTGCTCCAGCTCCTCCACCCTGTCCTCCATCACTGCGACCCTACTCTCAGCTTTCTGAAGCTGCTGCTCATGTTTCCCCAGCTTGTTCTGTATCTCTTGTGTAGATGCAGCAACTAGTTCAGCCACTGCTTCTCTAAAATCAGTGGCCAGGTGAATTGCCATTTCTTTAGCCGGGACTTTGTAGTCCACCTGCTGTGATGTTCCAGGCTCCCCTCCGCCATTATCTCCCTTTGGCGCCTTCCCCCTCTGCTTCTGTGACTGTTCGACCTTCTTCCCCTTAGCAGTAGCTGACTCACTCCCTCTCAGATGAACGTGCTCCAAATCTGGCTCCATGCACTCCGTCTCCTGGGCACAAAGAGGGGATCCCTCCGCAGCCGCCATGTTTGTGCTCACACTCCCGCCAGAATCTGCAACCAGAGCGCTCACCTCGGTGTCGCCGACCCTGATGACGAACCGGTCCATGGTCGCTGTCATCCTGGGTCTGTCACTGGGCTTGCTGAGGTTTGTAGAGACCTGGGGCTTGGAGATTAGGTTGGATTGCGGTGGCGGGCTCTGGAGCTGCCTCAGCTACGTCCCCTCATGGAGGCGCCGGAACCAGAACTTCCCCCTCTCAGTGTTTTAATGAACATATGAAAACTGAGTTAAACATTGTGGTGATAAATTAGCAGAATAGAGCTCAGAAAAAAAAACAAATAAAGTTGCAAACTCCATGTCAGAACTAAATCATTTATGGATGGATGTTCAATTACATTATCATTCTATAGTGGCAAGTGGAGAGCATAATTACTGTAGGAGGCTAATTAGGGAACATTATTTCTAATGTCATATATTTTACATTAGGGTATTATTACACTTCTCTCCATCTCGTGAAGTATAGAAGATGCAGGAAAACTATGGAGGGTGTTGTTGAAATGATGAGTCATAGATGTCTGTGTGAGAAGCAGGAAAACATTGGAACGGGGTATCCGAACCGCGATACCGCCTGAAGAAATTATTCACTTCCAAAACTCTGGAAATTTGATGGTGATTTTTTATTTTCTATGCATTTCAGGGGTACAAACCCTCTTCTTCAGGAATAAAAATCACAGATGTACCTTGCTACAGACCGTCATCAGGATTAAAATCCGCATATGTTGTTTGGTGTCGTTGTGTCTGTCACAACCTGGGAAAGGTGAGCAATATCCTATTTTCGTTCTCCTCCTGACCACACAGGTATACCCTATTTGCGCTTTCTCCTTTCCAGACACTGCATCTGAATAAATGTCTGTGTGTTATTTTTTGCAGAGATGAGTCCTTTCTGGAAGCACTCATAGCGGTCTGTAGAGGGTGAAGAAGAAAAGCAAAAATTAACAACTTTATGTGGATGCATTACTGATAAGTCACTGGCTTTACATGTGCCATAAACACATATAATCTGCAGAGATCATGTGTTTAATGTCACTGGTGATAATGCTAGTGTAGGTACTCTGTTCAAAGGAACTTGTCACCTTGTTTAGAGACCCTAACCTATAACTACCTGACCCTGCAGCTTCCTACTACATTACTAACCATCCCTATCTGACCTAATAGTGAATTATAACAGTTCAATGAAGCGGTTTACATGTTCCTTGATGTGTGGGCGTTCCTATCTGGCTGGCTGTCAGGTGGGCAGCCTCTCCAAGTCCGCTCTCCTCCCGCCTTACTGCTGCAATCACGACCCGGTGGGCATAAAACTTCATTCAGGAGCATGCTCCTGATTAAAATTCCTGCCTCCTTGTTATACCTCCGCTTCTTGTGCACACTGCACAGGTCCGGAAGTGACGCGCTGACAGCTGCGTCGTTAAGCGGTGACGTCACCCTTTGAAAGCGTTGGTGGATGGTGGTTATATTCAGGAGCTATGTGGTGGTAATATATGGTAATTATGTGCAGTATATATTCTTTTATGTTAATTTTTGGTATGTTAATTTTGGTTTAGAGAGCTTTTTCAGTAACAATGTGGTGATATTTATTATTCGGTAACTATGTGTTGACTATTTAGAAGCATTTCTTCTAAAGATTAGGTTTTCTATTAGAGTTCTTTATTTAATGTACAGCTTATTTTTAATGGGGGATGGCACATATATCTTTATAGAACACATATATCTTTATAGGATCTAGACAGCTACTAGGGTCCATATATCTGACCAATATACTGGTGGGGGCTAATATCCACATTTTACAGTGGGGCCCATAGGACACTAGATATGCCACTGAAGTCCAGTATCAATGAATACTGACTGCTTTCCACTGTACATGTACGTTTTGACACCAAATTAATAGGAATAAATAGTTATTGCTCATTAGAAGCTAGTGACATACCTTCATTCAGGTTGCACCGGTGTCACATAAATGAGATATACAAGTAGATGCAGAAGGACCCTACATTCACAGCATTGAGAGAAGTGTAGGATTGACTTTGCCTTGTGCGAGCATGATTTAGTGAGACCCCATAGGCAATTACTATGAACTAATCTAAGAATAACAGATACAGGACAGACACTTGCAGCTTCTCCTGGTAATTTGAATAGATTGTTCCATGCGGTGTCTGAGTGCTGCAGGAATTCTTTATTTAGACTTTGAACGAGCTGTCAATTTTGCTTTATTATTCTGTGTGGGGAAAATGGGCACTCTTCTTTAAAGTTTTAAATTTTTCATGAGTTCCTTCAATTATAGTGATAAGAGTCTACACCAAATTAGCATTATTTTCAGAATTCTTAAATCCATGGCACACATGAAAAAGTAAATAATTAGAAAAACAATGCATATGATGTCACTCAGTGCTGCTCAGACAAGAATCCATAGAAAAGGAACACTAACCCAGGGACATAACTACAATAGGTGCAGAGGTTGAGATTGCACTCGGGCCCTGCAGCGAAGTCCCTTTGGACAATAGGAAAAGACTAATACTATTAAAGTTTTGCAATAATTGAAGGCCCCGTTAGAGCTTTCACATCGGGGCCCCTGGCTCTGAAGTTATACCACTGCACTAACCCTAGATGAGTATAAATGTACAGAAGTGAAGACTCAAATATAATTAAAAATCAACCAAAAATATACAATATAGGTGTGGAAAGATTTTGGCATAAACTAATTTCAATTTATTCAAGTTATGGTGGGTTTACACGCTAGGATATCCTGAACACTATCATATGTGATCGGTCCAAAGATATCATTTGTGCATCCTTGCGTGTAAACGAACGATATAGGATGAAAAGATTGTTGGATCGTTCATCCAAGATTTGAGATCCTGACCTCAAATCTATTGTTCGTCAGCAAATTAACGTCCGAACGATGTGCCACATCGTTCAGTGTGAAGCCTTTTGAAAGATATCGTTCAAAAGACTTCTATTTCTGCCACTGTCACTTTATCAAAAACCTGGAATAAATACATTTTAGGTAGTGATTTTACATGTAAAGACGCTCCTGCAGCTCTGTGCTACATGTCGGCACAGAGCTGCAGGAGCGGCTATGAACCCAGTGTTTAAGCGGTTAATAAAATTGTGCCACATGGCCCCAGAGAGTGCCCACACTTCCCTGGAGCCATGTAGCCTATTACATTGGCAGTGCAGGGGTTAAATCATTCAGTTATCAGAAGCCGCAAACTGTCGGCTTTGCTACATTCATTCATAAAAAGCCGGCGGCTCCTGTCATTTTACAGTGCGCCGTGAACAATTGCTAAACAGCTTCCTGAATAGGGAGCTGTATCAGGTACTAATGCTAAATGCGTACTGTACCCAACTTTGTCCATGGTGCTGATCGCTCCAGCATTAATAACTATGGCCAGCGGACTTTGAAACTCTGGTGCGCTGGCTATACTTATTAATGCTGAAGCGATCAGCACCATGGACAGAGATGGGTACAGTACACATTTAGCGTTAGTACCTCGGACAGCTCCCTATGCAGGAAGCTGTTTAGCAATTGTTCACGGCGCACTGTAAAATGACAGTACCCGCCGGTTTTTATGCATGAATGTAGCAGAGCCGACTGTGTGCGGCTTCTGATAACTGAATGATTTAACCCCTGCCCTGCCAAAGTAATGGGCTACATGGCTCCAGGGGAGTGTGGGTACTCTCTGAGGGCATGAGGCACAATAACATTAACCCCTACTACACTGGCTTCATGCCCGCTCCTGCAGCACTGTGTCGACATGTAGCACAGAGCTGCAGGAGCGGCTTTACATGTAAAATCAGGCACGGACATTTAATTAAAAAGTTTATTAATGAATTATACAAACAATAATGTGCCAGTGCTGCAGTCACAGCACTGGCACGTTATTGTTAACGCCATTCTTCAGCCTCGGATTGATCATTTTCCCTATGATTCTGGCGCGCTGCCAGAATGAACATTGTTAATGATATCCTTGTATCTGACAACGCACAAACGATAATTACATATCGTTCGAAAAAAAATTTCAGTCACGTGACTTTTCTAAGGATATTGTTAACGATATCCTTATATGTAAACCCACCATTAGAAACAACTTGAAAATTGTGAAACTATTACAGAGAAATTGACGGCCGGTCAGTAACTTCCTGCATTTTGGAAGAGTAACCCAAGGATATTAGCTGATCTTTCAAGGGATAGGTGGGAGGGGACAAAGTTGTCAAGGGTCTGTCTCTGCTAACAATGAGGACCATGTTAAGTTAGAGAACCATGACCAGGGATGAGCGAACTGAACTTTATAGTACAGTGTTTGTACCAAACCCAGACTTTACAAAAAAAAATCAGAGTTTGGATTCAGAGTTCAGATACTTTACATACGCAACCCATTTGAGCAAGCATCAGTGTGCTTGGGTACACTTGGTGCTCGACCCTCTGCGATCCACAAGCAGTGTTTGAATGTCTCTCGCACTGGGGGTAAATTCAGAGTTATCGAATGTAGTGTGTGCCAAAAAAAGGCCACATTCCCGCCCCTCCCTAGAATTGCTTTGGTTATTGCTGACAGTATATGGGTGGAGAGCTGAACTGCCCAATCAGTGACTACTAATAAGGTTCGGGTCAAGTTCAGGTCCAGAACAGAACTTTTTAAAAAGTCTGGCTAAACCCCAAGAAACCAAACTTCCATGGGTCCACTCATCTCTAACCATAACCATTTGTACAAAGTAATTATTTAATATGATCTTTTACCTCTTCTGCCTTTTTATGGCATTTAGTGCATAGAATAAATATGTCTTAATCTTATAGTAATTGTTGTTACAGTTGTGCATAATATTTTTTGCATGTTTTTTTAAACTTGACCTAGAAAGACAGTCCACTTACTTCTGCAGTTGGGGGTCTGAGTTATCTGTCAGCTGCAATGCACATTTATGGTACCTTTACACGCCGCTACCAAAAGGTAGAAACCGGCAGGTGTCGGAGACAATTGTACCCGATACCTTGTAAACACCACAAAGTGGTGGCGTATAATTCAGGTTTTACCCTCCTGTCTCTTTGGATACCTGTCTTTCAGCCGTGCTGAAAAACAAGCAGGTATAAACCCTATGGTAGCGACATGTAATCGGGGCACAGGAAGGTATTTGCGTGGCCTAGCGTAAGTCCTGGAGCGTGACACGGCGGCATGGATACCACGCCCCATCAGCGTTTATTGGTGGAAGCTCCTGCGTAACGATTGGTTGTCCCTGCATAGGGCGGCATATTTAACGAGCTGACCATTCACACTTCACATTTGCAATAGCATCATGTATTAGCCAGCCTTCATGCGCTGGCTGGCCAATCATGATGCTATGCATTGTCCAATCACAGTACGAGCGACGCGTAATACCCAACTTTTGCACGCCTATGTCCTTGCGGCGCACGATATGTACGCCCATATTATCTTGTGGTAGCGGCGTGTAAATCAGGGAAGGTGCTCCACAGAAGGTAACCTGCGGCACCCGTCGGTACTCCCGGGGGACGAAAATACCTTCTGTGGAGCACCTTGTGGCGGCGTGTATTTGCAGTATCAGGTACCGTTAGCAACCGTTGAAAACGCGCACGTGCACGTGCGGTCCCTACCTGTAGCTACCTTCGGTAGCGGCGTGTAAAGGTACCATTACAGAACTTGGTTTTAGTATATCCTGTATAGCCCACTGTGCTAAAGCCATGAATAAACAGTTTTCTTACTATCCATTTATGCAACATTTCCCTACACAAGTTCACCTGAAGCCCCAGTTACACATAAAGAGATCGTTAGTGAGATCGTTGTAACGTCACAGGTTTTGTGATGTAACAGCGATCTTGCTAACGATCTCGCTAAGTGTGACATTTAGAAGCGATCAGGCTCCTGGTGTGAGATCATTACAAAGTGCTCCAGGTCATTTTTAGGTCGTTGGTCTCATGCTGGTCTGCACGCATCACTGCGTGTGACAGCGAGAGACCAATAATCAGCGATCTCACAGGCTGGTAACCATGGTAAACACCAGGTATCTAGGAAGCACGCGCTGCCTAGATACCCATTGTTTATCATGGTTACCAGCACTAAGCAGGGAGGACACTGGTAACTATGATAAACACCAGGTATCCAGGCAGCACGCGCTGCCTAGATACCCGCTGTTTATCATAGTTACTAGCGATGTGGAGGTGGCTCCCATGTGCCTGGTCGCTGGGGAGATCTGCCTGTTTGACAGCTCCCCAGCGACCAGGTAACGACGCACCAACGATCCTTACAGGATCGTTTTCGTTGCCGGGATTGCTGGTGCATCATTGTGTGTGACGGAAGCTTTAGAATCATGTCCTTTTATTCTGAAGAGGTTATTGATGAAATTGTGAATTTTGCAACAAGTGGAAACAAATGTGATTATTAGCAATTATTTGATATTATATAGAAGAAATAGGAAAATGTGTAAAAAATATGATTTCAACAGTTTCGGTCTTTGTGTTATATGAACACTTCCAATTATGTAATTACGGTACTTAACATGGTAATTAATAGTACCCTGATATATTTTATTAATATTTTTCTCCAGATTTTTTTCACATTATCACCCATGATAATGCCATAAACTAATATGTAGTAAGGTGATTCCCTGTAGGGTATATATAAAAAACAAACATGCGGCGCCAATCTCAGCGCGTTACCAATGTAACTCTCTGGTGCTCTTTTAATTAAGTTTTATGCACTCACCGCTTGCCATAAAACTTCAAGCATATGGTTTTTTCCAATGCCTCCTCACGCTTTGGATATTTATCCGGGTCTGCTGCTCGCCTTGAATTGATCCTGTGTTGGGTCCTGCCACGGATTCCCACAGGCATAAAGGTTCAATAGGAAATTCAGTAGTGAACAAGTCAGTCAGGGCACTTAGCAGGGCCAAGGTCACGGTTAGATTTCCTTCCAGGAATGGCGATTTCCCACCGGGGGTGCACAGCCAAAGCACCAGCAATAGCCAATAAAAGGAAAATAAAGGCGGCACTCACCGGGTAAACGCGAAAGTCCTTTTATTCCAGAGTTCCGGAAACAAACAGGGTGCAGGGAGGGGACAAGAGGAGCCACCGGACTACTGCACCGTTTCGCGACGCGTGTCGCTTCTACGGGTCCAGGCACATGCCTGGACCCGTAGAAGCGACACGCGTCGCGAAACGGTGCCGTAGTCCGGCGGCTCCTCTTGCCCCCTCCCTGCACCCTGTTTGTTTCCGGAACTCTGGAATAAAAGGACTTTCTCGTTTACCCGGTGAGTGCCGCCTTTCTTTTCCTTTTATTGTTCAATAGGAAATGATTCAATTCTATGGTGGCTACGCTCCCCGTGATAATGATTTTAAGAACTTCTTGTCCACAAAAAATTTTATTACTCAAAACATGCGAGAATATAAAAAACAGATACAACGCGTTTCGGCAGAGACAACCACCTTCCTCAGGTATCTAAATAAAAATACGTTTGACACTTTGCTTTATAGGTAAAAGATAATTACAGCTTGCTATAGCTGAAGCGGACAATGAGACTGATTGGACAGGTGTGGTTATACCCACACCCTCATGTCATTACCTAGCAACGCCGAAACGCGTTGTATCCGTTTTTTATATTCTCACATGTTTTGAATAGTAACATTTTTTGTGGACAAGAAGTTCTTAAAATCATTACCACGGGGAGCGCGGCCACCATAGAATTGAATCATTTCCTAAAACTAAACTAATATGTGAAAACAATTTGCAAACAGCTATTACTCTTGACACCAACTCGTATTTCATACTCAGCCAGAACTCCATGGGTTTTCAATTTTGAGAGGGGTAAAGACTCTGCCATTCACCATAAAGTGTAAATGTCATTTCATTGAAAAAAAAACAATACTGCACTGGTTGTCAATGATGGGTCACATCGCAGCTAAGATAATGCTTTTTTGTGCCATATGACTTATTTTGTCAACTTTTTTGTGCGCTTTTAAAAACTGTTTCATGGCTCTGTGGCTGTGGCCAGCAGCTAATAAGGAGCAGTTCAATGTGATTGCAGAGAGAGGACAAGATCGATTGTGAGCTGTGTGGGGAGTCAGTGAGTAGTGCAATTTGACAGCAGAGAATGAGCTAGTTGACAGATCAGAGAAGCTTGTGCCAAGTAAAGGGCAGAGGAGTTTGCACTGATCCTGACATTCTGACATTGCTCAGCACAGTGCTGTAGACTGAGCTAACCTGATACATTAATTCCTCACCAGCTGCAGTCAGCAGTGCAGACCTCACCCCCTTACCCTTACATGGTTACATGCGTCATACGGATCTGACTGATAATGTACATACGCAGAAAAGAGAAGAGAGCGCACATGAATAAAACCTAGTGGTCTAGTGGGGATATGCTTGTGATGGTATCTAGTAATGAGCGAAACTAATCATTACTATTCGCTACTCGCCACAGGTAGTACAGTATTCACGTTACTCATTATTCGGCGAGTATCGCTGATGCTTGCGAGTGATGTGTCAATGGTTATCCATCTGACACAAATTGCCTGCTCCCTTCAGTACACACAGTGAGCCACCCCTCAGTGAGAGCAGGTTGAATGTTAGGATCTCTCTAGGGGCACAGCAAGGTGTTGTATGCAGTGAAAACGCAAAAAATGCCTGCCCTCCCGCCCTGTCCCGAAAATGCTCGGTTTATAGCCAAAAAATGTGTGGGCGAAGCCTACCACCAATTGACTAACATTGAACTTGCTATTTGGACGAGTACACGAGTATCACAAAGTACTTGTTACGAGTATAGGGAGTGCGAATATTAATCTACTCACTCATCACTACTAACATCATAATTTTATAAAAGCAGAAAAAAAATGCTCTAGGAAAATAATGGAACGAGTGTCTGATTAGCGATCAGCAATGGCACTTTCCGATCACAATTAACTAGACCATAACTATTTTTTTGGTTATTTTTTTGGTTAAAACTTTTTTTAAAGGTTTATGAAAACTAACAAAAAATGATCTGTACTGGATCAACAGAGGTGATGAGAGCCCTGGAATTGTTTTTATTTAGACCAAAAGACTCCTTTCATTTTAGCTATGACAGTTTGGGGGCATAAACCTTCCTCAAAAGGTTGCGTGAAATTCACATTATGTTAGAAATTGTAGAAAAATAGGTTGATTTTTGCATGAACTGAAACATAGATTTTGCATTTCAAAGGTCATGGTCAACAACTTTTAAACAAACTTTGTTGAAGGGGTTATATGGCCTTGGCTAGAAGTCATCATGTGCACTGCATGCTGTTGGGATTGTCCTGACACCAGAGAATGCTCATAGCGCACGGTGTACGTAATCTGACAATTCACAAGTATGCTGTGGTGAAATTGGGTGACTGCAGTCTTTTAGCCGAAGTCCAGATAACCCCTTAGGCTATTGTATTTAGTCAAGGCAGATATAGATATAATTTTGTAATCTCAGTTAAGTCCAAAATTTGCCAATTTTCTTAAGAGTATACATTTTTTTATATACAGTATTAGTGGCAATTTACTCCAAAAGTATTTTTTTGTAGACATGGGGTATGAATTGCCAGTCTTAATGAATCGGTCCTATATCCTAATAACTTGCTGTTAAAAGAACCTTGTATGAATTCTAAAATCCAAAATGGAAAGCACAAGATAATATAATAAATATAATTCATGCAAAACTAAATGGCAAATAAGTCCATATAAAAATCCTTTTTAAGAGAACCTGTTAGCAACATAAATCCAAAACATCCACCACTTCTGACTCCAACATAACATGGTAGTACCCAGTGAGGGGCGGGGGGAGGGGGGCAGCTGCCCCCCCCCCAGAAGCAGAAAAGATAATAATAATTAAATGGTTAACTTACAAAGTGGTCATACGACACAAAATTAGGTAGGGCGACGGCAAATTATCAGTTGTTTACCACACTGAAATAGTGTGAAAATTGATGAAGTATCTAGACTCTAGAGCCACCTAGCGACTGGTACAGGAATCTATTATCTATGTCAGCCAGCCAATGGGATTCAAGGGAGGGAGAGGGCTCTAGCAGAGTCCACAGGCAGCAGCCAATGAGAGAAGAGGGATTGCTTTCTTCCAGCGCTTTATGCTTACCTCGCCGCGCTTCCTTGGTGACCTCTGGCTGTGTCTTCTGATCCCCCATCGGGCCGTAGCGATTGCGGGCTCTAGGATCTGGAAGCACCATGTGACCGATGATGTCACCCGGTCACATGGTGCTGTTTAAGGGCTTGCTCAGGTTCTAGCAGAAGTCAAACTAAAGAACATTGAAGTGGCTGCACTTTTGGAGGAGGCTAATATTTATTTCCTTGTAACAAGGCACGTACTCTTCATTTTAAGTGCTTTCCCACCACCATGGCTAATGTTGAACAATCTTTCAGTACCCTTCGAAGGGTAAAGACCTGGCTCAGAAGTACAATGGAAGGACAGACTGATTGGGTTGTGTTTGATGAGTGTTCACCAGAAAGGTTTCAAGGACAATCGGGACTGGTTGAAACAAAAAGTTTTGAACAAGTTTTCTTCAAACCCAAGGAAATTATATTAGTATAAGACATGTATTCAGAATGAAAATCAATTTTTTTTGCAAGCAAATAATTGTAATAACTAATATAGCACTGGTATAATTAGATATCATTTTCTTAAAATTTAGTTTCATTCATTTTTTTTGTTCTAAAATTATACAACCTGAACAACCATGGCTTGCCCCCCCCCCCTTCCAGTTTTGATCCTGGATCTTATGGACTCCGACTTTCATTTCGGCAAAAAGCCGATGACGTGTATTAATATTGCTGTTGCGCTCATTGTTCGCAATGTTTTCAGTAGGGTTAGTGTTATTTTGAATTGCACAATGAAAATTTAGAAACTAGAGTTTCATGGGTGATATGCAAGTGCCATTGGCTTAATTGACTGGAAGCAGCTCACAAAGTTCTAAGGACTGGCATCTGTTCATGGACTTACATCTGGCTCATTATGCTCTGTGCAGCATTATATTTCCTGCTATTTTGGTTTGCCCTGAATCTCTGGGGTTTGGTGGTTGTTCCATAATGTCTTAATGTACGTAGTCCTCACTTTTCCATTTTAAATGAACTTTCATAAAAGCCATGAGAGTAGTTACTTAAAGTTTTACGTTATCCTGAGCACTTATTCACCTAATTTAAAAGTGGTTCATTTTTTCCCTTACCATTCATCTATTATCAAATACAGAACGCCCTTTATATGGTCTCAAATGGTCTCTTATACATCACAACAATCAACATCTTATCGTGTCTTCTAACAGTTCCTGAGGGTTTGAAACATATTTGAAAGGCTTTTAACCCTTTAAGGATGTGTGCAGTGTTGGTCGTAAAGGGAATCTAACAGCAGATTTTTATTACCCCATCTCAGAGGAGCATAATGTAGGTAAAGAGACCCTGATTTCAGTATAGTATCACTTACTGGGCTGCTCGCTGTTTTGGATTACTGTTTTCTTCTGCTGCCGATCTAGAAGTCCTCTAAACACTGAGCTCTCTATTATTCCAACTACACCACTGATTTGCAGCTTTCTATGTGCATGTTGCATAGGCAGACAGCTATTAATCAGCGGTGGGCAGGATTATACATAGCTCATGAATATGGAGGACTACATGGCAAAAAGTTTACTAGTCATATGTTATGAAAACTCAAAAAAAACATCAATAAGTGACACATAGCTGGAACCAGACTCTAGATTATGTCGCTCACAGACTATGTGGGAAAAATTGGTGACAGATTGCTTTTCAGGAAAGAAAGACTTGCTTTGCTTTTTCATTTTGAAATTAATTTTATGATTGTCTGCTGACACAACCATATCACAAGTGGTTTTTTTTGAAGGACAACTTTTTAAAAGGAATCTATGAGAAACTTCAACCCATCTAAAATGTCTGTAGGTGATAGGCCTTGTTCACATATATCAGCTTTTTTGGCATTCTCTGCGTTTTTTAGCTGTTTATAAAAAACGCACATGCGTGAATGTATGGTGCACTTAAGTATAGCTGCGTTTCTTAACAACACATGCGTTTTTTTTCACCATTCCAAAAAACACTGCATGCAGCGTTTTCTGGGTGCTGTAAAAAACGCATGGGTTGTTTAAAAAACACATGCATTTTTTTAACATGGGGCCCTATGCGTTAACGCATGGCACATATAGGCACCTGCGTTAACGCATGCGTTATCGCATAGGCGTTTTTAATGAAAAAATGACTAAGTCCAAAGACTTCTCAAAAACGTTCAGAACCACAGGGGACACTATTTGGCACCCTTAGAAAAGCTGATCAGTTTTTTAAGGGCTAAAAAAACGCATTGGTATGTGTGAACAAGGCCATAGGAAGTTGAATAAAATGATACCTTGATATATGTGATCCTATGTCTTATTCCAAAGAAGTTCACATTTTTCTCATACTCAAAGGAGCTGGTATGTACACTTATTCAAGGCACTGTAGGTCTCACAATAGATTTCTTCAAAGGTCCTTTCACATACCGGAACCTAGAATCTGCATGTAATTCATTAACTATAGATGGCTACAAGATTGCAGTCGCTGCCAGCATCCACTACGTTTGTCCTAAAAATGATGGTGGACATTGTGTGGAATACTACACAACTGTTTGAATGCAAACTAAATTAGGCTAGGGTCACACTTGGCATGAGTTTTTTTAGTGCCTTAAAAAAAAACATGCGTTTCTGCATGCTTTTTTCATTTCAGCATGCGTTTTTTAAGGTGTCTGATGGCACCCTGCGCTTTTGCATGCGTTTTTAAATCAACACCCAAAAAAGTTCATGCACCATTTTTTGGTACTGTTTTAAAAATGCATGCATTTTTTAGAAAACTTATGCCTTTTTTCTAACATGGATTCCTATGGAAAACGCATGCGTTTTTGGATGGTACTAAATGGTACTAATGCACCAGGCATTTTTGCATGCATTTTTGATGTCAGCTACTCACATAAGTGCCAAAAACACATGGCACTTTAGGCATGCATTTTTGCTATTAAGACATGCGTTTTTGCTATTAGGGCATGCGTTTTTTAACATTGGGGCCTATGGGTGCACTTTTACATGCTTTTTTAAAAACGCAGGTCTCCAAAAAAGCATGAAAAAAACGCAAGTGTGACCCTAGCCTTATTTTCTTATTGAAATTGTCACACCAAAGTCAATTTTCAATATATTGTCTTCTATACTTTTCTTGTTTTGTTTTTATTTTTTACTTTTTATTGGTTTTATTAGTCTCCATAAGCAACTTGAAGCTGCCGTTGTCCAATCATTTGTGCTATACAGAACCATGCATCAGGACTGCTTTGTACAGCACAATTGATCATCTCCTGAGAACGCCGATGCTCATGCAGTGTTCACAGAAAGTTCTTCATGACAGACAGAGGGGTCATCAGCTGTCACATCATGGGGCCACCAATGGGAGTGGGGAATGGTGCAATTCCAGGCAGAGTGTGTTAAATCTCTCAGAGATTGACAGCAGAATTTCACTAGTTAACGCGCATAGGCGGATGCACCCGTGCCTGATAGCTGCACATGTGAGCCCACTTTAGTGAGATGGAAATAACGCAATGACGAACATGTATACACTACAGACTAAAAGTTTGGACACACCTTCTCATTCAAAGAGTTTTCTTTATTTTCATGACTATAGTAGATTCACACTGAAGGCATCAAAACTATGAATTAACACATGTGGAATAATATACTTAATAAAAAAGTGTGAAAAAACTGAAAATATGTCTTATATTCTAGGTTCTTCAAAGTAGCCACCTTTTGCTTTGATTACTGTTTTGCACACTCTTGGCATTCTCTTGATGAACTTCAAGAGGTAGTCACTGGAAATGATTTTCACTTCACAGGTGTGCCCTGTCAGGTTTAATAAATGGGATTTTAAGGCTGCTTCACACACAAGGATATCGTTGAAACGTCACAGATTTATGAAAGTTTCAACGATATTGTTAGTGCGTCCTTGCGTGTAAACAAATGATGTAGGATGGAAAAATCGTTGGAACGTTCCTCCAAGATTTGAGATCCAGACCTCAAATCTATCATTTGTCGTCCAATTAACGCTGCTTGAAGAAGCAAAATTATTCAGTGTGACACCTTATTGAACGATGTCGTTCAAAAATCTCCTACTCCTGCCGCTTTAAAAGATCGTTCAGTCCTTGCTCTCCTATTTAACTGGTGCGTTGCCGAATGGGATATCGTTAATGATATCCTTGTGTGTGACAGCGCACTAACGATGTCGGAACGAACACTGTCACATGATCGTTCTAAGGATATCATTAACGATATCCTAGAGTGCGAAGCGGCCTTGAGCAGTATACGTATTGCACAAATCTGTCCAATTTTTAATTTTTTGGCTTCCTTCTTCTTTATTCCTGTAAATGCCTTCTTCATCTATATACAGTACCTATGCTGAATGGACAGTATTCCATTATGTTAATCGAATGTCTCTCCTCTTGTGATCTGCTTCACTAATTTGATTTCAACACTGAGAATCTACATCCGCACCCCTCCTTTTCCCTTTTTGTCTTTTATTTACTTTTCTTTGGTGATTGATAATATAATGTATACACATTTCATGCTTCACAGCTCTTACACCTCAGTATGAAAACACAAAAGGCAGATGAGGCAGACAACATGCCAGATAGAATTATTTGTGTGCATATATTTATGAATACGTGATTTACAGTCTTTTATAGGATAGTGATACTAATATTCGATTAATTGAAAAAAATACAATAAACATAAGTCAAACAACAAGGGTTAAAAAATTATTTTGGCAAAGTGCAAACATATTTCAACAGGGAAAGGCTCTATAAATTAAGAGACAAAATTAAGTTTATGATAATTAGCAAGCTCTTAAAGACACAAGTGTATCTCAGCTCCACAGTATTTACAGTTTTGAAAATCCCAGGACATAGTTGAAGATGAGGATGCGCATCTCAATGTATTTTTTTTTTTTGCTTAATATATATTGCAATAAACAAATCTTGATGGTGCCAAAAATTAATTAATGCATTTATTTAAGTGTGACCTATTAGTTTGTAAAAGCTCTGGGTATGTAGAAAAATATTATTTTTAATATGTGACCACTAATAGTACTAGTACTAAGTCACTACCATTACTTTGACACATAATTGTATTGCAATTTAAAGGGAAAATGTCATGAAAAATCACCTACTGGTATTTTTCAGACTATGAGACGCACCGGACTATAAGACACACCAAGATTTTAGAGGAGGAAAATAGGGAGAAAAATTAAGCAAAAAAAGTGTTGATAATGCACTGTTAGGGGGGGAATCTGCTTCTGACATTGGTATGGGAGTAATGTCACCATCCTGGGCCCCTTCCAGGTAATATATGATCCCCCATCCTGGACATGGCCCCCCATCCTGACATATAGCCCCCATTCCTGGATATAGCTTCCATCCTGGTATATCATTCCCAGCCTGGACATGGCACCCAACATCATGGATCTGACACCCATACTAGTATATCATCCCCTATCCTGGATATGGCCCCCTTATACCTGGATATAGCTTCCAACTGGTATATCATCCCCCACACTGCATTTAGCACCCCCATCTTGGATATGGCCCCCATCCTTCAAATGGCATACCCTATCCTCCATATGGCAGCCCCTATCCTAGATATATAGATATAGTACCCTCATCCTCCACATGGCACCCCCCATTCTCTACATGGCCCCCATATCCTCCATATAGCCCCTCCATCCTCTATATGCCATCTCCATCCTCTATATGGCACCCCCCATTACTTATGGCAATATTGTACATCCCACACTCTCTTATATTTACATTTTAGTTCTAACCCAAAAAAAAATGCACTATGTCTTATATTCAGGGGATGTCTTATTTTTCCATCATCCCCTTGCAAGCCCAATAGTCCCATGTAGCCCCCAATATCCCCATCATTACCTTGCAGCCACCAATATTCTTATGCAATATTCCTCCCCCATCTTATTTTAGGGGAAACAGAGTAGTACCCCCATCCTCCATATAGCATTCCTAATCCTCCATATGGCCCTCCCTGCTGTCGCTCACCCAAAAATAAGAAACAATGTAACTTAACTGTCTGCTGTTCCCCTCGGTCTCTCCCTCTGCAGCATCAATATCTTCCTGTCTGTGAATGCCAGTGACTTGCCCTGGGTGGAGACCGTGGGTTGCTCGGAACCGGGACCCTCTCGTCATCATCTGAGCTGCGGGATGTCACAGTGGCGTGACCTAGTCTGTGATCCCCTCGTCGGCGATCAGTAAAAAGGGGAATTGAAAAAGTGATTAAAGGAAAATATAAGAATAAAATAAGAGTTTTTGTCGTGACGACACCGGTGGAATGCGGCCGATATAGCCGCTTCTGCAGTCAGGACCTCTGGGGATGATGGTAGTAGCAGCTCTGATGGACAACCTAGGACAACCGTATAGTCTGTGGAGGTAATTTGGGAAAAGGGAGACTAGCAGTGCTGAGCTGGCTGCTGGTAGTAATCAGGGACACTCTTAGGCAGGCTCCTGCTGCCAGCTGGCGATTCAGTCTACCACTCTTCAGGCACAGAAATGACAGTCTGAGCTTCAACCCGGCTTACATTGCTTTCTCGACAGATGTTCAAGTTACAAGACAGTGCAGTGGTGGCTCCGGTAGTCTTTTAGCAGCCGGGATGGCTTGTCCAGGTCACCCCCTTTTGTGTTCCTTTCCATGGGCCTCTCTTTCTTACTCTTCCACACGCAAAGCTACAATCCAGCGGCCACGAGCCTTTGTTGGGCAACCTGCCTGGTCCCCTGGCCCTAGTACGGAGGCCTTCTCTTTGCTGCGCCGGGTTTTGGGTAGCAAGACAAAAAGACCCCACACCCCGTCGAGTTCATGGTTGGAGCTGCAGCATCCTGGCCTCCTCAGAGCTGGCACCCTCATTTCTACCCCAGTCCTTCAGCTTACCCACTAATTCAGGCCACAGGTGGATTGCTCACTAACCCATTTTGTTTCCCTAGGACTCTTTCTGTCTCTCTATGGTCTGTAGCCTGGGACCCGGAACAGTCTCATGGTGGTACAGGCCGCCGGCTTCGTGTCCTTTCAGTGTCGTGTAATGAAGGTGTTCTTTCTCCTCTCAGTCTGACTTGATTCAACTGCTCCTCACTGACTAACTGACTGAAAACTTGGCTCCGACTGGCTAACTAACTAACTAACTTCCTGTGATGTTTTCTGGTTTTGTTTCCTCCCCTAACCATTTCCTGTTCTAACTTACCCACCCTCCGCTTGTCTCTCCCGCCATACCATTGCTGGGTATAGAGTCCCAGTCTTGGGATCAGAGTGTGTTGGGTGTGTGTTTGGGTGACTGAACTTACCGATCCCGGTTGCTGAAATGTCTAGTGGTGACCAGACCACAAGGGCACCACACCAGCATCGATCATGTGCCTGGGGCTCATAGTGATGACATCACTGTGCTGTGCCAGTCACATGATTGGATGCTGGCATGCACAGACAGGAAGACATTGATGCTGCAGAAGGAGAGATGGAGGAGAGCAGTGAACAGGTAAGTTTGACCGTTTATTATTTTTGTGTGAGCGTCAACAGGGGGGCATATTGTGTGATATGGGGGCATATCCAGGATGGGGGGTAATGTTGTGAATTCTGCTTGTGGGCTCCCTCCTGTGGTTGTGGCTGGTAATGCAGTTGATCCTGTTTGGCACTCTTGGTCAGGTGATTTGGATAATTGCAATTCTGACTGGGGTATTTTAGGTTGCAGGATTTCCTCAGTCCTTGCCAGTTGTCAATGTTCCTGGAGGTGTTTCACCTCTGTCTGGTCTCTCCTGCCCTGCTGCAAGACTTCCAAGCTAAGTGTATGGTTTAGTCTTTTTGTGGCACACATGCAGTGTGCTTATTTTCTGAAATGGTCTATTTCTGGTCAGAGGGCATGCTGTGTTAACTTGCTCTCTGTTAGAAAGTTTTCTTCCTAGGATATTTGTACTATTCATTTGTTATGGGCTTGTTCAGCTTTTTGTGTCAGTATATATATATTGAGAATTGTAGGATTCGCAGGAGGTTTGCAGATCTAGAGGGCGCAGAGTTTTGAGTAGACTCAGGGTATTTTTGTATTATCTGCAGTGGATATTTTTGATGGGATTTTATACTGACTGCAATAGTATCCTGTCCTCTCCGGCTGTGTTGAAGTGTCTAGGGTATGGTAAGTCACATCCCACGGCTACTTCTAGTTGCGGAGTTAGAGCAGGAACTGCGGTCAGTATAGGTACCCCTTCTCCTGTGAATTTTATTCATGCAGCTCCAAGGTCACCGAATCATAACAGAACAACTGGCCAATAATGAGTTAAATGCATCTCAGAAGAAGGGAAGAAAGGTGTTTAGGCATTTTTTTTTCTGCAGTCTGCTTTGTCTTTTCTACCTTCTTTTTCTCTGGGTGGCTGAGGAGTCTTGTGCTAGCATGGATGTTCAGGAATTAGCTTCTCGTTTAGACCAGGTTGCTGCTAGGGTACAGGGAATTTCAGATTATATTGTTCAGACTCCCGTTTTGGATCCGAAAATTTGTTTTTTGGTGACAGGTCCAAATTTTTGAGCTTCAAAAACAACTGTAAACTGTTTTTTGCTCTGAAACCTCGTTCCTCCGGTGATTCTATTCAGCAGGTTAAAATTGTCATCTCCCTGGTGATTCGCAGGATTGGGCGTTTTCTCTTGAATCTGGGAATCCGGCGTTGCTTAATGTTGATTCCTTTTTTCAGGCATTAGGACTATTATATGATGAACCTAATTCTGTGGATCAAGCTGAAAGAACGTTGTTGGCCCTGTCTCAGGGTCAAGAGGCGGCAGAAGTATATTGTCAAAAATTCAGAAAATGGTCTGTGTTAACTAAATGGAATGATGAGGCTTTGGCAGCAATTTTCAGAAAGGGTCTTTCTGAATCGGTTAAGGATGTAATGGTGGGGTTTCCCACACCTGCCGGTCTGAGTGATTCTATGTCTCTAGCCAATCAGATTGATCGGCGTTTGCGGGAGCGCAGAACTGTGCACTCTGTGGCATTGTCCTCTGAGCAGAGTCCTGAGCCTATGCAGTGTGATAGGATTCTATCCAGAACTGAACGCCAAGGTTTTAGACGCCAGAATAGGTTGTGTTATTATTGTCGCGACGCTTCACATGTCATTTCTGTCTGCCCTAAGCGGACAAAGAGGGTCGCTAGTTCATTTACCATCAGTACTGTGCAACCTAAATTTTTATTATCTGTGTCCTTGATTTGTTCATTGTTATCATTTTCTGTGATGGCGTTTGTGGATTCAGGCGCTGCCTTGAACTTAATGGATTTTGAGTTCGCCCGGCCTTGTGGCTTTCCTTTGCAGCCTTTGCAGAACCCTATTCTTTTAAGGGGCATCTACGCCACACCCTTGGCTAAAAATAAGCCCCAGTTTTGGACTCAGGTGACCATGCACATGGCGCCAGTTCATCAGGAACATTGTCAATTTCTGGTTTTACATAATTTGCACGATGCGATCGTGCTGGGTTTTCCGTGGTTGCAGGTACATAATCCTGTTTTAGATTGGAAGTCTATGTCTGTGACTAGTTGGGGTTGTCAGGGGGTACATGATGATGTTCCTTTGATGTCCATCTCCTCTCCCTCTCATGAGATTCCGGAACTTTTGTCCGATTTTCAGGATGTTTTTGATGAACCCAAGTCCAGTGTTCTTCCACCACATAGGGAGTGCGATTGTGCGATTGACTTGCTTCCGGGCTGTAAGTTTCCTAAGGGTCGACTTTTCAACTTGTCTGTGCATGAACATGCTGCCATGCGGAATTATATTAAGGAGTCTTTAGAGAAAGGGCATATTCGGCCATCTTCTTCACCGTTGGGGCGGGGTTTTTTTTTGTTGCTAAGAAAGATGGCTCCTTGAGGCCCTGTATTGATTATCACCTCTTGAATAAAATCACTGTCAAGTTTCAATTCCCTTTACCTTTGATTTCCGACTTGTTTTCTAGGATCAAGGGGGCAAGTTGGTTTCCCTAAAATTGACCTTCAGGGGCGTATAATCTTGTGCATATGAAGCAGGGTCACGAATGGAAGACGGCGTTCAACACGCCCGAAGACCATTTTGAATACCTTGTGATGCCATTCGGGCTCACGAATGCTCCTTCCGTTTTTCAGTCCTTTATGCATGACATCTTTAGGAATTATATTGATACGTTTTTGATTGTTTATTTGGATGATATTTTGATTTTTTCCGATGATTGGGATTCTCATGTGGAACAGGTCAGGACGGCGTTTCGGATCCTCTGTGACAATGCTTTGCATGTTAAGGGGTCTAAGTGTCTCTTTGGGGTTCAGAAGGTTTCCTTTTTGGGCTTCATTTTTTCTCCCTCGTCTATGGAGATGGATCCGGTTAAGGTTCAGGCCATTCATGATTGGGTTTGGCCCACGTCTGTGAAGAGCCTTCAGAAATTTTTGAATTTTTTCAATTTTTATCGCCGATTCATTGCCAATTTTTCAGCATTTTTAAACCTTTGATGAATCTGACGAAGAAAGGCGCTGATGTGGAAAACTGGTCCCCTGCGGCTGTTTTTGCCTTTCAGGAGCTTAAACTCCGGTTTACTTCTGCTCCTGTGTTGCGCCAACTGGATGTCTCTCTTCCGTTTCAGGTTGAGATTGATGCTTCTGAAATTGGGCGGGGCCGTTTTCTCTCAGCGGGATCCTGTCAGTTCCTCCATGAAGCCGTGTGCTTTCTTTTCCCGTAAGTTTTCGCCTGCTGAACGCAATTATGATGTCAAAATCAGGAGTTTTTGGCTATGAAGTGGGCGTTTGAGGAGTGGAGACATTGGCTTGAGGGGGCTACGCATCGTATTGTGGTCTTGACCGATCACAAGAATTTGGTTTACCTCGAGTCTGCCAAGCGGCTCAATCCTAGACAAGTTAGATGGTCCTTGTTTTTTACCTGTTTTGATTTTGTGGTCTCGTACCTTCCTGGTTCTAACAATGTTAAGGCTGATGCTCTCACTAGGAGTTTTTTGACTGACTCTCCTGAGGTTTCGGAACCGGTCGGCATTTTGAAGGAAAGGGTGGTTCTTTCTGCCATTTCTCCTGATTTACGACGGGCTCTTCAGGAATTTCAGGCTGACAGGCTTGAGCGATGTCCTCTGGGGAAGTTGTTTGTTCTGACAGATTGACTAGTAGAGTGATTTCTGAGGTTCACTGTTCTGTGTTGGCGGTCATCCTGGCATTTTTGGTACCAGGGATTTGGTCAGTCGATCTTTTGATGGCCTTCCTTGTTCCGTGATGTGGTTCTTTTGTGCAGTCCTGTGCGACTTGTGCACGGGCCAAACCATGTTGTTCACGTTCTAGTGGGTTGCTTTTGCCCTTGTCAGTACCTGAGAGGCCTTGGACACATATTTCTATGGATTTTATTTCAGATCTTCTGGTCTCCCAGAGGATGTCGGTTATCTGGGTTGTTTGTGACAGGTTCTCTAAGATGGTTCATTTGGTGCCTTTGCCTAAATTGCCTTCCTCTTCGGAATTGGTTCCGTTGTTTTTTCAACATGTTGTTCGTTTGCATGGAATTCCGGAGAATATAGTGTCTGACAGGGGTTCCCAATTTGTTTCTAAGTTTTGATGGGCCTTTTGTACTAAGCTGGGTATTGATTTGTCCTTTGCGTCTGCTTTTCATCACCAGTCCAATGGTCAGGCTGAGAGGACTAATCAAACTTTGGAGACTTATTTGAGATTCTTTCTGTCTGCTGATCAGGATGATTGGGTGGCTTTCTTGCCCTTGGCCGAGTTTGCACTTAACAATAGGGCTAGCTCTGCTACCTTGGTTTCGCCCTCCTTTTGTAATTTTGGTTTTCATCCTCGTTTTTCTTCAGGGCAAGTTGAGCCTTCTGCCTGTCCAGGTATGAATTCGGTGGTGGAGTGGCTGACGCAGATTTGGGCTCATGTGGTGGACAATTTGGTGCTGTCTCAGGAGTCTGCTCAGCGCTTTGCTAACCGTCGTCGGTGTGTTGGTGCCCGGCTTCGAGTTGGCGATTTGGTCTGGTTGTCTTCAAGACATGTTCCTATGAAAGTTTCCTCTTCTAAATTTAAGCCTCGATTTATTGGTCCTTACAGGATTTCGGAGATTATTAATCCTGTGTCTTTTCGGTTGGCGCTTCCGGCCTCTTTTGCTATCCATAATGTCTTCCATAGGTCTTTATTGCGGAAGTATGTTGAGCCCGTGGTTCCCACTGTCGCTCCTCCGGACCCTGTGTTGGTCAATGGGGAGTTAGAGTATGTGGTTGGGAAACTTTTGATTCCCGTTTTTCGCGGCGGAGGCTTCAGTACCTTGTTTAAATGGAAGGGTTATGGTCAGGAGGATAATTCCTGGGTTTTTGCTTCTGATGTCCATGCCCCTGATTTGGTTCATGCTTTTCATCTGGCTCATCCGGATAAGCCTGGGGGTTCTGGTGAGGGTTCGGTGACCCCTCCTCAAGGGGTGGTACTGTTGTGAATTCTGCTTGTGGGCTCCCTACTGTGGTTGGGACTGGTAATGCAGTTGATCCTGTTTGGCACTCTTGGTCAGGTAAATTGGATAATTGCAATTCTGACTGGGGTATTTAAGGTCGCAGGATTTCCTCAGTCCTTGCCAGTTGTCAATGTTCCTGGAGGTGTTTCACCTCTGTCTGGTCTCTCCTGCCCTGCTGCAAGACTTCCAAGCTAAGTGTATGGTTTAGTCTTTTGTGGCACACATGCAGTGTGCTTGTTTTCTGAAATGGTCTATTTCTGCTCAGAGGGCATGCTGTGTTAACTTGCTCTCTGTTAGGAAGTTTTCTTTCTAGGATATTTGTACTATTCATTTGTTATGGGCTTGTTCAGCTTTTTGTGTCAGTATATATATATTGAGAATTGTAGGATTCGCAGGAGGTTTGTAGATCTAGAGGGCGCAGAGTCTTGAGTAGACTCAGGGTATTTTTGTATTATCTGCAGTGGATATTTTTGAAGGGATTTTATACTGACTGCAATAGTATCCTGTCCTGTCTTTATCTATCTAGCTAGAAGTGGCCTCATCTTTGCTTGATTCTGTTTTGTGCCTGAGTGTGTCTTTTCCTCTTACTCACAGTCAATATTTGTGGGGGGCTTTCTATCCTTTTGGGGTTCTGCTCTGAGGCAAGATAGCATTCCTGTTTCCCTCTTTAGGAGTAGCTAGTTCTCCAGCCGTGTTGAGGTGTCTAGGGTATGGTTAGTCACATCCCACGGCTACTTCTAGTTTCGAAGTTAGATCAGGAACTGCGGTCAGTATAGGTACCACTTCTCCTGTGAATTTTATTCATGCAGCTCCAAGGTCACCGAATCATAACAGGGTGAGTACACTTAGTGTACTGTAATATGCGCAGCTCCTACGCCACCACTCAGCACTCAGAGGTGATGGACAGGAGGACATGTGGCGCCCCTGAGGGTCCAGTTGCAACAGAGGTATTGCATCCCTGTTAGGGTTAATTTTAAACAAGTGGACACCACTATGGAGTTTTTGTTACATAAAATTTACACCTTTATTTCACATATGTAAAAGTAGACATAATATACATTTTTACAATGAAGTAAGGGTACCTTTACATGTCGCAACATTGCATGCAATTTCACTTGCAACTTACTGGTTGCAGTGAAATCATGGACACATTGTTCCATTTTGTTGCCGTGTACAAATATAACAATGTGTCCATGATTTCACTGCCACCAGTAAGTGAAATTCCATGCAATGTTGCAACGTGTAAAGGTACCCTAACAGTAAGGAGAATCCGAAAGAGACTACATGCAGGTAATCACACTGTAGGCATTACACATTAGGCAATGACATCACAGATACCAAGTGGCAGTAGTTTAAGCTGCATATATATGGGCCCTATCAAATTAGTATACCGGTATACAAGATTACCACTCACCCATCTCATGCACATGTGATAATCCACCTTCGGTCGCCTAATCAGAATCCCGCCGCTTAGTACGCTCCTACGTATATTTCGCAATGCTTGTTCACGGGGACACCACTCAGCACTCAGAGGTGATGGACAGGAGGATATGTGGCGCCCCTGCGGGTCCAGTTGCAACAGAGGTACTGCATCCCTGTTAGTGTGTAGTATAACACTCACTGGTGAGGGGAGTACAGACTGGTGCTAGGACACCAAGACCACATTAGGAATGATTGCAGTGGGGTTGGGTGGTGAAGGGAATAAGTTAGAGGAAGCATTTTGGGAGGAGTGAGGTCAGACAGAACACACGTAGATGACGTGGGACACGTGACAGAGGGTATAAGAAGAGTGGGAAACATCTAGAATGTAGGAGACGACAGTAGTTGGAGGGAAGCTAGAGAATGTACGCCTAAGCTTGCGCTAAGGCTGAACCCTAGAGAAGAACATTACCCAAGTGGCTCCAGGAGAAATAGGGGGTTCCAGAGGCACGGGAAGTGAGCGATCCACCAGTGGGGCTCATATTCATTGTCAAGCGCAGGCAAGTGGAGCAACTAGGCCGCCAGGGACACAGGGAACCCAAAAGACTAGTGGAGAAGACCAGGCTCAGCTAGCAACCCGGAGACTGTGCCACTTTCAAGGTGTCACAGTCAACAACCGCGCACATCTGCTGAAAAGGTGGCAACCGCAGGGCTAAGAGGAGACATTGCAGAGGAACCCCTAGGAAAAGCCCACAGTCACTGGCTCAGAGCTCTATATGGTGAGGTGCAAGGCAGGAAGAGCAAAGCAAGTGCTATGTGAGACTACCTGGAAAGGACAGAGAAGGGGTGCTGGTTGCGTGTCATCCTATTAGCAGTGAGTAGCTGGATCCCTGCCTCCGAGAACCCAGTGCTCAGTGGGCTGCTGCACAAAGACTGTGAGTAAAAGAACTAAAGACTGCAGCCCACTGTGTCTGTGAACTTTTTAACACATCTAAAGCACCAGAAACACAACTACCAACTCACTCAGGTATCCTTGGCCTCCTTAGGAGTCAGCCCTACCAGTAGAGGGCTTAAGAACATTGTTGCCTCCCAACCATCGGCCCCTAAGAAGACTGTCAAGCAGCAGCAGCCAGCTATAGCCGCAACCTGTGAGTGGCGTCATGTGTAAATTAATAAGTATCCTCAAGTCCAGTCATCCCTGTCCAGAATGAACTCTCCAGTCAGGTCCCTATCCCTTAGAGAGTGAGCCACCCATACCAAACTTTTAATGACACCGCCAGGGTCATGGAGTCGGGTCTCGGTCCCTGTGATCCCTGTGATAAAGCCTCAAGAGAGCCCAGTTTCGAGTATCCTAAGGCCCTGGAGGGGCGTGTCAGATACAATAAATATTACAGTAGACTAATGAGCGGGGACACGTGATTACCGGCTGCCTTTGCAGCTCATGCTAGCCTCCGCCTTTATGCTCCACAGCCGCTGCTGCCCCCAGCACTGCCCCATAGCACCACAACAAGCAATATTCAGACACCAATTTTCTAAGTAAATATATTTCTAAAGGTGCTATTGACTTAAATTTCTCACCAGATGTTGGTAACAACTCATCCAAACCACACAGGCAAGTAGGTCAAACCATAGATGTCCATAAATTAAAGGAAAACTGTCAAGGCAAAAATCCATATGTAACTGCTATAATTTTCTAATTCGTCCTCTAAGATCTCTGTATTCATGTATTTATTTTCATTATATTTGCCTCCTATCTTCTGTAAAGTTCAAATAAAGAGAATCATTCCATCTGTCACTCACATTGAATTATCCAATTAGTTTTCTGCTGTCCACTCCCCATGCATGAATATGCATGTCACATATTCACATCACTGCACAGGACATCAGTTGGGGGAGGGGCTGTATTGTCCTCTTTGCTCTGTGTTTGCAGCATTACAAGAGGTCAAATACAACACAAAAACTAACACAGCACAGCAGGAAATCTGCTTACAGAAACAAATGGAGTCTAGATAAGGCAGATCTGTAATACATCTCTCGCTCCATGTTCTCAACAGAACAGACATTTTTCTGATGGATCTTCTCCCATATCTGGTTTAAAGCATCAGTCTACTCCTGGACAGTCTGTGGTGCAAAATGAAATTTGTGGTTTGAACAACACCTGCTGTTTCCGATGTACTTGATTGGATTCAGGTCTGGGGAATGGGCAGGCCAATCTATAGCATCAATGCCTTCATCATGCAGGAACTGCTGACACACTTCATCCACATGGGGCCTAGCATTATCATGCATGAGAAGGAACCCAGGACCCACTGCACCTGCATATGGTCTCAGAAAGGGTCAGAGGATCTCATCCCGGTACCTAATGGCAGTTAGGGTACCTCTGCCTAGCACAAGGAGGGCAGTGCAGCCCTCCAAAGAAATGCCTCCCCACACTATTACTGAGTCACTGCCAAACCCGTCATGCTATTGTTGCAGGCAGAGGAATGTTCTCCACGGCATCATGTTCATCCGTGAAGAGCCCAGGGCGCCAATGTTGAATCTGCCAATCTTGGTGTTTTCTTGCAAATGCCAATCGCTCTGCATGGTATTGGGCTGTAAGCACTTGTGGATGTTGAGCCCTTATACCCCTCTCGTGAAGTCTGTTTCTGACAGCTTGAGCAGACACATGGATATTAGTTGCATGCTGGAGGTCATTTTGAAGGGCTATGGCACTGCTCCTCCTGGCACTATATATAGAGTTGAGGAGGGAGCCTATGACTGAACCCTGAGGAATTCTGACAGTAAAGAGGACAGGAAGAGGCATTGTCAAAATATACAGTGAAGGAGCAGTCAGACAGGTAGAAGGAGAGCCATGAGAGGGCAGGTCAGTGAGCCTGATAGTATATCGATAAAACTGATCAGCACTTTCAACAGGTGTAAACAGGTGCCAAGATGAAAAACACAGTATAACTACAAAAACATTTATCAGGACCCTAATCTCAAATGCCTCTAACTGGATTAAAAATCTACATGTCCGGGAGATGGGATCCTGGCTAAATAAGACAATGAATATGACCTGGGTAAAAGGCTGAGTGCTCAGTCAGACAAAGTGTACTGGAAATGTACAAAAAAAAATAGACCAGTTACCTCCAAAAGGTGTGAACATGTGCCAAGCTCAAAAACACAGTATAATGACATAAACATATACAGCGGCACTCTACAATGCTAAAATATGCTACTGTGGTGCCCCACTGGTCGGAGCGCCACTAAGGGGTACTGCGCCCAGACCAGCGTGTGTGGTATCCCTGTGGTCAGTGAATGGGGAGGTTAATATGTGGCTTATTCCTCACATCCACACACATACCTTTAGCTCAGGAGACTACAGGGTTAAATCCTTTACTAGGAGACCCAGCCCCAGTGGAAGGAGTGCAGGGCAAGCTGTGTGAGGGCGAGAGGAAGTTAGAGACAGAGAACGGCTAAGGGAGAGACAGGAAAGGAGCTTTCTAGGAGAGCAGCAGTTTTGGGAACAGAGGAGCCGGTGATAGGTTCTCCTAGATGGCTTACCGGGCACCGGAGCCCACAGACTGCTGGAGAGCTACAGAATCCGGATTACCATGGAGTCTTCAAGTCTCCCGGGCACCAGCGCAGTCAACATTAAGGGAGCCAGGCACAGCGTGATGAGAGATAGTGGGAAGCCATTAGAGGGTTACCCTCACCTCCGTTATATCCCAGCCCTAACGCATCTTTTCAACCCATCACTCACCACCGCACCTTCCCTCAGCCTTCAAACACGCCTTGATCACACCATCCTCAAAAACCCCCTCGATCCACAACTGTCTCCAACTACCGCCCTATATCTCTCCTCCCTTTCGCCTCTAAACTACTTGAACAGCATGTCCACCTGAGCTGTCCTCTCACCATCCTCCTGCTCCCTCTTTGACCGCCTGCAATCTGGCTTCTGACCCTCTCACTCACTGAAACAGCCCTGACCAAAGTCACAAATGACCTACTGACTGCCAAAGCAAGCGCCACTACTCTGTTCTCTCCTCTCTCGACCTCAGCGCCTTCGACACTGTTGACCACTCCCTTCTACTACAGATCCTGGAATCTCTTGGCATCACGGACCTTGCCCTCTCTTGGATCTCCTCATATTAACGGACCGCACCTTCAGCGTCACCCACTCCCACCATCTCCCGCCTACCCCCTATCTGTCGGGTCCCCCAGGGCTCGGTTCTTGGACCATTACTGTTCTCAATCTACACTCTCGGCCTAGGGCAAACTCATTGAGTCCATGGCCTCCAATATCACCTCTACGCGACGACACCCAAATCTACCTGTCTGGTCCTGACATCACCTCCTTCTATCAAAATTCCACACTGCCTGTCCGCCATCTCATCCTTCTTCTCTGCTCGCTTCCTTAAGCTGAACATGGACAAAACTGAGTTCATTGTCTTCCCCCAAGACGCTCCCCTCACTACCTGACCTATCCATCGTCGTCAACGACTGCTCTCTCTCTCCAGTCCCCCATGCCAAGTGCCTCGGGGTTATCCTTGACTCTTCCCTCTCCTTCAAGCCCCATCCAGGCCCTCGCCACCTCCTGCAGACTCCACTCAAAAACATACTATAGGATTCGCGCTTTCCTTGACCACGACACTGCTAAAACCCTTATTCACCTATCATCATCTCTCGCCTCGTTACTGCAACCTCCTGCTACACGGCTCCCCAATACCTCCTTGCACCTCTCCAAACTATCTTGAACTCCGCTGCCCGCCTAATCCATCTGTCTCCCCGCTACTCCCCTGTCTCCCCCCTCTGCCAAGCCCTTCACTGGCTCCCTACTTCCCAGAGATCCCGGTTTAAAACATTAACCATGACATACAAAGCCATTCACAACCTGTCCCCTCCATACATCTCTGACATGGTCTCCCGATACCTACCCTCACGCAACCTGCGATCCTCCCAAGAGCTCCTCCTCTACTCCCCCTCATCTCCTCTTCGCACAACCGCATACAGGATTTCTCCCGTGCTTCACCCAGACTCTGGAACTCACTGCCACAACACATCAGACATTCTCCTACCCTGGGAACCTTCAAAAGAAGCCTGAAGACCCACCTGTTCCGCCAAGCCTACCACCTGCAATAAGACCCGGTCCACCACACCGCCTCACGACTGGAACTTCCCCCTCCAACTGTATCCCCACCCCTCGTAGAGTGTGAGCCTTTGTGGACAGGATTTCTCCCTCTTGTTTCTGTACAACCGAATTGTCAACATTTATTGTTACTTGTATTGTTACTATGTTACTTGTCCTAGTCTGCCCTTTTTAGCATGTAAAGCGCCATGGAATATAATGGTGCTATATAAATAAATAATAATAATAATAATAATACCCGATGACAGCAAAGGTGAGAGAGCACAGGAGGCCAGGCGGCATTTCAGATCAGTGAGGCTTCACACCAACCTGGAAGAGCAGTAAAGGAGGGACATCTAACAATGCCACATGGAAACACCCCGTTCAATTGCCACTACCTAGGCCAGCTGCCTATGCTTACAGACTGTGTTATACTGTGAACTGTGCTTTTTACCTGAACTGTTCCAGTAAAGTACCCGGGAGAGTGACTTTGCCTCCGTGTCTATGTGCTACCAAAATCCATCTTTTTGCTTACAGCTACGCTGCCCCGGAGGTCCAGCTCCACCTGTAGGTAGCTTTGCCATCCTTGCCGCAATACCATCGCCCTCCGGAGGACTGTGGCGGCGCTGGTGACCCATCACCAGGTACTACAGGTGGCGTCACGTGACAATAACTCTTATCCTCTGTACATATCCCCTCTATTGAAGTGTCACCCAGGCCACGGGCTCAGGCTCTGCCACCCGTGACATCCCTGTGAAAACCCCTCCGAGCCTGATACCCGAGTACCCCAGGGCCTGGGGCTCGACACTACCAATTGTACAAGGAAAATTTTGATATTGCATTACTGCTATAGGAGAATCCAGAAAACAGTGATAAAGAGCTGGAATCAAAATGCCGCGCTGACCACAAGGATAAAAACAGAGCAAATCATCCACTCCGTTTATTTTGCCTACACGTGTTTCGTGGCACAAAGCCACTTCCTCGTGGCTTTGTGCCACGAAACACGTGTAGGCAAAATAAACGGAGTGGATGATTTGCTCTGTTTTTATCCTTGTGGTCAGCGCGGCATTTTGATTCCAGCTCTTTATCACTGTTTTCTGGATTCTTCAATTCTCAGCTGGGAGCCTGCAGCGACCTCCTGTGTGCTTTTATTGTAGTTGTGACACTCACAACTACATCAGGTCAGTTTAACCATTTGGGGTCTGAGGGACCTGTATAATAGCGGTATTACTCTATGTGCGCTTCCTTTCTCTTTTAATTTATTACTGCTATAGGAATATTTGAAAAAAAAAGAGAGATACTTAGCTAATGTATTGGCCAATATATGTGAGCCCGATAACTGTGGCAAGGTGATCTCATTTATCGGGATCCTAATCTGAAATGCCTGTAACTGGATTAAAAATCTATATGTCAAGAAAAAGCATGATGGATCATAGTGAGGAGGTGATGGTGTCAAATGCTGCAATGAGATCCAAGAGGATTAGGCTAGGGCCACACTAGCGCTGGCATTCCGTCCTGGGAGTCCGCCAAAGAGCAGAATTCCCACACCATTAGCACAGCATTGCCGTAGTGTAACGCTGCACCAACACTGCCATAGGCTAATATGGGTGCCGGGACCTGAAGTGCATTCAAACGCCGGCATGTAAGTGCCAGAGTTTCAAATCTTGTACTATTCAAATGGACCACATGACATGGAAGCGTATGTCATATGGTCCCCTTGAAATAGCGTGAGTTTAAAATGCAGGCACCTTTTGTGCCCGCGTTAACATGCGCCATGGATCTGCTGCCCCATTATACTCTATGGCAGCTTTAACATAGCGTTAGGCTGCGCTAAGGCTGTGCTAATACATGTCTATGGCGGATGCATCCTGGAAAATCATGATGCAAATGTAGCCCTGGCCTTAGCAGGGAGTGGTGACCATTAGATTCAGATGTTAGTAGATCATTACAGATTTTATTAAGGTAAGTTTCCAAACAATGTAATGGTGGGTTTACACGTTTCAATATCATTGCGATATCGCAACTCAATGGCGCGGGAGCGCGCATTTAGTGCACGTTTATCCCGCATCGCATCGGAGGTTTACACGCTGCGATATCGGAATACAACGTCCGTGCGATGTCTACGCCCCCAACCCAGGATCGAACATTTAACATGGGAGTGAATGGGTGACGTTTAAAATCGCATCGTAGTTGGGCTGTCACACAGCGCGATCCGGCTCCAATCTCCCTTCAATATCGGAGCATTGAATAGCACGCGCATTCAATCCCCGATATCGCATTGACATCGTTCCTGCATCGTATTGGACGTTCACACCATACAACGCAGGAACAGTATCGGCTACAACGATTGAACCACGTGACTTTTCATTGAAATCGTACTACGATATCGCAACGTGTAAACCCGCCATAAGGAGCAGAAAATGGCTTGTAAAAGGTCAAGAGAGTTATCTGACAAATAGATAAATTAACTAAAACCAGAGTCCCTATGAAGATAGTCACTCCACTAAAATCATATGTTTCAACAGAAAAATACCTTTTTCTATAGGAATGATTAAAATTAGTCTCTCAAGTATTTGCAAATCTTTATTAATCTTAAAATTAAAATATTACATCAGAGCATTCCCTCATAAGGGATCCATATATTTCAGCAACTACAGTCAATATTACATAGTACATGTGTATTACACTTGACAATTCACCATATATCCACAGTATAATATATCTTTCTACACTGCTGGCAGGATTTCACTGGCTATAGATATAGATAATGGGCAGAAATAATCACCAAACACTCATACAGTGTGTTAGTTAGCCACTATCCTCACTCTCACTGAGGCTAAGGCACTCACTCCGATATCACTAATTAGTTATGAGCGTCCTTGGTGCCACTGCCCTATTTCCCGATCCGTACTATATAATCCCGAATCCTTAGAAAAGTCACCATGTACCTGATATCACTGTGCTGAGAATATGGTCCCTTCTCCCCTACGTCCGTTTCGCAACCTCGCTTCTTCCGGGGGGCGTGGTATCAATGCGTATCTGTGGGCTATTTATATAGCCCCCATCCAATCAGTTAATGCCACGTCATACATCGTACGCGCACTCCTCCATTAATGGCGCTGCCCAATCGCATCGCGTTCTCATAGCTCCGCCCACCCGCGGCCTGACGTGCATTGCACCATCAGACACGCCGCAAGTGAAGGCATGCTCGGAACGTCACCCGCGATTATAGGCATGCGCACTAGAGGTCTGCGCGCCGATATACTGAATTCTTATGTTGTTATAGCAACCATCGTATAAAACATCACGTGATGACCTCCCGACGCCTCTATATCACTGATTCTTAATTAGTTACTCACAATTCATTCATTCTGTGCAATGCAAGTGCATACTTAGGAACCCTATATACAAATTATCAACTCCATATTAAATCTTCATAATTATAATCCATATCTAAAATCTATCAAATGGATATATATTAAAATACCTAACCATCGTGAATATTATACATAAATATATTATATCTATAAATGTGTGGGATAATCCCAACCATCCCACATATATATATATAGATATCCTACGTGGGAATATCAATAAATATACAGTGTTAATTAATACCATTATATAATTACCCCATAAATCCCATGATATACATCCATTAAAATTATTAAGCCCGAACAGTATTTGTTCAGGGATATTAAAGTGTACAGTGCATATTACCAAATTACATATTACAAAATTATCGATAACATATTACATTTCATACATTCCTATACTCATATATCCAGTATTAAATCAATTTCCATTCTTAGATTCTTCTATTATTCCGTCAGTGATAATTCATCAATTTCAGCCGAATAGGTCATCAAAAATACGTGATGGATAAAATTCATATATTCTAAAAAATATATAAAATATCAGTTAGACATAGCATAATAATTAATTATCATCAATCCACAGTCATACCCATTGATAACTCATGACATCAACTATCTTGCTATAAAAATGCGCCAAAACCAAAACTTTCATTTAACCCCTTAGGGGCCATAGTTCCCAGCCTATAAATCCAGCGACTTTCTACTTGTGCCAATTTTTGGCTCAAATTTCCCCCTCTAAGACCCAAATCCACTTGATCAATTGCTTTGATCTTCAACAGGTTAGGATTACTTTGATGATATTGTTTAAAATGCCTAGGTAATGTTTTCAGTTGAGACAGGTCATCCTCTTTTTTAGCTTTTTCTATTGCAAGGCAATGCTCTCTAACTCTCACCTTTACTTCCCTTGTCGTCAACCCTACATACAACTTTTGGCACGGACATTCTCCTATATAGATCACTCCTTTTGAAGAGCAAGTTAGATATTTCCAGATCTTATACGTTTTGGATCCCTCTTGATTATGGAAATTTTTAGTCTTCACTAAATTGGCACAAGCTTTACATAAGCCACATGGATAAAAGCCATTAAAATTCTTTGTTGCTATTGCTTTTGTACCTGAATTCTTTCCGGGATTGTAGTGACTATGCACCAATAGGTCCTTAAGATTATGTGCACGTCGAGCTACCAAGGATGGCTTTTCTGGTAGAACCTGTCTAAGAGTTGGATCCGTATATAGCACAGACCAGTGTGCCAATAGAATTTTTCTCAATTCATCCCATCTGTTGTTGTATGTGGTAATATAACGTACCTTATTATCATTCAGGTTCCTCCTCTTCTCTTTAGGGTAAAGCAACTCATTCCTGGTAGTTTCCATAGCTCGATTGTATCCCCGCTTTATACTCTGATGGCCATAGCCACGTGCCTTAAATCTTTCTTTTAAATCCAAAGATTGACGCTGGAATGATTCATCTTTGGAACATAATCTCTTCATCCGTAAAAATTGACTAATGGGTATACCACTAATCATAGAAGGAGGATGGGCGGAATCTGCAATAGAAAGGAATTGGTTGAGGTAGGTTTTCTATATATTTCTGTTGCAATCTCCCCATTTGGTAAAACATCAATCATTAGATCAAGAAAGTCGATTTTTCTCCCATATTTAAAGGTCAGTTTGATGTTCATTTCATTTTGATTTAGATTATTAATCAGGGATTCCAAATCTGCAATACTACCCTCCCAAATAAATAGCACGTCGTCTATATACCTCATCCATTGATGTACCTTTTCCATACCTGGGATAGCTTCATTCAAGAATATTTCTCTTTCCCACAAACCTAAAAATAGGTTTGCGTAACTTGGGGCACATGAGGCCCCCATGGCCACGCCCTGTTTTTGCAAAAAGGTCTTTCCACAAAATACAAAGAAATTGTGTGTTAACACAAATTCCATTAATATTAGGAGGAGATTAATCATGTCGGGTTCCAGATCAGTTGTCATGAGAAACCATCTGATGGCTTTCAAACCATCAGTATGGCGGATAGAGGTATAAAGCGACTCTATGTCTGCTGTAACCAAGGTCATTCCTTCCTCAATATGTATTTGATCTAATTTCTGTAGGACTGATGTAGTATCCTTTACAAAGGAAGGTAACGACATCACTAGGGCTTCAGATAGTAATCCAAAATTAAACAAATTGGCTCACATAGATTTTGATTCCCCGAAACAATCGGCCTACCTGGTGGATCCAAGGCATTTTTATGAATCTTGGGGATCAAATAGAAAGTTGCAATTCTTGGCTCATATTTTTTCATAAAATCCAGCAACTTCTTAGGAATGACGTTTCCATCAACAGCCTCTTCTATAATCGTCAACAGTTCATTCTTAAAGACAGAAAGGGGGTTACCATACAATTTCCTATAACAGGTTTCATCATTCAGGAGATTGTAAGCTTGCTTTTCATACAACGGACATGGCCATACAACCACGTTACCCCCTTTATCGGCCTGTTTAATTACAACATCATCCCATTTTCTTATTTCCTCCAAGGCCTTCATCTCACCAGGAGTCAAATTCTTTTTCCCTCTAAATCGATCTAATTTTTCAATATCCTGCGTGACTAATTTTGTAAAAACATCAACTGCAGGACATAAACTTATAGCTGGAAATTTTTTTGATCTACCACATAGATGTTCGGGAAATTTTTTTACCTTAGTATCTTCATTTTCATGTTCAAGGGATTGTAAAATTTCAACAGCTTCCAATTCTTCTTTAGACAAATCAGTTCGGTTTGACCCAGTTTTTATATGGATCTTCTTCAGGATTATTTTGCGGGCGAAAAGATGGAGATCCTTTATTGCCGTGAACGGGTCTATATTACAAGAGGGGGAAAAAGTTAGTCCTTTCTCCAATACTTTAAGCTGTTCTATTGTTAGAGTATGATCTGATAAATTTATTACCCTTCTTTGGTCGTCACCAGGACCATCACTTCTGTCTGGGATGTTCTTCCTCTTTCGACCATATACCCTCTTGAATCTAGGCTGTCTCAGATCCCGTTCAACGTCTGTGTCCACTGTCGTAGTTGAACTTACTGACATACTTCTCTTAGGCAGATCATTTTGTACTATATTGCGGTTTTGCCATCTAAAAATTTGGTTGTTTTCATAATCCGCAAGATCCCTTCTGAATTTCCTCTGTTTACCTGAACTGATGTCTTGTTCCCATTTTTGCAAATCCTTATCCATCTCTTCTAACCACTTTTGAACAATATCTGGTGATGAATCCTTTTTAATCAAATCCATTGTTCTTTCCAATTGTTCATCTAACTTAGATAAACTAATTGTGTTTTTTTCTATAATGATCTTAATAAAGTCCAAAGAACAATTGGCGGCTGTCATCATCCATTTCTTAACCAAATCATCCTCCTCCATTTCAAAAGTGGGAAAAATGTTAACCCTCAATCCTCTTGGTACAATTTTTTGATTCACATAGCTTTCCAAGGAAGTCTTGGTCCACCAAATTTTGGTTTTTTTGTATAGATTATTCTTATATTGACGCATTAATTCTCTCACAGATGCTGCAGTGTCATGCGATACACCAGAGGTACCTGCTCTGAATAAGTCTACGGCCTTAGTACGCCAAGACAATTCACGTGCCTTAAAATCCATATCAATTATTAACACCGTACAGGTGGGACAATCTGTAATAAAACAGAATAAAACAACTAAAACCAGAGTCCCTATGAAAATAGTCACTCCACTAAAATCATATGTTTCAACAGAAAAATGCCTTTTTCTATAGGAATGATTAAAATTAGTCTCTCAAGTAATTACAAATCTTTATTAATCTTCTTTACAAAATTAAAATATTACATCAGAGCATTCCCTCATAAGGGATCCATATATTTCAGCAACTACAGTCAATATTACATAGTACATGTGTATTACACTTAACAATTCACCATATAGCCACAGTATAATATATCTTTCTACACTGCTACGCATTGATACCACGCCCCCCGGAAGAAGCGAGGTTGCGAAACGGACGTAGGGGAGAAGGGACCATATTCTCAGCACAGTGATATCAGGTACATGGTGACTTTTCTAAGGATTCGGGATTATATAGTACGGATCGGGAAATAGGGCAGTGGCACCAAGGACGCTCATAACTAATTAGTGATATCGGAGTGAGTGCCTTAGCCTCGTGAGAGTGAGGATAGTGGCTAACTAATACACTGTATGAGTGTTTGGTGATTATTTCTGCCCATTATCTATATCTATAGCCTGTGAATCCTGCCAGCAGTGTAGAAAGATATATTATACTGTGGCTATATGGTGAATTGTTAAGTGTAATACACATGTACTATGTAATATTGACTGTAGTTGCTGAAATATATGGATCCCTTATGAGGGAATGCTCTGATGTAATATTTTAATTTTGTAAAGAAGATTAATAAAGATTTGTAATTACTTGAGAGACTAATTTTAATCATTCCTATAGAAAAAGGCATTTTTCTGTTGAAACATATGATTTTAGTGGAGTGACTATTTTCATAGGGACTCTGGTTTTAGTTGTTTTATTCTGTTTTATTACAGATTGTCCCACCTGTACGGTGTTAATAATTGATATGGATTTTAAGGCACGTGAATTGTCTTGGCGTACTAAGGCCGTAGACTTATTCAGAGCAGGTACCTCTGGTGTATCGCATGACACTGCAGCATCTGTGAGAGAATTAATGCGTCAATATAAGAATAACACTGGTCAACAGCATTTTTGGTGCCAAAGATATTTCATTGAATTTAGGGTAACTTTGGGGTGCTGATTCTGAATATGTCATCAGTTTTGCCAGATTGGCTCAAGTTTTTGAGATTTTTCGTAAAATGTGTTAAAAAAAAGACGTTTTTTGCTACTTTTTAACGAAGTCTGTTATGTTTATTCTATGTTTTGTCAGTGTATATTCACCACAAATGTAACAGAATGAGTCTGGATCGTTAAGACAACTTCTTCTTGATGAGTTCATGCTTTTCACTGGACAACAGACAACAAACATAAAGTTAGTGCAAAAATCAAGCTATGAACAAACTTTTAGAACACTAATTAACACAAAACTATATTGAGAACTGCTCAGTTCAAGTACTAATCCAAAGAAATTAATGAGATGATGCGTCGCATTTACCAACAAGTGCTATAAATAAGATACCAAAAATCTCAAAAACTTGAGCCAATCTGGCAAAACTGATAGCATATTCAGAATCAGCACCCCAAAAATACCCCAAATTCATTAAAATATTTTGGGCACCAGAAAAAAAAATTTTTTTTGTTGACCTGTGTAATCTATACAAAAAAACCAAAATTTGGTGGACCAAGACTTCCTTGGAAAGCTATGTGAATCAAAAAATTGTACCAAGAGGATTGAGTGTTAACATTTTTCCCACTTTTGAAATGGAGGAGGATGATTTGGTTAAGAAATGGATGATGACAGCCGCCAATTGTTCTTTGGACTTTATTAAGATCATTATAGAAAAAAACACAATTAGTTTATCTAAGTTAGATGAACAATTGGAAAGAACAATGGATTTGATTAAAAAGGATTCATCACCAGATATTGTTCAAAAGTGGTTAGAAGAGATGGATAAGGATCTGCAAAAATGGGAACAAGACATCAGTTCAGGTAAACAGAGGAAATTCAGAAGGGATCTTGCGGATTATGAAAACAACCGAATTTTTAGATGGCAAAACCGCAATGTAGTACAAAATGATCTGCCTAAGAGAAGTATGTCAGTAAGTTCAACTACGACAGTGGACACAGACGTTGAACGGGATCTGAGACAGCCTAGATTCAAGAGGGTATATGGTCGAAAGAGGAAGAACATCCCAGACAGAAGTGATGGTCCTGGTGACGACCAAAGAAGGGTAATAAATTTATCAGATCATACTCTAACAATAGAACAGCTTAAAGTATTGGAGAAAGGACTAACTTTTTCCCCCTCTTGTAATATAGACCCGTTCACGGCAATAAAGGATCTCCATCTTTTCGCCCGCAAAATAATCCTGAAGAAGATCCATATAAAAACTGGGTCAAACCGAACTGATTTGTCTAAAGAAGAATTGGAAGCTGTTGAAATTTTACAATCCCTTGAACATGAAAATGAAGATACTAAGGTAAAAAAATTTCCCGAACATCTATGTGGTAGATCAAAAAAATTTCCAGCTATAAGTTTATGTCCTGCAGTTGATGTTTTTACAAAATTAGTCACGCAGGATATTGAAAAATTAGATCGATTTAGAGGGAAAAAGAATTTGACTCCTGGTGAGATGAAGGCCTTGGAGGAAATAAGAAAATGGGATGATGTTGTAATTAAACAGGCCGATAAAGGGGGTAACGTGGTTGTATGGCCATGTCCGTTGTATGAAAAGCAAGCTTACAATCTCCTGAATGATGAAACCTGTTATAGGAAATTGTATGGTAACCCCCTTTCTGTCTTTAAGAATGAACTGTTGACGATTATAGAAGAGGCTGTTGATGGAAACGTCATTCCTAAGAAGTTGCTGGATTTTATGAAAAAATATGAGCCAAGAATTGCAACTTTCTATTTGATCCCCAAGATTCATAAAAATGCCTTGGATCCACCAGGTAGGCCGATTGTTTCGGGGAATCAAAATCTATGTGAGCCAATTTGTTTAATTTTGGATTACTATCTGAAGCCCTTAGTGATGTCTTTACCTTCCTTTGTAAAGGATACTACATCAGTCCTACAGAAATTGATCAAATACATATTGAGGAAGGAATGACCTTGGTTACAGCAGACATAGAGTCGCTTTATACCTCTATCCGCCATACTGATGGTTTGAAAGCCATCAGATGGTTTCTCATGACAACTGATCTGGAACCCGACATGATTAATCTCCTCCTAATATTAATGGAATTTGTGTTAACACACAATTTCTTTGTATTTTGTGGAAAGACCTTTTTGCAAAAACAGGGCGTGGCCATGGGGGCCTCATGTGCCCCAAGTTACGCAAACCTATTTTTAGGTTTATGGGAAAGAGAAATATTCTTGAATGAAGGTATCCCAGGTATGGATAAGGTACATCAATGGATGAGGTATATAGACGACGTGCTATTTATTTGGGAGGGTAGTATTGCAGATTTGGAATCCCTGATTAATAATCTAAATCAAAATGAAATGAACATCAAACTGACCTTTAAATATGGGAGAAAAATCGATTTTCTTGATCTAATGATTGATGTTTTACCAAATGGGGAGATTGCAACAGAAATATATAGAAAACCTACCTCAACCAATTCCTTTCTATGTGCAGATTCCGCCCATCCTCCTTCTATGATTAGTGGTATACCCATTAGTCAATTTTTACGGATGAAAAGATTATGTTCCAAAGATGAATCATTCCAGCGTCAATCTTGGATTTAAAAGAAAGATTTAAGGCACGTGGCTACGGCCATCGAGATATAAAGCGGGGATACAATCGAGCTATGGAAACTACCAGGAATGAGTTGCTTTACCCTAAAGAGAAGAGGAGGAACCTGAATGATAATAAGGTACGTTATATTACCACATACAACAACAGATGGGATGAATTGAGAAAAATTCTATTGGCACACTGGTCTGTGCTATATACGGATCCAACTCTTAGACAGGTTCTACCAGAAAAGCCATCCTTGGTAGCTCGACGGCACATAATCTTAAGGACCTATTGGTGCATAGTCACTACAATCCCGGAAAGAATTCAGGTACAAAAGTAATAGCAACAAAGAATTTTAATGGCTTTTATCCATGTGGCTTATGTAAAGCTTGTGCCAATTTAGTGAAGACTAAGAATTTCCACAATCAAGAGGGATCCAAAACGTATAAGATCTGGAAATATCTAACTTGCTCTTCAAAAGGAGTGATCTATATAGGAGAATGTCCGTGCCAAAAGTTGTATGTAGGGTTGACGACAAGGGAAGTAAAGGTGAGAGTTAGAGAGCATTGCCTTGCAATAGAAAAAGCTAAAAAAGAGGATGACCTGTCTCAACTGAAAACATTACCTAGGCATTTTAAACAATATCATCAAAGTAATCCTAACCTATTGAAGATCAAAGCAATTGATCAAGTGGATTTGGGTCTTAGAGGGGGAAACTTGAGCCAAAAATTGGCACAAGTAGAAAGTCGCTGGATTTATAGGCTGGGAACTATGGCCCCTAAGGGGTTAAATGAAAGTTTTGGTTTTGGCGCATTTTTATAGCAAGGATAGTTGATGTCATGAGTTATCAATGGGTATTACTGTGGATTGATGATAATTAATTAAATATTATGCTATGTCTAACTGATATTTTATATATTTTTTAGAATATATGAATTTTATCCATCACGTATTTTCGATGACCTATTCGGCTGAAATTGATGAATTATCACTGACGGAATAATAGAAGAATCTAAGAATGGAAATTTATTTAACACTTGATATATGAGTATAGGAATGTATGAAATGTAATATGTTATGTTAATTTTGTAATATGTAATTTGGTAATATGCACTATACACTTTAATATCCCTGAACAATATTGTTCGGGCTTAATAATTTTAATGGATGTATATCATGGGATTTATGGGGTAATTATATAATGGTATTAATTAACACTGTATATTTATTGATATTCCCACGTAGGATTTTCTATATAATATATGTGGGATGGTTGGGATAATTTATATCCCACACATATATAGATATAATATATTTATGTATAATATTCACGATGGTTAGGTATTTTAAATATATCCATTTGATAGTTTTTAGATATGGATTATAATTATGAAGATTTAATATGGAGTTGATAATTTGTATATAGGGTTCCTAATATGCACTTGCATTGCACAGAATGAATGAATTGCAAGTAACTAATTAAGAATCAGTGATATAGAGGCGTCGGAGGTCATCACGTGATGTTTTATACGATGGTTGCTATAACAACATAAGAATTCAGTATATCGGCGCGCAGACCTCTAGTGCGCATGCCTATAATGCGGGTGACGTTCCGAGCACGCCTTCACTTGCGGCGCCTCTGATGGTGCAATGCACGTCAGGCCGCGGGTGGGCGGAGCTACGAGAAGCGCGATGCGATTGGGCAGCGCCATTAATGGAGGAGTGCGCGTACGATGTATGACGTGGCATTAACTGATTGGATGGGGGCTATATAAATAGCCCACAGATACGCATTGATACCACGCCCCCCGGAAGAAGCGAGGTTGCGAAACGGACGTAGGGGAGAAGGGACCATATTCTCAGCACAGTGATATCAGGTACATGATGACTTTTCTAAGGATTCGGGATTATATAGTACGGATCGGGAAATAGGGCAGTGGCACCAAGGACGCTCATAACTAATTAGTGATATCGGAGTGAGTGCCTTAGCCTCAGTGAGAGTGAGGATAGTGGCTAACTAACACACTGTATGAGTGTTTGGTGATTATTTCTGCCCATTATCTATATCTATAGCCAGTGAAATCCTGCCAGCAGTGTAGAAAGATATATTATACTGTGGATATATGGTGAATTGTCAAGTGTAATACACATGTACTATGTAATATTGACTGTAGTTGCTGAAATATATGGATCCCTTATGAGGGAATGCTCTGATGTAATATTTTAATTTTAAGATTAATAAAGATTTGCAAATACTTGAGAGACTAATTTTAATCATTCCTATAGAAAAAGGTATTTTTCTGTTGAAACAAATAGATAAATTAGACAGGAGTGGACCAAACATTCCAGAAGTTTAAAAATGAAAGGGAGTTTAGAGACAGATATATAGTCAGCTGCACACTTCTGGTCAAGAAAAGGTTTTTAGAAATGTGCGAACCCACGGATGTTCGGATTCGGCGGATCCGGATGAACTTTAAACCTAGTCTGGGTTCAGGACTGAACTTGACCCGGACTTGAGCCTGAAACCTGAACCCCATATAAGTCTATGGGGAACTGAAGGCTAGGGGGCAGTAAAAGAAAGTAAAATAGTGATTAAAGCAGGAGAATAACCATATTTTTCGAACCATAAGACAGTTTTTTCCTGAAAATTTGGGAGGAAAGTGTGGGTGCGTACTATGGTCCGAATGTAACTGTGGGGAGCAGGCAGCAGTGAGCTGGGAGCACGGGGAGGCAGTAAAATGTCCCTGCTGCAGGAATCTCATACTGGGGAAACCACATGCTCCGGATGATTAAAGTGAAGGAATATTTATTAGCCGCCCCGCCCACCTGTCAGTGCTAGTAGGGGAGCAGGGAGAATATTCCTTCACTTAAACATCGGACACACTTGGTCGCCCCAGCCCTGCATTCCTGCAGCGGCTGAGGAGATTGTGTGTCCGGTGGGGAAAGAAGCGGCAAGAGCAGGATGCCACAGGAGGGACAGTCATGTCTGGCCCTTAGGGACTGTGGAAAACTGCAGTCACAATGCCAGGCACGGTATATCTGACATGCTGAGTGCCAAGTGTTCCGTCATTGTAAGGCCTTTGTTGACGTAATGAAAAGGGCGGACTGGAGCATCAAATGACCACAGCCATTCCTCTTCATTACGTCACCACAGGTCCTGCAGACACTGCACTACAAACTAGGCAGCTTTCTCTTACAGGACCTGTGGTGCGGTAATAAGAAGGAAGGCTCTGTGCGGTCATGTGATGCTCCAGCCCTTTATTACATCACCACAGGTCCTGTAAACTGTAGAGAAATAGATACCTCTGGGTGTCTAGCATGGCTGCAGAACCTGCAGTGATGTAAGCCTGTACAAGTAAGAATTAATGAAAAGTTTATTAATTACAGCACATAAAGAAGCACTCTACCATCCCTGTGGTGAATAACTCCCAGCATGCCATAGGATCTGCAGGACATGCTGGGAGTTATATTTCTCTCAAAGGATCTTAAAGCAGCACTCCAGTGTTATTTTTCAGCACTGGAAAGGTGCTTTAAATATAAGCCTTGTGCCCCCATTGGTATTCTCACCCTCCAGCGTCTTCATTTAGTACTTTACTAACACCACTCCAGACCTGCAGCACCAACTTCAGTCCATAGCTTCCAGCATAATAATATACTATTACATATAATATCATCTACTATATAATCTCCTAATAGTGTCCGTCTGACGCCGAAATAGCGCGCCAGAGCTCATTGGCTGCCGCTAGCAGCGGCAACCAATGAGCGCCGCGTATGCAAAAAGCCGCGCACATTCAAAATTAGAAGATTATATAGTAGCTGTAACCTGGCAACAGCGACACATAGCGAAGCTGTCGCCAGGCTACATGTACGGCCGCGGTGACCCCCGGCCTGCCTCCCTCCTCACCTCGCTTCCCTGCCTCACTCCTCGCCTCCTCATCTCCCTGCTTCCCTCCTCACCTTCCTGCCTCACTCCTCGCCTCCCTGCCTCCCTCCTCCCTTCCTCCTCCACGCCTCCCGCTGTTCTCACCCGTCTTCTTTATGTACAGCAGTCATGTGACAGGGCAGGCTGATGTGATGTCACACAGCCCGCCCTGTCACATTTCACTTTACACAGTGCGACGCTGCGGGTGAGAACAGAGGGGGCAAGGGGATCCTGCCCCCCGCAGCCATCCTGCCCCCCACCACAGCCATACTGCCCACCCCCGCAGCAATCCTGCCCCCCCCCCAGCCATCTTGCCCCTGGCGCCATCCTGCCCCCCCACCCCGCAGCCATTCTGCTTACCCCCGCAGCCATCCTCCCCCCGGCTCCATCCTGCCACCCCCCCGCTGCATCCTGCACCCCCCGGCTCCATCCTGCCCCCCTTCCCGACTCAATCCTGCGTCCCCCTGGCATCATCCTGCCCCCCCCCATCATCCTGCCCCACTCCATCCTTGCCCCCCCGCTCCTCCTCCCCGGCTCCATCCTGTCCCCCTTCCCGGCTCCATCCTGTCCCCCTTCCTGGCTCCATCCTGCCCCCTCGCGTCCATCCTGCCCCGCTCGCTCCTTCCTGCCCCGCTCACTCCATCCTGCCCCGCTCGCTCCGTCCTGGCCCTCTTTGCTCCATCCTGCCCTGCACGCTCCATGCTGCCCCGCTCGCTCCATCCTGCCCCCACCGCATCCATCCTGCCCCCCCGGTTCCATCCTGCCCCCCCGCTCATCCTGCCCCTCCCACTCCATCCTGCCCCCCCCGCTCCATCCTGCCCCCCTCTGGCTCCATCCTGCCCCGCTCACTCCTTCCTGCCCTGCTCGCTCCTTCCTGCCCCGCTCGCTCCGTCCTTCCCCTCTCGCTCGTCCTGCCCCGCTCGCTCCATCCTACATTGCTCTCTCCTTCCCGCACCGCACGCTCTGTCCTGTCCACTCGCTCTGTCCTGCCCAGCTCGGTCCGTCCTACCCCTGCTCTCTCTTTCCTGCCCCACTTGCTCCGTTCAGCCCCGCTTGCTCCTTCCTGCCCCGCTCGCTCCGTCCCGCCCCCCCAGCTCCGTCTTGCCCCGCTCGCTCTGTCCTGCCCCCGCTCGCTCCGTCCTGCCCCCACGCTCACTCCGTCCTGCCCAGCTCGCTTCTTCCTGCCCCGCTCGCTCCGTCTTGCCCTGCTCGCTCCGTCCTGCCCCGCTCGCTCTATCCTGGCACTCTCTCTCCATCCTGCGCTGCACACTCTATCCTGCCCCCCACATCCATCCTGCCCCCCCACATCCATCCTGCCCCCCCGCATCCATCCAGCCCCGCCGCATCCATCCTGCTCCACCGACTTCATCCTGCCATCCTGCCCCCCCGCCACCATCCGGCCCCACGGCTTCATCCCTGCCCCCTGGCTCCATGCCCTGTTAGCTCCATCCTGCCCATCCGCCTCCATCCCGTCCCCCTTGCTCCATGCCCTGCCGGCTCTATACTGCCCCCCGCCCCATCCTGCTCCCCCGGGCCCATCCTGTCCCCCCCCCGCATCCATCCTGCCCCCTTGCACATCCTGCCGCAATCATTCTGCCCCCCGCATTCATCCTGCCCCCTCATCACTGCCCCGCATCCATCCTGCCCCTCTCGCATCCATCCGCCCCCCATACCATCCCGCCCCGATCCATCCTGCCCCCCTCCGCATCTATCCTGCCCCCCTCAAAACCATCCTGCCCCGCTCGCTCCATCCTTCCCCTGCCTCTATCCTGCCCCCCCCGCCTCCATCCTGCACCTTCGGCTCCATCCTGCCCTGCTCGCTCCATCCTGCCCCCCCCCCGCCACCATCCTGCCTCCTCCCACCATCCTGCCATTCCCCCCCATCACCATCCTGCCCCCTGCTCCATCCTGCTCCCCTGTCAGTTAGCGGTCATGTGACCGATCAGCTGATCAGTTTCCCAGGCAACAACAGGTTCTAAAGGCCCATAGGACCTAGAAGACGGAGGTGGAGCGAGCCGGAGGACAGGTGAGTATCCTCACTGAAAATCTTTTTATTTTTACTTTTACTGTAGAGGAACGGAGGCCAGGAGGAGCGGGGAGGGGCCGCGGGGAGCGGAGGTATCGCCATATACAGTGTTGGCCAAAAGTATTGACACCTCTGCAATTCTGTCACATAATACTCAGTTTCTTCCTGAAAATGATTGCAATCACAAATTCTTTGGTATTATTATCTTCATTTAATTTGTCTTAAATGAAAAAACACAAAAGAGAATGAAGCAAAAAGCAAAACATTGATCATTTCACACAAAACTCCAAAAATGGGCCAGACAAAAGTATTGGCACCCTCAGCCTAATACTTGGTTGCACAACCTAAAGACAAATTAACTGCGATCAACCGCTTCCGGTAACCATCAATGAGTTTCTTACAATGCTCTGCTGGAATTTGTAGACCATTCTTCTTTGGCAAACTGCTCCAGGTCCCTGATATTTGAAGGGTGCCTTCTCCAAACTGCCATTTTTAGATCTCTCCACAGGTGTTCTATGGGATTCAGGTCTGGACTCATTGCTGGCCACCTTAGAAGTCTCCAGTGCTTTCTCTCAACCATTTTCTAGTGCTTTTTGAAGTGTGTTTTGGGTCATTGTCCTGCTGGAAGACCCATGACCTCTGAGGGAGACCCAGCTTTCTCACACTGGGCCCTAAATTATGCTGCAAAATTTGTTGGTAGCCTTCAGACTTCATAATGCCATGCACACGGTCAAGCAGTCCAGTGCCAGAGGCAGCAAAGCAAAACCAAAACATCAGGGAACCTCCGCCATGTTTGACTGTAGGGACCATGTTCTTTTCTTTGAATGCCTCTTTTTTTCTCCTGTAAACTCTATGTTGATGCCTTTGCCTAAAAAGAGAGAACATTGTTCCAAAATGTTTTAGGCTTTCTCAGGTAAGTTTTGGCACACTCCAGCCTGGCTTTTTTATGTCTCGGGGTATGAAGTGGGGTCTTCCTACATACAGTCCCTTTTCATTCAGACGCCAAAGGATAGTAGGGTTAACACTGTTGACACTGATGTACCCTCGGACTGCAGGGCAGCTTGAACTTGTTTGGATGTTAATCGAGGTTCTTTATCCACCATCCGCACAATCTTGCGTTGAAATCTCTTGCCAATTTTTCTTTTCCATCCACATCTAGGGAGATTAGCCACAGTGCCATGGCCTTTAAACTTCTTGATGAAACTGTGCACGGTAGACACAGGAACATTCAGGTCTTTGGAGATGGACTTGTAGCCTTGAGATTGCTCATGCTTCCTCACAATTTGGTTTATCAAGTCCTCAGACAGTTCTTTGGTCTTCTTTCTTTTCTCCATGCTCAATGTGGTACACACAAGGACACAGGACAGAGGTTGAGTCAACTTTAATCCATTTCAACTGGCTGCAAGTGTGATTTAGTTATCGCCAACACCTGTTAGGTGCCACAGGTAAGTTACAGGTGCTGTTAATTACACAAATTAGAGAAGCATCACATGATTTTTCTAACAGTGCCAATACTTTTGTCCACCCCCTTTTTTATGTTTGGTGTGGAACTATATCCAATGTGGCTTTAGGACCAGCTTTTACTTCATTCTCTTTTGTGTTTTTTTCATTGAAGACAAATTAAATGAATATAATAATACCAAAGAATTTGTGATTGCAATCATTTTCAGGAAGAAACTGAGTATTATCTGACAGAATTGCAGGGGTGTCAATACTTTTGGCCAACACTGTACCATAGTGCTGCTATACATGTACTATAATGTACTGCCATATACCATAGAGCTACTATACATGTACTGTAATGTACGGCCATATACTATAGTGCTGCTATACATGTGCTGTAATGTACCACGCATATACCATAGCGCTGCTATACATGTACTGTAATGTACGGCCATATACTATAGCGCTGCTATACATGAGCTGTAATGTACTTATGTTCTCAGGTCTGGAGGCGCTGCATCCAAGATGCAGTGTCTCCTGATCGTGTGAACATACCCTTAAGCCCCCATCACACGGGGCCACATCGGTGGCCTATCGGCGCCGACATCGCCCCTACGTCGCCTCATGTAAAGGAGCGATGTCGGCAGTACCGGGTGGTCGCCTGGTTTCAGAGCAGTGCTCTTACACAGGCAACCATCATGGGGTGATGTGTGCACATCACCCCATGTAACCGGGCACCAGCAACCTGTCAGGCGATGGGAGCCCTAGGCTCCCATTGTCCTGCATCACCGCTGGGGTTTCCAGACACCCCGGCAGCGATGCCGCCTGACAGCTCGCTGGCGAGGGGCTCGAGGTGTCGCCCTGTGTATACAGGGGACGGCGACCCTGGCGGGGCGCCAAAAACGTGCGCGCACCCGCCAGTCGCCGCCGACATCCCCAGCCTTGTGGCCTGGTATGACGGGGCCCTTATAGTCATGTATAGTGGGTGCTGCATCAAGTAGAAAAAGCCAAGAATAACCAAGAAAAAAGAAAAGACAGTACTTAAAAGATGCCCAACAGAAAAGAGAGTAGGTATCTAAAAAAAAATCAAACTTTATTATACATTAAAAAATATATAAAACATAATATGATCACACTCCCTATCACCCCAATAGGCAATTGCAGAAACAGTCTTTTTCATTCCAGCACACAGATCAGGTATAGGTATCTTTCATTGCTCATTTATTGTTATTTTGGTCATTTTTATTGTCTTGTATTTATAAGTCTTGGCCTTCCATAAAATTCTATGAGCTCTAATGCTCTGGCACCTATCAGTGCTGCTGCTTTATTGTATTGTCCTGTGTTTCTGCAGTTGCCTATAGGGGTTATAGGGAGTGTCATCATATTTTGTTTTTAATTGTTCTTAATTGTTCTTATATATTCCTTTGATATATAATAAAGTTTGATATTTTTTTTTTAGATAATACTACCTACCTATTTTCTTGTGTGAACATGTCTTTAAATGCTGTCTTTTCTTTTTTTTCTTGGTTATGCGTGTGTATGTGCATGCATGTGTGTATGTGGTTATCTGCAGGTGTGTCTGCATCAGGGGCGTAACTACAACAGGTGCAGGGGTTGTGATCGCACCCGGGCCCTGCAGCCTAGGGGGGCCCCATAAGTCCCTTCGGCCTATAAAAAAAGACTAATGCTATTAAAGATTTGCAATAATTGGGGGCCCCGTTGGAGCTTTTGCATCGGGGCCCCTGGGTCTGAAGTTACGCCACTGGTCTGCATGTCCTTGTACTGTATGTGTACAGGTCTGAAATGTGTGCGTGCATATCTGCTTATATAGAATTGTATGTATTTTTTTTTATAAAATGTGTGTACGTCAGGGGGATATCTGGGGGATGGCAGGGGCACTGTCACATTTGGCGAGATAGTATGGAGACAAGTGATTGGGTAAAGATGTGAGGCGGTAGTATGAAGGTAAAAGAGAGAGGGCTTTGGATGGAAGGATATTGTGAGGGCACAGCAAGGAAAGGATAATATGTCATGGAGGGGGAGTGTGTTGAGGGGCACATTATAGAGACTGGGCAGTATGGGGGAGCACAGTGTGAGAGGACAATGTGAAGAGTGGCCTCAGTATAGAAAGGAGAGAGTAGCGTGGAGGGGATGTACCAAAAGAGGGAGTGTGTGTGCATCATATTTTGTGCAGGGAAAACAGTAAGGGGCAATTATGTATTCTGGGGCACAGCGAAGGGCAGACTTTTTAATTCAGAAACATAATCATTCTGCTATCTTTAAGGACATCATGCCGGGATGTGCTGTAAAGGCAGGAGAAGATGGAATTCTGCAGAGATAAGCTGTGGATGTGAAAAGTCATCATGGTGTCTGGACAAGATGAAGAAAAAGGAAAATAATGACTTTAAATGGAGAAGATGTCACCTATATAGTATCAGGATGTAAATATTTCTTTGTGATCCTTTCTGCATCTCATCAGTACTGTGGTTCCGCAGTCTGATAACTGATAACAACAACTCCCAGTACCTCCTTACCATTATTATGGACATACTGGCAGTTGAAGGTTCATGCAATACAATTGGATAATGGCCTGACCTGACATTACAATTGGCGTACCAAGTATGAATGGTGGTCCTAGTGGTAAAATTCATGTACAAATGGTGGTTGTAGTGATTTATTCATGTACTTATGGTAGTCCTGGTGATGTATTCATCTACTGTTGGTTGCTATGGTGATGTATTTCTGCACTGATGATGGTTCTTGTCATGTATTTCTGTACTAATCAGTTTTGTGATGCTGTATGTCTGTACCGTTGGTGGTTCTGATTATGTATTTCTTTACTGATAAGGGTAGTGATACTGTGCTTCTGTACTGATGTTTTTTTTGCACGCTGGTAGTTCTGGTGATGTATTCTTGTGCAGTTATTGGTTATGATCCTGTACATATAACAATCCAAAACATGTAAGATTTTGTGACATATAGCTATGTTAAAAAGTATTGAGCTATCGACAATATTAGTTACTACATTTTTATTTTTTAGGAGCATTAAAGGTATTGAAAAAGTTTGTGATGAAAGACTACAGACCTCTTAAATCTCATAGCGTGCGCACTGCACACGGTCATGATTCTCTGCTGCCTGCAGTGCAAACAGAAGGTCTCGCATGCTGACTAGACATGTGCTGTCTTGCAAGTGAGGCTATGTTTTGTCAAGATGTGTCCAGAAGTATGCCATTTGCTTGATTAATTTTTGTCGACAACATAGGAGAATCCTGATAGCATACGGTACGCGCTCTGTGAGAACTCACTTTCATTACAAACCTGGACAACTATTTTAAATATAACATTAGGCACCATAGCAAGTCCAATCCAAACAGTGTGTAATAGACTCACTGTCAGTTCTTGGTTCTACTTGCTGGTTTCAGCGATCATCACACAACTACTCATATGTAATTTTCATACTTAGGCTAGGGTCACACTTGGGAGCCTGAATCCAGTAATTGCATGCAATCCTGGATCCAGTTTTCCACTTGTCTGTTTGGAGGCATTTTTACTGGATCAGGTACCTGATCAGGTACCTGATGGTACCTATATGTACCATCAGGTACTGGATCAGGTTCCTATAGGGTCCCATGTTAAAAAACTGATCAGGTTTTGCTAAAAGGCCAAAAAATGTTGCAGACCCTATTATAACCTGACTTCTCAAAAACTGGATCCAGTATACAGATTGAACTTTGGCAAACAATTGTTAACATTGGAGTCTATGGGTCAGGTACCTGATCAGGTTTTCAGGATGAAAAACTGAATCCAGTAACTGGTTTGCAAACGCAAGTGTGACTCTAGCCTTAGTCATGCAACAACTTGCTTTCTTCTTGCTTCTCTCACTGAAGCTGGGGCTGTAATATTACACTGAACATTGGGTAGGGTCACATTGGAAATCTAAATTGCATTCACCGCATCCGGATCCGGATGCGGTGAATGCAATGCCGGTCACACACATTTTTTCTCAAAAATGTGTGCATAATACCGCACTGCGGTCACCGGATGGCTCAGGATGTGTAATCCTGAGCCATCCGGTAACTGCATAGGTTGCGGTTCCCGATCGGCAAAGTTAATAAAGATTTAATTTGAGTACAGAACTGACTGTTAGAGGTCTGTAGGGGGGCTTAGACCCCCCTACAGACCGGGCGGCCACTTCTATAGTGTTCTTCTCCAATTTTCCCTATGGCACGGGCTGATCTGAGCTCCGTGCATGTTATCAAAATATCCCCCCTCCCCCTATCACTATACAGGGGTGCATACACCCCTCTAGTACAGTACTGCTTTATTTATGTTATGAACACCAAGACTTGTCCCAATCGCAACATAAGTATATATTTACATGTTCCGTAGGCAGAGTCCACTGATGTCCATGGGCGGGGCTGTGTGCAGAAGCCTCCGCCCGCTCCTTCTTGATGCCCGCCCCCTCTGGCCGTAATCCAGTGTTGTGGGGGTGGCCGAGTCGTTAAAGGGGCGTGGCTAACCATGTGCCATCCGGTGACCGCAGTGCGGTCCCAGAAACGCTGCGAAAACTGCTGCCTGCATGATTTTAAACGCAGGCAGCAGTGCCGGATCCGGCCACCGGATGGCTTGTGAAGCCATCCGGTGTTTTGCATTGGATCCTATGGGGAGCGTTTCCTGGTCCGGTTTTGAGCTTTTTGGAAGCTCAAAACCGGATCAGGATTTTGTTCCAAAAACGGAAATGTGACCCTGGCCTTTGAAAATCACATATGAACGGTCAAATGACATTGGGTGTCACATGGCTCAGTGATCAGATCGTCTTAATTGCTGCTGTTCTAAGTAGATAAATATCCTTGTCAGTCACTGGCAGGGGCATTTAGTGCAATCGCCATTGCCTGCACTCAGCAGCTACCATCAGCCCCTTTGTTGCAAGTTGATGATGGATCGCCATGTCTTGCTGCCATGTTGGTCGTTCTTTGAAGCCCGTCCTGAGATTGGGCTCCTTGGATGATGGCACAATCAAAGTGTGGAAACATTAATACAGCGCTCTCACTTTTTAGTGATCGGTAACTATAATGTCTCCTTGTTTTGAACCTATGACAGGAAGCAAGTGGCGGCAAGGGAATAAACCTTAATTTTCTCCCTGTAGCCAAGGCTTTTCCAGTAAATCAGCTAACAAGGTTTAAAACACTATTTACTTGCAGATTAAACCTACAGCTGCAATAAATAGTGTTCCTGTATCTATGTCCCAGGACACTCGGTACTTAAGGCACCCTCCCTCTTAAGGAGGTGCCTGGGCAAAGTGTTTCTTCTGTTGATGCATGCTTGCTAGTTGTCAGGTCCTGTATCCGGTGCTAGGTCAAATGTAATTCAGGCAGCAAATTCTCAGAAGAATAATGAATTTCTGCTCCACTGCCCAATACCTCCAGACTCCCAGGCTTCCGGATAGATGGGAGGCAACCATCCAGGATTAGTATAAAAAGAATAATTCCGGTGCCACCGATGCGGTTTATGTCCTTTATTCAATATAAATTAGTGATACAGGTGCCCCCTAAGGGGAAAAACAATAGACGCGTTTCAGAGTAAAAACTCCTTAACGATTAAGGAGTTTTTACTCTGAAACACGTCTAGTGTTTTTCACCTTAGGGGGGCACCCGTATCACTATTTTTATTGCATAAAGGACATATACCGCATCGATGGCACCGGACTTATTCTTTTTATAGCAAATTCTCTGCCCAGACATGTGTTGCACAACAGTCAAAAACATTTTTCTTCTAGGCATTAGGTCCAATGTGTAAGCTCTCGAGAAGTACTCCAAATTACCAACTACTAGATATGTTATCCTGAATGATTTTTGCATTGCGAATCCTCCATGCATGTCACTTTTTTCCAGTGTCTTTCTTAGGCCAAAGACACACTATGCGAGATGCATCCAAGATATTCACATGAGTCTCACATGACTCACCCAGAACAGCCACTGAATCTCTGGAGAGGAGTGTGTCAGCTGCATAGAAACATATGCAGCTGACGCACTTATGTCCCGAAAGACGGCGGTCGTTCTAGGTTAATCATGCGAGAAACATGTAAGTATCTCGCATGCGTCTCACATAGTGTGTCCCCGGCCTTATACTGGAACGTTAACAGGCAGGACAAGTGAAGCTTTCATTTGTTCAAGGTTCTTTTATCACATTTTAGATGAGTTGTTGCTGCACTCTTAGTAAAATTTTAATAGGCCAATATTTTCTAGTAATGTTCGCCATTGTTCCAAGCATCCTCCATTTCTTCATCAGTTGTGACTCTCACTATGGTCGCTGGCCTTCAACAGCTTAGCAATTGCTTTGTATCTCTTTCCAGACTGTTAGATTTCAATGACTTTGCTTTGCATCTGTATATGAATCTTTTTCGAATGTGGGATCATGTGCTGCTTTTGAAACCTTCTAGCTGCTTCATCTCGCCAGGTAGCTTCAATTTAATAAATTCTAGAAGAAATAAAAAAGAAAGCAAATACTTTTTCACAGCACTGTATGCATAACTGTACTCGTTGCATATGTTCCTTGGGTTCTCCTATAAATGAAGGCTTATCCATGAGTCCCGGTCTAAACATAATTAAATATGTTTAAGATCATAAAAAGCAGAACATGCACCAAAGTACATTCTCTTGTGATAGTAAAGACAAATACTTAGAGTACATTTTTTCTTGTGATGGTAATGTTGTTTATGTCGAGCTTGATGAGGATCATACTGGAGTCAGATGCTCCAGATTATTACAGAGGTACATGGGAATAAGAGACACATGATTTAGATTTCTGGTATACAGAATTATACAGCTCATCATTCCTTATACAAGATATGGGGTCTCTGCACCAGCTCAATTCATTTTGTAGGATCTGGTAGAAAGTGGCATGGAAAACACTAAAGGTCACAAGATCCTGAATTGCCTACGTTTTGTGACTTTTCAAAGCTTTAACATGAGAATTCTGTCATGAAAGCTTTGACAAATTTGTCCCAATATTTGAACAGACCTTAAAGGGAATCTGTCAACCTTTTGATGTCCTTGAGTTATTTATATGGGCACACAGGTAGCATCGAGCTGAAATTAGCCATACCTGTATGCCTCCTGGATGATGTAACGTATTGGAAAAATCGTTTTTATATTTTCTATCTTCCGGGCTATGGGGTTTACACTGCCTGGAATATAAAACTGCCTCTGGTCTTCGTTATACCCAATTTCTCCTCCCTTTTTCTGTAGTATGCTTGTGATATCAGGTGTGTGGCTGTTAGTCCTGTGCTTTGTATGCTGCCTGCCATCTCTCCCCTGCATTGTGAAGTAGAAGTGACTCCCTGGCACCTGAGTTTATCAAAATAGAAATATGTACACACAGAAGGGTGGAATAGTGCATGGGAGAGATGGCGGGCAGAATGTGCAGGATTTCCAGTTGCGCACATAACGTCACACGCATACTACAGAGAAGGGGAGAAGAAATTGGTATAATGAAGACTTATCTTACGGGCAGCACAAGCCCCATAGCCTGGAAGATTGAAGATATAAAAGATGATTTTAGGAAAATGACGAACCATCCTGGAGGCATACAGGTACAGCTAATTTCAGCTCAAAGCTACCTGTATGCCCATAAAATTAACAAAAAGAACTCAAAAGGGTGACAGATTCCCTTTAAGATTCTTTTAGTATAAAGATTTCACATTATCATCAAGATCTCTTTTCTATCCTAAAATAAGAATACTATCTTGATAGAAAGCCATAAAGACCTAATATTACAGATGTGAAGAAGTTGAGTTGTATAGCTTAGGAGCCACGCACCCTAAACTGAGAGGACTGCTGTTGCTTTGACTTTGCCGCTTTTCTATTGCGATTGGGTACTTGATGTAAAGCTACAAATGTATCTAATTTAGCAAATCCTCTGAGAATTAAAACAGTTGACAAGCTAAGGCTAGTTTCATACTTGTGTTCCATTTTGATACTGCAGAAAACGTGTTCCACCGCACTCGTGTTTGTGCGAAACGGGTACAACCACAGCAGTATTATCCTCAGATCCAGCATAATTGCATCCGCCTGCATCCGTTTTTTTGCCGGGTCCGTGGAAGAGTTTTTAATAGTATTCGCCTAGATAGACAGTCTCCCGTTGCTTGCTTCCAGGGTCGCTCATTAAGCTTTATGAATATTCACTGCACTGACTGGCAACGGCCAATCACAGACACTCACTCTCTGTAAGAGCATCTGTGATTGGCTCTTGCACTCAAACTGCGCTCCCACAATCTGTATCAGTGTCTGAGCTTGGTTGCAATATCCATTAGTGTATGGCAACCAAACTGCCCTCATAATGTGTAAAATAAATAAGTAATGGGAAAAAGATGCGTAGGGCTTTGCTGTATTTTTCATTCTCAGCACAGATAAAGTGGACAGCTGGGAGCTGCCACCCTAGGCTGCCTGGTTTTACCAAGGCTGGCTAAAAAAAAATATGGGCTTTGCCCTTTTTTTAATTGCCAGCCAAGGTAAAACTAGGCACCTGGGGGCTGATATTCTCAGCATGGAGGGGCACCACATGCTATAGCATAGCATCCCACAGCTGTCCCAAAATTTGGCACATTAATTAGAAGCGCCAAATCCTGGTGCTTTACCAGCTCTTTTAGTTGCTCAAGTGCCAGTGGCAAACTGGGCGATAAGGGGTTAATGTCAGCCGAATATTGCCAGCTCACAATAGGCCTGAGATTCGTGGAGGGGTATGTGGGAGTATAAAAGATGTAGTAGAAATATGTGTTTTTTGTTCTAATAAAATTATTTTTTGTGTTATTTACTATTTATTAGAATTTAATAATGGCCAGGTCTAACATTAGCCTGACATCATGAATCTCAGGCTTAGTGCCAGCTGCTAATACAGAGCTGGCATTAACCCCTTTATTACCCAGTCTTCTGCCAGCACCAGGGCAACTGGAAGCAACAGGGTACAGTGCCTGGGCCTCCTCATGCTAATAAGGAGTCCAGTGTTCAGCTGCCTTGTTGTACTTGGCTGTCAATCAAAAATACTTTGAAACCCCAAGTTTTTTTTTAATTATTTCTTGAAATGATGTGGGGCTTTGCCATATTTTTGGTTGCCAGCCAGGTACAACTAGGCAGCTGGGGGCTGTAATCCTCAGCGTGTGGAGGTCCAATCATTCTGGGCCCCCCCTGGGAATTGCAGCCCGCAGTTTCTCCAGAAAATGGCGCATTTATTAAAGCACCATTTTCTGGCACTGTACCAAACTCTTCCAGTTGCTCTGCTTCTGGTGACAAACTGGGTAATAAAGTGGTTAATGACAGCTGATGACTGACAGCTTGTCATTAAGCCCTTGATTGGAAATGTCAGACGTTGTCTGATACCCGTCCATTACCAATCCAATAAGTGAATAGTTAATAAATACACACGCAGAAAATTCCTTTTAGAAATAAAACCCAGAGAAAAGTCATTTATTAGAAATAAAACACACTGACAACCCTCATTTACCAATTTATTAAATGTTCCAACAACATACCATCCGACAATAATCCACCATGAGGTTTTATGTTGTAATCTCAGCTCTGCTGCATTGGAGGCTGCACTGAAGAGGAAACATCCTTTAATCGTGTTCTCCGAGTGCAGAATGACAGAACTTACAACTGTGGCTGTGTGAGCGATGAGTTAGTGAGGTCACCTGAGGACACAGCTCAGGTACCATGATAACCACGAACCATTATCGTTACCATGGTTACCTGAGCTGTCCTTGGATGACCGCAGTGGCTCAACGTTTACACAGCTACAGCCTTCTGGGCTTTCATTCTGTGCTTAGAGGACACGATGACAGGATGCTTCTTCTTTACCGCGACTTCCGATGCAGTAGAGCTGACATTGCAACGTGGAACCTCATAGTGATTTATTGTCAAAGGTTATGTTGTTGGGGCTTTTAATAAATGGGTTTTATTTTTAATCTATACATTTTTTTCTGTATTTTATTCTTAATAAAGGCATAGTCTCTTTGAGTTGTGTATTATTTACTATTTACTAGAGATTCATAATGGCCGGGTGTAACAATCGCCCAATATTATGAGTCTCGGGCTTAGTGCCAGCTGGCACTAACCCCTTACTACCCAGTCAGCTACCAGGACAACTGGAAGTGCCAGGTAAAGCACCAGTATTTTGTGCTTCTAATGACTATGCCAAATTTTGGGGCAGCTGCAAGCTGCTATTCTATATTGCGGAGGGCCCAATAACCATGGGCACCCACCACTCTGAGAATACCAGCCCCCAGTTGCCTAGTTTTACCTCAACTGGGAATTAAAAATAGGGTGAAGCCCACACATTATTTTTTGCCAGACAAAGTAAAACTAGGCCTCTAAGGATGTCAAACCACAACTGTCCTCTTTATCTGTGCTGAGAAGGAAAAATACAGCAAAGCTCTATGCATTTTTTCCAGTACTTATTTATTTTACACCCTATAAGGGCAGTTTGACTGCCATACACTAATGTGTATGGCAACCAAGCACAGACACGGTTACAGATTGTGGGAGCTCAGTCTGAGCGCAACAGTCAACCACAGACGGTCTCACAGAGAGTGAGCGTCTGTGATTGGCCACTGCAAATCAGTGTAGTGAATATGCATTAAGCTTAATGAGTGGCCTTGGAAGCAAGCAATGGAAGAACGGGAGACTGGTGAGCTCTGTCAATCTATCCGTCTATCTGTCTAAAATAGAAAAAAGGGAGCAGCCCTGCCAAACTTTAGGGTACAATTCAACCGACTTCTCTTCCAAACTCTTCATGCATACTGGTATAGAAACAAAGAGGCTGCAGCACTCCAGATTTGATAAAAAAAAATGACTTTAATCCGGCCTTGGGTACATATGGCGAAGTTTCAGCCACACACGGCTTTTGTCCAGCCAATTTTGCACCCAAGGGCGGATTAAATGCTTGTATTTCATCGAATCTGGAGTGCTGCAACCTCTTTTTTCTATATCTGTCTAGCTGTCTATCTTCTAGTGAATCCACATGCTCAGTAGGTAAAACTGTATCCTTTTTTACTGGATGTACCTGCCCATTTACTGCCAGATCCAGCTGGTAGTGATTTTTGGCAACACTAAAAAAAGCCACAATATGCCCACTCGGAGGTTGACAAAAACTGTTTCTGACACATGTGAAAGAAACCGGATGCAACCGCATGCCAACTCATGTGCCGGATTCCCCATTGGGGAACAAATCATATCCGGTAGTATGCGGTTTCTGCCGGATTCTAAAGAGAACAGAAAACTGTGAGTGTCAAACCGTCCTAATACATATTACTTGCAATGATATATTCAGTAATGTTTCAGGATAGGAGCGGTATTTGTACTATTTTCATGACACAAATCCCTTTCATGAAATTTTATTTGTTACTTATACTAAATCTGACCCTTATTTCCAATTTCTTTTCCTTCTGCTTTACTTCACTCGTCCCCCAAATTTTCACTGCTAAAACTCCTTGTCTTAAATAAATAGTCTAGCATTATTCATCGCTCACTTATCTTGTTCTTTACTCCAATAATTATTGCATGAAATGCTTTCCTAGATTACATTTCTCCGAGGTTCTCTTCTACAGATTTTATTTTTCTTTTATATAAGCAGATCATTGGAGATTTCTGTAATTTTCTGTCCAGTGCAAAAAAAAAAAAGCCTGATGAGCTGATTAGAAGCCAAAGTAGAATAAAATGGCTTATATTAACTTATGACAGATACATCACGGACAGATCCCACACAGATGAACCGTTCACACAACCTTTTAATTTTTGTTACTTTATTTTAACAGCTTTAGTAGATTCACTATGATTGTTATCTTTGAGTTTTGGCAAATTTCATATTTGTTTTATCCTATATTTGAGCAAATTTGCTGAAGATAAACACAAACGCTTCCATAATCATGAATGTAATTTAAAAACAAAATTCAATAAAACTGTAACAAAATCTAATAATCCAATTTGTGTAAAGTCAGTTTGATATATAATATGAACATTGTATTACTGTAAATTGGTGATATCAATGCTGATATTTTTCAGCTATTTTAGTCCTTAAAAATTAAAAGTAACAGTATATTATTCCATTTGTATTTCTCATTTGTGTCTCTTTTTTTCACTGAACATTGTGTATATACATCTCAATACGATGCCTGCTGCGCTGTGTGAGACCAGCTGAATTTCTGGCCTTGTTCTGCATGATTTAATGATCTAATTGATTTGTTGCCTCTCTACCTTTGTTCTCAAAGGTTTTATATCTGGCATATTACACCAGAGGTCAAAATAAACTGTGATCCATTTATTCTTCTAGGCTTAACCCGTTGCTTGCTAAAATTGATGCTATAGACTGTGCTATGCTACTTCACATTATCAATATATGGAATCAATTACACTAAGGGGGAAACAAAACTTGTATTAGGTGTCTCAAATCTAAACAATATGATTATGTTTGTTGAGACTGTAATTCTTGAATATGTTGTTTACATAAAGCATGTATGGCAAGGGTCACATTTGGAGGGCACATTGCGATTACCGCATCCTGATCCGGATGCAGTAATCGCATGTGCCTTCAGACATATTTTGGCTTCAAAATGTGCCCCTAAACCCGGATCCAGTAACCGATTGCTCATTATGTGCAATCTGGTTGCTGGATGCTTTGTTCATCCCTGCTGCTGCAGGATGAACAAAGGGTTAATATTAATATTATATGTGGGCACCATGTCTCCAGGGAGTGTCCACCCTCCCTAGAGACATGTTGGCCACGTAGAGTGGCATGTGAGGGGTTAAATCTCTTTATTACAGTATTGCCGGCTTTGTCGGCTTTTACAGTTTTAGCAATGACAGCCGGCGGCACCTCGCTGTGGAGGAGATACAGTACGTAACGTGCGTACTGTATCTGCCGCTATCCAGGGTCCTGAAAGCTTTAACATTAGTTCTATGGTGGAGCGCTGCCCTTAGAACTAATGTTAAAGCTTTCAGGACCATGGATAGCGTCATGTACAGTACGCACATTACATACTGTATCTCCTCTTTACAGCGAGGAGCCACCGGCTGTCATTGATAAAACTGTAAAAGCCGGCAATTCTGTAATAAAATGATTTAACCACTTACATGCCGCTCTTGTGGCCAACATGTCTCTAGGGATGGTGGACACTCCCTGTAGACATGGTGCCCACATATAATATCAACATTACCCTTTGTTCATCCCTGCGGCAGCAGGGATGAACAAAGCATGCGGCTACCGCAGGCATTCACATGTGCCTTGCGGTAGTCATATGGGCTCCCATAGGCGCCCATTATAGCATTCCCGCTGCGGTTTTCAAACTGCTCTGAAAAACGCTGCCTGCATGATTTTTCACGCAGGCAGTGAAACCGGAATGCGGGAACCGGATTGCATTACGTGCAATCCGGTTTTTTAATGGGCGCCTATGGGCTGCGGATCCTGATCCAGTTTTGAGCATTTTTAATGCTCAAAACCAGATCAGGGTCTGCAAACCCGACCGCAAATGTGACCCTAGGCTGTGTCAATATCCAGAGGACTGTTAGGATATGACTATGCAGCTTCAGTAATTAAATGCTATAAGTTAAATGATGCTAAAAGGGCTTATTCACTTGCTGCATTTTTGCCACGTTTATTCTGCACATTATATACAATTATAGTGCCAACAAAGTGAATGACATTTCTGAAATTTTATGTATACGCTCCTGAGTTTTTTACATCTAGATTTGAGCCCAAACTGGCCATGTAAAATAAAGGAAAAATTAAAAAAATGACAAAAAAAATTAAAACATAACATAAAAGTTCAAATCACCCACCCCTCTTTTGCCCCATTGAAAATAGAACTATTAAAAAAATACAGATATTTGGTATCACCGCGTTCAGTAATGCCCGATCTAACAAAATATAAAATCAATTAATCAGATCTGTAAACTGAGTAATGGAAAAAAGAGTCCAAACACTAAAATTAAGATTTTTGGTCGCCACAACATTGCTATAAAATGCAATAACAGTCGATCAAAACGTCAAATCTATCAAAAAATGGTATCATTAGAAATGTCAGCTCAAGGCGCAAAAAATAAGCCGTCACACAGCCCCATATCCCGAAAATGAGGACGATACGGGTCATGGAAAATGCAAAAGTGCAATACTTTTTCTGAAATTTTTTTCACCACTTAGACAAACGTAAAAGTATACATGTTTGGTATCTACAAACTCATACTGACCCGAGGCATCATACCGACAGGTACGTTTTACCATATAGTGAACACGGTGAATACAAAACCCAAAAACAACTGTGTAACTAGCAGGGTTTTTTTTGCAATTTCACTGCACTTGAAATTTTAATTCCCAATCTCCAGAACACTATATGGTAAAATAAATTATTTCATTCAAAAGTACAACTCGTCCCTCAAAAAATCGCCTTGGGGTGAAGAGGTTAATAAATGTCACACCGAAATGAATTGCACATCTTACATACATAACACTGTTTTAAAGCACAAATGACACAGAAAACTAAATGAGCATATCTCCAAATATTAAATATGCAATCATCACTTGTCAAATTGCTTAGTTTACCTGTTTGAGGTATGATTAAGGCAAGGGTCACACTTGTATTGTGACCTTAGCCTAATTGTTGGTCAGCTTCTCTGTGTGACTGAATATACGGTATTTATCATATTGAATATACTAGTGTTGTCCATTCAGTGTTGACTTGCCGGCTCATTCTGCTGCCTGTTTTCCTCAGGATAGAGGAACATCTTGTTTGCTGTTTGAATTCTGGCACATGAAATAAATGATTGTTCCACTGATTTAGCCAAGGCATCGCTTCGACAGAAACTGCTAGGGCCTGGGGGGCAGCCATCTATCCCCATATGTTACATGGCCTCAGGCAAATAAAAAAGGAAAAACAGAGATAAGAAGAGCTGTCATGAGACTGAAAACATTAGAGAAGGGGCAAACTGTGCGACACATGCAGAAAAGCTTGCAATCTAACTAAAACGATAGTCATTTATTTGAACGTGCTATGTCGCCTTATTACTTGGGCAATAACTTTAACAATGGGATGCTACTAAGTAAATATAGGTTACCAATGTTATATCCATGTTTAAGTGTACCACATTTTTGTTCTTTATAATCAGCACTAGATTTTATCGTACATTTATTGAAGAGCTAAGGCTATATTCACATGTGGGTAAGGGGCTTCATGCAGAGCCTTCGTCACAGATTCATCATATTTGATGTGAAACCACAATGCAGTATGAGCAGTCTAATCATAAAAATGACTATATTGCTAGAACGAGAAATGTGAAAATGTAATAATGTATTCATACTGCCTATTTTATTATTTATAACAGGTCACTAATATAGTATATGCTGTTTTAAAATATTTGTTGCAATCAGAAAAGCTTTGCTAGCTTTGCCATGTTTTACTCTACTAATAACCTAGGAGCAGCCTAATTAGAAGCTAACATTCACTATTATTGATTTGTTACATGTCGTTACCTTGGAGATGCAGATCCAAATGAAGAAGTATACTTGAGCCCAAAACAGCTGCAGTGCCTCGCTCTCTCAGCAAACAGGCCAGCGTGAGAACTTCGATTATTACTAATTGTTGCTCTATTAAGAAATGTGCTCATTTCACACTGCAATGGAAGACAGCGTATAAGAATTACAGTGATATTAAACACAGCAAAGAAAAAAACAAAAACCCCAGTATTTCCAAGATCATCACTACTTGACATGAAGAATCAATTTCTCGGTATACACATTCCACATTTTACACACTTACACACATAGAATCTTTTTTAAAGCTGTGGGCACTAAAAGATGTTGATATTAATTACGTTGCCAAGGTAATTACTGTGGTATGTTATGTATTTGCTCACACAGAACATTGCACCAATATTAATTCATGATCTGCAAAATAAAATACCTATGTATAATAAGAACTGAGCACTACCACATCCCCACCAGAGCCTTGTTCTGCTCCTGTCACTAGGAACTGCCATAGTCACACTGTAGTGGTGCTAGTGATAAAGGTGTTATGTCCCACCAGAGCCTGCTCCTGGGCTCTGCTCCTGATCACTAGCACCACCTATTCATACTTGGGGGTGTAGTGATAAAGGTGATATGTCCCCACCAGAGCTGTCTGCTCCTGCCTGTCATAGACATGTATTCATAGTGATAAGGTGTATGTCCCACCAGAGCTGCTCCTGTGGCTCTGCTCCTGTCACTAGCACCGCCATATTCACACTGTAGGTGGTGCTAGTGATAAAGGTGTTATGTCCCCACCAGAGTCTGCTCCTGGGCTCCTGCTCCTGTCAATAGACACCACCGTATTCATACTGTGGTGGTGCTAGTGATAAAGGTGTTATGTCCCCACCAGAGTCTGCTCCTGTGGCTCCTGCTCTGTCAATAGACACACGTATTCATACTGTGGGTGCTATGATAAAGGTGTTATGTCCCACGAGTCTGTCCTGTGGCTCCTGCTCTGTCATAGCACTCGTATTCACTGTGTGGTGCTAGTGATAAAGGTGTTATGTCCCCACCAGTCTGCTCCTGTGGCTCCTGCTCCTGTCACTAGGCACCACCCTATTCACACTGTAGGTGTTGCTAATGATAAAGGTGTTATATCCTCACCAGAGTCTGCTCCTGCAACTCCTGCTCCCTTCATTAGGCACTGCCATATTCACACGTGGGTGGTGCTATTGATAAAGGTGTTATGTCCCCACTAGAGCCTGCTCCTGCGGCTCCTGCTCCTGTCACTAGGCACCACCATATTCACACTGTTGGTTGTGCTAGTGATAACAGTGTCATGTCCCCATCAGAACCTGTTCTGTGGCTCCTGTCACTAGGCACCACTGTATTCACACTGTAGGTGGTGCTGGTGATAGGAGAGAAGTCTTTGCAGGAGATTCTGGAAACGGCACGGTTCGCTGATCCACTAGTGTTAGAGTGGCTATGACCTGTGATGCTTCACTTTCTAAGAGTGTTAATGTGTGGGTGGTCATTAGTCCCTAAACTACACCCTACATATATCTTCAACCTTTTCCGGCAAGTTGCCAGAAATATACTTTTTGGTTCCCCTGTTTAGCTTGTATTGCACCTAGTATTAATCAGTTTGACCTCTACCGATTTTTGGACTTCTCTTCTTCCTCATGATTTTGTACTTGCCATCTCGGTTTTGACCCAGCTCCCTGACCTAGCTATTGGATCCTGTTTTGTCCTTTCTCTGGCCTTGCCCTGTTTGGCGACTATTGCTGCTTATCAATAAGCAATTACCTCCTGAACTCTGCTAAAATTCCAGATACCTGAATAGGTGGTTAAAGTGTTTGTTGCTTGTGCCAGTGGTCTCAGATGGAGTCACAAGCACTGAGTATATCCACCATCATAATAATTTCATTGATTTGTTTCTTAAATGCATCTAAAATATATAACATACTATATGGCCAGATCTATGTGTGTCCAAACCATCCCTGAGTAATCTCATCTTACAATCACACTCCCTTCCATATATCCCTTACTTCTTGCTACATATTAAATTCAGGTTAGGAAGATTCAAGGTCCAGAAATGCAAAAGAATATGAATACAGAGGGGAGGGTTTGTAGCATAAAACAAAAGATCCGCAAGGTTGGCATTGAAGTTATAGACACAAAAGAAGAGAAAATATTAAGTTATTTCTCTTTCTTAACCACTTCCCAACATCTTGGTACATCCTAAAATGGATGCCAATGTATGGAGTAGGCTCAGGGGCTAAACCCACGTCATATCCAGCAGTGATCAGCGTACAGTACATGTAACATAAATATTTAGAAACTTTGCAATTTTCACACTGTGGCTATTCTGGATTTATACTTCCTTTTCTTTCAAGAAGAATTTTCAGTCTTCTCATTATCATCACAGGCAGGATTACAATGACAAGAAAACTTCTATATACAGTAGATAACAATGGTCCACCAATTAAAATAGCTGTTTAAACCATGACACTTCAGATGAGATAGTGCATTAGTAGGGGCCCAGCTCTTGTCTAATATATAAAGTGTAGTGTATGTATGTCTGAGTGTATATCCACTAAACAATCAGCATCGTTGCATCTACAATCACCACATTTTTCACAAACACCCCATTTGACTCAGGGTACGTCTACTACTGTATTTTGGGGGAAATTTTAACCCTGTGCCTTACAGTCAGTCACCAAAAAAAGACCTATTGATTGTATGGGCACACATAGCTCCGCCCCTTCATAGCCATGCCCCTTCATTGCCACAGTCCTCCTTCATAAGCACACCACTTTATAGCCACGCCCCGAATTACTTTGTGACTTTTATCTGCAAAACAGCATTCAATTTTGTTACAACTAAGAACATTACTTAATATGCCTGGCCAATGAAGCAATGAGGACCTGTGTGATGTCACGATCATGTGACTATAATAAGCGTAGCTACGTCTCCATACACCATAATGATTTTGCATTTCCCTGCCACTAATGTCACATGATCATCACATCACACAGGTCTTTTTACACAGGGAACGTTTACCTCACACACGGATGATTAGAATAGTACTATGTGATAGCTGGGGGCATAAACGACCTGACAGGTTCCCTTTAATGTAATTATACCTAAGCATAATTACATGCTCCTGCTATATGCAGGGGGCTGTGTGTGGTAGGTTGTTAAAAGAATAGGAAAGAGGTGTCTTAGTCAGTTTGGGTTTAGAGTCATGTCTACTATCATTACTTGGGTAATCATTTAGTTAATTTCTGTTATAAATCTTTAGTGCTGAATATATGATGTGAAATGGTTTTATGTGCATAATAATCATTGAATTGTGTTATAAGTAACCACAGTTACTTACTGTGCCTGTGCAACACTGCGCTCTTCAGCTAGTGTACTATAAATCGAAAAAATAGGTACTCATAGCTATATGATAAGAAATTTATGTGCAATCCGAAAGTGAGTGTACAACATTTCGTTCATTGACTCTGACTATGATCAGAGACGCTATAAGGGCCGCTTTACACACACCAACTTCTGTGTCCAACTTCTGAACAGATCTCTGGTTGCAGTGAAATCATGGACACATTGCTCCATTTTGTGGCTGTGTACAATGGAGCAATGTGTCCATGATTTCACTGCAACCAGAGATCTGTTCAGAAGTTGGACACAGAAATTGGTGTGTGTAAAGCGGCCCTAAGAGAAACACAGGATGCCTGAAGTGGTGAGAGTGCTATCACTATCAACATCCTGTAGTTCTCCTTTAGTGCATTATCAAAACTCGATCCATGACTCTCTGCATAAGCCATCTGTGTGCCTTAGGGTATGTGCCCACAGGGCGTGTTTGCCGCGGTTTTCCTGCGTTTTCCGCATGCAGAAAACCATTGGTTTTATGTTAATGTATGCTAATCTGTTCCTGCGGTTGGGCTTCCCAGCAAAACCAATGTGTTTTCAAAAACGCAGTGCACACACATTGGTTTTGCAAGTGTCAAGAACTGTCAAATACCTGCGTTTTTGGTGCGGATAGCAAAGAATGGACATGTCAATTCTTTTTTGCGTTTTTGGTACAGTCAATGGAAAAACGCAGGAAAACCGCAGCTATCAAAAACGCAGGAAAAACGCAGTAAAAACGCGCAAAAAACGCGCAAAAAAACGCACAAAAAACACAGACAAGATCATAGCATTTCTCCTGTCAAGGACTCTAGGATCCTCAGGTTTTCCTGCGTTCTGGACTGCAGCAAAAACGTCCTGTGGGCACATACCCTTATGAAGGTCCGAGTCAATGACTGAGACATTGTACACTCACCTTTGGATTGCAAAATTAAATTTCCTATCTCATATGATATAGGTGCTAAATTCTTTGGATTTACACAATTTATACTGTTGATCTTACAGCTCCACCTGCTTTCCCTACCTTCACAATGACCTTTCTACATGCTCATTAAATGCTTCAAAGCAAAAGATACATTTGAGTCAGTCTATGCCTGTTAATTTACACGTGAATTTCCTAAAAAAAAACAAAAAAAAACAAAGTATAAGTCAAGAATAGCTCCAATATCCAGTGAGATCATTTTCTTACATTTTTAATACAAATTGTGATATGAAGGAAAAAAATTGCTATATTTTCATCTTTATTGGGATTTACATTTTTCAAAACAATGCAAAGTACAGTTTAAAGAAAATTAAGGTTTACAGGCTCTGCTCTATATGTTTTATATCTGATGCCAATATTTTTCTATTTTGAAAACTGAGTAAGTTTCTAAGCTAGATATATGACAAGATATGTCAAGAATGAAAAACATGAGCATTGATTGTAACGATCATGGTCTTGTCTCATAGATAATATAAATTAGGAAGTTGACGTGGGTCTCAAAAGAGGTCCCAAAGATGATATATCACTTTACATTTTTCAACTGAGTTATGAAGTATTGCTGTTAGGTAGTCCAACACTTTAATATCTTGGCACAAGTCACTTCAGTTGGCAGAATCATAGAAACCCTGACATCCTTTAACCCCCTTGTAATGTGGTGACTGGCTGCATTGTAAATGTCCGGTATATATCACAGAGATACACTGTGTGCAGAATTATTAGGCAAGTTGTATTTTAGAGGATTATTTTTATTATTATCAACAACTATGTTCTCAATCAACCCAAAAGACTCATAAATATCACAGCTTAATATTTGTGGAAGTTGGAGTGGTTTTTTTTTTTAGATTTGGCTATCATAGCAGGATATCTGTTTGTGCAGGTAACTATTACTGTGCAGAATTATTAGGCAGCTTAATTAATAAAAAACAAATATATTCCCATCTCACTTGTTTATTTTCACCAGGTAAACTAATATAACTGCACAAAATTTAGAAAAAAAACATTTCTGACATGCAAAAACAAAACACAGAAAAAAATTAGTGACCAATATAGCCACCTTTCTTTATGATGACACTCAACAGCCTTCCATCCATAATTCTGTCAGTTGCTTGATCTGTTTACGATCAACATTGCGTGCAGCAGCCACCACAGCCTCCCAGACACTGTTCCAAGAGGTGTACTGTTTTCCCTCCCTGTAGATCTCACATTTTAGGAGGGACCACAGGTTCAGATCAGGTGAACAAGGGGGCCATGTCATTATTTATTCTTCTTTTAGACCTTTACTGGCCAGCTACACTGTGGAGTAGTTTGATGCATGTGATGGAGCATTGTCCTGCATGAAAATCATGTTTTTCTTGAACGATACCGACTTCTGCCTGTAACACTGCTTGAAGAAGTTGTCTTCCAGAAACTGGCAGTAGGTCCAGGAGTTGAGCTTCACTCCATCCTCAACCCGAAAAAGTCCCACAAGTTCATCTTTGATGATACCAGCCCATACCAGTACCCCACCTCCACCTTGCTGGCGTCTGAGTCGGAAGATCTCTGCCCTTTACTGATCCAGCCTCTGGCCCATCAAGAGTCACTCTCATTTCATCAGTCCATAAAACCTTTGAAAAATCAGTCTTAAGATATTTCTTGGCCCAGTGTTGACGTTTTAACTTATGTTTCTTGTTCAAACGTGGTCATTTTTCAGCCTTCCTTACATTGACCATGTCCCTGAGTATAGCACACCTTGTGCTTTTTGATACCCCAGTAACGTTGCAGCTCTGAAATAAGGGAAAACTGGTGGCAAATGGCATCTTGGCAGCTTCACGCTTGATTTTCCCCAATTCATGGGCAGTTTTTTTGCACCTATTTTGCTCAACACACTTCTTGCGACCCTGTTAGCTATTTGCCATGAAACGCTTGATTGTTCGGTGATCACGCTTCAAAAGTTTGTCAATTCCAAGACTGCTGCATCCCTCTGCAAGGGATCTCACAATTTTGGACTTTTCAGAGCCCTCAAATCTCTCTTCTGACCCATTTTGCTAAGGAAAGGCATTTGCCTAATAATTAAGCACACCTTATATAGGTGTTGATCTCAATACACACACCCCTCCTCATTACAGAGATGCACATCACCTGATTTACTTAATTGGGAGTTGGCTCTCAAGCCTATACAGCTTGGAGTAGGAGAACATGTATAAAAAGTATCATGTGATCAAAATACTCATTTGCCTAATAATTCTGCACACAGTGTAGTTATCCCATGGGTTTGTCTGAGATGTGAAAATGGAGTTTGTGTTTGACATGTGGGAGACAGAGACTGCAGACAGTATGGAAATTGCTGTGCTGTGAAAAGGAGCCTGTGCACGAGGTCCTGGGAGCGGCTGACAGGAGTCAGTGAGTGAACACTGCCAAACCTCCTGAGAGGAAAATGGTCTGAAAACCGTGTGCCTACTGAATGTAGTCAGTGAATGAGTTTGAAAGTGCTCCATGAGGACATTTGTGGAGAAGTCTATCTTATACAGAAGAAACCATGAGTGAGTTAAAAGGACTGTATGCCGTCTATAGACATATATGTTGCCTTGAGGTACCTTTACACGCGGCAACTTTTCTAGGAATTTCAGTGGCAACTTACTGGTTGCAGTGAAACCATGGACACATTATTCTATCTTGTGTACAAATGGAACAATGTGTCCACGATTTCACTGCAACCAGTAAGTTGCCAGTGAAATTCCTAGAAACGTTGCTGTGTGTAAAGGTACCCTTAAAGTCATAGAAAGGCTTCTGTTTACTTTTGCATTTTGTGTTTTATGGAGGGTTGAATAAACCAGATTAAATTTTTAAGTTTTTAATGGAGAAGTGATTTCTTTTGCTCCCTTGAGGGTCAGCAAGTGAGTGAGTAACCTGTATTATACAGTGTGGATTATCACACCCTATACAGGCATCTGGAATTACAACGAAGTCAAGTCGATTACTACCCATGGGTTGCTGTCTAGATGTACGAAACAGAAGAAGGAATAGTTGCCAAGCAGCAAAGAGGTCACATAAAGGACAAAATCAGGATCTATAAGAGTAGTCAAAAAACATAACCAGGGTCTAAACATGGCACAATTATTACAAGAAACAAAACAGACACGACTGATCCACGGAAGCACTAGTCTGTATCTGGCAGCTACCAGCACTAAGCTGGAAGCTTTAGAATAGTGTGGTGCTTTCTAATAGGTTGAACCATGGAGCTAATGACTTCTGCTGGACAGCACACCCACACTCCCAACCACTCAAACCTTGAAGGATGGACAAAGCCTACACTGTCCAGAATTCTGCCTCTGACATTTCTCTATCAATAACACTGTCTATAGAGTGAATACGGTGACGCATGATGACAGAAGCAGACATTACAGGAGCAAGTCCAGACAGAGATTTGACAGAAACTAGATTATCAAAATCCTAATTTACTCCTCTTTATAAAGGGTGCTTAAGGAGCTTTTGCAAGTGCTAGACCACATTTTTCACAATGTGGCAAGCTGACAAGCCAAACACATCAAGTATTAAGGGCCCATTTCACGCTTCAATGTGTCAGCAATCTGACCAGCGATCCGACTTGACCTGGATCGCTTGAACGACATTCAATGATCGCTACTGAGGTGTCACACGTACAGATATCGTGAACGACGTAACAAGGATTCTGCGACAAGCGAACAATACTTGCGATCGTTTGGTTGCCTACGTCCTTCAGTTCTGAATAGGCAAGTCGTAAACAACAACGTTAACAGGGTATCACACACCAATGCTGCAGGTTGGACGGACGATCCACGACTGATTTATGGTCCAGCTCATAAACCTGCGATCAACGATCAGCCGACTTATCGCTGGTCGTAGCAATGACGTCGTTACAATGTCGTTTGAACATCTCAAAATCCGTGACGTTTCAACGATATCGTTCACGATATCATAGCCCTTTAGATTTTTCACAACCAATTTATTAGCACGTCCATGTATAACACATTGCTTAGCAGTAACAAGGGTAGCCTGCTTCTTCTTGGCAATCTTTTGTATTGGTGCAGTCTTTGCTGGTGTCTTTAAAGGAACAGGCTTTTTGGACACTTGCTTAGGCTAGGGTCTAACTAGCGTCAGCCCTCAGGCTGATAAATCCGTCAAAAATGTCTGTTAACGATATGCGCCGGCTGCCTATGCATCTCTATGGATACCTGATACTTGGCACAGCCGACGGCTCCACACACATGGACTGGATATGTGCTTTTGCTGAGCACACAGGAAAACTCTGCAAACTGCGTTTCTGTGCGCTCTGCAATAGCGTATATACGGTCCTTGTATGTGGAGCCTGCGACTGCACCAAGCATCAGTTATCCATAGAGATGCAGCGCATAGCGTTACATGCTGTTAATGCTATGCACTCAGCCTGCCAGAAACTAAGTTTTTGACGGATTCGACAGCCTGAGGGCTGACGCTAGTTAGACCCTAGAATTAGCCTTTTTTGCTTTTTTGGTAACCCTGATTGCCTGTTCCCGCTGAGCATTTGCACTTCAGGCTTCTGGTTTCTCTTGGCCACAATTTCAGCCAGAGAGGCACCAATAATAGCTCTCTGAAGCTTTTCAACATGAAGAGACGTTTCTTCCTGGACTTCTTGCTGCACCTTTTTGTGCTTCCTCTGGTACAGGATGGTCAAGTTGATCTGATGCGAGCACTTCTTGAACAGAAATGCAGACTCACATTTTGCATTAAGGAACTGAAATACATTGCCATCAGTCCTGGAGTACAGGCACCCATGCCTGGGGTAGATCTTGTAGCTGCTGAGCACTGGCTAAGATGGCAAAGAGGCGATTGAATATGGAAGGCAGAGCTCCACTCAACTCATGACTGTTAAAGGCAGATGATGGCTGATTAAGTGAACAGGGAAAGATGCAGACTTGGCATGTGAGCCCGCATCATAGACAAGGAGCTGGTGTATGATGTACCAGTACGTCACATATCGTTAAGGGGTTAAGGGCCGGAAAATAAAAATTTTGAAAATTGCAATTTTTAGGAATTATCTCTAAATATTTTACTTAAGATATAATGTGTAAAAATCAATTCCAAATTACTTTTAAAAAAATTAACTCTTTCACCCTCGAACGATTTTTCATTTTTTTTTAATTTTTGTTTTTCCTCCTCTTCTTTCACTTTTTTATATTACGATCAATACAGATGTATGAGAACATGATTTTTTGTGGGACAAGTTGTACTTCTGGGTGACATCATTCATATTAAGAAAATAAAGAAATCCTTTAGGATACATTCACACTGTGCATTTTGTTCTCTTCTGTTCTGCTGCTAAACAGGAGCTGTGAAAATAATGCACCCAAAAAAAACAGATCTCTTAATGGATCCATTTTTGATCCGTTTTTGAGTGCTGCGTTTTTTTCCCATTTTGAAGGGCTCCTATGGGAAAACACAGGAGAAAAACACTACAGAAACTGACATGACATTTTAAAAAACGGAGCTCTCCTAAAGTGAAACAACAGATCACTTTAAAAGAGTACTGTCTGAAAGACAAAGATGAAAACCCATAGACTTTGCTGCGGTGTCATTTGAGTGATCCGTTTTCTGCAGTGCACTTCAAACAACGATCAAGAATGGATCAAAGAATGGATCAAAAAATGCACAGTCTGAATGTAGCCTTGAAGTGCGATGAAATTGCAAAAAAGTGCAATTCCAGAACAGTTTTTTTTATTTATCATGTTTACTATATAGTAAAATTGACTTGGCAATATGATTCTCTGATTATACAGGTCAGTATAAGTATGTAAATACCAAACTTGTATATATATTTTTTTTATTCAAGTGGTGAAAAAAAATTAGAAAAATTGTAAAAAAACAAAAAGGAGATTTTTGGTACTCACCATAAAATCCTTTTCTTGGAGCTTCAATTGGGGGACAGAGGAAGACCTTGGGTGTATGCTTGCTGCCATCAGGAGGCTCACACTATGCAAAACAACAGAAAAGCAACTCCTCCCCAGCAGTATACACCCACCTACTGGCACAAATCAAACTCAGTTAGTGAGAATAGCAGTAGGAGCAACCATAAAACCACCAACTTGCTCAACTATATATAAAGGGAGGGAGCTGTGTCCCCCAATTGAAGCTCCAAGAAAAGGATTTTACGGTGAGTATCAAAAATCCCCTTTTCTTAATCGCTTCATTGGGGACACAGGAAGACCTTGGGACATAGAAAAGCAGTCCCATGGGTGGGTGTAATAACAGAAGAAGTATTCGGGCGAACTCAGACCACAGTGGCCTGTAGAATCTTGCGCCCCAGAACGGCATCTGCAGATGCTTGAGTATGAACTCTGTAAAATTTAACAAATGTGTGAACTGACGACCAGGTTGCCGCTTTGCAAAGCTGAGATGCCGAAGCCTGATGTCTGATGTCTGACAGCCCAGGAAGCTCCCACTGCTCTAGTGGAGTGTGCCCTTAGTCAGGATGGACAAGAAACCTGTTTAATGCGGTATGCCTTCGAGATAGTGGAGCGAATCCACTGGGCAATTGTAGCCTTAGAGGCTGCAAATCCCTTGCAAGGGCCATGAGGGACCACAAAGAGAGAGTCCACTCGTCGAAAGGAAGCGATTTGCGAAAGGTAGGTACGGAGAGCCCTAACTAAATCCAGATTGTGTAACCTCTTCTCTCAAGAATGAGATAGGGCTGGGCAAAGGGAGGATAGGGCAATCTCCTCATTGATGTCGAAAGAGGAGACTACCTTTGATAGGAACTTTTCCATGGGACGAAGGACTACTTTGTCCTGATGGAAGATCAAGTAAGGAGAACGACATGAGAGAGCCGCAAGTTCAGACACGCTTCGAATGGAGGTGATTGCCACAAGGAAAGTGACCTTCCACGTTAGGAGAGGCAAACTGACCTCTTGTAGGGGCTCGAAGGGAAGATCTTGGAGTACGTCTAGTACCAAATTCAGATCCCAGGGATCAAGAGGGGGAGGAAACGGAGGGGAGACGTGAGCCACTCCTTGAAGGAACGTCCTGACCTGTGGAAGTGAGGCGAGCTGCCTCTGGAAAAGTACCGAAAGGGCAGACACTTTGCCTTTCCGGGAGCTAAGGGATAGGCCTGCATCAAGGCCAGACTGGAGGAAAGCCAAGAGAGATGGAAGAGAAAAGACCATTGGGGAACGATTACGGTCCTCGCACCATTGGAAGAAAGCCTTCCACGTGCGGTGATAAGCACGTGATGAGGATGGTTTACTGGCTTTTAATATAGTCTGGATGACTTGTTCAGAAAGACCCAATGATGTCAGTACCGCGGCTTCAACAGCCACGCCATTAAATTGAGCGACTGAGAATTTGGGTGTTGAAAAGGACCCTGAGTCAAGAGGTCCGGGAGATTGGAGAGTGGCCATGGAGAGTCCGCGAGGAGGTTGACTACCTCTGCGAACCAGAACCGTCTAGGCCAATCTGGAGCTACGAGGATTACAGTTACTCCTTCTGCTCGGATTTTCTTGAGAATCCTGGGAATGAGAGGGATGGGGAGAAAGAGAAAAGGGAGGGAAAACTGGGCCCATGGAATCACAAGAGCGTCCGCGTCAAGGGCCTGGGGGTTCCTGGACCTGACAACGAAGGGACGGAGCTTGTAATTGTCCCTGGAGGCCATCAGGTCTACGTCTGGGAAGCCCCATCTGAGGCAAATTTGGTGGAATACCTCTGGGTTCAGGGACCACTCTCTTTGGTACAACCCCCCACAACTGAGATTGTCGACCGCCCAGTTGTCCACGTCTGGAATGTGTATTGCTAAAATTTTGGGAATGTAGGATTTGAGTCACTTCTAACATGGCTGAGCGGCTCCGAGTCCCTCCTTGGTGATTTATGTATGCTACTGCCGTTGCGTTGTCCGTCTGAATTCAGACATGGCGGCCCGTCAAGGAGGTTTGCCAGTACAGGAGGGCTCAGAGGATTGCCCTGAGTTCTAGAATTTTTATGGGCAGGGAGGCTTCCTGGGATCTCTACGTGCCCTGGGCTGTGTGGCCGAGGAAGGTCGCGCCTCAACCGGAGAGACTGGCGTCGGTGGAAATGATTGTCCATCTGACTGGGAGAAACGATCTGCCGTGACAGAGAAGGGGGGACTCGATCCACCAGAGGAGTGACTGTCTCGCTGATCTGGAGAGGTGAACTGGGCGATCAAGACTGCTGAGGGAGCGGTCCCAAGTCGCTCTAGCAGAAAGTGCTGGAGGGGGCCTGGTGTGAAATTGAACAATGGAACAGCTTCGATGGAGGCCACCATTCTGCCCAGAATCCTCATGGAAAATCGAAGTGACAGAGAGGGCTGCCTGAGAGTGTGAATCCCAGACACCAGGGCAACCCGCTTCTCCGAGTGAAGGAAAATGCGGGACTGGGCTGTGTCGAATATCATGGCCAGAAAGGTGATCCGCTGTAGTCGGAACAAGGCAAGACTTCTTGACATTGAAGATCCAGCCCAGGCAACGGAGAGAATCCAGAGATATTTGCAGGCTTTCGAGACACCCTGAGCGAGAGGGGACCTTTATCAGGATATCGTCCAAGTAGAGTATTGCTAAAATTCCCTTGGACCGAAGGATGGTCACCACCATTGCCATGATTTTCGTAAAGACTCAGGGAGCCTTGGCAAGGCCGAATGGTAGGGCGGTAAACTGGTAATGTTGGGACCCTACGGCGAAGCGAAGGAATCATTAGTGAGACTCAAGGATGGGAACGTGGAGGTAGGCGTCCCGGATGTCTATGGAGGCCATGAATTCTCCTGGCTCCATAGACGCTATTACTGAACGAAGGGACTCCATCCTGAAGTGTCTCAACCGGAGTTTGGTGTTGAGAAGCTTCAAGTCCAAAATGGGGCGAATGGAGCCTCCCTTTTTTGGGACCACAAAGAGATTGGAGTAAAATCCCAAAAAGTGTTGATGCTTTGGAACGGGGATGATAACGCCTGCTTCCTCGAGGGAAGAAATGGCTTGGTGAAAGCCGAAGATGAGTTTGGGGTCTTTTGGTGGCCGGGCTAGACAAAAACAGTCTTGGTGGAAATAAGCAAATTCGATCTTGTACCCCACTGAGACGAAGTCTCGGATCCAGGCATCGTCGCTTCCTGATAGCCAAACTGACTGGAAGGCCCTGAGGCGGCCCCAAGGTTGGCATCATGAGCGATTGGTTCGGAACCAGAGGGTCGAGAATGTGCATTACGAGGGTGCCAGGAAGGAGCGGGCTTGTAGGAGGGCCGTTTTCTATATTGGCGGGCGGGGGTAGCGGTCTCGCCGATTGGAGGATTTGGGCACTGAGGGAACGAAAGGAAGAAAATTGGAAATTTCTCTTCTTAGGGATTGCTCGTTTGCGCTTTGCCTGCGGAAGGGAGGTACTTTTCCTGCAAGTGGCATCCGATATGATTTCATCTAGCTTATCACTCAATAGGCGAGACCCTCAAAAGAGAGATTGGCGAGTGATTTTTTTAGAGGCTGAGTCGGCATTCCAGGCTTTCAGTCATAGGGCCCTGCGAATGGAGATCATGTTGCCGGAGGCCTGGGCACCGCAGGATGCGGCATCGAGGCAAGCTGTGGGGATGTATTTTCCCAGATGAGCGATCTGATCAGCCAGGCCTGCTAGTTTCGCAGGAGGTGGTTAGGACAGAATACCCCTACGGAGGTTCTTGGCCCAGGAGGCCACGGCCACGGAGACCCAGGTGGCTGCGAATGAAGGGCAAAGAGAAGCACCCGAGGCTTTGTAAGCTGATTTCGTCATGGCCTCAATGTGTCTGTCTGGTCCTTCCTTAAGGGAAGCGCCATCTGCCAGGGGTAGGATGGTGTTGGTAGCTAAACGTGAAACTGGGGGATCCACTGCTGGTGAGGTGGTCCATTTTTGGAGAACGTCCTTAGAAAAGGGATAAAGAGCCTCTAGACGCTTTCTGGATTTAAATCGCTTCTCTGGCTGTAGCCATTCCTTGGTAAAGATGTCGTCAAAGTCTTCTAGGTAAGAGAAGACCCGAGGAGCTGGTTTTGTATGCTTAACCGACACTTTCCGTGTAGACGGCTTGTCGTCAGAGTCGACCTTAAGGGTGTCATTTACTGCTATAATCAGGGTGTCTACTGTGTCCCTGATTCCCGAAATTTGGTTGGAGTCTAGATCCGGGTCAGAGTCCGAGAAGGAATCGGAATCCGATGGTGTCGAGCGTGCTGGAGAAGAAGGCCTCGAGTGGAGGTCTCTGGGGGAGGGGGACCGGGACGAGGAGGATGGGTGAATCTGCTTCCTCTGTGAGCGGTCTGGTCCCTCTGATTCCGAAGGAGGCAATCTGCGTGGGCAGGTGTTCTAGGGCCGCCATCAGGGTTTCTCAGAATTTAACCAGAGTAGTGGCGGACTGAGATAAGGAAAGTACCACCTCAGGTGTGGCAGAGACCATGGAGGGTCAGTGGTAGGCTCCTAAGCTGCCTGCATGGTCTGTGAGCTACAAACAAGGCACAGTGGAGAGTTCTGAGCGGAGGTTAGCTCCTTATTGCACCCTTAGCAGGCGGAGTACACTGTGGTGGCAGTGGTGGCTGTACGGGAACTCCTTGAGTGAGGCATCTATTAGGGCCAGTAGTGAGGGTGCCAGCAGTGTGAGGGGCTGGGGAAGCTTTACTTACCAGGGCTCAGGCTTCCGGTGTCCCCCGTGGTGGGATCCGTGTAGTGGAGGAGCACAGAGGCAGCTGTAGAGTTCTGTGCCTGCCTGTGATGGCTCCCTGTAAAAACGCGGGCTTCTGCAGAGAGAAGGTGGGAGGGGCCAAAAACGGCGGGCAGAGAACCCACGCTCGATCCCTATTGGCCAGGGGGAGGAGCAGAGCTGCCTGGCTGAGAAAACACGCCCAAGTGTGACAGGGGCGTGGCTAGAGCATCCAAAAAATCCCTGCGGACGGGGCCTAGGTGGAGCTCAGAGGTGCCTGGAGCAGTGGCTTTCAGAGGAGCCCAGAGGCCGCAAATGAGGCCTGGGGCTAAATTTTTTGCAGCGGCCTGAATCGGGAGGCTCGCGGCACAGATCCTCGGATCTGGGGCTGTGCTGGCCTGGGTGCGGCTGCAGAATAAATCCTGTGTCAGAGGCGGCTGCTGGTTTCCCTCAAAGTGCTGGGAGCTGTGGGTATGGTGCAGCTGTAGCTCTCTCTTGGTCTCATGGCATGGTAGAGAGGGGCTTACTGGTCCTGAAACAGAGCCAGGAGCCCCTGGAAACAATAACGCGCCCCCCCTTCTTTTTTATGTCCCCTATTACTCAGTGCCTGATCACTTACGGGCAACCCCTGCTGCAGCCATAGGTGAAAAGGGCCATGGCTGCTGAGGTAGCCAGTAACCGACCAGTGCACGCAGGAGCTGCTCTCACTGCGGCTGCTGCTCCAGAGCAATTCCCCTCTTTGGAGTAGCCTGGGGGGAAAGCTGAGGAGCTACCAGGAGGGGACTGGTAAAGTGAGGATGGGGAAGGGGTGGGGGTGTAAATGGCCCCCAGACCCAGGGTCTGCTAGCTGCCATCAGGGTGCAGATCCCTACCTCGCCTTGAGAGGTGCTGAGCTCCAGACGCGGAAACTTTTCTTGACTCTATGTGTACCAGGGATCCGGGCGTCTAACGACCTACCCTACCGGCTCTGGAGAGCGAGTGGGTAGGGGTGCGAATGGGTCAGGGCAGGCACCGGCGTCCAGCCTCAGGGTTCTCCAGGATCCGCTTCTCGGAAGGGATGGATGGCCTGGCCCAGAGAGGGAGAGTTAACAGTGCAACCACTGGACCCTCGATCTCTATGAGGGGTGACGGATTGACTCATCCGCTCCGTATTCCCTGGTGAATCTTCATAGAAGAAATAAAAAATTTAAAAATTTAAAAATCTAACTAATCTAATAAAAAATTCTGGTAGATACGGGCTTAGAGAAACCGTTTCTGCCTCCTATGACACCAAGCTAAAACTGAGCTGGATTTGTGCCAGTAGGTGGGTGTATACTGCTGGGGAGGAGTTGCTTTTCTGTTGTTTTGCATAGTGTCAGCCTCCTGATGGCAGCAAGCATACACCCAAGCAGGGGCTGGCTGGCTGATCTTGCCCAGGGTGGCAGTCCTATTTGAACAGCCAGGGGACAAGTGAGGAGCGGGGGGAAGGGTGCTGCTGGAGCCAAGTGAGGGACGAGCGAGCTGGGGGGATTGCTGCTGGAGCCAAGTAAGGAGTGGGCAAGGAGGGGGGTGCTGCTAGAGCCAAGCGAGGAGCGGAGAGGGGAGTACAGCTCCTTGTCTCACCTGCTGCCTCCAGTCTTGGGTCCCGCGGACACTCAAGCCAGTGCGCCGTCGCGCGGCCGCTCTCACTATCTGAAACGTGGATTAAACCACCGGCCTGGGGGGAAAATGCCACCCTGTCACCTGGACCAGTCCGCCCCTGCACCCAAGGTCTTCCTGTGTCCCCCAATGAAGCGATTAAGAAAAGCAAATTGCTCGTGTCACCATTTACTAAGACGTGTAACATTTTCATTTTGCGGGATCTGGGGCTTTATTAGAGCTTTTTTTGTCGCTCTGAGCTGATGTTATTACTGACAACATTTTGGGGTAGGTACAGTGTTTTGATCATCACTTATTGCGTTTTAATGCAATGTTTTGGTGACCAAAATAATTAATTCTGCAATGTGATTTTTTTTCTTGTCACTTCGCTTACCAATTGGATTAATTTTTTTTATCTTTTAAATGGATCAAACATTTTTGAACACAACAATATCACATATGTGGACTATGGACTTTTTAAAATTGTTTTATTTTTAATTGGGCAAAAAAAGTGATTTGAACTTTTCAAGGTTTTTTCATATTTTTTAAAACTTTTTAACTTTTTTCTGTATTTAATAGTTATGGACTGGCATTAGATGCATCAGTAGATGTCCCGCTGTCAGCACATGGAAGCATTGATGTCTATGTGGAATGATACTTTCCCTGTGGAGGTTAACAGCTATACTTAACTGGTTAATGATGTTTTCACATCAGTGATTTTTGAATTTTGCTGCAGATCCGGCAGTTTTGCCATTTCTGCTGCATTTGTAGGCTTACCGGGACACTTGTGGCAAGCCCCATTCATTTCCTATAGGACTTGTGGTCATGTGCGGCAAGTGCGGTTTTGCACTTGCGGCACGTCAAAAAAATGCTGCTAGCAGCAATTTTTTTGCGTTGCAGCAAGTGCCGGATTTACAGGATCCGGCAAAACCACACTTGCCGCACATGACTGCAAGTCCCATAGGGAATTAATGGGACTTGCCGCAAGTGAGCAAATGCAGTAAACTTGCCTAATGTGCCTCAAACGGCAGAAAATGCTGATGTGTAAGCAGCCTAGCAATCACTCAGCCACATCCATTCTTTCTGAAAAACACCCATGAAGTCAAAATCATCTCTACAGCTTGAGATGAATTACCAAAGGGGTATAATTTCCAAATTGGGGCCACTTGAAGGAGGTTTCTGCTCTTCTCTCACTTAGAGCTCTGTATATGGAGTCTACAAACTATTTTAGGAAACTCTATATTACAAAAGTCAAATGGAGCTTCTCCCTTCCTGAGTCTCACCATGTGGCCAAACGGTACTATAAGGTGGGCGTGATAACATCATTTCCAGGAGCTGGCGGCGACAAGTCTCATGCATGCAGTGTCACTCACTGCACCTCTCTGTCAGGTGTACAGTCCCGGCTCCAGAGGTGCACTGTGCATGATTAGGAGTCTTATGCACTCCAGTGTATGTGCAGTGCGCTTCTGTGTCCAGTATAATTTGTTTCAGAGCTGCATTGCACACAGACAGAAGTAAAGAAAATTTGAGATCATGCACAGTGCGCCTCTGAACCTAGGACTGTACACCCGACACAGAGGCACGCTGCACATACACAGAAGCGCAGAAGACTCCTGGTCATTCACAGTGTGCCGCTGAAGCCGGGCCCATACACCCGACAGAGAGGCGCAGTGACACTGCGAGCATGTGACAAAAGATTTCAAGGAGCTGGTGGAGACTTTAGCTTCTAGAAATTATGTTATCATGCCCACATGGGGCGTGACAACACAGAAATAGGGCAGACTAGCCGAGGGAAACAACGTCTCCTCGACTAGTCAAAGACCTCCTTAGCATAGGGAAAACAAGCAATAAAAATTTTTTTTAAACATTGGATTTAGAGAATTTCATGAGACAGGGATGGTAACTAGGGACCCTAGTTACCCGCTGTGTACCTTGGATACCAGCCGGTGAGCGGAGAAGGCTGGTAACCAAGGTATACATGGCGTATCTAGGCAGCGCGCAGTTTACCTTGGAGACCAGCCTTCTCCTGCTTACCGCAGCCTGGCAGTGGGAGCAAGACATCGTGGAAATGATATTTAAATCATTTCCACGATGTCGGTGGTCCACTGATCGCTGGTGGGTCTGCCTGTGTGACAGCTCACCAGCGATCTGAACGATTTTCTTAGCGATCGCGCGTGCATGTTATCGCTAACAAAATCATTCATCAAATTGATGCGTGTGACGGCACCTTTAGAGTATGTGCTCATAATCCGGAGGCGCTGCGCCTTGAACGCAGCGCTTCCGGACCTGCGGGAACCAGCAGCTGAACGGAAGGTAACCGCAGCCACCCTGTACTCAATATCTGCAATGGGTGCAGGGCGGCTTCTCCCTGTGTGCAGCCAATGGTTATATGTTCCAACTCCTTAGTATGAAACTAACACACTAACATGCTGCAGAGATGCAGAAGCCCCAAAAACCCGCACTGCATCTGAAAACACGCTGCGGTCGAGAGAAGCATAGTGAGCATGAGATTTCTTGAAATCCCATCAACTATGCTGCTACTGTACGACACAGCATCCAAAATGCTGCAATTCCTGATCATGAGCACATAGCCATAAAGGATTTAAAACCACATCTAAAAAGTTTATTAACCCTTCGGGTGCTTCACAGGAATTAAAGAAATATAGAAGGAAAAATTAACATTTTTATTATGTTACTTTAGCACTAAAATTTATTTTCACAAAGGTAACTGGAGAAAATGGACCATTTAATTTGTTGAGCAATTTCTCCTGAGTAGACTAATACCTCATATGGGATGGAAATTTACAGTTTGGGCTCACGGCAGGGCTCAGATGGGGAGGAGCGTCATTTGACTTTTTGAGCACAAAATTGGCTTAAATAGATAGCAGTCCCCATGTCATATTTGCAGAGTCACTGATCTGTCTAAAAAATGGAAACCACCCACAGGTAAACATATTTTTGAAACTACACATCTCAAAGCATGTATCTTGCGGTGTAGTGAGCACCTTGAATATACAGGTGCTTCACAGAATTTTATAATGTTGAGCTGTGAAAATGGAATAATACACTTTTACCAAAGAGATATTGCTTTAGCAACAATTTTCATTTTCACAAGGGTAACAGGAGAAAATGGACAATACAATGTGTTGAGCAATTTCTCCTGAGTACATTGATACACCATATGTAATAGAAAACTACTGATTGGGCTCACAACAAGGCTTGGAAGAGAAGGAGCGCCATTTGACTTTTAGAGAACAAAATTCGCTGCAATTGACAGCGGACGCCATGTTGCATTTGCAAAGCTCCCGATGTGCCTAAAGAGTGAAAACTTCCACAAGTTACCCCATTTTGGAAACTACTCCCCCTAAGGTATTTATCGAGTGGTGCGTTGAGCACCTTGACCCCACAGGTGGTTTACAGAATTTTATAATGTTGAGCTGGGAAAAAGAAAAAAACTAATTTTTCACATAAAAATGTTGCTTTAGCACCAATTTTTTCATTTTCACAAGGATATTGGAAGAAAATGTACTCCTTAATTTTTTTGTGTCATTTCTCCTGAGTACAGAGATACCGCATATGTGGTGAAAAACTCTTGCTTGGGCACGTCGATAGGTGCTCAACGAATTAAGGGTGCAGCGTTGCCGGCTCCAAAACGCGGATACAGTGAGTTATTAAAACCCATCCTCACTATGCATAACCCGCCCGTAGCGTCTTTGGAGCTGCGGTGCGGGTTGCCGGGAGTCCGCTCCTCCGCAGGATGTGCATTTCATGCTGTGGAGTCGGAAGCGGCTCCCATCAGGTGACTGCAGGGAGAAACCGCCCTGCACCCGCCGCACATGGTGAGCACAGAGTGGCTGCGGTCTCCCTGCAGCAACCCGTGGCTTCACTCAGATCCGGAGGAGCTGCTTCCAACACGCAGCTCCTCCGGACCGTGTGCACGCACCCTAAGAGTGCTGTTTAATTTTGAAGTTCAAAATTGGATGGAATGATTGTGCTTCTAAAAAAAATATACAGAGGGACTCTGAAATACTAAGATATGCAAACATTACATATAGGTATTTGGAACTGCATGACTACTATTGAAAATAAGTATTATAAATGAAATACTTACTGTAGCACATAAAATGGCCAGTTTATAAGATCCCAACAGCCAGCAACAAGGCATATGTCTTTATTGGGTCCCTACCTAATATGCCTCTATCCAGGCTGAAAGCCTCCAATTTTTGACAAGGTAGATACCTACTTTAACTGTAATTGATAACTCCCTGAGGCTGGTGGGAGGAAGTGCTCAGTCAGAGAGGAATGAATTACAATATGAAATAAAAAACAACCAACACATCCAAGCAGATAAATGTGAACAGGTGCAAACTGGCAATGCTATATACTGCTAAAAAATATGCAACTACACTCTGAACCACTAAGGTGTGCAAACATTAAATGTAGGAATTTTGGAATCTCATTACTGTACTGGGCGGGTGTGTACTTGTCACCTAAATATTTATGGAGCAAATAACATTTTCTGGAACAATTTTAATAGTGCAAAAATCTCCACCTTCTTTGGATATCCAATAGTAACTTGGGTGATGTGTACTAGTCACCTATATATTTATGTAGCAAATAATTTACCACTCACTTAGCCATGTGTGGCTGGCATCTGAGCTAGTCTTGATTTTTTTTACACTCGATTGTAATAATTGAGCTCTAGCTCATGAATAGCATTACCTTTTGCTTGCCATAATTTGTAATGTTTTGAAACTATCACTTTTTTTAACTAATAACCCAATGAAGATGAATATTCAACAGCGCAAATGTGTGTGAATACTGATTGTGAGTACTGGTATGGTCATTATGGTTGTTAAGGTTTTATAAGGCAAGAGTATCACTACTATACTCATTGCTGTAACCCTTTATGGGGTATACTGGGATCAGAATTCAGTTGTGAATTTTGAATCTGTACCGAAATTTGTTATCGGCCATCAAGGAATGATAAATCTTGAAATCATCATAGTTTTAAGTGAGAACTGACATTTTAAATATTATTCTGATAGCTTTCCTCCATTGCACACTTTCTAAACGTTATGTAGCTGTTATGGGATACAGTCAGTATGATGTCTTATATTGGCCACTGACTTCTGCCCTGCTATCTGGTATGCTGGGATGAGGCAAGTGGTGAAGGCCCCTACTGCAGAATAGCAGCTAAGAGGAGTCACCTCACCTGGAATGTATGGAGTCAGTACTGGATATGATTGTAGAGATGTCTCCATGACTTTGCTTTTTTCATTGGTATCCACTGTTGAACCATCGTACAGGTGAGAACATTCCTTTTTTCCTATATTTTACTATTGCTACTACTGAATTACCTGTGCACTGTATGTCGGTATTATTTGGGTACTATATATTAGTATTTTATGGTAGCCATTATTTTGCTTGTATTATTTGAGCACTGTATGCATTGTTTGGTTTGTATACCTGGGCACTGTAAAATTAGTTTTATTTGGGGACCGTATATTAGTATTATTTGAGTATTTTATGTTGATATTTGTATTGTTGGTATTATATGAACATTGCACATCAATATTATTATTATTTATTTATAGAGCACCATTGAATCCATGGTGCTGTACATGAGAAGGGGTTACATACAAACAAGTTAAAAATACAATGAACAAACTAACAGTGACAGACTGGTACAGAGTGGAGACCTCGGCCCTTGTGGGCTTACATTCTACAGGGCAATGGGAAGGGAAACAGTAGGTTGGGTCTGCTCCGGTGGTGGTGGAGCGCCAGGTCCATTGGTGGTGGAGTGCCAGGTCCAGTGGTGGGGAGGTGGCACCATGATCATTGCAGGCTGTAGGCTGTTCTAAAGAGATGGGTTTTCAGATTCCGCTTGAAGGTTCCAAGTGTAGGGGAGAGTTGGACGTGTTGGGGTACAGAATTCCAGAGCATGGGGGATTCCCGGCGAAGTCTTGCAGGCGGTTAGATGAGGAACGTACAAGTGTGGAGGAAAGGAGGAGGTCTTGGGGGGATCGAAGATTACGAGTTGGATATCGTGAGATTAGTTTAGAGATATATGGGGGGGACAGATTGTGGACGGCCTTGTAAATCAATGTAAGTAGTTTGAATTGGACATGCTGGGGAATTGGGAGCCAGTGGAGGGATTTGCAGAGGGTAGAAGTGGAGGAGCAGCGAGGAGAGAGGTGAATTAGTTGGGCAGCAGAGTTAAGGAAAGATTGGAGAGGTGCAAGAGTATTATCGAAGGAGAAGGAGGTTGCAGTAGTCAAGACGGGAGATGATGAGGGCATGCACTAGTAGTTTAGTTATTGAGGGTTGAGGAAGGGATGGATTCTGGAAATATTTTTGAGTTGGAGGCGGCAGGAGGTGGCGAGAGCTTGAATGGTCATTATTGCAATAATCGCTTAGTAATATGAAGGTATTGTAGACATCTTTCTGCAGGTTTTAGTTATATATTTGGTTGGTAATATTTAGGCATTAACTACCCATATTATTTGGGCATGCTGTGTGGAATTAGTTGGTAAGAGTGTCTATTTTTATTTTATTACCGTATTTTTCAGACTATCAGACTTTTTTCCTCCAGATTTTGAAGGAAAGTGTGTGGTGCGTCTAATACGAATGTATAATTTGGTCTTGTTGTGGAGAGAGGGACTGGGAACACATGAGGCAGGAATCCAGCGGCTACTGCAACTACGTGTTCCCACTGTTTCAAGTACTTGAAAATTCACTGCTTGTGGGGAGGCTCCCCATGCCCACCTCTCAGCATTGGCTTTAGTGTCAAGAGCTGGGTGTGGGGAGCCACAAATTAATATTCTTTCACCTTAAACAGTGGCACACGTGGTTGCACCAGATTCCTGCAGCCGCTGGGTAGATCATGTGTCCACTGGTTAGCAGCAGCTGAGGAGAGTAAGGCAGTAGGAGCAGGAAATCGCTGCAAACACACCTGGCCTAGAGGAAGTGACAGGGCCAGTTCCCGGAATATTTTATGAGCACAGTGCGCTGAGTTCTCACGTTTAAATGCTGTCAGTCTGGTCCCCCGCACTAGAAACAGGGAGGATGTCATTCATTACTGTGAAAATAAGGCCAGGACATGACTGTGGAACTGATCATGAACTTTGGACAGCAAAGATTACAGTCAAGTTGCATAAATGGACTAGACAAGTAATTTCCAATATCGATTTGACAAACATACCGGATGTTTTGGGGAATGGTCTGCCCAACTGTTTTATGTCACTGGCATGGATGAAAGAAAGCCTAAAGAATTAGGAACATATATAAAGAATATTGTTACTGAAGAAGCCATAAACACAATAAACACAAGGTAGAAGAGACCCCTGTAACACAATAAGAGACTCTAAAGATCATTGAAAAAACACGAATGGCAGAAGTAAACGGCAACAAGCAGGATGCAGAAAACATCAGTAAAAAACTGAAGAGAGCCATTCAAGGAGACAAAGAACCTTATTACCAAAAGATATGTGAAGAGAAAGAAAATGAACATCTGAAGGGCCAGACCAGGAAGGCATACCAAAAGATCACAGAAATAAGACGAAAGTTTAATCTAAGAGTGCGAATGTTGAAAGACAACAATGGGAGCAAACTAACTGAGCAACAACAGGTCAAGAAATGAAGGAAATGTGGTGCCCCACTGGTCAGACGTCACAGTTGGGGTATTGCATCCATAAGTGAGTGTGCGGTTATCCCTGTCACAGTAGAATGTAGGGTGTGTAGGAGGATCCCATCCCAGCACTTCCACACACCCACCTAGGCAGATGGTTTGGGCCCATACTCTGGGGGGGAAGTTAGGGGAGGAGGGAGGTAGAAAAATGAGGTTTCTAGTTTGCCTCGAGGGACGAAGGAGTACGAGAGCTCTGATCGAGAGAAGGGGACTCCAAGAGAGGGGGTCTGGAGAGAGAGAGAACAGGCAGCCCAGACTGAAGGAGGGTACCCCCTGAATTGGAACGTCCATACTCCGGGAGGGAATCCTGGTCCATACATCGGAGTGCCGATTCCAAAGACACGGCACAGGGAGTTCAGCCCCTGAGTCTTAACACCGGTCATCGTGGGTCCGTCGACTGGCCCCGACACCCTGTCTCTAGGAAACCAGTCACATGAAGATAACCCACCAGGGTCAAGTTCCAGTGCAGGAGAGAGGAGAGCGGGAAGCCGGGATACTCAGAAAGAACCCCAATAGGGCCTGGTTTTAAGCGGGCTGTTCCAGGACAGGCAGCTGCAACGGGACACGGGTTAGAGCAAGGAGGGCATACCACGGGAGACTCCTAAAGACTCTGCAACCCACTGTGACTACCCGGCTGGCTACCCTTACCTAACAACTGTTGTCTTCTGTGAACTGTACCACCACCAGCATTGTTCCAGTAAAGTACCCGGGTAGGGTGACAGAGTCTCTGTGTAATTATTTCCCCACTGCACTGAAACTGGTTTATCTCCAACATCAGCACTTCCATCACTACAGGTGCTTCCCTGCCCCGGAGGGCCAGCTCTTCCTGCAGGGAGCTGTACCATCTTGGCTGCTATACCATTACCTTCTGGAGGTCTGAAGCGGTGCTGGTGTTCAATCACCAGAATCTGCGGTGAATCACAATAAACTTATAAACTCTTATTCCCATTCCAACTACCCCTTTTTTAGTTGACCAACAGGGCCACGAGTCTGGGCAGGCCACCAGTGACATCCCTACCACAGCAGAGGGCCCAGATACCCGAGTCCCCATACCCTGAGCTAGTCAGAAAGACTACACAGAGGATCTTTACAAAATGACTAAGTGACATGGGAAGAAACTGAAAATGGAAATTATAGTGAATCGAACATCTTGAAACAAAAAGTCATTGCTGTGGTAAAGCTTTTATCACCTGCGGAAGATTGCATGTCGCTATGGAGTGCAAAGAACTTTTAACAAAGGTTTGTGCCTTTAATCATTTCTAATACATTTCCTTTTGCCTCAGCACTCCTAAAGACCGCAGTCTTTTTTTTGCTTCCTTTTACATATGGATGTGAAACCTAGACAGCAAAGGAACATGAGAAGAGAAGCACAAGTTCTCCCAGGCAGGGGTGTAACTACAACAGGTGCAAGGGTTGCAATCGCACCCGGGCCCTGAATCCTAGGGGGCCCCAAAAGTCTCTTTGGCCTTTAGAAAAAGACTATGCTAGTAAAGATTTGCAATAATTGGGGGCCCCATTGGAGCTTTTGCATCGCGGCCCGTGAACTTCAAATAACGTCACTGCTCCCAGGACAGGGATCAGCAACCCCTGCCGACAGCATGCACAAAAAGTCATATCAAAATCCAATCTCGAGGCTTTTTACCACTGTTTGTTTTTAGCACGCTTTACAGCCTGTCTCTTCTAGCAGGGCAGCTCTCAGCTCCCCTTCACCATGAGCCTCAATCTCCTACAGACACCGGTTCTCTCCCCAAGCCCCTGCTGCCTCGCTCCAGCTCTTGTTCAGGCATGCCAGACTCACAGGGTCCTAGTGCTCTGCTGATGCTGTTACATTCCACACTCCCACAGAGTGACATTTGACTTTTCAAACACAAAATTGGCTGGAATCGTTAGCAGATGCCATGTAGGGTTTGCAGAGTCCATTGTGGTGCCCCACGTTGGGACGCCACGGAGGGGTACTGCACCCAGACTAGAGTGTGTAGTATCCCTGTGACCAGGGGACAGGGATGTCTATAGTGACCCTCACCACACGCATCCACACACCTTAGGTCAGGGGACCAATAGGTTAATCTGTTGCTAGGGAATCGGTCCTAGTGGGAGGAGCTTTGGTGGGCTGCGGAGAGCGGGAAAGTTAGTCAGTGAGAGAAGACGGTTGGAGGGAGAACCCTGCGAGAAGCGCAGTGGAGGGCACCTCAGGAGTGGTGGCCCAGGAATGGAAGGGGATCCCAAATCCATGCTGGTACATCTCCTGGATGGATCTAGTCCAAAATCGGAGGACCGGCTCCAAGGAGGTATGGGTGTTCATCTCTGAGCTGCAGTACTGGAGGGCACGGACTTCTCTAGAGCTCGCGGTCAACCCAGCTTAACTCCCCTTAGGCCCCAGCATAGGGTCAAGTAGGCACAGAGGGCGATAGAGTCCAGAAGGAGGACCTGAGGGCAACAGACTCCAGAAGGATCCATGGGGACAGGCAGTGGGCTCTGTGTGCAGGAGCGCAAGGAAGGAACAGTGGGAGAGCTCAGAAGGACAGATGTAAGGATCAGGCAGGCACATCACAGAGGGCCCTATTGAGGCATTCTACTCCTCTGGTGACTACCCAGGCCAGCAATACCCATGGAATGTGTAAGAACTGTTTGCTGCCTGAGGCACCAGTAAAACCCGGTTCAGAGACAATGTCTATGTGATGTGTTTTTTAGCCTGCGCTACAGGATCCATACTCTTTTTCCCACAGACTGTCAGCCTGTATCTCTATCTGATGAGCCACCTCCCTGTGTGATTTTTCCATTCTTTCATCACTGCCCCAGGGATCCCGCGCCACCTACGGGGAGCGTTACTAACTAGCTGCCTCATCATCATCCCTGGAGGTCTGCAGCAGGTCATGAATTCTTTTATTTTTTTAATTTTTTTTAACCCCTTTTTCAGCGACGTCCAGGGCCACGGGTCTGGGCACAGGCTGCCCGTGACATCCCCAAGTAAATCAATGCCCGAACAGGGTACCCCACAGCCCTGGGGTGGGTCAGCATGATGTGTCTAAACAGTGGAAACTCCCCACAAGTGACCTAATTTTGGAAGCTAAACCCCTCAAGGACTTTATCTAGATGCGTGGAGAGCACTTCGAACCCCCAGATGTTTCACAGACTTTTATAAGATTGAGTTGTGAAAATAAAAAATCTAATTATTCCCATAAAAATGTTTTTTTAGCTCTAATTTTTTTATTTGTACAACTGTAATGGAAAAAAAACTGCACCATGCAATTTGTTGTGCAATTTCTATTGAGTACCCTGATACCCCATGCATGGTTGAAAACTACTTTTCAGGTACAGTGCAAAGCTCAGAAGGGAAGGAGTGCCATGTGTTCAGATTTAGTTGGAATAGTTTGGGGGTGCCATGTCGTATTGGCAAAGCCCCCAAGGTGCCAGAATAGCAGAAATTTGCCACAAGTGAACCCATTTTACAAACCTGTCAATTAATTCATTCAGGGGTGCAGTGAGCATATTGATGTCACAGATGTGTCACTAAATGTTATATTATTAAGTGGTGAAGAAAAAATAATTCTACTTTACCACTGAAAATGTTTTAACCCCAGATTTTCAATTTTCACAGAGGAAATAAGTAAAAAAGTGCTATATTACACAATTTCTCATGAATGTAATAAACACCAAATGTGACTGTATAGTGCTGTTTGGCCACACAGCAGGGCTTGAGGGGGAAGGAAGGTGCGACATTTGATTTTGGAGCACACATTTTAATAAAATACAGTAGTTTGCTGACTTCATTTACAGACCCTTTAAGTGCCAGAACGTCAGAATCACCTTTAAAGAGGACCTGTCACCCCCCATGGATTAGAATCTAAGTCCAGCACTGAATGCAGCATGTCTATTGCATTCAGGCAAGAGGTCCCCTATGTCTCTGTGGGTCTGCTACCTCAATATATAGGCTTATAAAAACGGTAAAAATCCATGGAGGTATGCCCTTGTGATTCAGGCACCTCATCCACAGGGCATTTCACGCCCCCTGCGCCTCTGTGCTGCCCATGTCCTCGCTGCCTTGCTCATTCCCTTCATGTCCTCCTCACTCTATGCGTCCTTGTGGTGTTGACGCAAGCGCAAAGAGAGGTTGAGGTGCATGCCCTGACGTCCTCTCATTTCCCCACCCTGCTCCGTGTTGTGCTATGGAGAAGGGCGGAGAAATGAGAGGCTGTCATAGTAGAAGGTGGGCATGCACTGAGACCTCAACCTCGCTCTGCGATTGCGTCAAGACCACAAGGACGCGCAGAGCGAGGAGTACATGAAGGGAACGAGCAAGGCAGTGAGGACATGGGGGCACAGAGACGCATGGGGCGTAAAATGACCCGGTGGACAAGCTGCCTCAAGGACAAGGGCCGCCTCCATGGATTTTTACTGTAAGTTTTTATAAGCCTATATATCAGGGTAGCAGACCCACAGAGTTATGTGGGACCCTTTGCCTGAATGCAGCGGACATGCTACATTCAGTGCTGGACTTAGATTCACATCGATGGGGGAAGGGGGGGCAGGTCCTCTTTAAGTGACAAATTATTGGAAATTACACCCCTCTGAGAATTCATCTAGTGAAGTTTTTTTTCTCTGGAAATTCCCATGGAGTCAAATGCAGTGAATATTTCAGAATTACAAATTGCAGATAAGCCCTTGTAGTTCTCATACATTGTGCTCAGCTTGTGCTTCTGGAGACAAACACCCTGCAAATTAAGCGGCTTCCTCACTACAGCGACGCCAAACAAGTGGACGTTAACTGCGGTTTAGATACATTATGGTGCTCATAAGGGAGGGGGCATTTGGATTGAAGAGCGCAGGTTATTTCTGTTTTTGGGATGGAGTCAAAGCACTTTTCCAGAGCCTTTGTTGACCGGTAACATGGAAGCTCACTATACAGTTTTTCCATTTACAGTTAACAGATGATAGACCTTGGTGGGGACTTGTTTTTTGTGGGATGAGTTGAATGCTATTGGTGGCGAATTTGGGCACAGAACATTCTGGATCAGTTCACAATTATCCTCTGGTCTATGCTGAGCACTTAAATTAAGGACATGTGCACACCTTCAGTATTTCGTGAGTTTTTTACCTCAGGATTTGTAGAGAAAACCAGGAGTGGAGCAATCAGAGGAAAAGTCTAATAGAAACACCTGCACCACTTCTGATTTAATCATCCACTCTGATTTTGGCTACAAATCCTGAGGTAAAAAACTCATCAAATACTGAATGTGTGCACGTGGCCTTAGGTTTCCATCTACATGTGATATCCCAGTACCTGTTCTACTGCTGCTCAGTGGAATAGTGGTGGTGTGGCAGCAGATTTGTTCCAGTGTGACCAGAAATATTGGGGCACTGTGAGCTATGAAATCTATCATTGTAGGTTGTGATGTGATGTCTGTTCTCTGAGGACTGATAAATGTACATTCTGCGTTGTACTCTGCTGCCATCTAATGGTCAATGTGTGTATGACAGTTACATCATTCTCATCATAACTAGCTGCCACCTCAGGCCTCTCACACATAGCCTCGGTGGGAGGAGCCTCTACCTCAGGCCTCTCCACATAACAATGGTGGGAGGAGCTTCCACCACACGCATCTCACATATAGCAATGGTGGGAGGATCATCTACCTCAGTCCTCTCACACATAACAATGGTGGGAGGAGCCTCTACCTCAGGCCTCTCACACATAGCAACAGTGGGAGGAGCCCCCACCTCAGGCCTCTCACACAGCAATGGTGGGAGGAGCCTCTACCCGAGACCTCTCACACATAGCAATGGTGGGAGGAGCCTCTACCTCAGGCCTCTCACACATAGCAACAGTGGGAGGAGCCCCCACCTCAGGCCTCCACATAGCAATGGTGGGAGGAGCCTCTCCTCAGGCCTCTCACACTTCCTGGAGCTGGTTCAAACAGGTTTAGTCAGTGTATTCAAGTGAGAGGGAGGAAGCACTGCTGCTCCCAGCATCTCTGTCCCAGTCTATGCTGTGGGGACTTCATTTTCTCCATGTAATTGCCTCCACAAAGGAGTGGAGCTTGATACAGTTAGGAGAGATAAAGCTGAACAACTGCTCTTCTCCATGATGGTTTATATTGGCTTCCAGTCAGAACCAGAGCAACATGACTTCCAAGCCACAAACTCTGTGTGCCTGACCCTCTGCAGTATGGAACGATAGCGCCAAAACCGTGAGTAATTCCATACCCCTAGCGTTTTGCAACAGGGAGCTGAGCCGTGAAGGTCCTCCAACAGCATAGTATCACCTGGACTGTGCATAGTATTACCTCCCATAGCAAGTGAAGAGACCTGTACGCCAGCCACCAGAAAGGCCTAAATGTGCTGCTTTCATGAGGAGAAAAATCTTCTTTCATATGCAAAATATGAAGTGTGTCCTATACAGTGAACCACAGCCATTTTGCCTCTAACTGACTGTATTCGATTATCCCCTGATGTAAAGTGTTATATTTGTAAGTTTATCCGTGTGTCTGGGTGCTTGTAATTGAAAAAACATCACGGGCGCGACTACACCTGCACCCAGACATCATCACTACAGGAGCGCCCCCGCGGGTCATATACAACACCTGACACATACATCACCACTACATTAGAACCCTCGGGGGTCATATACAACACCTGCACCCAGACATCACCACTAGAGGATCACCCCTGAGGGGGTCACATATAACACCTGCAACCAGACATCACCACTATAGGATCGCCCCAGGGGGGTCATAAATAACACCTGCACCCAGTCATCACCACTACAGGAGTACCCCTGGGGGTCATATACCACATCTGCACCCAGACATCACCATTTCAGGAGCGCCCCCGGGGTCATTTACAACTCCTGCACAAAGACATCAACACTACAGGAGATACCGGGGGTTATATACAAACCTGCACGCAGGCATCACCACTACAGGATCACCCTCAGAAGGTCACATACAACACCTGAACCCAGACATCACCACTACAGGAGCGCCCCTGGGGGTCGTATACAACACCTGTACCCAGACATCACCACTACAGAGAACCCCCAGGTGTCATATACAACACCTGCACACAGATATCACCTCTACAGGAGTGCCCTGGGTTCATATACAACACCTGCACCCAGACATCACCACTACAGGATCGCCCCTGGGGGGTCATATATAACACCTGCAACTAGACATCACCACTACAGGAGTACCCCCAGGGGGTCATATATTACACCTGCACCCAAACATCACCACTGTAGGAGTGCCCCTGGGGGTCATATACCACATCTGCACCCAGACATCAGCACTTCAGAAGCGCCCCCGGGGGTCATATACAACACCTGCACACAGAGATCAACACTACAGGAGCTACCGGGGGTCATATACAACACCTGTACCCAGACATCACCACTACAGAAGCACCTTCAGGGGATCACATACAATACCTGCACCCAGACATCCCCACTACAGGAGTGCCCCCGGGGGTCATATACAACACCTGCACCCAGACATCACCACAACAGGTGCACCCTCAGGGGGTCACATACAATACCTGCACCCAGACATCACCACTACAGGAGCGCACCCGGGGGTCATATACCACACCTGCACCCAGACATCACCACTACAGGAGCACCCCCCGGGGGTCATATACAACACCTGCACACAGACATCACAACTACAGCAGCACCGCCAGGGGTCATATGCCATCACTATAAGTGCAACCTCCTGCTTTGACAATTGTTGAGGACACAAAGGAAGTGTTTAGGGGTCCAGCAACCCACTTCAGCTACCATGATATTACCATCTGCTGTCAGTGGAATTACATATCTCAGCTGGCCCCTTTGCAACATCTGGTGCCTCCCCTGTGGTTCACCTCAATTAAACACTTCAGTAGTTAAAAAAATTCTTCTGTAACGAATGGTATCTTATGTTTGTCAACAATAAGGTTGCAAAGGTCTTAGGACAGCTCACTGATTATACTTATCATGAGATGTTTCTTGTGTGGCACTCTGGTAATGAGACACCTTTTTCTAGGCCATTAATTGAACTAGCTGGCATTATTTTTCACTAAGTGGCAGAATTGCTTTCTAACTACTGCTTTCATCTGATGTCATGACTTTCTATGACTTTTTGCACCTAGCTTTCTTTATCTGTTCAATAATGTTACTGTGTCATTTCTCATTATTACAAATCATTTATGGACATGGCATTTGATTTCTTCGCCTCTGTGGATTGGATGGGTTGCTAATAACATCTGATGAGAAATTAATGTCAATAGTACCTTTCGAAATATATTTACTCAAAGAATTGGGATTAAATCCAATACTTATTTCACTTGCTGCATTTAAGATTACCTCAACATAATCACAGGAAAACACAGGAAACCAAGAGGATCCCCACCAATTGATCTGAACAGATGACAAATTGATAACCAAATTATGTAGCCTTAGCAATGGAGCCTCAAAAGCATCGGTTCATCAGTAAATTGCAAAACTACAAAAGAAATGTCTTCAAGGTTTAATACTTTAAGTTGAAGTGACACCTTCATGATCAGTAACTGGTTAAGGCTATTGGATACTGCACAAACATTTGCAAAGATAATTTCAGAGGTGTTCCAATGGAAATTAAAGGAATTTCCAGTATTCTGAATAACGAAAAATCAATTAAACTCTCTGAAGCTCCTGAATCGATAAAGGTTTGTCCCATGAACTCAGAGGAATGGAGAAAACAGACATAGCATCAAATTCTATCTTTATTGGGGATAATGTTAATTCCAAGGAGATCTCCACTCTTTCTCCAGGGTCTAGAGTTTCAATGATTGGTGATAAGTTTGAAACAGTCCATACGGGAATGATCTTTTGGTCAACAAAATAGACAAAGTCCTTCTGTCAGGCAACAGATGATAACTTTTTTGGGCCAATTTCCTTGCGGCCTTTCTGGTAGGTGATTTTAAAGAAACTTTAATATTAGGAGTCTGAGAATCTGGAGCTTTCTCTCCTGACATTTCTTTAAAACATAAGTCCATGGGTAGTAAATTAAAACATCCAGAGAGCACTAGCAAGTCACTACCAGCAAGTTATTCCTGTATCCAGCTGTACAGAACAGCACAGATTGCCAGAAGCAGGGCTGGCTAGTCGAAGTTATGGAGTCGAAGTCAGGAAAATTGAGGAGTCAGAGTTGAATGTTTGGCTTACTGACTTCACAGCTTTGGTCGTGGAGTTGGAGTCATGGAGACTGTGTCCGTTTTGGTGGAGTTGTAGTTGGGTTCAGGGAAATCAAGGAGTCAGAGTCAGATGTTTGGTTTACTGACTCTACAGCCCTGGCCAGAAGACAATTATTATTTTTGACAAATTTTGAAGGAATAGTTTAGATCTGTATATTATAACATCCTAAAGAATTACCGTATATACTCGAGTATAAGCCGAGTTTTTCAGCCCAAAAATTGGGCTGAAAAATCCCCCCCTCGGCTTATACGTGAGTCACTGTATACTGTATACAATGTATACAGTATACAGTGCCCCCCCATCAGTATACAGGGCCCCCCCCTTGTTTAGCAATCCTGTAAAGGAAGAGATTAGTATACTTATCCCTCCGCTGTCCCGCTGCCGCTGTCCCGACGCCGCCATTGCGCTCTTCCGTCTTCATCCAGCGTCTTCCGTCTTCTTCCGGCTTCCTCCGGTGGGCGCAGGCAATGATGTCAGAGGAGGAAGCCGGAAGAAGACGGAAGACGCTGGATGAAGACGGAGGAGCGCGATAGCGGCGGCGGGACAGCGGCAGCGGGACAGCGGAGGGATAAGTATACTAATCTCTTCCTTTACAGGATTGCTACCCAAGGGGGGGGCCCTGTATACTGATATGGGGGGGGGGGCTGCTGTATATACCTCTGGGGCTGTATATACCTCTGGGGCTGTATATACCTCTGGGGCTGCTGTATACTACCTAAGGGCTGCTGTATACTACCACTGGGGCTGCTGTATATACCTCTGGGGCTGTATATACCTCTGGGGCTGTATATAGCTCTGGGGCTGCTGTATACTACCTAAGGGCTGCTGTATACTACCCCTGGGGCTGCTGTATATACCTCTGGGGCTGTATACACCTCTGAGGCTGTATATACTGTACCTCTGGGGCTGCTGTATACTACCTAAGGGCTGCTGTATACTACCACTGGGGCTGCTGTATATACCTCTGGGGCTGTATATACCTCTGGGGCTGCTGTATACTACCTAAGGGCTGCTGTATATACATCAGGGGCTGTATATACCTCTGGGGCTGTATATACCTCTGGGGCTGCTGTATACCACCTAAGGGCTGCTGTATACTACCACTGGGGCTGCTGTATATACCTCTGAGGCTGTATATACCTCTGGGGCTGTATATACCTCTGGGGCTGCTGTATACTACCTAAGGGCTGCTGCATACTACCACTGGGGCTGCTGTATATACCTCTGGGGCTTTATATACCTCTGGAGCTGCTGTATACTACCTAAGGGCTGCTGTATACTACCACTGGGGCTGCTGTATATACCTCTGGGGCTGTATATACCTCTGGGGCTGTATATACCTCTGGGGCTGCTGTATACTACCTAAGGGCTGCTGTATACTACCACTGGGGCTGCTGTATATACCTCTGGGGCTGTATATACCTCTGGGGCTGCTGTATACTACCTAAGGGCTGCTGTATACTACCACTGGGGCTGCTGTATATACCTCTGGGGCTGTATATACCTCTGGGGCTGCTGTATACTACCTAAGGGCTGCTGTATACTACCACTGGGGCTGCTGTATATACCTCTGGGGCTGTATATACCTCTGGGGCTGTATATACCTCTAGGGCTGCTGTATACTACCACTGGGGCTGCTGCTGTATATACCACTGGGGCTGCTGCTGTATACTACCACTGGGGTTGCTGCTGTATACTACCACTGGGGCTGCTGTATATACCTCTGGGGCTGCTGTATACTACCACTGGGGCTGCTGCTGTATATACCACTGGGGCTGCTGCTGTATACTACCACTGGGGCTGCTGTATATACCTCTGGGGCTGCTGTATACTACCACTGGGGCTGCTGCTGTATATACGACTGGGGAGGCTGCTGTATACCACACTGCTGGGGGCTGTATACCTGTGCTGGGGTCCACCCTCGGCTTATACACGAGTCAATAGGTTTTCCCAGGTTTTGGGGGCAAAAGTAGGGGGGTCGGCTTATACACGGGTCGGCTTATACACGAGTATATACGGTAATCACTTCTCTTAGCCCAAGTATAGAACTACTGTACAAATTAATTTGATCTGACTCATCGAACACTCTACAGAAGGCAAAAAGGACAGACAGAAAGGAGTGTATCAATGGATCATCTCGTTCCCATATTTGTGCAGTTCATGTTAAGGTTTTTCCGGGAAGCAAAGAAAACATCTACTCCAATGTAGACAGGTTATAGAAAAATTAATTGTTGGTGATATGCTTCAAAAAGTATGATATATTAGTTAACAAAATTATTCCATGCCTTTATTAAAGCAAAGAGATGTACCGTATATACTCGTGTATAAGCCGACCCGTGTATAAGCCGACCCCCCTACTTTTGCCCCCAAAACCTGGGAAAACCTATTGACTCGTGTATAAGCCAAGGGTGGACCCCAGCACAGATATATAGTCCCCCCCAGTGGTATACAGCAGCCTCCCCAGTGGTAGTATACAGCAGCCACAGAGGTATATACAGTAGCCCCAGTGGTAGTATACAGCAGCCTCCCCAGTGGTAGTATACAGCAGTCTCCCCCTATGGTAGTATACAGCAGTCTCCCCCTGTGGTAGTATACAGCAGTCTCCCCCTGTGGTAGTTTACAGCAGTCTCCCCCTGTGGTAGTATACAGCAGTCTCCCCCTGTGGTAGTATACAGCAGTCTCCCCCTGTGGTAGTATACAGCAGCTTCCCCCTGTGGTAGTATACAGCAGCCACAGAGGTATATACAGCAGCCCCTCTCCTGTGGTAGTATACAGCAGCCCCCCCCTGGGGTAGTATACAGCAGTGCCCCCCCTGTCGGTATACACAGCCCCCCCCTGTGGGTATACACAGCCCCCCCTGTGGGTATACACAGCTTCCCCCCCGTTGCTGCCGCACACCTGTAAAAAGAAGCGCTTTCATACTTATCCTCCTGCTGTCACCGCGCGCATCCTCCGCTCTCCTTGCACCCGGCGTCCATCCATATGACCGCGCACAAATAATGACGTCATTATTTGTGTGCAGTCATATGGATGGACGCCGGGTGCAAGGAGAGCGGAGGATGCGCGCGATGACAGCAGGAGGATAAGTATGAAAGCGCTTCTTTTTACAGGTGTGCGGCAGCAACGGGGGGGGCTGTGTATACCCACAGGGGGGGCTGTGTATACCCACAGGGGGGGGCTGTGTATACCGACAGGGGGGCACTGCTGTATACTACCCCAGGGGGGGGCTGCTGTATACTACCACAGGAGAGGGGCTGCTGTATATACCTCTGTGGCTGCTGTATACTACCACAGGGGGAAGCTGCTGTATACTACCACAGGGGGAGACTGCTGTATACTACCACAGGGGGGGCTGTGTATACCCACAGGGGGGGGCTGTGTATACCCACAGGGGGGGGGGGCTGTGTATACCCACAGGGGGGGGGCTGTGTATACCCACAGGGGGGGGGCTGTGTATACCCACAGGGGGGGCACTGCTGTATACTACCCCAGGGGGGCGGAGGAGCGCTGACAGCAATGTAATATGCACCGCTCCCCCTGCCGCTGATGGACAGGGGGATGCAGTGCATATTGCATTGCACTAATGAGCGGGAGCACGTGACTGCCCGCTCATTGTACAGCCTCCCCCACCTCCTCCAGCCCCTGGACACCGGCCCCACACAGTCAGCTGTCACTGACTCGTGTATAAGCCGAGGGGGACACTTTTCAGCACAATTTTTGTGCTGAAAAACTCGGCTTATACACGAGTATATACGGTAAATGTGAAGATAATCACCAAGAAGAATTTCTTCAATGAAAGGGAATTTATAGTAGATGTTGAGAGACATGAGATATTGCAGTTCTTAGAGGCAAAACACAGATACAGGCTCAAATGTTCCTGTACAACCTCCCTGTGGCTCTCACAGCAAATTTCATAACCAGTCCTAATAAGCCCTAGGTATCCAAGAGCAATGGTGTTAATGCTGCTGCACCTATATAATCCATGGCCTCAGAATTCGGTTGAAGGCTCACCTAGTGAAGTGGAATCATTAAGCTGTAGGCCAGGGTGAACAGCACATCATGTATGAAAGAATTTGCAATCAGGAAAATTGTGTTGATCTGTCAGAATGTCATGCTCAAGGAGATTGTATTTTAGAAGATGGACAATATTTTGGTCCTCTTCAACTGTGATCAAGGACTTTTAGGAGCTGTGTGGTGGACGCTATGTAGAGATGGTAAGCAGACAAGAGGTATGGCTAAGCCAGCAGATCACAAAATAACACTGCATGCTCTGTGGATCAGTTAGGCTGCCTTCAGACTTGCAGATGCCTCCGCAGCGTTTTGCACAGGCATCTGCAAGTATCTGCATGCAGACCGCGGCCCCTATGTTTATAATGGAGCGCACGGCGGTCTGCAGATGCTTGCAGACCGCCGTGCGCGCTCATTGCCCGCCATTAGTGATCTGTGCACAGGCGGATGCCTGCGTACAGATCACACACTCTCGTCCGCACCAGGGACGTGAGATGTTGCGTCCCTGGCGCGGGCGAGAGTGTGTGATTTGTGCGCAGGCATCCGCCTGCGCATAGATCACTAATGGCGGGCAATGAGAGCGCACGGCGGTCTGCAAGCATCTGCAGACCGCCATGCGCTCCATTATAAACATAGGGGCCGCGGTCTGCATGCAGATACTTGCAGATCCCTCTGCAAAACGCTGCGGAGGCATCTGCAAGTCTGAAGGCAGCCTTAAAGCAAGAGATTTGGACACATACCTAGTAAAGCATTGTCAGGCAACACCTTGAAATAACAAAGATGAGTAGGCAGGAAGTTAAGGCTCCTTCACACATAACGACGCACCACTGATACCGATAATGATATGCTGAAATTACTGGTGCATCGTTTTTCACATCGCTGGTGCGTCGTTTTTCACATTGCTGGTAATGTCAAACAGGTATCTCACGCAACGAACCAGAATTATACCGAGGTCGTTGGAAATTGTCACTCCATAACATAGCATTGAGATCGTTGGTCGTTCTCCCTTTCAAACACAACGATGTAGCGCTCCTAGCGGGAGTGCAACGACGTAGAAATGACCCAGAGCAGTATGTAATGATCAATGATCTCACAGCAGGGGCCAGATCGTTGGTACGTGTCACACATAACAACATTGTTAGCGGGATCGTTGTTATGTCACAAAATCTGTGACATTACAACAATCTCGTTAGCAATCTCATTATGTGTGACAGGGCCTTTAGTTTGATACAGCAAAAATGAGTGTGGAGATAGCCCCTTGAGTAGCAGAGCTGAGCAGACACTCAGGCACCTTATGGTAGTAGAACTGGATGTAGCATGGCACTTGAGAGCAGCAGGGCTGTGTAAGCAATCATGCAGCATGCTTTTAGTAGAACTGGAGGTGTGGGTAAGACTACGTTCACACGTAGCATAATTCTTGTTTGTTATGCAGTGGTGCTTTTTTGCACGCGTACAACACAAAAAAGCGTAACTGATTCACACGTTTTCGGCGTGCTTTTCCCGAGTCCACTTTATAATGTGGGCTATGGGAAAAGCGAGCTGAAAAAGGCGCAAAGAATTGAGGTGTCTATTCTTTTTGTGGACAGCTTTTGCAGTGAAAGTGCGTGCGTAAAAATACGTGCTAATATGCAGCGTGTGAACGCATTTCTTCAAAAGCCAAAGCTTTTGTTGGAATGGGTTTCCATAATTACATTTCACTTCATTAACGCAAGCGCAAAATAGTGCTGCGTAAAAGCAGTAAATGCTACGTGTAAACATAGCCCTAACACTCAAGAACAGCAGTGCTTAACAGACAATGAGGAACATATTGTAGCAGAGCTTCATATGTGGATCACACTCAGTATTTGCTACATGATTCAGATATCCAGTGGCATTGAGGTTATCATTGATGACGAACGGCCCCACTATCTTTGTACCCCATATACACACCATACCATCAATTTTTGTGTTCCAACAGTCTTGGAGGGATCTATCCACTCTGGGTTAGTGTCAGACCAATAGATGTAGTTTTGTTTGTTAACTTTGCCATTCACAAAAAAGTTTGCCTCATCACTCATCTGAAGGCAATTGTCTATGCTGTGAAGATACAGGATGTGCAGCATCTGAACCAACAGATACTGGAAGCCTGTGCTGCATTTCTTCTGCGGTGTTGCTATCAGTGTGTCAAGAGTGGGAGAAGAGGGTTGCATTGACATCAAACAAATGGCAGCACTTTGAGCACATTTTATAAGTGGTCATAAACTTGTAAATAACTCATGAAAGACTAAAGTTATATTAAAACCAAGCACACAATTGTTTTTCTTATGAGATTCTCAATAGGTTTTGATGTGTCACATGACCCTCTTCCCATTGAAAAAATAAAGTTGGATCCAAAATGGCCAACTTCAAAATGGCCACCATGGTCACCACCCATCTGGAAAGTTTTCCCCTCCCATATACTAATGTGCCACAAACAGGAAGTTGATATCACCAACCATTACCATTTTATTTAGATGCATCCATATAAATGGCCCATCCTGTATATGTGTGTGTGTATATGTCTGTTTTGTGTATGTAATCAAAGGGGACAGATTTTATCTGATCCACACTCCATGTGTGCACGGTGGCAACAGAAGATAATCCAGAGGGGTAGGCTTCCCAGTAGTTGGTTTCCTGAGGAAGGAGTGGGGATATTGCTCCGAAAGGTGTTGAATAAAGCCACCATTGCTCGACAGACATTTGTGGTCCTTTCATCATATGGCAGCGTGGATCAGATAAACACTGTCCCCTTTAGATTCGTCTTCTGTTGCCACCGTGTACACGTGGAGTGTGAATACTACAGCAGCCATACCATACTCTTATACTGGTTGTGTGTCACACAGGTGATCCGGAGAGCAGGTACAATCTGTTTTCGACACAAAAGTGTTTAAGAGATAAGACCCTGTTGTGCTTTCTTTCATCTTTATTTGCTTCTGTTTTGTGTATTTTGTGTTGTATATGTGTGTTGCATGTATATCTATTTTGTGTGTGTTTTGTATGTGTGTTTGTGTATGCGTGTATGTCTGTTTTGTGCATGTGTGTTTGTGTGTGTCTTTGTGTTTTGTATATGTGTGTCTGTTTTGTGTATATGTGTGTTGTGGTTTAGTGTTGTGCGTCTGTGTGTTTTGTATATGTGTGTCTGTTTTGCATATGTGTGTGTTGTGTTTTAGTGTTGTGTGTGTCTGTGTGTTTTGTATATGTGTGCTTTGTATATGGTGTGTGTCTGTGTGTTTTGTGTGTGTTTGCGTGTATGTCTGTTTTGTGTATGTTGTGTGTGTCTATTTTGTATATGTGTGTGTCTGTGTATTTTGTATGTGTGTTTGCGTGTATGTCTGTTTTGTGTGTGTCTCTTTTGTATGTGTGTCTTTGTGATTTAGTATATGTGTGTTTGCGTGTATGTCTGTTTTGTGTGTGTTGTGTGTCTGTGTTTTGTATGTGTCTGTGTGTTTTGTATATGTGTGTTTTTGTGTGTATGTCTGTTTTTTTGTGTCTGTGTGTTTTGTATGTGTGTGTCTGTGTGTTTTTGTTGTGTGTCTGTGTGTTGTTGTTTGTGTGTTTTTATGTGTGTGTCTGTTTTGCGTGTGTGTGTTGTGTTTTAGTGTTGTGTGTGTCTGTGTGCTTTGTATATGAGTGTTTGCCTTTAATACATATCACAGGTGCAGAAATGATGCTGTTGATATAAGGTCTCATACCTGCAACAAAAAAAAATCATATTTGGAAACAATGTCACCAAAACATACACAGCTGTGTAGAAATGTATCTGGATACAAAATAATTGACATAAAAGTG